>OU795040.1:14688556-15340635 GCA_917208275.1 Patella pellucida | reverse complement strand
AGAATGTTTTCCGCTGGTTGTTTGATTTTCTTGAATAAATGTTATAGATGCATTATATAACATTTAGATAAAGAGCTGAAAGTTCTAGCTATAATAGTAAAAAAAAGGTTAATGAAAAGGGAATATGTTGAAAACTTCAGTCAAATTAGGTAGATTTAGCTCTTACATAATACATTGTTTAAATAACCAATCTGAGAAAATATTTGTGAGAAATTTCAAACCAATCTAAAACACACACATTTACTTTAAGATACAAATATTTATGTTAACAATTGGACAATTGAAATTAATAGCCCATGAAGGCTTCGTGTACTTTTGTAGAGTGGCTGCAGGGGCGGATCCAGGGAGGGGTTATGGGGGGAAGACCTCACCCTGCTCAGCTAAATATTTTTTTTGTTCTACAACTCTTTAAAGAGAAAAGTGTAACAGTGGTGTTCTTTATCCTTTATCATCAGATGGTTGGATGGGATTTACACTCAAAGGGTGATATAATAATTTATCACCCAATAATACATTCTACAGTAGATATCGCTTGTATGATAAATTACATAATCAGGAGATATCGCTTTACATGAACTTGAAATCTATAGCAAAGAATTTATATTTATGTATTTCTGCATGCAAGAACGGATTGGGTGATAAATAAAATCTCCTACTCGTCTTTTTTGATATCAAAACATATCAACACTCGTTGATAAAGTAAAAAAAACACGGCAGAGCCTCGTTTCTTTACATTATCAACTTGTGGTGATATTTTTTGATATAAAAAAAGACTGGTAGGAGAATCTCTATATAAACATATAAGATATCACAATTATGATTTGCATCAATGAAATTGAATCACATTGTGATCCTTTAAATTCGTTATAAACCTTCACGTCAAACGAGGTGCTGAATTTCTCTCTTTAAGCAGCTCAATGTGTATGTATGCCTATGTAATTTAGAGACGATTACGACATCAAGTATTGTCAGCAGTCGAATTCCCTTAACAGAAGCCCGACAAACCCCCTCCTTCAAAAATTTCTGGATCCACCCCTAAAACCGCTCTACAAAAATACATGAATTGGAGCATAAGCCTTCATGGGCTGTTAATTTCAATAAAACACACCCACCCTTCATTAGAAGCGGACAATGACCCAGAGTCAGTAGTAATACGAATGGATGCGGAGGAAATGATGGGGGTGAGTTGGGTGGCCGAATTGTTAGCAAGTGCGTGCTGTATCATAAAGCCTGTTATTGAGTCGATTGGCATGGTTTCGAATCCTAGGTTGTACGTGACAAGGAGTAGTGTCGCCTGTCCAATCTCGTGGGTTTTCTCCGGGTCCTGCGCACAAGCGAATTTTTGAAATGAAATTTAACCATATGTTAGTCGTGACCTATATTGTGTCGAATGGCCGTTAAACCCCATATCTGGTATTATACTTATACCTCAAAGACACTCTCATTGTCTGATTCATGACGACATATTCTTAAAGGAAACTGTCCTTTTTCTCAATCGGTTTTTAATTCAATCTGATTAAAATACAGATCTATATTTCGTTTCTTTTTTTTACTCTCGATGGCCTACACTACATGACATTCTGACAAATTATAGTGGGTGCTCACTTTAGGGGTAAAACGAGCAGATTTTGACCCTATGACGTCAGACATTGATTAATCAATCAGCGTTGACGTTTCTAGTTAAGTTTACCTACAATTCTGTTCATCAAAATACAAGAACTCGTCCTAACTGACCTTTCCATTGGCTAATCCCTTACTCATATCACCCAGAACACGTCAATGATAACAACTCTTCCAGATCCTAGTGTAGTAAAGACAAGTTAAACGAAATTTTGAATCAGATAGTTTTCAATCAATGTCGCGCCATAACAACACCATTTTTCGACTTGATTAACAACAATTTCGCGCTGTAACATCATAAATGTCGCTCTACGATTACACCAATGTCTCGGTATTTCAACACCAATGTCGCGCTATAACAGCATAAGGTCTGTCATTGAGTCAACTGTCAACTGTCGTGACAAGGAGTAGGGTTGCCTGTCCATCCTCGTGTATTTCATCCTGGTCCTTCGGTTTCCTCCCACAGCTAATGACCCCTTCTATAAACGAATCATTGAAAAAAAATTGAACCGTATGTTAGCCTCGAAATTACCAAGTTTGTGTCAAGTGGACGTTAAACCCACCTCTCTGTCTTTCTGTCTTTCTGTCTCTGTCTCTGTCTGTCTGTCTGTCTGTCTCTACCTCTGTCTCTCTCTCCCTCTCGCGCGCTAAACTGCATTTCAGCTCATTTATTTATTGATTGTATTCAGGCAAAAAAAAAAGGCGCAGTACCTTTAAGTGTACATCTATGAACATTTAGCTAATAGTAATAGAGAACAGTTTACAAACCTTTTATAAAAAATTTATTCTGCTGTTAATGCGACGGTTGTTTTCGTCTGCTGTAAGAGACAATTGCTCTGTGGTCTCAGATTCAGGTGGGTTATATTTAGAAATTATCAGGCCCCGAGTTCACAAAGCATTCTCAGACTTAAGTTGGGAATTTACTCAAATTTGTTCACCTAATTTTAACTAAAATATAGCCCTTTATAATAATTTTGTTGTTTTTATGTATCAAATACATCAATAAGAAACTATGTGCAAAGTTTTGTGTTTCTGGACAAAGATGCTTTTCATAAACAGTGATTGAAAGTTGAGCAAATTCTCAACTTAAGTCTGAGAATGCTTTGTGAACTTGGGGCCAGAACTCTGTTACATGTATATCGATTTATTTTGCTTTGACGTTTAAAATTTATGATGTTTTTGTGCATGACTTATGTTAGAAGTGTCATATTTTTTAGCATTTTACGGACTTTACTTCCATAAACTCCATTTTGTATAAATTTCGATTATTCTTCCGATACCAGATGCCATAATCAGATAAATGTACATAGTAGTTTTTTTTATGGTCATAACGTCCTAAGACATGTTGTTGGTTGGGGGAGGGGTAAAATAATTTGCACAAATAATTTCTTCGAGGGGCCCTGGCCCTGTGCAGTCGTAACCGATATTTGAATATCAGATAATAAGGGTTAGGGTTCATGTTCCTGTGCAACGGATACTGTCTTATAACTATTATCCG
This sequence comes from Patella pellucida, assembly GCA_917208275.1. Lineage (NCBI taxonomy): Eukaryota > Metazoa > Mollusca > Gastropoda > Patellidae > Patella > Patella pellucida. The sequence continues at coordinate 15,337,517 of OU795040.1, read as the reverse complement.
TTGCTTTCATAGCCGACTATTCTCGTCACTAATTTTGATTGGTCGAGGGGATATTCCAGTAGCCATTGAGATTCCTTGAAACTAAATTTTCCGCGAAATATTCGAATAACCAGACGCTTGATCTCCAGTAGAAATCCCTATTTATGTTAATCGAGTCACAAAGGTCAAAGGGGACAAAGGGCAAGGCTGTCAACATTCCATCTATGGAGGTCGCCATCTTTAAATCACTGCCGCTACTCCATATGTTACGAGGTAGTTAATTGGACAAATCGAATAGTGACGTCGGCTCCGCAAAGGGAGGTTATTACTCATAAGTGACGAGAATATGGTGCTGCGTAAGCAACGGATAATAGTTATAAAACTAGTATACCGTTGCTTCAGGAACATGGTTAGGGTTAGGCACTAGCTCGCTCACCAGGAGGTCCCGGGTAAGCTCCCGATATTAGCAGTTTTAAAATAGATGATATCCAAAAACAGTCCTATCTTGTTAAATAATAATCCTATTAATCCTATAATTCACTATTGTCAGCTGAGAAATTGGCAAACCTTCAAATTCCAACGTTTGGAGTGGGGTAATGCATGGAGGGAAATGGGAAAACAAGGGGGGTAATTGCGTTATTATTTCCCGTGTGACTGATTTTTTGAGGATGGGAAATAATGACAACGGTCGTATAATAGTTAGTTGATAAGACATAGAAATAATTATCTTTTGACTTTCTTAGAAAATATGAAATTCTCGCTTTAACCATTCTGCGACCCAATCCCTAGTTCATAATTGAAATTCTGAATATTAGTGCGTATTGTCTGTATAAGCACTTAGCGTTTTGTATCAGTTTTAATTTTCTCCGAGTGTGTTAATATTGTGTAGAAGCGCGACTAATGATGAAATGGAATAATTTATTAAACGTTTACCCACTGAACCAAAAAGACTGATAACATTATTGTTAAGTCCCTTTGAAAGTGAAGTCTGACGCACACTAGAGTTTGATATCGCTTGTAAATGCTATGACTAACTTTAAGGTAACCAGCGATGAAACGGGGTTTCAAAAATCCTACTGTTCTGTTCCGACTTGGCTCATAAAGGCATATAACCCACTGTGGGCTGCAAGAAAGGGGGAGAGAGAGAAATGGGGTTTAACGCCCACTCGACACAAACTAGGTCATTGTGGGACTAACGTATGTTTTTACTTTTTATTATTATAATACGTTTGCGCGTAGGGGTCTTTAGCAGTGGGACAAAACCGGAGTGCCCGGAGGAAACCCACGAGGTTGAGAAGGCGCCCCTATATCTATGTCACATACGCTCACGCTAGGGCTCGAAACCACAGCCGCAAGCCGAAGGTGACCGGCGAGCTTAAGGTCGAAGCGCGGCACTCCAGACCACTAGGCCATCCTAACCCCCCGTTACTAGAAAGCCTTTGCCCGGACGGCAACTGTTAATTGGTCTTTTGCGTGCATGCCAATGTGTACACGGACCCTCCGCCATGTACCACTGACAAGGGTGAATCACACTGGAAAATCCCGTCAAACTTTCTCGGTCAAGTCATAGATCGACGGCTGGACCTGTAGGTCAGCGAGGTGACGTCTCTCACAGTGAGCCACCTTGGTCGATCATGTTGCAGCGTCGTTTGCGTAAGTAAAATTAACTTTGAACGCATAATTATCAATCCATCTGATTAAAACACAGATACAGTTTCGTTTCGTTTATTACAGTTCAAAATTTCGTTTACTTTTTCTATACAACACTAGGATTTTCCCAGGCCCCGTGTATGTATTGGCGTAAAAGATCCCTTCTCAGTTGGAATTCGATAGTGTCGCTGCCCAAATAGCAAACTGTATGGCGTTTGTCAGATTATAGGACGTTAAACTCCATTTCATTTCATTTAATTAAAAAAAATTAAAATTGTAATATTTACCTTTTTTTATGATAGAACTGTATTTACCAATAAACTTTATGTGTAGATATTATACGATATTAAAACTGTTGAAATTTTGTTGTTTATATCGTTCACTATACATTCTAGTTCTTTCTAAATAAATATTGTTTAGACTAACATTACAGCAAGATTGTATATAGTTGTATGTCGTATTTTTTATATAGTTTTTTGGTAGCTGGTAAGTCGTGCGATTTGTATATCGCATTTGTTGTATAGTTATTTAGTATCAGGTAAGTCGTACGGTTTGTATATTGTATTTGTTGTATAGTTATTCGGTATCTGTTAAGTCGTACGGTTTGTATATCGTATTTGTTGTATAGTTATTTAGTATCTGGTAAGTCGTGTGGTTGTATATATTTGTATGTGTGTTTGTTGTATAGTTATATAGTACCTGGTAAGTCGTGCGATTGTATATATTTGTATGTGTATTTGTTTTATAGTTATTTGGTTTCTGGCAAGTCCTACGATTTGTATATCGTATTTGTATGTTATATGACGGGTTTGTTGTATAGTTATTTGGTTTCTGTATCATCGAGTATGTCATTGAGTCTATCTGTGATTAAGTCTACCTGCCTGCCTGTCTGCCTGTCTGTCTGTCTAATTAAAACCGCCCGTGTGTGCCTGGCTTTAGGTTTCATGGACTGTATTGTAATTTGTTATGTTCATTGACTCGCTTCTATTTGTCTTTGATGCAACTTGATATGCATGATAAGGTACTATGAGCTTTTTTATATTCGTATCAAATGCCAAAATGGGCAATTAAAAACGTTAACATATTCAAATTGTGTAACATATGGTTCAATTTTATTTGAATAATTCGCTTGCGCGTAGCTATGGGATGACCCGAAGAAAACCGAAGGGGTTGGAAAGGCAACCCTACTCCTTGTCATGCACAACCGAGGAATCGAAACCACGCGAGTTGACTCAATGGCAGACCGCATGATACAGTGCGCACGTGCTAACCATTCAACAATCCAATCCTCCTAATGAATATCTTAAATCTTAAAAGAAAAGGAAAAGTAAAACAAAACCTACCACACCACAGCCCACCCCTCCAACTCTCCCCGGACGACGTGGCCATAAATTAAAGGTATTTTATGTTTCTTTTATAAGCAGAAAACATAAAGTATATAACGATCAAATATCAATCATGGAGGCAAAAAGAAATAGTATACCAATGGACGGGACTCAGCTCAATTTTGACGGAACGTATCTGGACATGGATCAAAATGAGGTTGTCCAGGTATATGATAATAACTCCCGGGCATTTCAAAAGGGAATATCGTCATCAGAAAGCATCGATTACTACACATCATGGTGTAAAACAGGTGGATATGAAAAGGTAAAATTTACACTATATCATTCTTTTATTGCATGTAGTGAATGTATTAAAGCCATGTTTCTCACCCTTTTCTCATTGCTCCCCCCTAAATGAATTCTCAACCAACCCATTTGACCCCAGAGTTTTGAGGAGGTTACTGACACCGGTCACCGCGAGCGACGTAGGCGCGAAGCCTGTTAAGGAGGGTCTGGGGGGGACCCGAAAATCTTTAGAAATTCGAACCAGGAAACACTCTTCAAGGCGTTTCAGAGGAACTTGAAAATGGCCACCCGACATGAACCGCGGATCCTTGCACGAGCCTGCTCCCCCTGACCACATTGACATTGAAAATGGAATGAATACGGATCGAAGTTAAGATTCAATAATCATCAAATCTATATTTTCAATGAAAATACGTTGCTTCCAGTTCAGTGCGAAATTTGCGCCTGGTGATTGTCACAAACGATTTTTTTTTTTGTGGGGGGGGGGCAGTGTTTGAAAGTGCTAATCTCATGTCAATTCGGACATTCAGTCTGTTCCGGTATTTAGTTTTTATCACAACCAGCGTTGACAATCCAGATTCACAAAGGTATGTTGTAACGAACGGCATAACGCTGGAAATAGCCATCGAAAAAGTTGACAACTTAAATCTTGAAATGCAGCTTCATCTCTCATAGGACTCCACAACCTTTATATGACCATTTTTGAAGTTACTGGGAGTGGGGTCATTCACCCCCTGGACGCGAGCCTCTCCCCCTTGGGGTGAATTTACCCCAGGTGGAGAAAGGCGGTATTAAAAGGGACAATAGCACTCTGGAAGGTCCAGAAAAAAATAGCCTTATTCTAACTATTACTGTGTGAACCATCCTGAATTTTAAACGGATTTCGTCGATTATGAACAGACTACTGAATAATTGTTATTAAAAATTTACCTGTGTGTTTGTAATAAACCCCCGTTAATTAAAATCCACCGCACAACTAATTATCACAGCTATGAACACAAGTTCTCTCGTGAAAAATTGAAATAAAACTTGGCAAAGAAAACACCATTCCAATATGGAAGCTGGTTACGTCACTTTGTGGTATATTTCATTTCGTATTTAGGGGTGTCAGCATAGAAAATCGAAACGCCTCTGGGTACTTTTACGACAATAAGTACATTTACGACAATTGGCTTTGAGTTTCAGCGTTCGCACATAACTCCCCGTATTCCTGTATTTTGTTACCGTCTTTTACATCCTCTACTCCAGTAAAATCTCTACAAATTTTAAAACTTTACATCTTGAAAAATTTTGTTTTAATTATTTGATTATAGCGGCTCGGATGGGATACCGGTATGTTTCTTTTAAATTCGCATGCGACACAAAAACAACTACATTCGTACAGGATATTTGCAATTATGGGGCGATGGCGTGATAAGTATTTACAATAAATACCTTACACACACTATCAACACATCCACCTACATTTTCCCTTGCATCCCCAACCACATCAAACACTCTACTCTCATCCATCTTTGTCACACTGTCATCGACACATTCACAACCTTTTCCCTTGTACCCCCAAGCACTCTACTCTCGTCCTTGTTTAACACACTGTCATTCTTATCTCCAATCAACGCATGCTCGCCCACATTCTCGGCACTCACATCCATATGACTTTCACTCTCATTCACACTTTCAGAATCACTCCCTAAACAAATTATTATTGGTGAAAGTTCCTGTTGCACGCCATAAACCTCTCTAAATTTGTTTTCCACTTCATTGATGACGTGCGAGCAGTCTCTTTCCCAACCCCCCTGTGTCCACTCAACTAGATCATTTCGGGACTAACATATCGTTTAATTTCAAAAATTCGCTTGCGCGTAGGGGTCTTTATCAGTGGGAGGAAACCGGAATGCCCGGAGGAAACCCACGAGGTTGAGAATGCGCCCCTATCTCCATGCCACATACGCTCACACAAGGGCTCGAAACCACAGCCGCAAGCCAGAGGTGGCCGGTCAGCTAGAGGTCGAAGCGCGGCACTCTAGACCACTAGAATATCACTCCCCCCTTGAATCTAGGACATAATTGTACTTACATATTGACCCTTTCTATACAGACTATGGATAGTTTCCCTGATCACACTTCGGTCGAAACTGTCGAATCGGGAATAAGTGTTCCGCTTCTTACGGGGTCTTACGGGCTTAGTGGCATTATATACCCAGCTAATAGGCACTTTGAGGGCAGCGGCAACACGCTTAAAGATATTACGGAAGCGGTTATTATTCGATCGAAAGAATGCGATCAAATTAAAAATACACTCAGAGACGTCGGAGGTTAGCTTTTATGTTCCTTGTTAAATTATTTATAACATAAAGAAAATAGGATATTTGTAGTTTATATATGACCTAGGGCCGGTTGCTCAAAGCTCCGTTATCTTTTAACGATCCGTTAACTTTAACGGAGAGAAAGATTGTTGCTGGAAATAAAGGCCCAAAACATTCTGTGGTGCAAATTTTTCCTACAGATTTATGCTAATATTTCTTTAGGAAAAAATTAAATATTCTATAGTGTTTTCAGTAGTAAATTTAACGCAAACAACACGTTACCAAGATATGTCCGTTAGAGTTTAACGGATCGTTAAAATAACTTAGTTTTGAGCAACCGACCCCATATCTTTAAGAATATCCGTGCAATCAATGGTATTTCATTGTGAATAAAATTTGATAGACTTGCGATCAATGGTTTCCATATAAATCTCCTATGTATTTGCCTTCAATTGATATTTTTCGTCGCTCAAACGCACCCGATCAGAATGATCGCGGTATGTTTTGATTACAGCACGTGGCTGTCAAACTACCTGTCAATGTTAACCAGGGGCCTGTTTCACGAAATTTTAACTAAGATAAAATCCGATTTTAGTAATTCGATTGGATAGTATTAGATTGATTTTAGCGCGTAGCCAATCAGATTTGAGTATGTACTAAAATTTGGATTTTTATCTTAAGTTAAAATTTCGTGAAACAGGCCCCAGGTAGATTGGATTCGTCCAACACGTGACGAGACATTTTTGCCATTTCTACTAAATAGTCTAATTTTTCATGAGAGAACTTGTGTTCATAGTTGTGAAAATTAGTTGTACCATGGATTTTATTTAACGGGAGTTCATTACAAACACACAGGTAAGTTTTTAATAACAATTATTCAGTAGTCTGTTCATAATCGACGAAATCCGTTTTAAAATTTAGGATGGTTCACACAGTAGATGTTTTAGTGTCCTACCTGTTGTGTCAATTATCCATAACATCTTTTTTTACTTGTCCAGAGGGTTTAAAATATTTGTAAATCTAAGTTACATTTTAAAAGGTTTACGTAAAACTGTTGAAACCATGTACCGTAGTTGAATTTCTCCATTTTTCTTAATTCGGTGTGTTAAGATGAAATTAGTATCATCAATTAATTGGAATATTGTAATATAGTACAATTTGTTGACCAGCATAATTATTGGGACATATTATTCAGTTACAAGAGTGTTATTGGGGCTTTAAGGTTTTTTTTTTCAATGTCTTGATCATCAATCTGCTTGGTTATCTGTACCAACCGAGGATCGCCTGTCCAACCCCGTGGGTTTTCTCCGGGTTCTCCGGTTTCCTCCCACTGCCGAAGACCCCTACGCGGAAGCGATTTATTGAAATTTAAACCATATGTTAGTCCCGACATGACCAAGTTTGTGTCCAGGGGACCTTAAACCTACTCTCTCTCTCTCTCTCTCTCTCTCTCTCTCTCTCCCCCCCTCTCTCTGTACCAACCAATGTAATGAAGAAAATTTTGCCCCGACAGCGGAGTTTCAAATGGCTGTTTATCGAATTCCATCTGTCAATGGTCAGGGCTTCGTTTTGTGACCTGTTAGAGCGCATTATGCGATTTCCTCAGTCCGAAACGAGTGTTACCGACACTGACGGGATGGGGATGGGAGTGGATTTGTTCAGCCAGTGGATCAATTCCAGTATCCCCTAACTAGGGAGCCAGTGTCTAAGCCCCTGCTTAGCGACCCCCCCCCCATTACACACACTTGCCATTACAACAAAACAGACAATTAAACATGATTAAGGAAGACGTTGACAGCCCATGTACGTGTTAAATATTTATTCCATCCGAAACACGGATGACTAGCAAAATTAAAATTTTATATTCTTTTGCTACGTTTCATTGAAGACGTACAAAGTGATTATTCTCCCTAGAGGCAATATATATATATAAAGAGAGAGAGAGAGGGGAAGAGAGAGAGAGATGGGGTTTAACGTCCAATCGAGACAAACCAAGTCATTTCAGGACTAACATTTGGTTTAAGTTTATTTCAGTAATTTGCTTGCCCGTAGATGTCTTTATCAGTGGGAGGAAACCTGAGGGCCCGGAGAAAGCCCACGAGGTTGAACAGGCGACCCCACTCCTTGTCACGTACAATCGGGGAATCGGCCACTCAACATCCCATCACACTGACCAGCAGTAAATATTCACTTGGCCGCTACAATTACTGACAAGGACGATATCTTTAATTATTTCGACATTCCTAGTATCGTAACTCATTATATCAAAGTTTATGACAATTGTGCCCATTATATGTATGTTCTATGGGTCTCTGACCTTGAAAATGGAATAAAATAAAACAATTTCTACTTTTCGCCTCTTCAAAACACGAAAGTCGAAAAGTCGAAAGTCGCCAAGTCGAAAGTCGAAAAGTCGAAAGTAGAAAGTCGAAGAGTAGAAAGTCGAAAGTCGAAAGTCGCCAAGTCGAAAAGTAGAAAGTCGAAAGTCGCCAAAACGGTATACAAGCAAAAATCAACGCGAAAATAGGAAATTAAGAAATATTTTTCTTACCTAATTTCTTATTTTTGACTTATTGGCGACTTTTGACTTAGTCATATTTTTGTATTTATAAATGTCAGTAAGAAGGCGAAAGTAGGTAATTAGGAAAAAACGAGTTATTTCTTAATTCCAGATCACATTTGCATACCCACAATTCCCATTAATGATGGCGATTATTTTATAATTGGCAATATCAGTGTTGACAATATATAGTATAGAGCCTTATGTTACGAAAAATGTTTTGCAGCCGTCAGTAATAATAATCATAAAACATGCAATGTAAGATCGAGCTATTTTTCGACTTTCTACTTTTCGACTTGGCGTAGGGTTCTTTAGCAGTGGGTGGAAACCGGACGACCCAGCGAAATGGCTCGAGTTAGACCCCCCTACCCCTACCGCCCGACGAATAAATAACAGAAAACATCCTTGTGGATTTTTCCGGGTCCCCCATTTCCTCCAACTGCTAAAGACCTCTTTCGCACAGGTGAATTTTGCACAAAGAAGGTGGTGGGGGGAATCACGAGTCTAAAACAATCGGCATATACCAATTCGCTTGTGCGCAGGTGTTTTATTTTTCATTTGTTTAAACACTATAAGGATCTAAACTACGCACTTGTATGGATGAACGGTTTCACGTGTCACCCCTCCCGTTCTTATGCATATATTATTTAAACTTAATATCATCGGTCACTCACATATGTTTTCCATGTCAAGGATTTCCCATTCAGTGTAACGAGTATATCAAGAGTAATTGTATGCTCACGCTTGGCTAAATAATTAGGTAAGAATATCGGAAAATTCCATCACGAAATACAATATACACATAAAATATGGATGTACAACCCCCTTTCTTATCGTGAGTTTCTTCACGGTTTATAAAACGAATTGTTGACGTGTGGTTTCACATAATTAGGTCAGGATATTGGGAAAATGCAAACTGATGAATATACAAAATCGTTCTTATCATTACGGTTTATGAAAGTAAACAAATTGTGTACGTAGTGGTTTACTGGGGCGATTCTGGGTAAAACCCAACAGATCGACTTGGGTAAACCCAAGAAATGCGAAACCTCGGTCGGGTAAAACCCGAAATGTAAAATGGATATGAATAAACAACCTCGTTCTTATTACGGTTTATGAAAGTAAACAAATTAGGCTCGTAGGGGTTTTACTGAGGGTCGAAAACTGGGTAAAACCCAACAGATACGATACCTCGGGTAAACCCAAGAAATGCGAAACCTCGGTCGGGCAAAACCCAAGAAATTGGCCAGTGGAGCACAGGTTCGTTAAAGGCATTAAAAAGTACCAAACATTTGTAATATAATAAATGGACAGTCACATATATGTAGTTGCGTATTTAAAATAATCGTAAAGGAACCCATGACAGTTAATGGATAATAGGCGGAAACACAAATGTCCGAGCATGCGCATATGAGAAAATTGACACCGCTCACCTGCAGTATTTACTCGGAATTGACAATTAGATAGATAGAGAGAGAGAGAGAGAGAGAGAGAGAGAGAGAAAAGGGGGTTTAACGTCCACTAAGCACAACTAGGTAATTTCGGAACTAACATACGGTTTTAATTTTTTATTTCAATAGTGGTCTATAGCAGTTGGAGGAAACCGGAGTGCCCGGAGGAAAGCCACGAGGTTGAGAAGGCGCCCCTATTTCCATGCAACATACGCTCACACCAGGGCTCGAAACCACAGCCGGAAGCCAGAGGTGGCCGGCCAGCTAGAGGTCGAAGCGTGGCACTCTAGACCACTAGGCCATCCCAAACCCCGCTTTATTAGTGGGAGGAGAGGGGCTGATGCTTAGCGCAAACGCGTTGTGTTTTAAGGTCTGTCATTGAGTCAACAGGCGTGTTGTTGATTTCCCGGTGGTACGTGACAATGAGTAGGGCCGCCTGTTCAACTTTGTAGATTTTCTCTGGGACCTCCGGTTCCCCTACGCGCAAGCGAATTATTGAAATAAAATAAAACGATATGTTAGCCGCGAAATTATGTAGTTTGTATCGAGTGGACGTTAAACCCCATTTCTCTCTCTCTCCAAAACGTTTTTCTTCGTGCTGTATATGATGCATATTTCAATTTGTCTTCTTTTGTTTGCGAGAAAGGCCATATTTGTTCGGAATGGTGTACTTTTGGCTGAGAATAGTTGCGCTATGTCAGCTTTCTTGATCATAAAGATAGTGAACGAAAGAAGCAAATAAAAAATAGCAAACGCAAGCCGTAAACGATATCTGAAATATGTGCCAATATTTTATATAAAGACATGTTTTATAAGTAACTGTGTATTATATATACCTGTCATTGTTCTATAATAGGCCTATTAAACCTGAAAAAAAATTCTTATATGTCGTCTGTTTCATCACACATTTTTTGGCAAATGCGAAAATATATTATGAACATTTTTTTTATATAAAAATTATTATCCAATTTGACAAAAAAAATAAATATGAAAGGTAGTGTGAGCCCTAAAAACAACTGAACCATCAGACAAATAAAAAATTAGATAACTGCTTTTATAGTTGTTCAATGGGGGTTAAAGCAATGTTAACTTTGAATGTGTAGTTTTATATTCAATTGTTTTTCCTTCAGTTGGGGAGATTATTATCTTATACTTATATTGGGACCTTTAAATGAAAGCCAGTCAATTAAAGATGACGTTTACGGCGGTTTTTCTTTCATTCACAAAGAAAATTAAGGTGTTTCAGTTTTTTGTCATATTTTAAACATAATTTTAGAGACAGTCTAGCTTTACTGTGTCTGATAGTGCATGAATGTTAGTTAAAGGGCGTTGACGAAAATGGGTCTAAAACACATATATGTAATATGACCCAAGGTCACGTTAGCACAACTTGAATTGAGATCAAAATGTCTACTCACAGCACACTGCCATGGCGTATGAAATAAAATGATTGAAATGAAATTGGGTTTAACGGCCTACTGTTCTGCTCCGTACTGGGCTAATGAAGACGGGCATACACCATACACCGTGCTATGGGGGTCATTTTGCAGTTTGAATTCGATATGAGACCTAGGCCGTAGTGCCACTGCCCGGCCAAAATTTCACTCATAGCACACTTTATGGCGCATGCCCATCTTCAATAGCCCAGTTCGGAGCAGAACAGTAGGACGTTAATACCCATTTTATTTCATGTAATTTCATTTCGTTTGGGATATACCAGTTCTAGTTGACTAGCTGACGTTCACGGAGCAGAAATTGATAAAATATTACTTACAGATATCGAAGGCTGTCGTTTTTTGATCGTTTATTGCACCCGATGCTCACAAACTAGGTCATTTCAGGACTAACATATGGTTCAATTTCATTTCCTTAGCTGGGGAGAAACCGAGGTCCCAGAGAAAAACCACGAGGCTGGACAGGCGACCTTACTCCTTGCCACGTACAAGTTTTGAATCGAAACCAAACCACTTGACTCAATGACCGACCCTGTGGTCTACCGCGAAAGCGTTTAACTTCTAATATAAAAATAACTTTCAGTGTTCTTAGTACAGCTTTTTGTGACTTTGTTTTAAATAGGCTTTTCGATATGTGGTCATTATAACTAGTCTGATTCAACATCTCGACAAAAATGCTCTAATATCCCTGCCCCCTTGTTTTGAACATTTTTCCTTTCAGTTTGGCTCCTATTGACCTGGGGTCGGTTGCTCAAAACTAAGTTATTTTAACGATCCGTTAAACTCTAACGGACATATCTTGGTAACGTGTTGTTTGTTAACTTTCCGTTAAATTTACTACAGAAAACACTATAGAATACTTTTTTTTATTAGCATAAATATGTAGGAAAAATTTGCATCACAGAATGTTCGGGGCCATTATTTCCAGGAACAATCTTTCTTTCCGTTAAGGTTAACGGATCGTTAAAAGATAACGGAGCTTTGAGCAACCGGCCCCTGTCCATCAGTGGAGTAGCTTGAATTGCATGGAAGAAGTATAACAAACTCGATGACATACCTTGTAATTGTAATTTCACACTCACTAGCCCCCCCCCCTCTATATTAGAACATTCTACACAGTTTATTTTTCAACTTTAAATCAACAGTGTTTATGTTTACGAAGAAGTAGTACTTGAACCCCAAACGCGGTCGCTGGCAACTCATGTTACGTCATTGTTTACCAATTTTCAATTATAAGAGAAATTAAAGCGTCAACATCGATAATTATTCATTTTTTGTTTATAGGATCTAACTAAAGGAGGAACGTATAATGGACCGATAGAAGCTGCCAAAGCAGTGGGTAAATTATTCCCTACTGGCAGAGAAAACGTAAAGATATTAGATATCGCTGCTGGTACAGGCTATGTCGGTGAAGAGGTAAATCATCCGTTTTATAAAGTGAAAAAGTTAAAACCACAGCCACATTATATCGAGAACAACCCCTTTAGCCGTGGCTTTAAACTCCAGGAACGAACGAACGAGTCACCCGGGCCAGTCAGCCAATCTGATTCAAATACAGATCTATATTTCGTTTCAGTTTTTTTTTATACTTTCGATTGCTTACACTACATAAAGTTGTACAGGAAGGTCGTGTCATGTGTCGTACAAGCTGCTTTTGACTCTATGACGTCAGTCATTGATTAATCAATCAGCGTTGACGTTCCGTCGTAACCGAGCGTTACATTGGCTTATCCCCCACTCAACAAACACGCCGGTTATATAACAACTCTACCAGATCGTAGTGTAGTGAAGACAAAGTACAACGAAATTTTGAACTATAAAAAACGGAACGAATTAGGATCTGCGTTTTAATCAGATTGAACAAAGCCTAATTAAAATAGTCCCGTGCATTCTACCTGATTATATTGCGTAACAGACCGACAACGCCAATTTAAATAAATAAATAAATGAATAAATACACGTTCATCTGTTTCAGCTACATCATATGGGGTTTCTTCACGTTGATGCACTGGAACCATCCGAAGGCATGCTGGCCATCGCCAAAGAGAAGGGTGTATACAAAAACTATATATTAGATATCCTCGGCGGAACGAAATATTCTATAGGCACTGGTATGATATGATTACGATGTTATATTATTATTATTATTATTATTATTTTATTTTACCCTTGACACACAAGGACAAACCAAATCCTTACACTTTCAGTTTGATCAGAATGGAAGGGGATACTTTAAACAGTAAACGATGGTCCAAATCAATTATTCAAATTTAACGGGGTAAAATTAGTTTCATTCATATTTGTTTTGTTCAGACTTATATGTCTGCACCGTTCAGATTATTAAGACGATAGTGTTGTTTTGTTTTGTATACATTATTAAGACGATAGTGCTGTTTTGTTTTGTTTTGTATAAATTATTAAGACAGTAGTGCTGTTTTGTTTTGTCCAGATTGTGATGACTGTTTGTTTTACTATTTTTACTCTTTAGATTATCATGGCTCTACTGTTGTTTTGTTCGGTTTAGATGATTATGACTGTGATGTTGTTTTGTCTAGTTCAGATAATTATGACTGTGATGTTGTTTTGTTTTGTTCAGATGATGTTTATGACTGTATCGTTGTTTAGTTCAGATCATTATGACTATAGTGTTGTTTTGTTTTGTTTAGATTATTTTGACTGTAGTGTTGTTTCGTATTGTTTAGATTATTTTGACTGTAGTGTTGTATTGTTTAGATCGTTATGACTGTGATGTTGTGTTGTTTTGTTTAGATTACTATGACTGTAGTGTTGTATCTGGTGGAATGGGTGAAGGTCATATACCTTGTACAGGTATTCTAGAAATGATACGTATCGTTAAACCAGGTACGTATTTATATATATATATATAAATTAATTTTATTATATAGCTAAACACAATGGTTATCGAATGTTAGATCCCCCAAATCACAAACACCCACTCGTGCTAGAAGACATTTTATTAAAATTCTAAGTACATGTAGTTGATAATTAGTGTATGTTCATTATAGTGCTTATGATAAATTGAGAGAGAGAGAGAGATGGGGTTTAACATCCACTCGATACAATCTAGGTCATTTCGAGACCAACATATGGTTGAACTTTATTTCAAAAATTCGCTTGTGCGTAGGGGTCTTTAGCAGTAGGAGGAAACCGGGGGACCCGGAGAAAACCCGCGAGGCTGGACAGGCGACCCTACTCCTTGTCAGGTACAACCGGGGATTCGAAACCAGTTGATTTAATGACAGGCTTTATGATACAGAATCCACGTGCTAACCATTACGACACCCCACCGATAAATTGAGTGAAAAAATAGTCGAAAGTATTGCGGATAACAGGTATGTCATATATGCAAATCGAGGATTGCATATGCATAGCGTAGAAATGACATAATTGCTTTCAGTGAATTTTAAACCCCATTTGTCATATTTCAGGTGGCATTGTTGCCATAGCAATGCGAGAGGAATTTTTAAATTGCGTGGAAGAATATCGGGATAAACTGGAACCAATGATGGAAGAACTGGAGAAAGCAGGAGTCTGGGAAAAGATCGACAGAACTGTCTATGAAAATCATTTCGTTGGGAAAACCGGGGTTTTATATCTCTATAGAGTAAAGGATCAAGGGGTATCGGGACGCTAGGACCGTATTTAACCCAAAATTGTTTGTTTATAAAAAAATACGCTTAGGAGTTATAGCACCTCAAAATATGTCAATTAGTTCAAGCACCTCAAAATATGGCAATAAGTTCAAGCACCCCATAATACGTCATTAAGCTAAAGCACCTGAATATGTCAATACGCTTAAGTACCTAAAATACGCCAATAAGTTCAAGCATCCCAAATATTATGTCGATAAGTTCAAGCCCCCCCCCCCCCAAAAAAAAAAACCCACCTCAAACAATGTAAATAAATACAAGCATCTCAAAATACGTCATAAGTTCAAGCACCGCAAAATACGTCGACCAATTAAACCTCAATAAGTTCAATCACCTCAAATATGTCTATAAGTTCAGGCACCTCAAAATAGGCCAGTAAGTTCAAGCACCTCAAAATACGTCGATAAGTTCAAGCACCTCAAATATAGAGAGGCGGCTTCTCACCAATGCAACGAGGGTTGTAAGTGAGAGGGATATTTGGTCTCCCGTCCGATCAGGCAGGTTTCCCCCGAGTTCTTCGGTTTCTTCCTGCAGTAATGATCGAAATCATTCGCACGATCTGTGCCAAGGGCCAAATTGAAAAAAGGCCTCAGGCCTAATTTGCCACCCTTGTAAAATGACGCGATTATTATTATTATTATTAAGCACCCCAAATTACACATATATAAGTTCAAGCACGTTATGTCAAAATTCATTTGCAACCTGTCGTGGTATAATCTCGTTGGGCAGGTGTTTAGCGGGCTCTGCGTTCTATCGCGCCTGTCATTGGTTTCCACCGCACACTAACACATATCAAGATGATCGGATGTCCAACCATCAAAATTGTATCATATGTTAGTCCCGAAATTACCCAATCTGTGTTTTGGGTGCAAGCGTTGAAAGGTCCTTATTTACATTGTATCTTGTTTTATTCTATAACTACATGCACATAGCATTGAATACAACCATCGAATACAGCCCTTGAATAACCTATGGTTGTATTCAATGGCTTGGACACGTACTACTATTGTCCGGTATGACGTCACTTTCAGAATTACCTCAAACTGTAATGCAACCACAACTTTTGTCCCAAAAAAGAAAAAAAACAGTACGGAACCTATTATGAATTTTAACTTTATTGGTGCCGATATTTTTTGATAATCTGGATAGCACAGTGTATTTTGAGATTTGCATCTGGTTATAGAATAAAAACAGTTGGGGTGCGGCAGGGATACACTCTCTTGAACCATTAAATGACCCGAGCGGTATTCAATGGTCATTGAGTTCTATCTATATATTGCAATACATAAAGTGATATATCCGAGTTTAACATATTAATATAATATCATGCAAAATCCTCATTTGGTGAAAGATCTTTTAGTTTTGCTGCTTTTAAACTATGGAATAAGTTACCTTCTGAAGTTAAAGATTCCCCTTCCTTGTCTGTTTTTAAGAAAAAGTTAAAGACCCACCTTTTTAAAACCCATTTTAATTGATAAATCTTTAAAATTCTGACAGAGGTTATTTTTTTTTATTAAAATACAGATGTGACGTCATCCTTTGATGTTGGCGTACCATTATTTCAAATAATGTACGGGCAACTTGCCAATAGTACATTATTTCAATAAAAGACTGGCATGATGTTTTTCACTGTAAACGCACGTGCGGAGTCTGTATTTTAAGTAGTTTAATCGTCTCGGGGCTTAAACATTGCGTAATATATTGTAAAAACACTCGGACCTGACGGTCCTCTTGTTGTTACAATATATTACTTAATGTCTCGCCCTCCACCACTAAACCACACTTATTACATACTATATATAATTCTAACTGTGCAATATAACTATGTGTTTCTTTTATTTCTTTTTCAACCCTTATTTTTGTGAGATTTCATATTTTGTATCTTTACCAAATGTAATAGCGCCATAGAGCAATCAATATATTGGACCATAGGTGCTCTATAAATAAATTATTATTATTATTATTATTATATATAAATATAATCTTGTTTTGCTTTGTTGATTAAATTGAGTGTCAGTTGTTGTTTGTTTTATTATAAATGCCTTAAAATACAAATAGGGCTAACACCCACTTTTGAAAATAATTGCCCCATTACTTTGTAACGTAAAAAGATACATACAATTTAAATGAAATGGGGTTTGACGTCCTAAAAGTTCTGCCCCGACTGAGTTAATGAAGACGGGTATACAACATACTACACCGGATATTATGTCCGGGCAGTGGCACTATGGCCTGTTCTTATATCAAATTCGATCCAACTACCAAGTGTGTTTTGACGTGTATGGGACCTCGGTTTTTTGTCCTATCCAAATATATATACGATGTCCCTTGCCAAAACCCTTTGTACTACACACAGATGAACCTTTTCGTCCAATACCGAGATCGAACACCGGACCTCCAGTTTAGCGAGTCATGGTCTTACTGTGGCTCCAAAGTAATACCAACCTCGTGGGTTTTCTCCGGGTCATTCGGTTTCCTCGCCCTGCTAAAGACCCCTACGCGCAAGCGAATTGTTGAAATAAAATTAAACCATATGTTAGTCCCGAAATGGGTTTAACGTCCACTCAACAGAACTAGGTCATTTCGGGACTAACATGTGGTTTTAAGTTTATTTTAATAATTTGCTTGCGCGTAGGGGTCTTTAGCAGTGGTAGGAAACCTGAGTGCCCAGAGGAAACCCACAAGGTTGAGAAGACACCCCTATCTCAACGCCACATACGCTCACCCCAGGGCTCGAAACCACAGCCGCAAGCCAGAGGTGACCAGCCAGCTAGAGGTCGAAGCGCGGCACTCTAGACTACATTTGTTTAGAGAGATAGGGTTGATAACTAGCAGTCCACTTGATAAAAGTGATAAAAGTTGGACCAGTTATGGCCGAACTACGATACAAGTATCGGTCAGTGATGGCCAAACTACGAGACAACTTATGGCCAATTAACATTAACCTATGGTAAAGGTAGCGGTCAACCTAAAAGACAAAGGGTAGCTTATCTACGCAACAACTGGTAAATGGTAACCCATCTACAGGACCCAATGGTGACGAACCGGTATTCTATTGGATCAATAGTGGTCGACCTACGGGTCCAATGGTGACAGGGGGGTTTGGATGTCCTAGTGGTCTAGAGTGCCGCGCTTCGACCACTAGCTGGCCGGTCACTTCTGGCTTAAGGCTGTGGTTTAGCGTATGTGGCATGGAGATAGGGGCGCCTTCTCAACCTCGTGGGTTTCCTCCGGACACTCCGGTTTCCTCCCACTGCTAAAGACCCCTACGCGCAAGCGAATTATTGAACAAAAAAACAAAAACATATGTTAGTCCCGAAATGACCTAGTTTCGTTGAGTGGACGTTTAACCCCATTTCTCTCTCTCTCTCCAATGGTGGCAACCTACGGGATCTGTGATGTACTGGAGGCACATTTGACCATTCCCAGTAGCACAGTACACCTCAAGATAATAATGATCTTTAATTTCCCAAATTTTCAACAATGAACAAAGTGATAACACAGTTTGTGGGTAGCTGGACATTCTGTTTACATGCAGACTCATTGTCATCTTGTCGGCGATATTACTTCGGTGAAAGAGGACGCTAAACAAAATTATTTCACATCCACTTTGATTACATAAGCGCATTATATAATATAAATGGTAAATCCCCTTTTACCTAGCTGATTGTGATCTTGTAACATAAAGGGCCAATCCCGATAATATTTTGGAGAATAAAAATGGTTAATTTTGTGTTAAAATCCCTTTTATAAAAAGGGGTTGGGGTGTGGGTTCAGCCAAACCAAATTCTCGTCGAGCGTATCGAGGACAGCATATTTGGCGATTATTTAGAGAAGGCAAAGTCGACTAGAATGGCATTCGTTGCATTAAACGGTTTTGTTATATTCCTCGTTGCAGTTTAATTTGTTCACACAATATTTCCAACAAAGAGACGTAAGAAATGAAAAACAGCCAAGTTCAAAGCGGAGCGAACTCAATAATTGTATTTTAGGTCTTTGAAGCTTTATAATTACAAATATAATGTTCATGTTTTTATATAATAAACGATATTATATTTAATATATCTTATGAAATTGTATGTTTAAAAATTGCAAAAACAGTATCTAAATGGCCATTTAAATTCCCTCGAAACATAAAATAGACACAATTTATGTTTGTATAATGACAAGCCAAGTAGCGGAACAACTTTATTATTACTGATAATTCCATTTTCAAGTTCCAGATGACTGGCCTACGTCTGGAGTATTATTTGAAAGGTCAATCTTGACTATATTTTGGAGAATACAACTGCTGAATTTTGTATGAAAAACCCTTAAAATCCTCTACTTTTGGCTGAGCAACTAACTCAGTATATTTGATACACGTTTTTAAGCAACTTAACCCCATTAGTCTTAATCTAGAAGGCGGAGGGGATCGGTGCAGGGGGGAGGATCCAGGATTTTTTGCATGTGGGGGGGGGTCGAGGTTGGATAACTGCTTAACTAATTGCCGTAGGCGCTAAACATTGTAATGGGGGTATGGGGGCCCTCCCCAAGAAAAAATTTGGTAATTTATATTCAATTTGGTGCATTCTGACGTATTTCCGGAAGCTAAATTTCTCAAGACTATAGGTCTAAAAATCGCCAATAAAATCGCATAAAATATGTCCATAAAATCTTGATGGGGTATGCTCCCCTCACATACCATATTATGTTCTTAACATTTTACAATATGAAGAGCAAAAACCAATAATCGAACTTACCCTCCTTGCGAAATTATGTGTTTTGTTCCAAACTTGGTGCCTTACTTGACGTGCAAGAAAAGGGAGAAACGAAGGGAAGGGAATTCGACAATTAGGCTAGTTAAATAAATCGATTGATGATGAATTTAGGTTATTGTTAATCTCATATTACCCGATTTTAAACACACCAGATGTTACGTCTCACGCAGCAATTGTTTTAAATGCGCGTATAAAAAAAGTCTTACAAATGGCGACCTGTCGAAAGTATTTTACCTGCACTTGATCGCTGTAGTGTAGGCCTACCTTCAACTGTTTCGCAGTAAGGGCATATTCCAGTGACTATTTGTTTTTGTCCACAATGGAATCAGCGCTGGCGCCAGGCGGTGCGTTGGGGTAAAAAGCTTTGCCCCCCCCCCCAATTTTTTTAGCCACGCCCTTTTTGCTCAGGGAAACGCCCTTCTCCAGCTATTGGACACACCCGTTTTAGGTCGAGAAAAGCCCTTTCTAACATGTGATGTTGCACTTTAATATAATATAATGCACAAAAAAGCGATCCTATCCCCCCCCCCTAAATTTTATGTCATTTTTAGCAAAATTGGGATGGCCATGATTTTCAAAAGTGGGGGGGGGGGTAACTACCCCCCATACCCCCCGTGGCTCCGCCACTGAATGGAATGAAAGTCATGACTCAACTCAATGTATACAAACTCGCAATTTTGGGGTCAGATTCCGGCTTTTAAATTTAAGTTTCTCGGCCCCTTCATATTGTCAAGCCTGGGCGGACGTGAATGTTTTCTCATAAAAAGTGTTCAATTTTTAAAAAAAAAAAATTGTGGCTGAGCAGGGGGGGGGTCAACCCCCCCCCAATTGTCACGCAATTAATTCTGCTATGCACCAGTTAATTGGCCATAATAAAAAAAGTGCGCCATGACGTAACGTTATGTAAACATATTTGGTCGAATTGGACGCCCTGTTTGAAGGGTAATGCGCTTTTGTAACGCAGTTAGCGATTGGTAGTTAATCGGACTATTGGGCAATCATAATTTTTCCTCTTTCCAGCAGTGAGTAGTGGGATTAGCTCTAATCAGACGGCGGAACACCACGAGGAGTATGGTGATTGACAATTTAAGAGTCTTTAGGTAACGAAGAGAATTATTAATTTTGAAAGCATTAATTCCAAAGGAGATGCCTCCCCTGAAAATCCAATTCTAATGAAATCGACAATCCACCAAACAAATGCTCGTGCAACAATAGAATGATGGTTTCGTAATGTTTTTAAGTTTTTTAAATAGCACAAACCGTAAAATCAGCATTCAAGATGGCGCCTTTTATGCCCCTTCAGTGGCGCTGAGCCCACAACCCAAGAATATTATTCCTCCGACAGTCGGATGTCTATACAAACTCCCCAATAATCAGCTCGTGTATTTTCATCAGGTGCCTTGACGTCCAGTTCTGTGATCCAGATTGGAAAATTAGCCTGTGCAAACACATCAAGGTGAGCCTTAAACGCTTAGAGCGAAACAAACAAACTATATTTTAAAAGACAATGTTAGTGTCCGCCAATATTAAATGTCCAAATTGTAACACAGAAAACGTTGCTACGGTTGATCAGCAACATTTTTTTAAGAACCAAGGGCCTGTTTCACGAAATTTTAACTAAGATAAAATCCGATTTTAGTAATTCGATTGGATAGTATTAGATTGATTTTAGCGCTTAGCCAATCAGATTTAAGTATGTACTAAAATTTGGATTTTATCTTAAGTTAAAATTTTGTGAAACAGGCCCCAGAAAGTGACGCAAAAAAGGGACAAAAAGTAGAGGGGAGAACAGATACACAGTCGACTTTTAGCTCACTGATAATGTCTCGTAAACAATTGAAGTCCGTTCGTTCATTCGAATGGTTTTACGTCCGCTTCCACCTTGGTGATATCGCAGATAATGAAAATCAAAAAAGAGACCTACTTTAATAGCTGTTGTGTCTGGCTGCACTTCATCGGAAAAATGACCTTGAACTCAAATGCCATAGAGACCAGAGTTACTTCCCTTCACGTGAAGCGCTTGATTCAGATATGCCTGAAAACAAATAGCAATTTCTTCAATGATTACTAATATGTAACTCATAAATATGGTTATGAACAATATTTGACCTTGGCCCGATTATATTAATTAATGACCGTTATTCATATTCATAACTTACTTGGGGGGGGGGGGGTCTAGAAGGGTCTAACGAATGTCGGCCGATGAAGTTATTTGGAATTGTACTGCCTAGTTCCCGTGTAAGTGCCTTGCTTGGGAAAATGGGGTTCAGACAAGAAACACTGTCGGGTTTTTCGAGTGGGACTTTGATAATATGATTTCGAAACAAAGGTAAGTTATCCTGGAAAGTTAGTTACCCTCATAGAACACTGCATTGTAAATGGTCATCTCTATTAGCCGGTTTATGCAGAGAATCCGACATTTCATTGTTCAAATCATAAAGAGGACAAGATACAAGTGGTATGTTATTTTATAACAACGTGCGCCCGACATGTCGTCCTAGGTAGTAACACGATATTCTTTCAATCAGCCTGTTGACGCAATGGTGTTTGGGGGTTGGGGTGGGCTAGTGGTCTGGAGATAGGGGCGCCTTCTCAACCTCCTGGGTTTCCTTCCACTGCAAAAGACCCCTACGCGCGTATGTGGCATGGAGATAGGGGTGCCTTCTCAACCTCCTGGGGTTCCTTCCACTGCTAAAGACGCCTACGCGCAGGCGAATTATTGAAATAATATTAAACCATATGTTAGTCCCGAAATAACCTAGTTAAACCCCATCTCTCTCTCTCTCTCTCCCTCTCTCTCTCGCAATGGTGTTTCATGTCCACTCGACACAAACTATTTCTTCGGGGCTAACAACATCTTTCAATTATTAGCAGTGGTGCAAAACCGGAAGATCTTGAGAAACCCAACGAGGTTAGACAGCCGACCCTACTCCTTGTTACGTCCAAGCGGGGAATCGAAACCACGCCACTGGACTCAATAACACACCTTATTATAGCTTCGATTTAAACCACTAGAGCATTGGGAAGGGTAAATAATGAACATTTTTCTAGACTCTAAAACAATTTTTAAAATCATTCAGAAATAAACCAAATGTGTGAAAAATATATTTGGATAAAAAAATATTTGCAATTTAGTTTAGTAGGGTAGATAAAATAGTTGGTTTAAAATGAGTACAAGGCGCTAATTCTGCCGGCATTAGATCGTGTTACAACAATGCACGCGCTGTCGAGGTCGTATCAGGTGACGTCACACGTAGACCTATTATGCGCGTGATCTTGAAGCTTTCGCATCGCCACTATGAAAAAGATTGGTAAGCATTTGTTTCCATCCACCGGAGCCTCGTGTTATGACGTTATATGTGGATTGTTGGTTAGGATAAGGTTAGGCTTGGCCAAAGGTTAGGCCTAGCCCTGTCTTCATTTCGAGACTATGATGTAATCTGCAGGCCACAACCCTTACCCTCTTATCCTAACCCACAATCCACATATGACGTCATAACACCAGGCTCCGGTGGATGGAAACAAATGTTTACCAAATAGATCGGTATACCCTCTGACGGACCTGTGTAGATTCACCTTGAACTATACCATTGCAGTCGTGAGGAATATATACCATTGCAGTCACTAGGGTCTGTTTTATAAGCTTGTTGGAAGAGAGATAATTCATATCTGATAATCTGTTCCGGTACCATTGTGAATGTAAGTCTTCATTGTTTACACCCCAGTGTTCAATTATTAAATGAAAATGAAATGAAATGGGGTTTAACGTCCTACTGTTCTGCTCCTAAATTCGGCTAAAAAAGACATGCCCTACATCACTGACAAGGGGAAATCACGCTGGAAAATCTTGATGAAATGAAATATTGTTTAATGACACGTCAGCTCAAACGGGGCTATTTTGTGCCAAACATATGTTCAATTTAATGAGACAAATTAAAAAAATATCACAAGGATGTATTCATATAGGTAACTAAAAACAAATATCACAGAAAATATTATTAAAAGTAAATATATCCATTCCTTTACATATATAAATATTTAAAATGCAATATATGATAAATATATACAAATAGAATTTCGAATAAAAGTTTGTCTCTTTTTAAAAAAATGATAGCAATTTATCATGTAGCTCCGGTCGACTGGCAACGGTAATATTTAGATCTCATATACTTGAGGTGATTGCACTCAATCAAGATGTGTTTTACTGTCAAATGAGCATGACAGTGAACACATTCTGGTTGAGGCTCTCGCTTCAAAATGAAAACATGAGTTTTAAAGTATGACCAATGCAAGAGCGACACAAAACAACTTCATCCCTTCTGCTCGTTCTATACGAGCTCTGTCAGTCTCCAAATAGAGGCTTAACGTGATGAAGTTTGTTTGTGTCTGCAATATCCCAAGACCGTTACGAGCGGTCATCCATAAAACAGTTATTTGACCATTTAATATCCGTGAAAGGTAAAATAAATTGTGATATGGAAAGATCTAAAGCAGACTCACCATTTTTTGAACCATCCGAGTAAATAGGAGTATAATCACCATACTTATCCTTAACTCTCTAAAGAGAGATTGGAACACCGTCGAGCTAGTATCTCTCGTTTTATGCCGAGAAAGATCGAAATCAATCTTTGGGGGAGATATAGCCCACGGCGAAGTGCTAAAAAGGGGTATTGACAATACTGTCCCGGCTGATACCAGGACACGACAAAAGGGGTTGTACGCGAATACTTAATGATGGAACGACGTATCACCAGATACAAGTACTCATGGAGAGGTCTAAATATGGTGTTAAATGAAATATGATTCGGAAGTGATGCAATTTTCGTAGCATACTGCAGGGCCAGTTTCTCACGTATGTTGTGCAATGCTGGCTCATGTGCCTCGGCGTATAAACTATCCACTGGAGATGCACGAAATGCTCCTAAACCGATTCTACATTGCCAGTCCTTGGTTGTGTATGCTGTCGAGCTCTTTGAGATAAGACTCGCGGGCAGACGCATACACAATACACCCATAATCGAGTTTTGATTGAATTAACGCACTATATAATCTGAGCAAGATCTTACGATTTTCTCCCCAGTCAGTATTTAACAAGACTCTCAATATGTTTAGGGCTTTCCGACATTTCTTTTTTATGGTTTTTGATATGGGGGATAAATGATTTTATCTTATCAAATATCAACCCCAGAAATCCACTTTTGGTTGCCCATTGTTGAAGTGAATTCAAACAAAGCTGCAACTTACGTTCGTTTATCCGCATGTCTGTTGAACCATAGCACATCAATATAGAGAGCCCCGTTTGTACCTTGTTTAAGGCACGCTGGGATCGTGTTAATTTTTATAGCAAATAATGTTGGAGATAAAATACTTCCCTGGGGAACCTCCATTAAATCTGGATGAACTCAGGGATGCAGGGATCGAACACCCGACTACCAGGCTAGCGAGCCTGTGTCTTTCCCACTTAGCCACGGTGATCCCCCAACTCTTTTTAAAAAAACATGAAAGAAACCAATGCAATGAAGTTGGGGTTGTATATATGCTCAACAGCTCCAGCCATGCGATATTGCGCATAAGTTTTAACTAAATACCGTTAAATAAATGATAAACACAGTCGACCGAAACAAAACATTCAGAAGCAAACATGGAATAGTGTTGAACAAGCTAGAGATGACAGCCACAGAACATCGGAAATGCATACTTAAATTTCATCGACTCGGCCTGTTTAATTATCGATATGTGTAGGTACCGACCATTTTATATTATGTGCACGAACTTTGATTCTGTAGAAAGTAATAAACCTATTTACGAAAACATTAATTTGTGATAGTGTGATGGAAGGGAAATAACTCTAGTAACATTGTGACATAAAGGATCAGTAATGAAAAATAAAAATAAAAACCTGTTCACACTGGGAATACCTGATTGAAAGTTCTGGAATTGAATACTCTCAATCTCAAAAATAGTGGTCTAGAGTGCCGCGCTTCGACCTCTATCTGGCCGGCCACCTCTGGCTTGCGGGTGTGGTTTCGAGCCCTGGTCTGAGTGATCAGTAAATGATCAGTAATTTAAATGATAGACTTATTCATAAATATATTGCTCTGGGGTGATATGATGTAAGGCTGATAAATCCACTAACATTATAATAAAAATGACCTGTAATGAAAAATGATAAACTTCTCCATAAATTCATTGATGTGGGGTTGGGGATGGGGAATAATGCCAGAACATTGTCGTTAAATTCCAGAAACGAATGGAGAACATCATAACAAAAAGGTTTAGAAACTAGTCAGTAATGAAATAGATCATGAAACGAATAAACCAATTATTCCTCTACAAGTATATCTCCCAGATGAAGACAACACGAACGTATTCTTTGTTTTATAAACAATATTTTATTCAACCCCTCTCCATAAATAGTAAACATACATAATATTAAAACAAGGGAACAAAATGGGTGTATATACACAGTTAAAATGGCAAACTCATGCATAAATATTATATTAAAATACATATATACTATTAAAAAAAAGTAGGGGATATTTGATTTTGGGGGCATAATACTAAAAAATACGCAATTGACTACGAAAAAAGTCACTTTAGAACCTAACAGAAGAAACATTTCTAGTTACATCTGACGCCCAAACGCACCAATATCTACCACATGGAATGCAGGTGATGCTTGGGATCATCATGGGGGTCCAACCCAAGATTTGCACGACTCTGACTTCATTGCGGCATTGAATTCCAGTGTGGAAACATCAGTTTAATTGTTTAAGTGACCAGGAAACAAATTTTGATATGCGTCGGCTTACCCAAAATGGAAGGTTACGTGCCCTTGGCATGCTACAGATCGGCACAACACAGGCGGTTGTGGCGCGGACGATGAATGTTTCTCGGTCTGTCATAAGCAGGCTATGGTCCAGATACCATGATACACGATCTGCGGGGACAGACCACGTTCAGGTCGACCAAGGGCGACAACTCAAGCCCAGGATCGATTTATCCGTACCTTGGCCTTGAGAAATCGTGTCATCACAGCAAATAAGATCAGTGCTCGTATTCAAACACTGGTGTGAGGCCATTCGGAATCGAGTGCATAGGGGTCACCTTCGCGCCCGACGTCCCCGCGTGATCCATTGTTTGAGATATCATCACATTCAGGCAAGACGTCGTTGGTGTAGGGATCGTCAACACTGGGAAAATCGACGCTGGAGCAATGTGATGTTTTCAGATGAGTCAAGGTTCACTGTTGATTTTTTGGACATACGTAGGAGGGTGTGGCGTCGTCGAAACGAGCGCTTCCAAGACGTTAACGTCATCAGACATGATCGATTTTGGGGTGGTTCTGTTATGGTGTGGGGAGGCATCACTGTTGCTAGAGGAACGGCTTTACATGTTGTTGCAGGGCGCGTTACATGCCAGTACTACCGGGACAACATCTTGGCAGTCCATGTCGTGCCGTTCGCACGACGTCATAGCCGCCGTTTCATCTTCCAGGATGACAACGCAAGATGTCACAGGGCCAGGATCGTTACAGGTTACCTCCAACAGCAGAACATCACCACATTACCTTGGCCAGCACTGAGTCCCGACCTCTCCCCCATCGAGCATGCCTAGGACATGCTTGGACATCGGTTACGTCAACGTCAACAACGTCCTGCCAATTTCCAAGAACTTGCTGCTGCGTTGCAACAGGAATGGGACAATCTGGACCAAAATGACCTTAGACGTCTCATTAGGAGTATGCCACGTCGGGTCAATGCTTGTTTGGCAAACAGAGGAGGATTTACCCGTTACTGACTTTGTTGTGATGCTGTGGTAACTTTGCTGTTTGGCCCCGGGTATCATTTTACCCTTATAATGGTCAGTCTGTGCCTTACTTAGTCTAACGATCATTTGGAATAAATCGATGAATGTGAACTTCATTTCATTTTGTCATTTGTTTCTTCGTCAGTTTCATTAGGTGACTTTAATAACACTTAAAAATCAAATATCGCCTACTTTTTGTTAATAGTATATGATGAGACGGGTGGCAATGTACATTATATTAAAGGTTGCAGCGTATGTGGCATGGAGATAGGGGCGCCTTCTCAACCTCGTGGGTTTCCTCCGGGCACCCCAGTTTCCTCCCACTGCTAAAGATCCCTACGCGGAAATGAAATATTGAAATAAAATGAAACCATATGTTAGTCCGGAAATGACCTAGGTGTTTTGAGTGGACGTTAAACCCCATTTCTCTCTCTATCTATTTCTATTTGTTACTTCTTTATTTATTTCTTGATCGAACTTAGTTTCTCAGGAACCAGGTGGTACGCGTCGACTACACGGGGCCTTCAAGTGGTACTCTATCACAAAAAAGTTGGGAACCACTGCATATTTAAAAATAGTCATCTAACAATTCCACACATTTTTTTATTTGCATGTATGTATGACAGAGGCTTCGAGCTTATTAATCTATCCAATTACATTGATATATTGATGACCTTATGGGAAGAGGGGTCAGTATAAACCATAACTGTATTATTGCCAATGCCGCAATTTCCATTAATGCTATGCCATGCCACAACACCTGACCCGGAGTTCACATGGCCTTCTCAGACTTCAGTTGAGAATTTACTCAAAATTGTTCGCCTTATTTAAACAAAAAAATAGTCCTTTATTAATCGTTTGTTATTTTAATATTTTAAATTACATTGGAAATAAACCTAGTTTTAATTTAAACAGGTTTTATGGGTTATCCTCAAGAAGCTGGTCATTCATGACGTCATTACTTTTTCTCATCAAAACCTTCTCATCTTATTATTATTGTTATTATTATTATTTATTATCAAGTAACTTTATATAATTATTATTTATTATCATGAAACTTTATATAATCAACTCTATTGTCATGTTTGATATGCCTCTTGGAAAAATAAATAAATAAATAAATAAATAAATAAAATATATATTAAATACACCAATAAGATGCTATGTGCAAAGTTTTGTGTTTCTGGGTCAAAGATATTTCTCATAATAATAATAATAATAATAATCGCGTCATTTTACAAGGGTAGCAAATTAGGCCGGAGGCCTTTTTCCAATTTGGCCCTTGGCACAGATCGTGCGAATGATTTCGATCATTACTTCAGGAAGAAACCGAAGAACTCGGGGGAAACCTGCCTGATCGGACGGGAGACAGAATATCCCTCTCACTTACAACGATAAAGAGTGATTGAAAGTTGAGTAAAGTCTCTAACTTAAGTCTGAGAATGCTTTGTAAACTAGGGGCCAGGACTCTTTGATATTCATGATGAATGTAACACCGAAAACATTCCGTCCTTCATCAAACCACCCAGGACCCCCGTTTTTGAACCAGTGCCTTACTCGGTAAACCATCGTGTTTCACAAGTGTTAAAGGAGAATAACATAAAAATTTACCTTGGTGCTTTCAATGCTTGGCCATTATAAAACACCTTCGGTTGTCAACCAATTTAAATGTTTATTAAGGAAATCTTTGTACTCTTGGTGACCACACATATACTCGTCATAGACAACAGCGGTTCCAAAAGCAAAACTTTTTTGTGGTATGTTTGATCTGTTGAAAATTAACGACAGATTAGGGAACTAGTTATTTCCAAAACACAAGTAAAACCTTGGGTTAAGATCTAAAGAGACATATCACCGTCTCGTGGCATTAGTATCGCCATCTCGAAACAGAGATCCAGAAGGCAACGACGCCTATAACGCACATCTACTAAACTGTTATACTACTACTTCTACTAAATGTAATATAAGCCAGTACAATGAAATGGGGTTTAACGTCCAACTGTTCTGCTCGGAACTGGACTAATGAAGACAGGTATACAGTGTGCTAGGGGGAAAAATTTGCCCGGACAGCGGCACTACGGCCTACTCTTATATCGAATTCCAAACGTAAATGTATCTTTGCACACAAATTTGTATACAGGACCTCGTTTTTCGTCCAATCCGAACGACTAGATAGATGTCCATTCCAGGCTCTCCGTCCCACATCACTGATGTGGTGGCAACCAATGCAGGGGTCGAACACCAGACCTCCAGGCTAGAGAACCAGCGTCTTACCCACTCAATCAACATCCCACAGAAGTAATCAGATTATCCAACAAGTCAAAAACATTAAAAATTGTAGCATAACGATCCAACGAATGGAGTCTTTCGAGGTGTTTCAAAAATAGAATTGATTGTAGGTTTCAATATTGTTGACCTGTATTTGGACTTGACTGGGGTCTATTCCGCCATATACACCAATTCTGTAAAGTGGGAATGTAACAAAATATCAACATACAATATGTTGTATCTTTTTTTTTAAATTTGTAATATAATTAATTTCAGTGGGCTGGCGTCAAGGGTCGAAAAAGGCGGGACAATGTCTTTGATAAAACAGATCAGACAGAGGCATACGTCTTTCCAAGCCCTGTTTATAATGCCATATTGCCGCTACAAAGCACCACAGTCGTTTCAAAGCGGTGTGAGAAATGTGAAGGTAGAACATTGTTAGAATCATTCTGTAAATCTGTAAATATTCCACCTGTGTATAATTGTCCAACTTACCTATTAGACCTACTGCCAAAATTGTCCATAAAGGGGGATAATCCCCTGTACCATTAGGGATTTCCACAATTTGTTCCATTGTTAATCATGTTTTCTGCATGTTACATGTAGTTTAAATCAAAATTTAACCAATATTATATTATTTGCTAAGGATGAAGGCATCGGGTGTTTTGTTACACTACAGATAACAGACGGTCAGCATAGTTGGTAGATCTTTATTGAGAACATAGAATAGACATGGATCGGAAGGAGCTCTATTCAAGTCTGACTTACTGTCAGTTAATTCTGGCTTTATAAAGCATACAGTCATTGAGAATAATGATACATGACAGATTAACTTATTTATAACTACACCTCGTCTTTCCTTTTAAGTCGAGAAGTTCTGCTGAGTGTTCAACACATAGAACATGTGTAGATTATAAATAACATATGGATAAATAAGATATTTAATGAGATCGTGCGTTTTGTCAAAACTAGCAGAGGTCATTAGTATGTTGCCCGTAAATAACATATTGAACACATTAGCAGAAGTTGTTTATAGTTGAAAACGTCCAATATAATATAATGTCAAATCTAGAAAAGTTCTATGTATGTATTATTTGTCACAGTTTTTGCTAGTATTTAATTTTATGTCAACTTTACAATTGTTAGTATAAATATAGCATTTACTTGACAATTATCACAATTTTCATCTGACTCTTTATCTAGTTTGCGCAAACCGTTTGCTTTTACATTTAAGGATTTGTCTTGCTGGTGTTGTAAGCTTTTCACAAATGTGGAGTTTGTTTAGCAGGAAGGACCTCGTAACGGAACTCCACACTTGATATTATGCTGCAGGCCATATACACAGATTTACTTTACTAATAATATTAAAACACAATTACAAATTTCTGTTGTTGTTCTCAAGTAATATAACAAGAAATGTAGTGTGAAATAAACTCAGTGATTGTTCCATATATATTGTGTTTTACTATAATTACTAAAAGCCGTAATAGGATTTAGTAATAATAAAAGGTCTTTGCTACACAATTACTTAAACAAATGCTATTTTAACATTCTTTTATTTATTTTTTTATAAACAATATTTTATTATTTTATGTTCCATCAAATATCCATTAGACTTTTGAATTTCATTTTTATCCAATCTGATGAAAATACAGATCTATATTTCGTTTCGTTTTTACACTTTCGATGGCCCACAGTACATGAAGAGCTGACCAGTTATAGTGGTAGTTCAGACAAGCGTCCTTTGACCCTATTACGTCAGACGTTGATTAACCAATCAGCGTTGACGTATCTAGTGGTTTACCCACAGTTTCGTTTAACTAAATGCCAAGAAGTCGCCGCAACAGACCGTCTCATTGGCAAAAAAATGACTCACATCCAGTGAACTACAGTATAAAAACGAAACTAAGTAGGATTTGCGTTTTTAATCAGAATAATTTTTAACTTACTGTGTTAATCGAGTAGTCTGATTGTGTTTTCCAGTTATTATTTGTTGGTATATGATTGACCGTCGTGGCATCTACTTTAAAGTTAATCGATGGTTTCGGTCCATTTTAATACATCCTTGTGCCTTTTAGAGCTAGAATCAACATAACGAGATAATTCAACATATACGTCACCAAGGTAGTTGCACATTCGGCTGAAACCGATGCAAATACCCCAAAAGGCTTTTGTTTCCATGGGTTTCGTGGCTGCATATACCGGCGGGATTCGCGAAGTTTGCACATTATTCGACACTAAACCAAACAGAATGGCCTATCTTGCATAGGCGATCACGGTAAGGCGCTGGTTTGGTGTTTGATCCCTGCATTGATTGAGAAAGTTCATCCAGGTTTTCCTGCGTGGTTTCCCCTTGTCAGTGATGCAGAGCGGAGGGTTTCACAAGGATAGCTTACTAGTCGTTCGTATGGTCGCTCCTACCTGCAACCGGTCATTTCATCGCTACACCCAACCGCAGGAGTAAGTGAACGTTTGGCGGCCGACTAGCAATGAGTCGACCGTTTGTCAAGCAAGTGTTGACTGGATTGTCAACATACATAATTATATACAAACAGATAGATCTTTGGTGTTATTTATATAGATTACGTCACAGTCTATCATTACACATAACGAGTATATAAATACAACAGTTATTGCTTACAGTTGGACGGCGAAACAAAACGCCCTTTAAATGAACCAAGCCGCTGTGCGAGTTGGTATCAGGACATTTGCCACCCGGACAATAACCACCCGGACTTCTGCCACCGGATTTTTACCATCCGGACTGTTACCGACACATGACATCTGCCACCCGGACTGTTACCGACATAGGACATCTGCCACCCTAGGGCATCTGCCACCGGGATTTTTACCACCCGGACTGTTACTGACATAGGTCATCTGCTACCCTAGGACATCTGTTTGTTGCTTTATTGATGGTACTCTGTTTCACGATATTCTGAGGTTGGCTTTTTAAAATTTAATATGATACTGAATAAAACACACAAAAAGAGACATTAAAACTTTGAAACATTTTCTAAGATCCATTTCATGCATCTGAATATCTCTGTATTTTTATCTCTCCTTCCTTCCAGACCCCCTTCCCTCCTTTCTCCCCGCATGTACACACACAAGGGCATGCGCATACATTCGTGCACACAGACAATTCCGGTTTTGTAAAGATGAATGAAAAAAAGAAGGGAAGAAAGAGAAAGAAATAAAGAAAGACAGGGAAATAAATAAAGAAAAAAAAGAAAGAAAGAAAGACAGAGAAAGAAAGATAGAAAAACAGACAAAGAAAGACAGACAAACAGACAGAAAGAAAAAAAGACATAGAAAAATGTTGGTGGGGGGATGCAGCTTCAAACAAAACATCACTGTCGTGAAAATGTTTGCAAGAATTCATTTCAAATCCACATGGCAAAAATCGGGGGGGGGGGGATTAAACATCCAGAAGGCAACTGTCCGGGTGGCAAACATCCAGGCGGCAAATGTCCTATGTTCGCAAAGTCCTGGTGGTAAACAGGACGTTAAACGCCATTTCATCCATTCATTTATCTCGGTTTAAGTTGGCGAGTAGTGCGTTTTGTGCGCTAAAAAAACTTTTCTTGGTCCCCGGACACCAAGGTTACAATCATAGCGACGGCTTTGGAAATCACAGTCTTCACAATCAGTAGTGAAAGGGAAGGTAATATCCAATCTGTCACAACATAAACATTGCATGAACAAATGTATTTTGACACAAAGCATGAGAATAGAAGCTATGATAAATGCTTTCTAGATGAAAGTGGCACGAATCCGACCGGATGTTACGGCCATTAAACACTCAGACATGTGAACATTAATAACAAAATAGAACTTGATCTGGCGTCGATTAGTAAATAATTTTATGACACCATACAAATTAATCAAAATATATAGTAAAGTTAGTAACACTGGGAAGTTAAATCAAATGAAATGAGATCGGAATGATTATACATGTAACCCAATAACGAAATGAAATGAATTTGGGTTTATGCCATACAGTGTGCAATGATGGAAATTTGCCCGGACAACGGCACTATGGGCCTAATCTTATATCGAATTTCAAATGTCAAGGGGTCTGTTATGTGCACGCCAACGCATATGTGGGACCTCGGTTTTTCGTCCCATCCGAACAACTAGACAGCTGTAGTTGTCAGAATCTCCGTTCTGTGCCACTGACAAAGATCGAACCCGCGACCTCTAAGGTAGCAAGTCAGCGTGACTCTCTCACCCAATAACACCATCTACAGTAGATATCTGTATCACTTTTAGTAGTAGTTATTAGCACCCTTTCCGAGGTGTATCGGTGAATATCTGGACAGTTTTGGTCGGGGGATCAGCCGAGGCGAACACCGAGTAAAGGTGCCAATAAGTCACTTACATCACATTTCTATCGAGTATTTTGAAGCGATATGTAAAAAATAGTACTTATTATCGAGTCGTTTCAACCGAAAAATGACAAATGTTATTTCATTTATCCCTTTCTGAGCCTCACGTTACATTTCATGGTAGAATGATTTCGCAGTGGAGAGACGAGCTGAGTAGTATTTACACGTGCATCTAGCTATACCCTGGGTTTAAAACAATCACGTGTTTGTTTAGACCACATCGTAGAGGACTGCAATATTAATAATATTATTATTAAATGTAGTGTGAAGGAAATGCGAAACGTGGGTCATGCCTGGTGAAAGTATGCATCAACGAATTATTTGTAATAAAATGTATGTCTTTCTAGACGTTTTTGTTTTTATCCTTCTTATTTTAAATGTCTTTGAAGTGTCCAGCAAGAGAACTGCGCCTTTTATCATCACAATTGAAATAATTATTCAGTATTCTCATTTATATGTTTTTCATATTAATATAAATCAAACCAAATTAGGGAATATGTGCCAATTGACATGTATAATAATTGATTTGTGTAATATGTTGTTTTTTTAATTAAATGTCATTGTATATATTTTTGAACTGCCAGTTTGTTCCACCCGGTTTGTTTTGCTATTTTGATTTTGACTAGTTGTTTCATGTAAATTGTCCGGCTGCTTTGTATAGAGCCATAGCTATCATTGCGGTCTGGGCCGGACTACTTATTGCTTGAATGGTATCTTAAACAGTGTAGAAGTGTTCGTTTGTCGGGAATGAACAGTCCTCTTTTTAAAAAGTGTACTGTTCATTTCTGATACACGGATACTTTTAAGCCTGTATTATCAAAGGTTGCCAATGTCAACGAGGTAGAAGTGGGATGTAAGTGTATACCAGCAGATCGGTTTTGTAAATATATGGTTTATTTACAACGGCAACAGAGTATCACCCATCTAGATAATTACAACAGCAATACATACACTGGAACTATTACTACGACGGGAACAAATCTAACCATATGGAATCTACATTTCTGCCCCTCTGCCAAGGCAGCGGCTAAACCCGGTGCGTCCACACACTCGCCCGAGCCTTTCTTCTCCTCCCGGCTCCCCTTTCTCTAACTGTCCGTGAAATCGTTATGTATCCTCGCACACATGGTCATACCTGCAATTGTCTCTTTTATCTCATCACGGCATGCCTTCTGACCAGCGCATAATCCTTTGAAGTCATGTGGATCTTGTACACAGATCATGTATAGCTTGTAAAGAACATATTTAATAAATTAGATGCTTAATAAGATCGTGCCTTAATTAACAGAAGTTTATAGAGAGTTGAAACGTCACGTCATATTCTGTCCTTAGGTTCTATGTACCTAAATAATATCGTTCAATTTGATGAGAGATATAGTTCACTTTGTCACATATCACTTGTGTTATACCAAACATGATGTAATCGGGTTCATTAAAATTGAATCTATACCAAAGAATTATATTTTTGTGCGGGTAAAAAATGGTTGGGAGATCAATAAAATACCGTAGGAGATTCTCTATCTTTCTCTTTCCTGAGACATAGTTTTAATTAGTTTGTAATTACCAGTTCTGTATTCGTGCTCATCGTGTAGTTCACCAATTGTATATAATTTGATCCAAATTGCAACTTATGTTCGTACCATGATTAAATAAGTGCTATTGACATATCGAAATCAATTATACATACATGTACATATATAAAAGTAGTGTACTCAATGGTCAAGACTGTAACATGCTGTTGTTTTCTTTATAATTATATAGAATGATAATACCGACCTTAGTGTTATTAATGGGCCTGTCACACTATAACGTTTTAGACAACTTATTCCGACGTATGAAAAAATAGGTCCAACACGCTGGCATACGCTATAGTTGACTTTAAATATCAAGAGGGCGCTCTTTTTCGACGCATATATAACGTACTTATAACGCGCTGAACAAATATATAACCTATGTTTAACGCATGAGTAACTTATTCATAACTTAACCCCAGCGTAAACATTACTTATACAAGTATGCGACAGCGTGTGCTCAACGAATGTATAGCGTTCTCGACTTATGCAGAACTCATGCACAACGTTAGTCAAACTTATGCCTAACTTATACATAACGTGTTAGAGCGTACTTCGACGACCACGTGAGGTCAGATGTAAAAACTGAGGCTCGCTAAACCCACAAGTAATTATGGGGCTGTCACACATTGACGTATAGCATCAGCGTATATGCCGACGTATGAGAAATTTAACGAATACGCTGATGTACGTTGAGTACGTTATTGGTACGTTTTTAACAAATTACGAGCATACTGAAATACGGTGGTATAAGTTGTTGTACGTCGAACGCGGCCTATAATTTTGTGCATGCATAAAATTTTCGGCGTATGCGGGCGTATTGCTTACACGTTAGGCTTAAGTTAGAAGAACGCGACGGGTAAGTTATGCACGCGTTATGCACGTTACGTAGTAGTTATTAGCACCCTTTCCGAGGTGTATCGGTGAATATCAGGACAGTTTTGGTCGGGGGTTCAGCCGAGGCGAAGCAGAGGCGGTCCCCGACCAAAACTGTCCTGATATTCACCGATACACCGAGGAAAGGTGCTAATAACTGACTTACATCACATTTCTATCGAGTATTGTGAATGAAAATGTGAAAATAGTATTTATTATCGAGTCGTTTCAACCGAAAAGTGACAAATGTTCTTTCATTTATCCCTTTTTGAGCCTCACGTTACATTTCACGGTAGAATGATTGCGCAGTGGAGAGACGACCTGAATAGAATTTACACGTGCGTATTGCTATACCCTTGGAGTAAAACTATCACGTGTTTGTTTAGACCACATCGTCAAAACAACTTGTCTATGGCGAAGAGGACTGCGATTATTAATAATATTATTATTAAATGTAGTGTAAAGGAAATGCGAAACGTGGGTCATTCCTGGTGAAAGTATGCATCAGCGAATTATTTGTAATAAAATGTATGTCTTTCTAGGCGTTTCTTTTTCATCCTGCTTATTTTTAATGCCTGTGAAGTGTCCAGCAAGAGAACTGCGCCTTCTATCATCACAATTGAAATAATTATTCAGTATTCTAATTTATATGTTTTGCATATTGATATAAATCAAACCAAATTGTGGAATAGATGCCAATTGATATGTATAATAATTGATTTTTGTAATATATTGTTATGTTAATTTAATGTCATTGTATATATTTTTGAACTGCTAGTTTGTTCCACCCGGTTTGTTTTGTTACTGTGATTTTGACTACTTGTTTGGTGTGATTTATCCGGCTGCTTTGAATAGAGCCACCGTTATCATTGCGATCTGGGCCGGACTAAACGTCCGCTACTTATTTCTTGAATGGCATCTTAAACGGTGTAGAAGTGTTCGTTTGTCGGGAATGAACAGTACTCTCTTTAAAAAGTGTACTGTTCATTTCTGATACACGGATACTTTTAAGCCTGTATTGGAAATAAACAGGCCAGTTTTATCAAAGGTTGCCACTGGCAACGAGGTAGAAGTGGGATGTAAGTAGTAGTTATTAGCACCCTTTCCGAGGTGTATCGGTGAATATCAGGACAGTTTTGGTCGGGGACCGCCTCGGCAGGACAGTTTTGGTCGGGGGTTCAGCCGAGGCGAAGCCGAGGCGGTCCCCGACCAAAACTGTCCTGATATTCACCCATACACCGAGGAAAGGTGCTAATAACTGACTTACATCACATTTCTATCGAGTATTGTGAAGGAAAATGTGAAAATAGTATTTATTATCGAGTCGTTTCAACCGAAACGTGTCAAATGCTCTTTCATTTATCCCTTTTTGAGCCTCACGTTACATTTCATGGTAGAATGATTGCGCAGTGGAGAGACGAACTGAATAGTATTTACACGTGCGTATTGGTATACCGCTGGGAGTAAAACTGTCACGTGTTTGTTTAGACCACATCGTCAAAACAACTTGTCTATGGCAACGAGGACTGCGATATTAATAATATTATTATTAAATGTAGTGTAAAGGAAATGCGAAACGTGGGTCATTCCTGGTGAAAGTATGCATCAGCGAATTATTTGTAATAAATTGTATGTCTTTCTAGGCGTTTCTTTTTCATTCTGCTTATTTTAAATGCCTGTGAAGTGTCCAGCAAGAGAACTGCGCCTTCTATCCTCACAATTTATATAATTATTTAGTATTCTAATTTATATGTTTTGCATATTAATATAAATCAAACCAAATTGTGGAATAGATGCCAATTGATATGTATAATAATTGATTTTTGTAATATGTTTTTATTTTAATTTAATAATATTGTATATATTTTTGAACTGCCAGTTTGTTCCACCCGGTTTGTGTTGTTACAGTGATTTTGACTACTTGTTTGGTGTGATTTATCAGGCTGCTTTGAATAGAGCTATCGTTATCATGGCGATCTGGGCCGGACTAAACGTCCGCTACTTATTGCTTGAATGGTATCTTAAACAGTGTAGAAGTGTTCGTTTGTCGGGAATGAACAGTACTCTTTTTAAAAAGTGTACTGTTCATTTCTGATACACGGATACTTTTAAGCCTGTATTGGAAATAAACAGGCCACTTTTATCAAAGGTTGCCACTGGCAACGAGGTATAAGTGGGATGTAAGTAACCCATAAGTTGATATACACGTCGGCTACCAGTTGGGTAATTGAGCAACGTACGCGTAACCTTTTTCTAACCTATAGGCAACGTACTTCTGACGTCCTTAAAACTTACTGAACGTGTTTGAAGCGTGTGTAGAGATGAGCATGCGCAGAAGTCTACGATCATGGCGGACCCTGAGAGGTTGCGACGACATGTGGTTGTCGAAGTACGCTCCAACACGTTCTGCTTCAGCGTATGCCAGCGTGTTGGATAATTATTTCATACCTCAGAATAAGTTAAAGTGTTGCCCTGCTTGTAGCCGACGTGTATGTCAACGTATGATTAACTTACATGTAACGTGCGTTAACGCGTGCATATCTTACCTGTCGCGTTCTTCTAACTTACGCCTGACGTGTAAGCAATACGTCGGCATACGCTGAAAATTTTATGGATGAACAAAATTTTTGTGCCGCGTTCGGCGATATAGTAACTTATACCACCGTAATTCAGCGTTCTCGTAACTTGTTAAAAGCGTACACATAACGTATTCAACGTGCATCAGCGTGTTGGCTAAATTTCTCATACGTCGGCATACGCTGGTGCTATACGTCAATGTGTGACAGCCCCATTACTGTGACATGTTGTTTTCTTTATAATTATATAGAATGATAATACTGACCTTAGTTAGTGTTATTAACTGTCTGTCCAGTGGCGGGGGTGGGTGAGTTGTTGGGGTAAGGTATGTTTATAGTTTTATTGGTTTAAAATAATAAGTATGTTTAAAAATGTCGTATTGACTGCTAATTGACTGCTGGTGTTTCATCCACTATTTTTAATAATAACCATTCGATGTTTAATAATAGCCATGTGTTATTAATATATTGTCTTTTTTAAGGTCATGACTGTAGCAACCTGTGTATTAATAGCTTAATTATATAGTAAAAATATAGAATGATAATACTGTACATGGCTATTTATTGATGCATACAACGCGCAGGGGCGGCGGAGGTTACAAAAATCCAGCCCAATTGTTTAGTATCCCTGAAACATACCAGCATCACATTTCCCCCCAAATGATTTGCAAATATTTATTCCTTAGTTTAAACCTTTCCCGGGCATGCCACGCTGGAAGTCCCGCCGAACAATCCCCCCCCCCCTCCTCCCCTGTCCCTAAAGAATTCCGTTTCGACAGCTGTCTCTCAATCGGTTACTAGGAGACGTACATACACTATGCAAAGTAATATGGGGGTTATTTTGACCGCTCTTCTGCGGCCAATGGTTCATCTAAGTACACTCCAATGTGTGCAATACTAAATTCCAAATTAACGACGCTCTTTAGACATTAGTTTCAAATTTATTATTAAAGACAGCTTTCAACTTTGCAATAAATATAGTAACACAAAAGAAAATATTTAAAAAAATTAAATTCAAAACAATGTATGATCAAAGACATTCAGAAAATTTCTGTATGGTATTGCATTTTTATATATACGGTAATGAAATTGGTCGATTTTCATCTACTTGATATCGACGTTATTAAAGGTTGTATTGTTTGATTGGGTCGTCAAGTTCGGGTCGGGACAAAAACACCTTTGAGCACTGCATCCCTCGCCAATAATTTGTTCGTCAGTTTGAAATATTTCCAGGGAAAGTTTCTCATCCCCATTTTGACTCCCGCCCCCACACACACCCAATATGGATTTCGTTTTTATGGCCCTGTTTCACATGGCTGTAACATATATTGGAAACATCTGCGGTGCGGCGAGAATAAGGGCCATAACCCTGCGATTAAAGGACGTTCGTGGGGAACATTTCGACCGGGATCCGGAATCAGCGATCTAGGCCTACTCTTATTTCGTATTCAAGTTGTGAATAGTTTATTTTTGTGC
This sequence comes from Patella pellucida, assembly GCA_917208275.1. NCBI lineage: Eukaryota > Metazoa > Mollusca > Gastropoda > Patellidae > Patella > Patella pellucida. Next base: position 15,297,088 of record OU795040.1, on the reverse strand, counting down.
ACGCCGATGTACACGATGCTACCTTCCACCTTATCGAAGTATACAGTTCAATAGACACGAAACCACAATTAGTTTAAATTTATAATTTAAAAGCGATTCCAATTAAAGAGGGCTTTCAATATTTCAACACACATAGAAAGAAAGAACTCACTAATTATAAGCAATTAAAAGTGGGGGAATTAAAATCAATATATCTAATTATAATTAATTACTACCGAATAGTTTACACATTCAGAATACAATAATACATGATATACGTTCATAAAATGCGTTTATTACGAGGGTACCGGATTAGGGTTAGGGTTAAAGACATTGATGTTAGAGCCGAGGGACTGTAGCACCCCCCCACCCACCCTACAACGCAGATTTTGTGAACCGTCCATTCTTATAATTATTATAAAATTAAATCACTCGCGGTTAACGTGTTTAATACCATAATACTCAAGGCCCCGGGCAATAACTATGGAGAAAATTCGTTTTAGTTCATGATTGTTTTATTTTAAAAATTGGGATGATCCAGCCAAAAGATAATCTTTGGGTAGATACCGTTAGACCCCGCCAACTGAGATCGACGCCCTATGACTATAGTTAAAGGGACAATAACACTCTTGCTGGCTTGACAGGTTCCGAAAAAAATAATTAGCCTAAATCTAACTACTAGATGTTTAAGTGTCCTCCCTGATGTGTAAATTATCCACTATAACCTATCTTACTTGTCCAGTGGTTTCGAAAATATGTTTAAATCCATGTTGCATTTGAAAGTGCTTACGTAAGGCTTTTCAAACCATGTTAATTACGGCATGTAGTTGAATTTTTTCAATTTTTAAAATGAGGTGTGTGAAGATGAAATTTGTATTATTTATTAATTGGAATATTGTAAAATAGTACAATTTTATGACCAGAATAAAGATTGGGACATATTATTCAGTTACAACAAGAGTGTTATTGGGGCTTTAAAGATCTAGGTAATCACGTATGTGCCTAAAATAAAGACAAAGCAAATTTTCGTAAAAATAGCCCCAGGCCCTGCCAAAGGAGATTACAGCCCCCTCCCCCCACAAGCCTATGGTTAAAGATCTCGGTAGGCGCAACACCTGCGGCCGAACCATCCAGCATTCGATTTTTTTTATGGTATCAAATGGCATGGGATCGAATGAAACATAAAGGTGTTTGTTATAGATTATGTAGTCTGTCCGTATACTGTTGTTGTAGGTAACAATGAATATATATTATATTACTTATTGAACATATACAACAGGTGTGTGTGGAGGTGTGATTCAATCACACAGTGACAGTTCGCCAATATACTTCAAGCTACAATACCTTCATATATTACACGATGGACTGATTGAAAAAAAAAACGTGTGTACACGACTAAGGTGAGAAACTGTGATTATACAACCACAGCTATTGTAGTTTAATGTTTATCCGACGGCAGGTTCGAGGAAAGTACCGATAAATACAACTTGTGGTGATTTTAATAAGGTTAGTCATCTAGTTTGGGATAATTAATTTTTATAGGATAGCAGGTTACATGGAACGTACCAAAAGATATAAATTTAACTCTCGGTGATTTTAATTTTTGTGGTCATCTAGGTTGGATATTGTTTAATGTTTATCCGACAGCACACAGCAGGTTACAGGAACATACCAATAGATACCAGAAGCAACATCGGGTACAAATTACGCTGATCTACGCAGGAACCAATAGATACAACTATCGGTGGTCATCTAGGTTAGCTAGTGGTTACTATTTGTCCGACAACACACGAGTTCCAGGAAAATACCAAGAAGCGACACCGGGTACAACTGTCAATTATCTATTCAGCAGGAACTGGTACCGGACATAGAAACGTATTTGTTCGGGAATTCAGTGTGGTATCAGACGTAATAATATCCCACATAGAAATATATTTGTCTTGAGGAAAGCAACTTCTAGATATTTGACGAACCCTAGGGTATAATTTTCATTAATTTTATTATGGGTGGTCAACTTGGAAACACGAACTACAGTATCCGTCGTATTAGTATCGAACATAAAAACACGTTTTACTGAGTGTTATCTTTTGAACTCAAATCGTTATTCGAGAGTAATTTTATTAACTCGTACACATCTAGTAAACAACCTGCAACAGGGTAGAGGTAGAACCTTTTTGTGTTAAGGAATCGGGCGTGGTCTAATGATTGATAACCCAAGGTCGTGGATTAATAAAAATAGTCAACAACAACATATACCCTGAAACAATATATATAATTCAACAGAATCATTATAAATCTTCAAACGGGAGTGCCGTGTCCTAATTGCTTTTAGTGAGATGAAAGACAGCTCGTCGTTCCGATTAAGGAGCCCAATAATCTATATTGACCAGAGAACTGGGCGTGGCATGTTTAGCATTCACACTGATCAGTTCGGTTCGTAAAAATAACAATGGACAAAATAAATTTAGAGCTATCGGTCGTAACGGATATTCAAGAATCACAACTCTCTAAATGAACCGAGGACGGATTCGGGAACTACACATGGACTTTCCAAGTGTATCGAAGTCTCATTCCACATGTGGTAGCCAATATTTCTAAACGGGTAAGTAGTTACTGATATTCGGGTCGGGACATAATTTTGTTAAAATGTGTTTTTGACAAATTTAATTTCATTCATGTTGACAAGTAATAAGTCCTCGAGATACAGGATGAGTTACTAAGTTTAGTAATTTTTCAGAAAAAAAAATAATCGTAGAATATACATATCTGTAACGGATCTTTCCGTGTCGGTTACTTTGTGTTATATCAGTGGTTCTCAATCAGTGTGTCGAGATATGCATAACTGTGCGGCGATATTTTCAAGGGCACAATAAGAAAATTCGAAAAACAACATAATCCCAATTGAGAGTATTTGTGGGGTTTACGCGTTATTTCATAGCTGTGATTTTCTGTATTTAGTTTGAATTATCATTCTATGTATCCACGGTTGTACGCCATGGTTTTATTTTGCAAAATTAAAATATTGTCGTATATATATTTAGCGAGGTGTGCCGCTATTTTTTTATGTTGGCAAAACAATGGTTGAGAATCACTGCTGCTATACTTTTGGCAAAGGAACGCTATTAGAAGTGATTGATAAAACCAGAGTAAAGGGTTATTGTTTTATATTTACTAGATAATAAGAAAGGTATTTTCAGGGAGAAAGGTTCTGGCTCACTTATCAGGGGATCCTGGGTTATATTCTGGTCTTGGCTAAAAAGTTCCTCTGGGTTTTCCAACGTGGTCTCCCAGTGACAATGGTTAGGGTCGGATTGCCTGGCAAAGATATCGGTCTAGTCGTTCGAGTGGAAAGACAACATTAAATAATAATAGGCCGTGGCGCAGTTGCACAAGTAACATTTCACTCATGGCACCCGGTTGGTGAAGAATGGTTGAACGTTAAACCCCATTTCATTTCATTTCACCAATTGCAAGGGGGTTACCCGGCCTTTCGCGGTTCTGACTAGTAGTGAGGTAGTGTATTGATAATTTGAGGGTGGGGACAGCTCAGATCCGGGTACATATAGATTTTTTAAGGGTTGGGGCTTGGGTCGGTGATTAGTAAAATGAGACAGACTGGTACACAGGCGCCTAATACAAGTGACACAAACACGACTCAGGCACTGCAGGTTCTAGCTTTCGTGGCGGTTAAGAGGCATGCCCCCCCCCCCCCTGAGAATATTTTGAATTTAGATAAACTGAAATGCTTGGTTGGTACAGAAAAGTTGGACGGTAAACCAATTTCATTTTATTTCACCAACTGCAAGGAGGTTACCCGGCCATTTGCGGTTCTGACTAGTGTGTGTGGTATTGGGAATTTGAGAGAAGGGTTGTGTTGACTGCTGCATGATACATTAACAATTGGGAACCGTTAATGCATTGACTGGTGTGTCAGGTGTGACAATTGTTGGGTGGGAGGTTTTGACTTGTGTGGTAGAAAATCACTAACTGTGGTCAGTATAATATAATTATATATAATTTAATGGTTTCTTATAATGGCTATACATATATTAACATGGTTATTATTACAAAATCAGTCAATAACACAAATTTAAACATACTTATTATAACAATTATTGGATAAAACAACACCAGTCAATGTACGTCTCAATTATCCATTTTATCGTTAAATTTGCGAATCTTGCGAATGTTCAAATCCATTTAAATCACGGACATCCAATGGCCTTGAGAGCTGATCAAATTTCGTTTTACTTGTCTTTACTACACTAGGAGTATTTAACCGACGTTCTGGGTGAAGCGAGGAATTAGCCAATGAAGTGGTCTGTTATGGCGAGATTTTGGCGTGAGATGCACGGAACGGTTGGTGAACCCCTAGAAACGTCAACGCTGACGGATTAATCAGTGTAGGCCATCGAAAGCATAAAAAACAAACAAAATATAGATCTGTATTTTAATCAGATTGAAATTTGACATTCACTGCAGACGATATACATCAAAAGAAAACAACGCCACCTATATTTTCGCTGAAATCGTTTGATGAATACCATCTTTTTAATTAGATTGTGATTTCTTCTGATTTTGTTTCCTATATTAAATTCAAATAATCAATTTGAGCACTTTTTAGCGTGGATTGAACATTGTAAAGTTTTGCTATTTTTCAAAAAGTCAAAATAATGCACAACGACTTTAGCTCCCCGAAATCTACTTACTAAAGTACTAAAGTTCGTTGAGGGTTGGGGTGGCCTAGTGGTCTAGATTGCCGCGCTCCGACCTCTTGCTGGCCGGTCACCTCTGGCTTACGGTTGTGGTTTCGATTCCTGGTGTGAACGCATGTGGCTTGGAGACAGGGGCGCCTTCCCAACCTCGTGGGTTAACTCAGGGTACTCCGGGTTCATCCCACGCGAAGCCTTTCTCCCCCCCACCCATAACCAAAGTCGATGACTTTATCGTGCTTATAAACCGTCTATGTTTACATGTACGCAAAATGAAACATCGTAAACTCTTATATCATATTTTCTTTTGGAAAATCCTACTTTGGAAGAATAACCCGTTACAGGTTTAAAGAGAAACTTTCAGATGAATAACCCCAAATTCCCCTGTATATTTTCAAAGACGCCACTGACTTTCAGACCGCAAGTTATTTCGGGCATAGAATATACCCCAAAAATCAAAGAGATTTACCGTAACAAATCATCGTAACCAGTGTTTACTTAAAGGATCAATATTACGCTTGTCAACAAATTGTACTATTTTACAATATTCCAATTATTAAATGATACAAATTTCCATCTTAACACACCTAATTTAAAGATTCGAAAATTTCAACTAAAAGATTTCAAAAGTCTAACTTAAACCTTTTCAAATATGACTTGGATTTACAAATATTTTTGAACCCTCTGGACTAACTTAAACCTTTTCAAATATGACTTGGATTTACAAATATTTTTGAACCCTCTGGACAAGTAAAGTAGGATATAATGGATAATTTACACAACAGGTAGGAAACCTAAACATCTAGTACTCAAAATAAGGCTATTCATTTTTTTTTCTGGAGCTGTCAAGCCAGCAAGAATGTTTTTGTCCCTTTAAACGCAGATAACAAACACAAAACAGCATCATCAGTTTTGAACAGTAAAATAAATAAAGTGCGTATAACTGATTAGTCAGTAAGATTTACAATGTGTACGGAATGGGTTTGCATGTTTGCTATTGCTTTATAACATGTAAAGTCTAATGGGTTATCAAGTGAAAAACTAACTCGTAGCTGTGTCGTCAATTTGCTCTCAGTTTCTTATTTGTGTTGCGAATTGTCTCTTTCGTTCTTATATCCCGTAGTAGTTTTACGAATTGTCTCTTTTCAACTTATATCCCGTACTGGTTTTACAAATAGTATCTATTTAACTTATATCCTGTACTGGTTTTGCGAATTGTCTCTTTCGTTCTTATTTCTCGTACTGGTTTTACGAATAGCGTCTTTATAACTTTTATCCCGTGTTGGTTTTACAAATAGCCCTTTTCTAGCTTATATCCCATATAGTTTTACAAATTGTCTCTTTTTAACTTATCTCCAGTACTGGTTTTACGAATAATCTCTATTTAACTTTTATCCCGTATTGATTTTGCGTATTGTCTCTTTCGAACTTATATCCCGTACTGGTTTTACGAAGCCCCTATTTAACTTGTATCCCGTACAGGTTTTACGAATTGTCTCTATTTAACTTATATCCTGTACTGGTTTTGCGAATTGTCTCTTTCGAACTTTTATCCTGTACTGGTTTTACGAATTGTCCCTATTTAACTTTATCCCGTGTTGGTTTTACGAATGGCCTTTTTCTAGCTTATATCCCGTAGTAGTTTTACGAATTGTCTCTTTTCAACTTATATCCCGTACTGGTTTTACGAATAATCTCTATTTAACTTTTATCCCGTATTGATTTTGCGTATTGTCTCCTTCGAACTTATATCCCGTACTGGTTTAACGAAGTCCCTATTTAACTTGTATCCCGTACAGGTTTTACAAATTGTCCCTATTTAACTTTATCCCGTACTGGTTTTACGAATTGTCCCTTTTTAACTCATATATACAGTACTGATTTTACGAAAAATTTCTATTGAACTTTTATCCCGTATTGATTGTACGAATTGTCTCTTTTTAACTTATATCCCATTTTCAACTAGTCTCTTTTCAATTTGTATTCCATACTGGTTCAGTCCATTCCAGAATAATTTTTCATATAAACAAATCGCATTGTTATATCATCTTGATATTTAAACGTAGAACTTTATCGTCATGTGAGTAAATTAAAATTATCCAGGCATTCAATTTCTAGTCCGCCATTAGATCTGTTATTTGAATTAGACATAAACTTGATAATGGGTTCTTTGTTGTATCCGGCCTAGTAAATAACCATAAACTCGATATCTAACTTGCGGCTAGTTTATTTATGTAACAATCCGATCTGATTGAAAGGGGATTAAAATTTCTTTCCATTTTAAAAAATATTTCTGGGCTTTTTTCTACATTTTAATTAATCTTGCTTCCTTTCTGAGAGGTGCGAGGAGTTAACGTCCACAAACTAGGTCATTTAGGGGGCTGCGTATAGTACAGTATGCATAAAGAATAAAAGGAACGAATTGGGGCTTTTATCGGATGTATAATTACATTTACTTATACAATCGAGCTAATGTCATACCATGTAGTTGTCGCTTTATCAATTTGCTCTAAAATGTTTATTATGGAAGCTAAATCTCTATTCACAAAGGATTGCCGTAAAATCGATTTTATTTGTCATTTTATCTTCTGTATCAAGGAAGTACTTTTAGGGGGTGATTGCGGTGTTTATATTGTTTATTAGAATGAATGAATGAAATGGGATTTAACGTCCTAATTGAAGACGGGCATACGCCATACCGTGTGCTATGAAGGAAATTTTGCCCGGGCAGCAACTGAATTCCAACTGCCAAGGTATATTTTACGTGCACGCCAATGTGTACACAAGACCTCGTTTTTAATCCCATCCGAACGACTAGGCAACTGTGCATCACTGACAAGGGAAAACCCCGCCGGAAAATCGAGATGAACTTTCTCGGCCAATGCAGGGATCGAACACCCGACCCCAGGCTAGTGAGCCAGCACCCTACCAACTTAGCCACGTGATCCCCCTTGTTTTATTAGAATGATTGGTTTGTAAACAAAGGGTTTTACTGTATAAGTAAATTTCTTATAAAGTACTTACTCCAATAGAAAGAGTGGCAGACCTCACGATTTACAGAAATAACTCACCAATATCATTCATCAGAAATATTTTACCAATATTACTCATCAGAAATAATTTACTCATATTACTCATCAGAAATAATTTACTCATATTACTCATCAGAAATGATTAACTCATATTACGAAATGCCTAATAAGTATTACTCATCAGAAATAACTCGCCAATATTACTCACCAGAAAAAACTAATCATTATTACTCATCAGACATAACGTACTACTATTACTCATCGAAATAGCATACTTACACAACTAATACTACTCATTAGAAATAACGTACTGCTATTACTCATCGGAAATATCGTATTGATATTACTCATCGGTAATAACGTACTGCTATTACTGATCAGAAATAACGTACAGCCAATACTCATCGGAAATAGCGTACTGCTATTACTCATCGGAAATAACGTACTGCTATTACTCACCAGAAATAACGTATTGCTATTACTCATCAGAAATAACGTACTGCTATTACTCATCGGATATAACGTACTTCTATTACTCATCGAAATAACATAACTAATACTACTCATTAGAAATAACGTACTGCTATTACTCATCGAAATAACATAACTGCTATTACTCATCGGAAATAACGTACTACTATTACTCATCGGAAATAACGTACTACTATTACTCATCGGAAATAACGTACTGCTATTACTAATCGGAAATAAGGTACTGCTATTACTCATCAGAAAAAACGTACTGCTATTACTCATCGGAAATAACGTACTGATATTACTCATCGGAAATAACGTACTGCTATTACTCATCGGAAATAACGTACTGATATTACTCATCGGAAATAACGTACTGCTATTACTCATCAGAAACAACGTACTACTATTACTCATCTAAATAACATACTTACACAACTAATACTACTCATTAGAAATAACGTACTGCTATTACTAATCGGAAATAAGGTACTGCTATTACTCATCAGAACGAACGCACTGCTATTACTCATCGGAAATAACGTACTGATATTACTCATCGGAAATAACGTACTGCTATTACTCATCGGAAATAACGTACCGATATTACTCATCGGAAATAACGTACTGCTATTACTCATCAGAAACAACGTACTACTATTACTCATCAAAATAACATACTTACACAACTAATACTACTCATTAGAAATAACGTACTGCTATTACTCATCGAAAATAACGTACTGATATTACTCATCGGAAATGAAATTGCGCATCATAAACCACAACATATTCTACATCAGTCTATTACTCGCATAACGGCAACTCGAGACTCCCCAAAGTACACTGCCAAGCGTTACTAACAAAAATTGCAAAATCATAACCAGTGGATCAATTTTATTAGAATCGATTACCTACCAGTGAGCACAAAGATATTTAAAGATAATTCAATTAAAGAATATCGTTGCTTTCCTTAGCGCATGCCTGAATGGTGCATCTATTCTATCTCTTAGCATTCCCCAGGTGAATGATACGTGACTGGAATAAACAATGAATTTGACTCATTGAAGCAGAGATGTAAACAAGGCATTAAATATTAAAATGATATTAGTCGGTAAAATGTCATTTAGTTGGATCTATATTATGTCAACATGAATACCGGTGTTATAAGGTAAGACTGACTCGAGAAGTGAGTGATTAACGTTCACTCAAACACAATTATGTCATTTTGAGATTAACTTATGGTATTTGTTTATTTATTTAAAGGGACATTGTGGGGCATTAGATAAAGAGCTGGTCGATCTCACTATAATTGTTAAAAACGAGATAATATAAAGGAAATGTGCTGAACATTTCAGTCAAAATGGTCCATTGTCAACCGAGATAATATTACTAATTGAATTTTAGGCTTTGCCTCGTTCATTATTATTATTATTATTATTACTATTATTATTGTTATTGTTATACATCACTTATATAGCGCTATATTCCACATGCGTGCCCGGGTGCGCTTTACAATAAATACATGTTAAGAAAATAAGAAATAATTAAAAAATAATAATTATTGAAACAGTAAGAAACTAAATACACGTAACTATAAAATCAGTACGAAAATAAATAAATAAACATCTATAAAATACATATGGTAAATATTTAAAATTAATTCAACAATTAAAAGTCTCGTGGAATAAAAAGGTTTTAAGTTAAGGTTTAAAAGTTGTTAAAGAGGTACAACTGTGGATACTAAAAGGGTAAGAAATTCCACTACTTTGGGGCTTGAAACGAAAACTAACGCTCTACATAACTTTAAAGATTGGCTCGTTTTCTGTTAATAAAAATTTGTCTCCGGATGACCGTAACGTTCGAGAAAGTTTATAAATATCCAAAAGACAGGACAGGTAAAAGGGTGTCATAACATAAAGACACTTAAAAGTCAATAAACCTATCCAGTGCAGTTGAAATAAAACTGGGTAAATATGCTTATTATATTTCGTACGTGTAATCAGCCTGGCTGCTGAATTATGTACTTTCTGGAGTTTATAAATAATGCGACATGGAAGACCAATCAATGACAAGTTGCAACTGACCAGGTGGCGGTAATTAAGGTACTTATCAGTGTTTGTATTGCATCAGTAGAGAGGTTATTGCGAATTTCACTAATGTTACGTAGATCAATACTAAATTCGGTACAATAAAGAAACAGTCCCGATTATCTATTTTTTAATTAAACCATCAATGAGTAAGAGAGGTAGGGGGAAACGTCCACTCGACACAAACTACGAAAATATTTTTTTACTAACATATGGTTATCGTTCAATTTTATTTCAGTAATTCGCTTGCGCGTAGGGGTCTTATGCAGTGGGAGGAAACCCGTGATGTTGGACAGGCAATCACATACTCCAATCTGAACGACAGACTCCCCCTACCTGCAGAGGATTGAGAAAAAAAAGCCAGCTACCATAAATTTCGTCACATTAGTTACGTACGCATATACTCCTTGCCACGCACAACCGCGGAATCGAAACACGCGCTTACCATTTTGCCATTCAACAAACGTCAGTCTGACGACGATAAGGTCTTTATTTCCTTTCGCTTGTTGCCATAGTTTCACATTTAATACGATTTAGATATGGAGAAGACCATTCGGCCATCCAACCCCGCAGAAGTTGAATGAATAGCATATTGAAAGTCAAGGCGGAAGACATTCAGAATAAATATTTGTCGCTATGGTTACGCGTTACTTTCAAATGGTTTGTTCTTATTTTTTGCGAATACCAGCTCTCAGGGGATTGTTTTTTTTAGAAAGTTGTGGGAATTTTCTCTTCAGCTCCAAACAAAAGAGGAAATGGTTTGAAGTCATTCGATGTGTGTGTATATGTATATAATTTGCCTAGTCAAGCGTGTATATCTCCGTCAGAGTCTAGTAGAAGGGCTAATTCGTCACATTGCCAGGGGCCTTTTTCACGAAATTTGAACTAAGATAAAATCCGATTTTAGTAATTCGATTGGATAGTATTAGATTGATTTTAACGCTTAGCCAATCAGATTTAAGTATGTATTAAAATTTGGATTGTATCTTAAGTTTAAATTTCGTGAAACAGGCCCCAGATCACTAACGATACGATAAGGTTGTTATTTTGCTTCGTTCGACATTGGTTTCCCCTTATCAGTGGTGTATGACGAATGGCTTGACAACCGAAGCTGTCTAGTCGTTCGCATGGAACGGAAAACCGCCGAGGTTCCGCGTACACATTTGAGTACACGTAAAAGATCCCTTAGCAGTTGGAAATATAATAGTAGCGTCGCTGTCCAGACATAATGTCCCTCATATAGCACACTGTATGGCGTATCCCCGTTTTCATTAACCCAGTTGGAGCAGAACAGTAGAACCTAAAACACCATTTTACTTCCGTTTTACATAAATTTGTTGGCATATTTGATACTATTTAGATACACAGTTGACCGTTCTAGCGGTAATAGTTTCAAAACATATAATTCTTAATACATTGAAACATTTCCTTCAAATTACTTTTTTTTTAGGCAAGTTAGCACTGTTTGGAGTTTTGACAAGACGTTTGAAGTATTCCTTATAACTGTAGCAACTTTTTTTATTAATCGAGATTAAGTCTCGCTTATCCATTTTTAAATTAAATAATTAAACGTCGATCGCATTTCAATTGGTTTATATTTCTGCCATTCAAGTCCATTAAAGGCTTGACATGGGTTAATAAATGTCTAAATAATATTTTATATAACATTGGAATAAAATAAATTCTGCTATTTAGATGCTGAATAATACGGTAAATTAACAGAACAAATTAAACATAAAAATGGTCCAGTTCATCCAGTAACACAAATAATAAGGGGGGAGAGAGAGAGAGAGAGAGAGAGAGAGAGAGAGGGGTTAACGTCCACTCGACACAAACTAGGTCATTTTAGGACTAACATATGGTCAATTTTAATTCAATAATTCGCTTGCGAGTAGGGGTCTTTAGCAGTTGGAGGAAACCGGAGGACCCACAGAAAACCCACGAGGTTGCACAGGCGATTCTACTCCTGGACTGTTCACCGTGTACAAAATATACGACAAACAGTGGTAACAGGTGTCCGGAAGAGTAAGTTTACCCTGCCTGGCACGCTACACCCGCCATTACTGCATCCAAACTATTAGACGAAATCTCGGTGAAATAGCGTGATATAATGTCCTTTTATAAACCTTTCATCGTCAAACCATTGGAATAATAAGGCAATTACCTCTCCCGCACATTTTACATTGCGATTAGATGATGTCTAGATAATGGCATTGTGCAGACATTATAGTCTACTGTATTGCCGCATTATTTATTATTTATCTTAATAAACAGAGAGAAAGAGAAATCGGTTATCCTCTGGGTTGAATCTCATAAACCAATATTTATATAGGCGAATCATTTGATTGCCTAACATGCTTTAGTCAGTGGAATATTAAACTCAGACAGGTTAAAAAAGCATTTAGCACGCTAACGGTAGAGTAGATTAAACGGATCGTTACGGAACAGTAAAAGAACGGACGATTAAACAGATTCGACATTCCTATGCGGATTGATACATTTTTTTTATCATTTATGCTGTATACATTGATGGCTCAATATGCTACGGATGAGGACATGTCAATACATCAAGGGGAGAGGACCAGTTGTCGTTCGTCGATTTAGCGAATTCGTCTATTGGACTTTGTTTGTATTCAGCCAGGTTGAATAATGAATTTACGGTAGGGAGATTTAACAGATTGTTACGGAACACTAGGGAATGGGTGATTAGACAATTTCTATATACATTCCTATGCGGATTGTTATATTTGTTATCATTTATGCTTTAAACATTTATATTGATGGCTCAATGAGAGATAGCGCTCTTGAGCAACTAGTTAGTTGGATATTCAGCGCTTTATAAATAGATTATTATTATTATTACTATCACCGTCCCCACATTGACTAGATAGGTTGCTAGTGACACACGAGATAGGAAATGTCTTTCTTAAAGGTAAGCCTACCACTGTACTTTGTAATGAATGAATGAAATGGGGCTTAACGTCCTACAATTATGCACCTAACCTGGGTTAATGGAAGACGTGCATACGCCATACAGTGTGCTATGAGGGAAATTTTGCCTACTCTTATATCGAATTCCAACCGCCAAGGGATCTTTTACGTGTACTGTGTACACAGGACCGCGGTTTTTCGTCCCATCCAAACGACTAGGCAGCTGTCCTTGTCAGGCCCTCCTTCTGCATCACTGACAAGGGGAAATCACGCCGGAAAACTGGACTTTGTATGAGTTTGACCATTGATAAAGAATTGAAAGGGAGTTTTACATACTGCCCCCCCCCCCACAGGCTGACTGACAGAGTGCTATTAGGTAAATTATACCTACAGAGTGTCGTTTCCGCTTACTTTTATTTTCCGATTGCCAGGGGATCTTTATTTTGCTGACAAGTAATCTTGATTGACCATAAGCGAATGATTGAAACGAAATTGTATCCTATGTTGGTCACGGAATGACCTAGTTTATATCGAGTGGGCGTTATCATCTCTCTCTCTCTCTCTCTCTCTCTCTCCCTCTCTTTTGAGCTCTATAATTAAACTCTGAATTCTTGCCGGACATCAAGAAGAATTCTTGATTTGTTGACGAGTTGTTAAAATGGAACAACAATGTCTTGTAATTATGATGACCATTAACAAAAACATCCCAGGTCATCCACAGGCTAATTAATTAATGGACATGCCTAATGCTTTACCAATCCCTAATATTTGGGGCATGTGCAGCAGATTCGGCAATCTAATTCGTGAATGATGTCAACCAGTGGACGTTAAACCCCATCCCTCTCTCTCGCTCTCTCATTAATACAAAACAAATAAAAATAGGACGTTAAACCCACTTTAATTTGACGTTATTAGTACATCTATAATGGAAGTTCGGTGATAATTGTGTAATGTCATGTTCTCTAATAAACTGTCAATATTTATCCCCACTGACATTGACTGCAATCGTCATAGTTATCAAGTAATCATCTCAAACAAATGAATGAAGTTTATAGAGGCGTGGGAATCCAGCTGGAGCAATCACCGGACCACGTAATCTCTCTCTCTCTCTCTCTCTCTTTCTCTCTCTCTCTTATGTTTTTCAATCGATGGTTATGTATCGCGGATATCGAGAAAATGACGTTTAAAGAATGTGGCAAACAATCAAACAAATAAATTTGGCAGCCATTGGCGAACTCATTAATCCTGAAAATTGTTAATTAACACACAGTAGTAATAAACGTAATAGTCTTTATTATTATTATTATTGATAATTAGACACGTATGTAATCTCAACTCCATTAATTAACATGATTCCAGAGTAACGTTTTCCGTAAATAAGTTAATACATCAAATGAAATGGGCTGAAACATCTTACTGTTCTGCTTCTTACCTGGCTAATGAAGACGGGCATAAAGTGTGCTATGAGGGAAATTGTGCCCGGACAGCGGCGCTACGGCATACTTTTACATCGAATTCCAACTATCAAGGGATATTTTACCCGTAGGCCAATTTGTACACGGGACCTCCGTTTTTCGTCCCATCCGAATGACTAGACAGGTGTCCCCGTCAGGCCCTCCGCTCTGCATCACTGACGATTGCGAACCACGCTTGACAATGTGGATGAACTTTCTCGGCCAATGCAGAGATCGAACACTAGCGAGCCAGCGCCCCCCCCCCCCTTAAATAAAATAATGAATACATAAATAAATAAACTCCTGACTTCCAACGTGTTCGTCTTTATGCACAGACCGTCACCAAAAAAAATGAAGCTTACAATGTTTACCTCTAAGGTATGGTCACACCGTTTTTAGATAAATATTTCTATAATAAATATTCTTTAAGTGTCATTTAGTACCTGGGCAGATGAATAGACTATACACATACTTATGGGAAACAGAGAGAGAGAGAGGGAGAGAGAGAGAGAGAGAGATGGGGTTTCACGACAACTCAACACACCTAGGTCATTTCTGGACTAACATGCGGTTTACTTTTATTTCAATAATTCGCTTGTGCGTGGGGGTCTTTAGCAGTGGGAGGAAACCGGAGTCGTTGAGAAGGCGCCACTATCTCCATGCCACATACGCTCACACCAGGGCTCGAAACCACAGTCGCAAGCCAGAGGTGGCCAGCTAGTGGTCGAAAGAAAAAGAGCCACCCAAGACAGTATATAGTATATATTCTAAACCTGAACTACTACAAATACGTATTATATTGCACGTTTCCATTTATATTTTCACTTTACTTCAATGAATTGATTCATATTTTATTCTATTAACATCTTTAATTATTACGATTTTCCTAGTTTCCTAACTCATTATATCAAAGTTTGTGACAATTAATTGTGCACATTGTATGCATTTTCTATTGTTCTCTGACCTTGAAAATGAAATAAAACAAACTTTATTCCTGTTAATAATGAAGGAAATGTGGCAGCCATTGTCTAATCACGACCCATTAATTTTTTTATTCCTGAAAATTTTATTCCTGACAATTGTTAATTAGCACCATGATTAGTAATATTGTTTGTGTTTATTTATAATTTACACCCTAATTTAAGAGATGGGTAACGGGACTATATTCCCACAATCGATTGCAATTTCGTTCATTCGAAACGCAATAGGCTGACAGTCCAGTAATCTAATGTGTCGCCTAAGCTTGGAAAACGCAGCAGTGAACTCGTTCGGAATGGCAGATAGAATTTCCGTATAGGTTAGTCTTCTTTGACATTCAACTACACAGAGGGAAGACATCTTAATGTAAACAATGGCATTTATTTATTGAACTGGAATAAACATGCCACAATAATGACTAGAGAAGCCTTGTTGATACGGTCGCTCAGTAATAAGCAGTAATTGTATTCCATAGAATTGTCACCTATTTATTAATGAAGACAGAGTGCACTTTTTTTTATATACACAACTAATTAATATGTTTAAAGTTGCCCAATTATTCATATTATGATTATTTTATTCTATTTTATTTTTCAGGTTGCTTGATTCGGAACTTATACTACTATTCGTATCTAGTTCATCGATGAGCTATCTCCCCTGTCTAGGCTAAAGGCTTTCTTTCTCTCTTCGCGGTTATGTTGGATTCATAATTATTTGACTTTATCAGGTTCTGGCAACATTACGGAAAAAAGTAACTATACTCCTACAAAAACAAGATGTGTAACTGAGTGTTCTTGAAACCAATGACATCCATTACAGCTAATGTGAGTGACACAATACAGGCGAATCTGGCTAAATTATGGACATCTCAAGAAAGATTATATTAAAAACAAATGGCGCATAATGACGATGTGTATTTGTGTTGTTGAGTTAACGCAGATTGTGCAGTAAGTTAACTTTACCATGGACTGGATTTAGACAACGAATTTTTAAATCTACTATACAAACTATTATATTGGAACTAGACGTCACTCTACCAGTTATGGCAGCCGCCATGTTGATTGTTTTGATTTTGGTTGGGAGTATTGATGTCACATGGTCTGAAACGGCCTCAGGTAAGCCTTTGCATACAATTTTAGTCTTTAAGATTTCGTTACCATTTGTATATAGTGTCTTATTCTCAGTCCATCTTTATATCATATTTGAAAACATAAAATGAACCACAACCTAGGAAATGAATTCATCGCAGGGTGTCGTTTAATAGAGAACACCCGGATCAAAGAATCGGACTGTAAGCGGGAAGTGGGGAGAGATTTGTTTAGGTGATAAAAATAGATACACTCCGTCATAGCACCAACTCTTGATTCTAAGTAGACAATGGTCAGATAAGTGAATTTCTCGGATCATTAATTCACAAATATGACGCACTTGTGCAACTTATCCACACTCCTTTCTAGTTCTCTTCGACATCTGAATTTCGGCTACGTTCACGCCTATGTGTACACATCTGGTCCTCCCAACCGCCCCCCCCCCACACACACACAAAAACACATACAAACACGCGCTTCTAGCCTCTTTTTGAGCCCTAAAAAACTCATGACAGTTGAAATGCGTGGCTTGTTCACGATATCATCTTTGATGTAAGTGGACGTTGAAATCGAGGAATGGTAGGTTGAAAACACACCGTCCAGGCAAATTGTCTTCATTGAACCCGGTTGGAACAGACGACTGTCTGGACAAACTGTCTTTATTTACCCGGTTGGTATAGACTTTGTCTGGTCGAAGTTGCATCATAAACCGGTCGTTACAGACAACTGTCCGGGCAAATTGTCTTCATTCATCCGGTAGATATAGACAACTGTCCGGGTAAATTGTCTTCATTAACCCGGTGGGTATAGACAACTGTCCGAGCAAATTGTCTCCATAACTCGGTTGGTAAAGCCAGTTGTCTAGGCAAATTGTCTTCGTTAACCCAACTGGTAAAGCCAGCTGTCAGTGAAATTGATGTTAAGCCCCATTTTATTTCTACCAAGATTTAATCAACGATATGTGAATCCGTTAACTATTGGTTTAACTAAGGAGAACCACACTTTAATATTTAGAACTTGAAGTGTTTTTTTTTATCTTGTTAATGTCAAAGAGATTTTTAATTTGGTTTAATCATTCATTGAGAGCTTTCACGCAATGAGTATTATCATCGTTCGTCGTCGTTATTGTTTTTCCTATACCTATTATTGGGTTGGAGAGAGAGATAAAAATAAAACCAAGTACGAACAATCCAAACCATTAGACAGAATTCGAAGTCCGAAAACGGTATAGGCAAAATAGTGTAATCAGGCAAAATAGTGTGATCAGCTTATTATGGACTGTTCACTGTGTACAAAATACACGACAAACAGTGGTAACAGGTGTCGGGAAAGAGAGAGCGAGAGAGGTGTTGTTTTATTTTTAGTATAAATGATTGCTCCCTGGATTCCCACGCGTCTATAAACTTCATTCATTTGTTTGAGATGATTACTTGATAACTATGACGATTGCAGTCAATGTCAGTGGGGATAAATATTGACAGTTTGTTAGAGAACATAACATTACACAATTATCACCAAACATAAAGCACTTCCATTGTAGATGAACTAATAACGTCAAATTAAAGTGGGTTTAGCGTCCTTTTTTTTATTTATTTTGTATTAATGAGAAAAAGAGAGTATTGGGACTACCATATGGTTAAGGATCTTAATTATGCTATAATTACATAACCTTTTACCTTGACTGTAAGATAGCGTTGTTAGTTGGCTAGCTCCTTACAGGGGACAGAGAGATTGAGAGATGGGGTATAACGTCCGAATCTTCTGCGCATGCCCCAAATATTAGGGATTGGTCAAGCATTAGACATGTCCATTAATTAATTAGCCTGTGAATGACCTGGAATGTTTTTGTTAATAGTCATCATAATTACAAACCATTGTTGTTCCATTTTAACAACTCGTCAACAAATCAAGAATTCTTCTTCATGCCTGTCAAGAATTCAGCTGTCAGACGTATGAAAGAGTTTAATTATAGGGCTCGCTTTTTAATAATTTAAGATGATAACGCCCACAATTTCATTTCAATCAGTGCCGGACTGGGCCCACTTGCCCACTTGCCAATGGCAAGTGGGCCTAAGCCGAAAAAAAAATATTGGCCTAAGCCTCAAAGAAAAAAAGAAAAATTAAAAAAGTAAAAAAAAGAAAATTTTCTGAACAGTGAATATCTATCATACTATCTGTACTGTTGAATATGACAAATTCTGTGAATTCTTGACTATTCTATTTTAACAACTCGTCAACAAATCAAGAATTCTTCTTGATGTCCGTCAAGAATTCAGCTGTCGGACGTATGAAAGAGTTTAATTATAGAGCTCGCTTTTCAATAAATCATCTGCCGTCTTCCATTAGCCCAGGTTAAGTACATAACAATAGGACGTTAAACGCCATTTTATTTCATTTCAACAGATCACTTGGGGGGGGGGGGGGCGAATGGTTAGCACGCGTTAAAGCATGTCTCTCTTTCCTCTCTGTCTCTCTCTCTCCCTCTCTCTCTCTCTCTTTATAGTACACTGTCGGTTGTTTAGAAGGAGTATTTACATGGCGTTGTGTTTTATGTTAAAATTACAGAATTCTCAAAAGTTCTTTGACTGAAATCGTACTGCTAGTTTTAATCTCAAATGAAGTTGTACGTTTTACGGTTTCAGGCCGTTACGACCATTAAAAACGACGATATGCGAACTAGAACTTGAAAACATATTTGCCCTAGGGATCGGCCAACCTCTATTTTAACCTTTACAAACGTACCAATACGAGCAGACAATACATACGTCAGAACAGATTTTATCAATGACGCTATCTAAGTACATTACTGTAAGACATTAATTATAGACTGCGACATTTCAACCTCAAGGTAAAATCAATTGAATATTTCGTGAGTTATTCGGGTAAAAAAAAACAATACATAGTTGTTAAGAGATATTAATGTGAAACGCCAGAAGTAGTTTCCAGCAATAGCCTACCGGAAGTAGATGACACGCGGACATCAAAACAATGAATGCACTGCTTAATCAGTGACAATAGTATTTTGTTCCTACACAATACTGATTTTAATGAGTCATTCGCGCAAAATATTGAAACACTTAACAAAACTTAGTGCTTAAAATGTAGGACGAATAGAGTTAATGGGGGAACACCCCCACAATGTTATTGTCTTGAACTGCTTGTGATATTGAAATACACATTGTAGGTCATATAGCACGTGTAGAAGTAACATACGCTAAAAGTAAAAAATGAAATGAAATTAAATGGAGTTTAACGTCCTACTGTTATGCTTCGAACTGGGCTAATGCAGAGGGACATACGCCACACAGTGGGCTATATGAAAATTTTGCAGGGTTATCGGCACTATGGCCTACGCTTATATCGAATTCTAACTACCAAGGGATCTTTTACGTCAACACAAATGTGTACGCGGGACTTCGGTTTTTCGTCCCATCCGAGCGACTAGACTATATCCTTGGCAGGCTCTCCGTCCTGCATCGCTGCAAAGGGAGAATCAAACAGGAAAAAGTGACAGACGCCATTTGTGAGGAGACATATACGGGTACAGTAAACGCGAGCGGATTTTGACCCATTACGTCAAACATTAATTAATCAATCAGTGTTGACGTTTCAAGTGGTTTACCCACAGTTCCGTGCATCGCGCGCCAAGAACTCTCCGTAACAGACCGTTTCATTAGCTAATCCTTTTAATCAACCAGAATGCCGATAATATAACAACTACCCCAGATCCTAATGTAGTAAAGACAAGTAAAACGAAATTTTTACCTACCAAAAACGATAGGCCTGGCCTAATTTCTTACTCTAATAAAGGCATTATTATTATTATTATTATTGTTATAGGAAATAGGATATGTGTTTTAATCAGATAGATTGACCCCAGTCTTCCTGGTTTGTGACCAAACGCTTCATTTACCCAACCACAGTTGTCTCCATGCTGATCCATGCTGTTGTCTCTTTTGTAGCGCTGTTGTTAGGGCGAAATTTTCAGTATATTTTATGCTCGTTGTACGTGGCTATGAGTAGGGTCGCCTGTCCAACATCGTGGGTTTTCTCCGAGTAGTCCGGTTTCACTGCTAAAGACCCCTACGCGCTAGCGAGTTATTGAAATAAAATTTACCATGTGTTAGTCCCGAAACGACCTAGTTTGTGTTGAGTGGACGTTAAACCCCATTTCTTTTATCTCTCTCGTATTCATTAGCCTGGTTGGTTATGAAGAGTAGGGCATTAAACCACATTTCATTTTATTTTCTTTGTTATGCCTGAAATGTTGCATAAATTATTTATTAGACATTTATTAACATGCAAATGCCAAAATCAACTCTCGATGTAATCTTATGTGTCAGATTTCCATTGGATTTGAATCCGATCTGCTGTTCAACGCACATTGATGATTAACCTCGTATTAGTCGTGATCCAAACAATCCAGCACACATTGTATTTTCCTTGTTGTCTCTTTAATTATGTTCTTATATCAGTGGGGGGGGGGGGGGGGGGGTTGGGATGGCCTAATGGTCTAGAGTGCCGCGCTTCGACCTCTAGCTGGCTAGAAACCTCTGGCTTTCGGCTGTGGTTTCGAGCCCTTGTGGGAGCCTATGTGGCAAGGAGATAGGGGCGCCTTCTCAACCTCGTGGGTTTCCCCCGGGCACTCCGGTATCCCCCCACTGCTAAAGACCCCTACGCGCAAGCGAATTATTGAAGTAAAATTAAACCATATGTTAGTCCCGAAACGACCTAGTTGTGTTGAGTGGACGTTAAACCCCATCTCTATCTCTCTCTCTCTCTCTCTCTCTCTCTCTCTCTCTCTCTCTCTCTCTGATATTAGTACTGAAACTAAGAGTCTATATTATATCATTTTATTTGCTATGATATTCGTGCCCTTTAATTATGCCCTACAAGTCTATCTATACCATTATTGAAATATTATCTCTTCAAATCACTCAACACACATCACGTTAATGAAATTAAAGTTAAAAATATGTTATTATTATTTTATATCCCGAATATCTCTTCTAATTATCTTTGAAGAATATTGTTTTATTGGTTTTTATTGGGGGTTTTCTCTACTAATACATAAAACCTATTTCATCAAGTATTATTTTTTTTATCTTAACGAAACACTCGCCTTAACAAGGAGTGTTGTGTTATCGAGTATAATAGATTTTCTAGAGAAACTTATAGAGTATATTAGAAATGATTAACTTCAATATAAACGTGATATTTACAGAGATAAAGACCGAGAAACTGAATATAAAGATGTTTGCCTTTAGAGTGGAAGGGAGAATGGGGTTTCACATCCACTCGACACAAACAAAGTAACCGGTTTCCTCCCACTGCTACAGACCCCTACGCGGTAGCGAATTGAAATATAATTGAACCAAATGATAGTGCCTAAATGACGTACCCTCCCTCCCACCCACCCTCTCTCTCTCTCTTTCTCTCTCTGTATTCAAATGATACCGTCTGTCAACTGTTATATTATAATAAACACCGTGTTTTATTACAGATAACCGTGGAATAATAACCTATATTATAAATACAAATGAATGAAATGTGGTTTAACGTCCTACTATTATTCACCTAACCTGGGCTAATGGAAGACGGGCATACGCCAGAAAGAAATTTTGCCCGTCAGCGGCGCTACGGCCTACTCTTATATCGAATTCGAACTGCCAAGGGATCTTTTACGTGCGGTTTTTCGTCCCATCCGAACGACTAGGCAACTGTCCTTGTCCGGTCATCCTTCTGCGTCACTGACAAGGGGAAATCACGCCGGAAAATCGAGATGAACTTTCTCGGCCAATGCAGGGATCGAACACTCAACCTCCAGGCTATCGAACCAGCGCCTTATCCACTTAGCCACCGTGATCCCCTCCAAAGAAATGAAATAAAATGAAATGGAATGTAGCGTCCTACCGTGATCCCCATATTATAAATACAATACGGTGTGTTATTACAGATAACCGTGGAATAATAACCTATATAATAAATACCGTGTGTTATTGTAGATAACTGGCAATCAATATACGTTAATCTAACAACCCATTAATTTATTCCTTACCCTATTATCAGTCGCGCAATGCTTCTTCAAAATAATGATTAAAAAAAATAATCGGTTTATGGGGTTATGTTGAGAACTCGAATTATCAACGTCCACAAATCCAAGCGTACTATGACGTATATAAACAAGGGGCAGCATATGACGTCATCGCAACCATCCTGGGATTATGAGTCCAAAGAAATGAATGAATGAATGAAATGGGGTTTAACGTCCTACGCTTAAGCACCTAACCTGGGCCAATTGAAGACGAGCATACGCCATACAGTGTGCCATGAGTGAAATTTTGCCTGGGCAGCGGCACTATGACTTACTCTTAAATCGAATTCCAACTGCCAAGGGATCTTTTACGTGCACTCCAATTTGTACACGGGACCTCGGTTTTTCGTCCCATCCGAACGACTAGGCAGCTGTCCTTGTCAGGCCCTTCTTCTGCATCACTGACAAGGGGAAATCACGCCGGAGAATCGAGATGAACTTTCTCGGCCAATGCAGGGATCGAACACTCAACCTCCAGGCTAGCGAACCAGCGCCTTATCCACTTAGCCACCGTGATCCCCTCCAAAGAAATGAAATGAAATGAAATGGAATGTAGCGTCCTACTGTTCCGCTCTGAACAGGGGCTAGTGAAGAAGGGCATACGTCATAGTGTTTAGTCGTTCGAATGGACCAAAAAAAAACGAGATCCCGTGTACAAATTGGTGTGCATGTAAACGATCTCTTGGTTGTTGGAATTCGATACAAGAGTAAGTCATAGTGCCGCTGCCCAGGCAAAATTTCACTCATAGCACACTGTATGGCGTATGCTCGTCTTCATTTACCCACTCGGGACAGAACAGTAGGGCATTAAACCACATTTCATTTCATTTCATTTCATTTTTCAAAAGAAAGGACAAGAGTATTGCCAAGACTTAGTGTAGACTATTGAATCAGTTTCTCGTGGTTCGAAACAATTAGTGACCATAGTTTCCCCCACTGTTAACCTGTCCATCAGTCCGTTGACAAATTCTGGCGCGCCGTGTTACCTGGAATACTCACGATGCTATCAAACTTCGGCTCACAACAACGCCCTTAAAAAAACTACTACTCAGTATCTATACCGGTTGTACGTGACAAGGAGTAGGGTCGCCCGTCTAACCTCGTGGGTTTTCTCCGGGTGCTTCGGTGTCCTCCCACTGCTAAAGACCCCTACGCCGCGTAAGCGAATTTTTGAAATACAATTAAATCATATGTTAGTCCCGATGTGACCTAGTTTGTGTCGAGTGAACGTTAAACCCCATCTCTCTCTTTATCTTTTTTTCTCTCTCTCCCTCTCTCTCTTAGTTATCTATATGGACGAATCGATATGAACATTAACTCCTTGGAATCTTAGAATTATCCATAATTAAGTAAGAAGCCTATCGAATGGAGGCGCGGAACAGAAATTCCTGAGTTATGAATGATAGAAAAACTGTGAGAGATAGAAGAAAGAAAGAAATAATAGTAGGGTAGTAATTTAATGAGGCCACTTCACTTTGAGAATTGATTTATTTGGATTTTTTTTCTTATCACGTTATTGTTTTTATGGTAGATAATATTTCAAAGTGACATTTAACTGAGCAGAGTTTTACTTTTTGGTGGTGCGAGACAGAGGGTCCGACAAGGAGCGATTATATTCTGCCCTGGAAAGCTGTTGTTCCACTTACTCTTGTTAAGGGTTCATGTGCAGGCTAATGTCTACACTTGACCTCGTTTTTTTCGTCCCATTCAAACCACTATATTATGTTGCTAGGCCATCCATCCTAAATATGTTGCCAGGCCATTCATCCTGCATCTGTAAGTATTGAAGTAGTGAACAGAACTGCTTAAAAGTTTGATGTTGGGTGGCCTGTTGGTTAGCAAAAGCGCGCTGTATCATAAGGTCTGCCATTGAGTTCACTGGTCGTACGTAACAAAAAGTAGGGTCGCCAGTACAACCTGGTGGGGTTTTCCCGAATCCTCCAACTGCCAAGGCCCTACGCGTAAGCGAATAACTGAAATAAAATTGAACCATATGTTAGTCCCGAAATGACCTAATTTGTATGGAGTTGGGGTTATCCTCTCTCTCTTTAAAGTAAGATTATGGTGCCAATTCCGCTCCATAGCAATGTGCTATATATGTAATGATTTTATTTCTTTTAATGTCCACCGAGAAAATGGCACGTACGATTTCAAGATAGCAGTAAAGAAAGACCAGGAGTTAATTATTTATAAAACAATCAAGAAAACTAATCATATTAAGGATTATTTATCTAGAAATATATCATATTGTCTAATTATTACTACATGTTATTCTAGTTAAACCGATGTCTGGCGTAAAAAATTTAATTATCCGGTTGTATGATTGTCTTTTCTGATATAGTGTTAATCATGGAATAGACAGAGAGAAAGAAGGAGAGGGAGTGCGTGTGTTGTAATCAGATTCGATTATCTCAGGTGACATTTTATTTGTGGATGTCGATTTCATCTGGATTCGATCAATTGTTAATGATTTTTTTAAAATGCACCGCCAATTTGCCCTAAAAAATTAGGTTTCTTCATTATTTTTTCGAAAATAACACTATATTTGAATGTGGTTTTTAAGCCAGTTCGCTACTGTCGTGCGATGCGTTACGACAGGATTTTCAATATAACGGCCACGATCTGGTACGTACAGATACGTTTCAATACGTTTTGATACGATCAACACGATTGCTACGACTGACCTCAATACATGATACCACCACGATTACTCTTAGATAAAAACCACGATTTCAATCGTTGGCGCGAATCGTGATAGTGTGAACCTAGCATAATGAAACTGATCATACCTTATGCAGTGTGCTGTGAGGGAAATTTTGCCTATGGCCTACTCTTATATCGATTTCCAACTATCGAGGGATCTTTTACGTGTACGCCAATGTGTACAAGGGACTCCTGTTTTGAGTCAAATGCGAACGACTAGACGGGGCCACACCGGAAATCTTGCTGGAACTTTCTCGGGCAATGCTGGGATCGAACTCCGCCACTTTGCCCTCTTAATGAATAAATAAATAAACTACTGACTACAAACTTGTCCGTCTTTATTCACAGACCTTCATCCCAGAAATGAAACCAACATAAAGTTTGTATGATGGTGAAGCCTACCAAATGAACATTAAATAAAGAATCCATTCGTTTAAACGGTGACGCTTCTAATTCATAAAGTCATTCATTAAAATGTCATCGCTGGATAAAAAAAAATCACGATGAACCGTTAGTTTGAAATATCGAAATGAAATGAAATGGGGTTTAACGTCCTACTGTTCTGCTCCTATAATGGGCTAATGAAGACGGACATACGCCATACAGTGTGCTATGAAGGAAATATTACCCGGGCGCGGCACCACGGCCTACTCTTATATCGAATACCGTGGTGTATGCCCGTAAACACTATCCCAGCTTAGCAGCAGAACAGTAGGACGCTAAACCCCATTTCGTTTCATTCTTAATTTACTGTAAATATCTCGTTTATATCGGAATTAACCATTTCTAATATACCTTATACATTTCTCTAGAAAATCTATTATACTCGATAACACAACAAAATCTATTATACTCCAATAAAACAATATTCTTCAAAGATAATTAGAAAAGATATTCGGGATATAAAATAATAATGATATATTTTTAACTTTAATTTCGTTTGGCGGGATTAGAATTGTTAAAGTTGAAGTACATGATGTGTGTTCGGTGGTGTGGAGAGATAATATTTCAAGAATTGATCACGACATGTACTGATATAAGAACATAATTAAAGAGGCAACACGGGGAATTAAATGTGTGCTGGGTTGATTGGATCACGACTTATATTGACTCGTAGTTATTTTATTGATATAGGCACATAATTAGAGGGAGGGAAGTTGGGCTTAACGGCCACTCGACACAAACTAGGTCATTTCGGGACTAACATATGGTTAAATTTTAATTTCAATAATTCACTTGCGCGTAGGGGCTTAAGCAATGGGAGAAAACCGGAGGACCCGGAGAAAACCCACGAGGCTTTATAATACAGCGCGTGTGTGCTAATTATTCGACCATCCAGACCCCCAACACACAATTAAATATACTTTATGGAAGATTAAATGAAGAACGGACAGTTCTCACTAAGTTAAAAAAAACTAATATTAAAGGGAAAAGCCAAGAAAACCTTATTTTAAAATCACTATAGCCTCGATTGTCAGTGTTACCATTGTCAAGATAATTAACAACGTCTCGATTATCCATTCTTGAGGTTAATCATCAAAAAGCGTTGAACAGCAGATCGGATTCAGATCCAATGAAATCGGATTCAGATCCAATGAAATCGGATTCAGATCCAATGAAATCGGATTCAGATCCAATGAAATCGGACACTTAAGATGGCATCGAGAGTTCAAAGTCAACATGAAGCGCCTAACAGGCAGCTGTGTGTAATTGAGCTCTCTAGATTTTGATATTTTCTGTGTGTTTCAAGTATAGGTTTGTGACAAATATTTGCATGTTAATGCAACTAACTGTAAGGAATCATTTAGTGAAATAATTTTGAAAAAATCTTTTGCATTTCAAAAGTTATTGTTGAAAATATGGTTTCAGATGAAAATAGTATTTTGATCAAGTGATGTAACTGAACTGCTGTTAATCCCTATTGTTTTCCTGTACTTATCAAAACACTCATTGTTGTAAACAGAGAGGTGTGAAGGAAAGCAAACAAAGGATGTTGTTCAAATCACTTTATATCACCAAAGGTTAATCCATATGATTAAATACTCACGCAGTGAGCTTTCAGAACTGAAATCAGTCAATTCTATCCATACATCAATTGACTTTGACTGCTTAAAGCGGTTAAATATATTTAAAAAACCCAGAGGAAAAAGAGCTGGAAGGCGAAAACAAAAGTTTATATCCGTTATAACTGGCAACAGACCTTATCACCCGTATGACATTCCTGAAATTCCTGTCAACTCTAATAATCTTATTTCTGTTAAACTTAATCACAAACAGAAAATAAACAATCTCAAATTTGCCTTAATCAATGCCCGATCAGTCAGAAATAAGACACAACTCCTGTCTGAGTTTGTTATAGAACACCATATTGACCTTCTTGTCATCACAGAAACTTGGCTAACAGAAAATGAATCGACTATTATAAATGAACTATGTGAAGATGGCTATCTGTTCATTAATAAACCCCGAATATCATCTAGAGGTGGTGGAATAGGCTTGTTGTTTAATGGTAATATTAAGATGAATGTGGATCATTCTGATTTAAACCAAATACAGTCTTTTGAATATTGTTTGACAAAATCTTCAGCTTTGAGCGTTCTGGTTATTTATCACCCTCCACCTACTGCAACAAATAGATCTTCAAACCGACAGTTTTTATCAGAGTTTGAATTGCTTATATCTAAAGTTGTTCTTCTGTCTAAATCCATACTTATCCTGGGTGATTTTAATTTGCACATTGACAAACCCAGTGATCCTATTGTTGCCCAATTCAATGACTTACTTTATTCTTATAATCTGGTTCAGCATGTGAATCAAGCTACACATGTAAAGGGACACATTCTTGATTTAATTATCACCAGGAATGATGACCACCTGATTGACTCAGTGGATGTATTGCCCGATATCATTTCTGACCATCATCCTGTTTATGGAATAATCAATCAAAAGCCAGAAGCTGAAACTGACTTACAAGTAACATCAAGAAAACTTAGAAACATAAATCTAGCAGACTTTTCTAGCGATCTGTCAGAATGTTTCAATAGTACACAGAATGCAGATCCAACTAAATCTGTTGAGGATTATAATGCCTGCACTATTAGTGTATTGAACTGTCATGCGCCACTGAAAACTTGGAAGCTAAAATCCAATCGCCATTGTCCTTGGTACGATGATGCAATTCACAGTGAGCGCAAAATTCGTAGAAAAACCGAAAGAGTGTGGCGTAAAACCAAGTTAGAGGTTCATAAACAGATATACAGAGCACAGTCTGCTAAGGTCATATGTTCAGATCTGCCAAGAATAATTTCTATAATAATAAATTATCATCTTCACAACCACGTGATTTATTTAAAATCGTTCAGTCGCTTACATCCGATACGACTCAACGGCTTCCATCATCAACTGATGACCTTGGGCTAGCCGAGAGATTTTGTTCCTTTTTCCAAACTAAAGTATCTGATATTAGGAAAGGACTAGATAGTCTGGTCGACTCAGATTCGGAGGTCGAGGAACCAGGTCCGTCCCTAGAGTGCAATCTAAATCTATTTGATACTGTTTCTGAAGAACAGGTCAAGAAGATTATACTTAAGAGTAAATCTGCCACATGTAATTCTGACCCTCTTCCAACCTGGCTTTTGAAAGAGGAGAAAGTATTGGAGGTCCTGCTTCCAATCATTACTGGCATTGTTAATTTTTCTATAACCACTAGTACTGTTCCTGTATGCTTAAAGACTGCTCTGATTTCACCTTTGTTGAAGAAACCTAACCTTGATCCGCAGCTGTGTAAGAATTTCCGACCTGTTTCCAACTTACCATTCATCGGCAAGGTTATTGAAAGAGTTATTGCTTCTCAAATTTCAAATTATCTGTCTGATAACGATTTACACGAACCACTTCAATCTGCTTACAAACGAGGTCACAGCACAGAGACAGCTCTACTTAAAATTAAAAACGATATCGACCTGGCACTGGATAGGAATCTAGCCGTACACCTAATACTATTGGATCTCAGTGCTGCTTTTGATACCATAGATCATAGTATTTTATTTCAAAGGTTGGAATGTTCGGTTGGGATCTCTGGTGCCGCACTGTCATGGATAAAGTCATATCTTCAAGATAGAACACAACAGGTGCAAATAAACAGGTCTGTGTCTCAACCCTCTGCTGTTAGGATAGGTGTTCCACAAGGATCTGTATTGGGACCTCTACTTTTTCTTCTATACATTCTTCCAATTGGTCGAATCATAAGAAGGCATGGGGTACAAAACCACGGCTTTGCTGATGACACCCAAATATATGACTACTTTCAACACAACAACTATCTTGCTGCCAAGGATTCTATCAGTAGACTAGAGTCTTGTCTTCATGAAATTCGAGGATGGATGACCAGAAATAGGCTAAAACTAAACGATGACAAATCTGAATTTATTGTCATAACATCAAAATCACAATCCAGTAAATTGTTTAAAGTCGATTCGATTCAGATTGGTGATTGCTCTATATCTCCCAAGAAGCAGGCTAAAAATCTTGGCTATGTGACCGATGAATATATGTCCACAGTTCCCCAAATCAATAGTATGATACGGAAAATGCATTATCAAATGAGAGCTATTTCGAGAATACGTTCTCATCTTAATACTGACGCTTGTCAGAGTGTTGTTAGAGCATTGGTAACATCGCATTTGGACTATGCAAATTCACTTCTATTAGGAGCACCAGAAACAGCTTTAAACAGACTACAAATAGCGCAAAACAATGCTGCACGTCTCATAACCAGAACACGAAAATTTGACCATATATCAGCTAAATTACAGAAACTCCATTGGCTTCCAGTTCGAGCGAGGGTTCAATTTAAAGCTCTTGTGAATGTGTTTAAATCAATTTATTCTGACACTGCACCCATTTATTTAAAAGAACTCTTTAATTTCTATACTCCCCGGCGATCCAACCTTCGTTCTGCAAGTGATCGTAGCATATTGAGGATCCCTAAATATAATAAGCGTTCTGGTGAATATGCTTTCTCCGTCAGAGCAGCTAAAATGTGGAATGATCTTCCAAAAACTCTTCGAGAGTCCTCTTCCATCCAGAGCTTTAAGACTAACTTAAAAACATACTTATTTCAAACATGTTTTTGAACTGTTTTGTTGTGAATGCGCTTAGAAACACTCTTGTGTAATGAAGCGCTATATAAATCGAATAATAATAATTATGTCATTTCCATCTGAATAAATGTCAACAGAAATGAAATGAGGTTTAACGTCCTACTGGATATGGACCAAAATGATTTGTGAGTCAGACAGCAGCATGGGTAAATCAAACAACAGCATAGGTCAAAAAGTTGCGTGAGTCAAACAATAGCACAGGTCAAACAACAGCATGGGTCAGAACTCAGAAGCATGAGTCAAACAACTACATGAGGCTTTTCCGACATCATATCCTCTTGTCAGTGGTGCAGCTGCTTAGTCGTTTGGGCGGGACGAAAAACGAGATCCCGTGTATACATTAACGCGTACATAAAAGATCCCTCGGCAGTTGGAATTCGATATCAAAGTAGGCCATAGAACTGCTGGCCGGGCAAAATAACCCTTATCGCACACTGTATGGCGTATGTCCGTCTTCATTAGCCCAATATAGAAGTCGAACAGTATATAGAGAATCTCCTACGAGTCTTTTTTGATCTCAAAAAACACAAGTGGGAGATTTTATTTATCACCCAATCCTTTCTTACATGCACAAATAAATAAATATAATTATTTTCTAAAGATTTCACTTTTACCGATCCTATTTACATTATAGCGTAGTGATACAGCAGTTTAGCTATTGTATAGCTCTGTATACTGACCCAGTTTTTTCCTTCAAGGTCAATTAAATAAAATCAGTTTCTTTTTTTTTTTTAAAAGTCACTCTTTACTTAAACTAAGTGGTTTCTTTAAAATAAAAGAAGGTAGTTCCTTTTTGATTGACCAATCAAATTTATGTAAAGTGATCTCACCACACTGTGTATATATCACTAAAGTGATATCACCACACTGTAGATATCACATTTAACACACAAGCGATATCTACTGTCAAATGTATTATTGGGTGATAAAGAATGTTAAACCCCATTTCATTTCATTTTATTTATAAATCTATAATTAAAGAGATTGAGTATTCACCATATCAGATGTTTTTTTATTATAAATATCAATCAGATATCTTCCTTATTGATACAGAAAGAAACACGATACATAACTTTTATAAAAAAAAACACATACTTTACAATTTGAAATGTTAAATGATCTCAATCTCTCTATGTGTAGATTACATCAACTCGTGCAGACGTGGACTAACAGTATGACATTTAAATAGTTATCGACATTTTTAGACATAAAAAGGAAAGTAAAACATCTTACTTATCTGCTCTAACTGGGATAATCAAACTAGGTATACAATGTGCTGTGAGAGAAATTTTGCCCGGACAGTGGCGGTTCTGTGAACTCGTCTTACACGTGCTTAAAAACGAGTGTCCTCGGTTTTCCGTCCCATATTGTCAATGTCAGGGTGGAAAATTGTCATGGAACTTTCTCGTTGAAACCCGTTCCGTAGTCACTGTGTCATCGTTGCGCCAGACAGGGTAAGCTTACTCTTCCAGACACCTGTTACCACTGTTTGTCGTGTATTTTATGCACAGTGAACAGTCCATATGCTGATTACACTATTTTGCAAGATTACACTATTTTGCCTATACCGGTTTTTAGGACTTCGAATTTTGTCTAATGGTTTGGATTGTTCGTACTTGGTTTTATTTCATTCGAACCACGGTTCTACGTGACAAGAAGTAGGGTCGCCTTTCAAACTTCGTGGATTTTCTCCGGGTCCTCCGGTTTTATCCCACTGCTAAAGACCCATACGCGCAAGCGAATTATTGAAATAAAATTAAAAACCATACGTTAGTCTCGAAATGACCTAGTTTGTGTCAAGTGGACGTTAAACCCCATCTATCTATTTCATTCGAACCACGGTTCTACGTGACAAGGAATAGGGTCGCCTTTCAAACTTCGTGAATTTTCTCCGGGTCCTCCGGTTTTCTCCAACTGCTAAAGACCCATACGCGCAAGCGAATTATTGAAATAAAATTAAAAACCATACGTTAGTCTCGAAATGACCTAGTTTGTGTCAAGTGGACGTTAAACCCCATCTATCTCTCTCTCTCTCTCTCTCTCTCTCTCTCTCTTTCATAGTATATCAACTCAGCCAGCACTCATGTACTAACAACTTCGGATCCGCACCAATATGACAAACATGCATGATTAATGGTTTAAAGGTTGTGTATCAATCATATTAAAAAGACAAATTAATTGGTTAGCAAATATAGCGGCTGTACAAGAGATAATAAAAAACTAATGTCTCCCGCCGTCCTTTGTTTCAAAAGAAAAACTTTATCATTCGTTCAGTACAGAATAATAGGCGGGAGAGAGACAATGGGCCTTCTTCCATGATAAACTACTAGATTGCAGCACCACGCGAGAAGAGTCTGTCAGTTCCTGTATTTAAAAAACAATAGACAAATCACGTGTCAACATTATTTCATAACTAAACCATGAATAAACGAATATTGTTTTTATTAACAGAAATTATCGAATTTCCGTATGAGTGATTAGCGTTAGTCAGGCACGGAATTAAAAAAATTGTGTGAGTCTTTTATCGTGGTAACGATGATATCGTAGTTGAAGGGACTCAAACGTTATTTTCTATTAAAATACAGATGTGACGGCATCCTTTGATGTTGGCGTATCATTATTTCAAATAATCGCACGGGCAACTTGCCAATTGTACCTTGTCAAAATATTAGACTCGCGTGACGTATTTCACTGCAAACGCACGTGTGGAGTGTATGTTTTTTAAGTTGTTTAATCGTCTGTTACAATATATTACTTAATTAAAGGGGCATTATGTAAGATATAGATAAGAACTAGCCATTCTTGCTATACTAGTTCGAAAGTAGGTGATGTAAAATAAATAATTTGAAAATTTCATTCAATTACTCTTTTGCAAGCGAAGATATTGGCCTTTGAAGGCTTGACAGACGTGTGCAGTAATTTAAACCACGGCCCTGGTTGATCAAAGCTATGTCGAAGGTTAGCCATATGGATTAAATCAAAGTATCACTGAACCGTTTTAATCTGTTTAATGTCGGAGATATCTGATGCCGTCCAGAGTTGATTAAGGCCTGGATCAATTAATTAATGTCTAATTAGTACTTTAGAAAACAGCTTTAATCGTTATGTCTTCGTTGTTTGTGCTAAATCATGACTTTCCCCATCTACAATGGAAAGCTTGATCTGACTTTAACTACGTGCATCTTGACCTTCACGCAACAACCTTCATATTTTGGCAATATTGGGTTCAAGCATAACTTGTGAGCCTATCAGATGCCTCGGTCATCACGAATACCAAGTCCCGCGCTTTCAACCTAAAATGTCTACCTGTGATAATCGAGTTGCAAAGTTAAAGGTTTGTTCAATGTCAATGTTTACGTGGAGGTCGCGATGCCACAACCTTTCTGTAGATAATCTAACACCGTCCAGATGTTGTAAACTCACAGTCGCTGCTTCAAGAACATGGACTGCATTATTCCCATTCTGGGCCATACTATATACCGGAAACATCGTGTGTGTGTGTGTGGGGGGGGGGGGCATGCGAGCGACTTTTACACTATAACGTCAGACATTTGATTAACGAATCAGCTTTGATGTATATATGGGTTTACCCACAGATCCGTGTCATTGGCTAACCCCCTCACATTAACCAGAAAGCGGATCTATAACAACTCTTCTAGATACTAGTGTAGCGAAAAGAATTAAAACGAAATTTTGAACTGTAAAAAACGAATTCGTGTTTCAATCAGATTTTTATTACGTTTGCTTGACTTACGTGCTTCAAAGTAAATAATAAGATGTTCGTATCAACACATCTTATATATCATACGATATAAATGTTACATGGTTAATATAGCTATAATATACAGCAATGTTATCGATTTCGTTCATAATGAAACAATAGAGTGAAACATTATATTAAAAGCCTTTAGTAAAAAAAAATACGATTTCCTTATTGATCAGAGTCGACAATAAATATACTTTTCAAAAAAAGTAGGGGATATTTGATTTTTAAAAGTTATTAAAGTCACCTAATGAAACTGACGAAGAAACAAATGACAAAATGAAATGAAGTTCACATTCATCGATTTATTCCAAATGATCGTTAGACTAAGTAAGGCATTATAAGGGTAAAATGATACTTGGGGTCAAACAGCAAAGTCAGTAACGGGTAAATCCTCCTCTGTTTGCCAAACAAGCATTGATCCGACGTGGCATACTCCTAATGAGACGTCTAAGGTCATTTTGGTCCAGATTGTCCCATTCATGTTGCAACGCAGCAGCAATGTTCTTGGACATTGGCAGTACGTTGTTGATGTTGACGTAACCTCTGTCCAAGCATGTCCCAGACATGCTCGATGGGGGAGAGGTCGGGACTTAGTGCTGGCCAAGGTAATGTGGTGATGTTCTGTTGTTGGAGGTAACCTGTAACGATCCTGGCCCTGTGACATCTTGCGTTGTCATCCTGAAAGATGAAACGACGGCCATGACGTCGTGCGAACGGCACATCATGGACTGCCAAGATGTTGTCCCGGTAGTGCTGGCCTGTAACAACATGTAAAGTCGCTCTTCCAGCAACAGCGATGGCTCCCCACACCATAACAGAACCACCCCCAAATAGATCATGTCTGATGACGTTAACGTCTTGGAAGCGTTCGTTTCGACAACGCTACACCCTTCTACGTCTGTCCACAGTGAAGCTTGACTAATCTGAAAACATCACATTGCTCCAGCGTCGATTATCCCAGTGTTGACGATCCCTACACAAACGACGTCTTGCCTGAATGTGATGATCTCTCAAACAAGGGATCACGCAAGGACGTCGGGCGCGAAGATGACCCCTATGCAGTCGATTCCGAATGGTCTGGCCATTCACTCTCACACCGATGTCTGTTTGAAGACGAGCGCTGATCTGATTTGCTGTGATGACACGATTTCTCAAGGCCAAGGTACGGATAAATCGATCCTGGGCTTGCGTTGTCGCCCTTGGTCGACCTGAGCGTGGTCTGTCCTGTACAGATTGTGTATCATGGTATCTGGACCATAGCCTGCTTATGACAGACTGAGAAACATTCATCGTCCGCGCCACAACCGCCTGTGTTGTGCCGATCTGTAGCATGCCAAGGGCACGTAACCTTTCATTTTGGGTAAACCTACGCATATCAAAATTTGTTTTCTGGTCACTATCACAATTTAACTGATGTTTCCACCCTGGAATTCAATGCCACAATGACTGTAACATTCAAAGTCAGAGTCGTGCAAATCTTGGGTTGGACCCCCATGATGATCCCAAGAATCACCTGCATTCTATGCGGTAGCTATTGGTGCGTTTGGGCGTCACATGTAACTGGAAATGTTGCTTCTGTTAGGTTCTATAGTGACTTTTTTCGCAGTCATTTGCATATTTTAGTATTATGCCCCCAAAATTAAATATCCCCCCACTTTTTTTTGAATAGGATATAATCCTCCGTTTCGTAAGAATGTAGGAGGTGGATGGTCGAATGGTTATCGCGTGTGTGTTGTGTTGTATGATAAGGTCTGTCATTGAGACAACTGGCGGGGTTTCGATTGTCCGTTGTACGTGACAAGGCGTAGCATCGCCTATCCAACCTCCTGGGTTTTCTCTTGGTCATCCGGTTTCCTCCCACTGCGAATTAGTCCCGAAAGGTCTTATTTTTTTGTCGAGTAGACGTTAAATCACCTCTCTCTCTCTCTCTCTCTCTCTCTCTCTCTCTATCACTCTCTCGACCTCTAGCTGGTCAGTCACCTCTGGCTTGCGGCTGTGGTTTCTAGCCCTGTGTGAGCGTATGTGACATGGAGATAGGGGCACCTTCTCAACCTCGTGGGTTTCCTCCGGGCACTCCGGTTTCCTCCCACTGCTAAATACCCCCAATTGAAAACCATACTTTACTCCCGAAATGACCTGGTTTGTGTCGAGTGGACATTAAACTCCATTTGCCTTTACATTTTGAAAAGAACGCCTCCCCCACTATTTAGTAAATGAATAAAGAGAGAGAGAGATGTGGGGTTTAACGTCCACTCAACACAACTAACATATGGTTTTAATTTTATTTCAATAATTCGCTTGCGCGTAGGGGTCTTTAGCCGTGGGAGGAAACCGGAGTGCCCGGAGGAAACCCACGAGGTTGAGAAGGCGCCCCTATCTCCATGCCACATACGCTCACACTAGGGCTCGAAACCACAGCCGCAAGCCAGAGGTGACCGGCCAGCTAGAGTTCGAAGCGCAACACACTAGACTACTAGGCCATCCCAACCCACCAGTAAATGAATAGAGAACAAATGACATCACTTATACCTCATATTCACAGACAATGTCAGAGAGAACTAAAGCACTTAAATGAACGCAGGCCCATTTCAGAGCTGTATATAAAGAATACATTCTAATTAAAAATGGCATCACTCAACTGTGGGCGGTAGAATTGTCACAGCAGAAGACAAAAGAAAATTATGAAAACGGCAGACATTAATGAATAATAAATAAGACTTTGTTATCTAGCGCGTAATAAAAGTACAGTTGAATAACTTGCCCCAGTTGATATTTTATATAGATTTGTATTAAAGGTGTATTGTCATTCCCAACAAGGAATTTAAATTAAAATTAATGTAAATACTTTTTTAATAAGATCATATAAAAAAAGACTCTTCTATGTAACGGAAATTCAAGCACTTAGAAGACATTTTTTTGCGATAAATCTGTGCGATTCATAAATTGGGTTTTGTTTATTTATATACGAACCTTTTACAGACTACAATTAAATATATATTATGGGAGGTTAGATAAAAAGCTGGCAGTTCTCTCTATAATAGTTACCAACTAGATTATGTAAAGGGGATATGCTGTAAATTTCAATCAAATTGCTTCACAGTAAGCCGCAAAAACCTTATTTTAAAATCTATGAAGTTTCGATTGTCCATGATTATCAATTTTTGCGTTTTATCATCAATGGAGGTTGAACAGCAGATTAGATTTAAATCCATTTTTAATCCGACAAACAAGATGGCATCTAGAGTTGATTAGTGTATTTTCGTGTTAACACATGTCTAATTAATATTAATATTTCAGGCCTAAATAAAGACTGATTTAGCTCTTGCATAATGCATGTTAAACTCGATGTTGTATTTCGTGTTATGTACTGGTTGTTATGGATTACCCCTATTGGTGTTATTCCGTGCAGTTTCAACAAAGCTAAACGAGTCGCACTTCCTTACACCTCAAGTTGAACAACAAATCAATTACTTATACTTTAGATTTCTTTACATGAAACACAACTCAATTAAATCACCTTAACATGTGTAATAGGAAAATTAACATTTCCTCGAATAGATTTTATTCTAGTTAAATTTAATTATATTCTTTGTTGTTGTTGGAAGTATATTGATTTATTCAACAGCTAAAATGTCCGAATGTTTTACCCGGGTCGGCGGGGTCAACGTTCATTACATACTGCACCCAGCGATCCATCTACGTCATACCTGTTCTCAGGCGAAGCTAGCTGTAGACAGACAGCCTAGGTTTGGGATGCATCCGTTCCAGACAATCTCTAGGGCTTTTGTTCATGCGTAAATATGGTATAGAGTGCGGCGTATAATATATCCTTACGCATGACGTCATTGCAGCCGGTTTTTAAACGTCCGCATATCGATGCGGAATTGTCTGAAGAACTCACACAACACGCTTCATGGTGATTGTACTCAAATGAGCGGAGCACTAAACTTTTTTTTATAATAGCGCTCCCCAAGAAGAACAGTGAGCAAATACTAGTATGATAAAAAAAAAACAACAACATAGTTTCGATTATCCAATTTTGGATTTCATAATCATCAATGGCCGTCCAGCAGCAGATTGGATTCAAACTCAGTAAACATATGACGCCTAAGATAACATCGAGAGTTGATTATGGTCATGTTTTGTTAATAAATACCCAATTAATATAGTTAATATCACATTTTAGGCCTAAAGACAGACCTGCCACAGGCAGATTAACTCTTATATTGTTTAACTCAATGTTGTGTTTTATGTAGATGTTATTACGTACAGTTTCAACAAAGCTGAATGAGTCGCCCTCCATTACACCTATAATCGTTAAAAAGTAGATAATAGGCAAATTTAGCTCTGATAATGTATGTTTAAGGTTTTATGTTATCTACAGACACGTAAACAGTAGCGTCAAATCATAGGTTATGACATAGCGAAAGCTACGTTATCTACAGATACGCGAAAAATAGCTTCTAATCAGAGGTTGTGACATAGCGAAACTTATAGCTACGTTATCTACAGACACGTGAAGAGAAGCGTCCAATCAGAGGTTGTGACATCGCGACCTCCACGGAAACCTTGATATTGAACGAACCTTGAACTTTGCAGCTCTATTATCACAGGTAGACATTTTAACTTGAAAGCGCAAGACTTGGTATTCGAGACGATCGATGAATCTGATAGGCTCACAAGCTGGACTTGTACCCAATCGAAAGTAGTGCCGAAATATGCAGGGTACTGCGTGAAGTTCTTGATAAGATGTACGTAGTTAAAGCAAGATCAAGCCTTCTATTGAATATGGGTTCATCAAAACGGTTGTATACATAGAGAGAGAACATCCCTCTTGGACATACCGACAGCCACTACACTCTTCAGACAGTGACCGTGTTTCGATTGTTACGGCATCATGTACGATGTTTAAAACTCACCGAAGTCTATTATTCTACGATTGGGCTTTTATTTATCCAAGAACTTGCCATTAGTAAAATAAACTCGATTGGTATTAAAACGAGATAACAGAAAAAAAAATAAACTCATCTTGGATTTTACGTAATTACATGTAGATAACGTCAATATTGACGCCATTGTAATATTGCCAGGAATTCGTTTGTCCAAATGGTTAATATGGAATAATTGTTTTTGTTGTGAAGTGTTTTTTTAATTAACTGAAATGAAATAACTGGTGAATATGTCTGTCTGTCTGTCTTCAAAGGTTGGTATTTTGGTTTGTTTTGATGATGTCATTAGCGATATAAAATATTAAAGAGATATTATAGCATAAAGATAAGCTCACGCGAGAAAAAAGAATTTGTCGCGCACATCTATATTTATGTCGAGGGAGGGAAGCTGTCATATAGTCAACTGACGTGGTTTCGATTCCCTTGTTGTACATGATAAGGAGTAGGGTTGCATGTCCAACCTCGGTGGCTGAGTGAATAAAACACTGGCTCGCTAACCCGAAGGTCCCGTGCATTGGCCAAGAAAGTTTATCGACATTTTCCGGTGTGGTTCGCCCTTGTCAGTGATGGAAAGGAGGTCCTTGCAAATGACAATTTTAGTCGTTCGGGTAGATCGTAACCGAGGTTCCGTGTACACATTGGCGTACATGTAAAAGGTCCCTTACAGTTGATGTTCAATACAAGAGTAGGCCGTAGCGTCACTGTCCGGCCAAAATTCCCCTCATAGCACACTGTATGGCGTATGCCCGTCTTCATTACAGTAGCACGTTAACCCTAGCTCTTTCCATTTCATTTCATTTACCAACTAGCCTAATAAAGACGGGTATACGCCACGCAGTGTGAAATGGAAATGGATCAAAACCCCGATACTTGCATTGGTGACTGATGTTATGAACTGAATCCCGTTCGTTAGACCAACAATTTAAATCCTTTTAATCTGTCAATAATTATCCAAATGTGTGTGTGTGAGAGAGAGAGAGAGGGAGAGAGAGAGAGAAGAGAGAGAATGAGAGAGAGGGAGAGAGAGAGAGAGAGAGATGGGGTTTAACATCCACTCGACACAAACTAGGTCATTTCGGGACTAACATATGGTTTAATTTAATTTAATAATTCGCTTGCTCACAGGGGTCTTTATCAGTGGGGGGGGGGGGGCGGAGGGCCCGGAGAAACCCAACGAGGTTGGACAGGCGACACTAATCCTTGATTGCCACGTACAACCGGGGATTTTATCCAAACGTGGAATATAACATATCCAGCTGTGTGAAATAACACCGATAATAGTGAATAGTTTCCGTGTAGATATCCTCCACGTGTCATTAATCTTTGTTATGTTCATCACAATACGAGATATTGTCATATTTATAATCTACTACATAATAAAAACTAATGCACGAGCATTGATGCATAGATAACATAATAAGTATTAATGGATAAACAGGATACTGGTATTGAACAGTGTCATTCCTCTACAAGGCCAAACAAAAGAAATTATCCGTGTTTATCCGACCGTTAGGTGGGACTGGATGGATGGCCAAATGGTTACCGTATGCGCGTTGTAACATCGGGTCTGTCATTGATTCAACTGGCGTGGATTCGATTCCCCGGCTGTACGTCACAAGGAGTAGAGATGCCTGTCCAACCTCGTTGGTTTTCTCCGGGCCCACCGGTTTTCCCCCACTGCTAAAGACCCCTACGAACAAGCGGGTTATTAAAATAAAATGGAACCATACGTTAGTTCCGACATGACCTAATTTGTGTCGAGTGGACGTCAAACCCCATTTTCTTCCTCTCTCTCTTTATCCGACCGACCCTAATTGTTAAGCCCAATCTCCGATACTAAGGTGTTTTTTTTCTCGATTGGTCTTTTTGCAGACACTGGAGTTTCGGTATTTAGAACCGTCTGGGTTGACATTATTTTACAGCACCTAAGTAAGTAATTAAAGGGACATTTAGGGATATAGGCCTGCAGCCAACATTTCTATACAGCGCAGTGGACGCTTACCGTTAGCCCCCGGATCCATTCGCTCTTTTTTGAATTGTTTGTTTGTTGTTTTTTGAGTATGGTGTCTGGTCGTTATGTTTGTCTTTTGTGTAAAAATATGTGGTGCAGTCCCCCTGCACTTACTATTAGAAACACAATAGAGAAATTAGAGTCTGTATGCATAAAGTCTGTATGTTCAGGCTGTACTCAAATTGGTTTTTTTAGCATTTGATTAAAGGGGAATTAGGCGATGTTAGATAAAGAGCTGACAGTTCTCGCTATAGTACTGAAACAATACAGATCACGAAAACAGAATATGCTGAAAATTTCAGTCAAATTTCTTCACCCTAAATCGAGATACTGCGATTCAATTTTAATATATACAGCTTAAACGGCCAATCTGAACAACCACATCTTCATTGTGTTATATTATTTCGTGTATTTGGCCTAACAGAGACAATTAACACGTAGACAGCTAATAGGTCATTTTGATAATTATTCCATTAGGAAGTCCACTTTTAAATATCTCTATTTTTTTGTTTTGTTTAGTGATCTTAATTGTCTTTGATTGCCCTTGCGTACTATATAAAATCATCCATAGATAATAATGGAAGTTGTTTGGCATCCACGTTAAGGTGGCCTAACTTTTGTTTCTCACTACTAGTTGTGGTGTGAGTGTAGATGTTTGTGGGTGGAGACAGGAGGGCAGAGGCGGATCAGCCCCCCCCCCCCTAAATCCCTAAAAAACAGTATAAAAAATAGATATGCGCCACAAATCACCACTGACACCGCGGTTTTTCAAAAAATTTCTCAGGGGACTCCCAGCCCCCCCCCCCCAACTGGATTTCCTGGGTCCGCCTCTGCAGGAGGGTAACGATCTAACAACATTTTTAATATCACGTCTAAACAGAAACAGGAATTTGGAACTTAAGTATATCAAGTCAAACAGGCCCCGAGTTTACAAAGCATTTTCAGGCTTAAACATGCATTATGCAAGAGCTAAATCTGTCTATTGCAGGTTTTTCTTTGGGCCTGAAACGTTATATAAATTGTTATATAATCTCGATGTCAAACTTATTCAAAGATATTTATTGGATTAGGGTCCGATTTGCTGCTCAACTTCCATCCATGATTAAATCATAAAATGGATAATCGAGACTTTGATTTTTTATCGTAATGATGGCCGAGGCTATAGGCTCACAGTGGATCAATGTCACTGAAATTTTCAGCAAATTCTCTTATAATTTTTAGTTTGTACCTATTACCAATTATAACTAAATTGAATGAACAGTGCATGCGTAAGATCCACAGGTCGGATTATATTTGAATAGAAGTGAAATGAAAAGAAAGGTGCTTTTGTGTTTCACCTTTCTGAACCAAGCGGGGTAATAAAGACGGACATGTCGATTTCTCCAACAGTCAGGGGTTCTTTTACGTGCACACCAATTTGTTAACGGTGACCCGGCTTAAAATTCCATCCGAACGACTAGGACTAGGGGTTGATCCTTGCCGGGACCTTTTTCCTGCACCACCGACAAGAAAAATACCCAGGAATTTCTCTTTGAGCTTTCTCATTGAGCATTGGGATCCAATCCTGGACCCCTGGTTAGCGAGCGAGCACCTTACGCACTGAGTCACCGTGGCTCCCCCCCCTTTTTGTATCAATAACTTAGAATCGATGAATTTATATTTTAAAAAAATCAATAAACTTAGCGACATAGAAAAGGTGGAATTTAGTCTGGTACATCAACACAGGTTAATTATAGGGAGATGACGTGATTGGGGTCGAACCCACTCCCTCTTATATAATAAACTTAGCGACATCGAAATGGTGGAATTTTCTGGTACATCAACACAGGTTAATTATAGTGAGATGACGTTCTTGGGGTCGAACCCACTCCCTCTTATATAATAGAGTTGGCGACATCGAAAAGGTGGAATTAAGTCCGGTACATCAACACATGTTAATTATAGTGAGATGGCGTGATTGGGATCGAACCCACTCCCTTTTTATATAATTATAGGATGAGCATCTATTTAGATATTTATAGAAGGATGACTGGTAGCAATTATTTTGTTTTTTATTGTTATATTTAAAAAAAACATAATTTCTACGATTATTTTTGTCTCAAGTACTCTCAAGTTCACTTGGTCTCATTGTAAAATTAAATTTACATGGGTACCTTTATTCTGAAATTTAACGCAATTTATTTACAACTGGCGATTGCGGGGGTTGAGGGTGGGATGGTGCTTCAAATGTGACCTCCGCATCCCACCCCGGGAGTTGAGAAACCAGCTAGTTATTTGGGGTTTATTCAGAATTATCAAACACTCGTGTTACTGAGGGTAGGGACTGGCGGGACTTATACCCCACCCCACTCTGGGAGTTGAGACACCGGCTAATTAACAGCTTAGAGCTTTGTCGAAAATATATATTTCTCAATATTCCAACTACTTATTTGGGGTTTATTTACCAAAACGTAAGCTGTTTTAAAAATTCATCCCTTTAATTGGCTGTGAGCTTTATGTTTTATAAGGATATATGTGCTCAACCAATGAAATGTCCTCAGAAATCGTGTTTCATTTTCTAACATAATCTTTCTAAATAGAGCTTTTTCCTACATGGACCCTGACCACAAAAAAAGTCAAACAGTTCTTCAATTGGTTACGGATTTAGTTGTTTCTATATATGGCCACTCTCACCTTCCCCGACTTCCCCCATTTCTTAACGATTTTGAAGACGGTTTGGTGTTAAATCAATTTGTCTTATGTTGTATTTTTCAGAGCGATTAGCAGCAGCCAAGAAAGCTCTGGAGTATGTCAACAGAGTAGAGAACAGTCAATGTTCAGGTGGAACCGAGGAGGTTCTTCAGCTTGTCTTCAATACATCAGTATGGCGAGTAAGTTATCATTTATATATAATACATCAGTATGGCGAGT
The DNA here is from genome assembly GCA_917208275.1 of Patella pellucida. Taxonomy (NCBI): domain Eukaryota; kingdom Metazoa; phylum Mollusca; class Gastropoda; family Patellidae; genus Patella; species Patella pellucida. The sequence goes on along the minus strand of OU795040.1, from coordinate 15,252,755 downwards.
GAGTAATCATTTATATGTGTGGGCCATGTGGTGAGGGTGAATCGAGAGAGAGAGAGAGAGAGAGAGAGAGAGAGGGAGGGAGAGAGAGCTGGGGTTTAACGTCCACTCAACACAACTAGGTCATTTCGGGACTAACATATGGTTCAATAATTCGCTTGCGCGTAGGGGTCTTTATCAGTGGGAGGAAACCGGAGTGCCCGTAGGAAACCCACGAGGTTGAGAAGGCGCCCCTATCCCCATGTTACATACGCTCACACCAGGGCTCGAAACCACAGCCGCAAGTCAGAGGTGGCCGGCCAGTTAGAGGTCGAAGCACGACACCCTAGACCATTTGGCCATCCCAACCCCCAGTGGTCACTGAAGTTCAAATAATTATTCGACTCCTTTATGTTCAACTGAACAGCGTTTAAGTATTCCAATCTGTAGAAAAGTGAAATGAAATGAAATGGGGTTTAATATCCCACTGTTCTGCTCCGACTGGACATTTTGCCCGGGCAGTACTATGGCCTACTATTAGACCGACTTCTAACTGTCAATGGATCATTTACGTACATACCAATGTGCACACGAGACCATGATTTTTCATCCTATTCGCACGACTAGACAGATGTCCTTGTCAGGCCCTCCGCCCTGTACCACTGCCTATGCCGGAAGAAAAAAACGATGAACCTTTTCGGCCAATGTAGGGATCAAACGCCCGACCTCCAAGCTAGCGGCCAATCTTTAGTATAATCATCTACTCTATAGAACCGAAAATCTCACTTATATTATCAATATTCATGTCCTTCGATGAAATTGTGAAAGTAACCAATGGGGTAATCGGCTATATCGAACCGGTTTTAACGATTTAAACTTTTCTTTTCTTTTGTTTAGTCCAAATTAAAAACCGTACATCCTTTAAACACAAATAAATTCTAAAGGTCGTTTTTTTTTTAATTTCCAGATCTGCCTTCCGCGAGTTATCCACGATTTAAATTATTAGGTTTATGTTTTCTGATTAATAACTATTGATATGCTTTGTCTCAGTATCAAACTTAGTTAAGCCAACTACATCACTTCCGGTTTAATAAAAATTGATTTCTCGCGTGCAAAAACGTTTTTTGCTTGTGTTACAGAGGGGATTATTTATCGTCTTTTGTACATAGCCATGAAGACGCCGTAAGGCAGAAAGATCTTGGCAAATATGTAAAGTAATTAAAATATAGATTTTTTCCATGCAAAGCCTGAAGCCTAGTATTTTTGGAATATAAACCTAAGAGTTGAATTTAGAAACTTTTAAATATATTTCTGGAAACCTTGTTGTAAATCGTTGGTCTTCTCTCTTAAAGAATACATCCAATAATTCACTTAAGTCAGTTGATAAATGGGCAAATATATCTTTTTCTTTTTGAATCGAACGTTGTCTTTAAAATATGTTTAAAATAGGTTACAATGGCGCCTTATAATATATGGCATTTATACACATAGTTCTACGTACCTTGTTAAAGGGACAATAACACTACGACTGGCTTGACAGGTCCAGAATTTTTTTTAGCCTTATTCTAACTACGAGATGTGTAAACGACCTGGTTGTGTTGGGTGGATGTTAAACCCCGTTTATCAAGCTCTCTTGAAAATTCTCGCTTAACCAGGCATTATTATCCATATCTGTTTAACCACGGACCTAGAAAAACGAGACAACTCTCTCTCCCATTATAGAGAGTAGACTTAGTCACCCAGTAAAAAGAAATTATTCAAAAATGTAATCGGATAGAAATTATTTCCAATTTTTATGTGAATGTTTTTTTTAATGCCGGAATGATAGCTATAATGTATACTAGTGATTTAATAAGAGAGAGAGAGAGAGAAAGAGAGAGAGAGAGGGAGAGATGGGGTTTAACGTCCACTCAACACAACTAGGTCATTTCGGGACTAACATATGATTTAATTATATTTCAATAATTCGCTTGCGCTAAGGGGTCTTTAGCAGTGGGAGTGCCCCTATCTTCATGTCACATACGCTCACACCAGGGTTCGAAACCACAGCCGCAAGCCAGAGGTGACCGGCCAGCTAGAGCTCGAAGCGCGCCACTCTAGACCACTAGGGCACCACAACCCACCGTGATTTGATAAGTTAAGTAATGGATATAGAAATATTTATGTTTTGACTTTCTTAAAAAATATGCAAGTCTCACTTTAAATATAGATTTGAACGTACGTCATTAAAACACCATTAAGAGAGCATAATATATACATACGCTATTTCTTTTTCATGCCAAACATCTAAATATATAGTTTTATTATTGATATTTATGTTTGAGTTGTCAGATTAAATGCACAATGGCTGGCATAGAAAATATCCCTAGTCTATGGATTTAGTTTTTTTGAAGCAATATTTATTTAATTATATCTTGATGGCTTTTTTAACCCATTAAAAATCACATTTAGAAAGGCCAAGTTTGAAATTAAAATTCAACAATGGTGATCGATACGTCAGAAAATATAATCGATATTGATTCGTATATTATGTAACTATTCTGGAGAGAGAGAGAGAGATAGAGAGAGAGAGAGATAGAGAGAGAGGGGGTTTAACGTCTACTCGACACATTTAGAAAGGCTAAGTTTAAAATTTAAATTCTATAATGGTGATCGATATTGATTCGTATAATTATGTAACTATTCTGGCAAGAGAGAGAGAGATAGATAGAGAGAGAAATAGAGAGAGCGAGAGAGAGCGATAAATGGGGTTTAACGTCCACTCGACACAAACTATATCATACGGTACACTTTTATTTCAATAATTCGCTTGCGCGTAGGGATCTTTGGAACCGGGGGAAAACCGAAGGATCCGGAGAAAACCCACGAGGTTGCCCTGTTGACCCTACTTCTTGTACAGCCAGGGATTTGAAACCACGAGTTATTAACGATGTATTGTGTGACATCTAAATCTGTCTACTGCAGGTCAACTGTCTGGCTTCATCTGTTATATAAATTATTATTCAGGCATTTATTCGCATGGCAACCCTCTAGATCACGCCTTATAATTATTTAACGTTTTGAAAAAAAAAATGGATAGTCGAGACTTTCTTCATTATCGTAGCAAAGGTACTTGACAATCGAGACTATTTATGCCATATCTTGTCAAACTGTCAGCACTATTAACGTCGCTAACCATAAAATAATTTCACCGAGGTTTTTAATATGTTCATTTTCCATTATAAATTTTGCACTTTTACAATAAGAACGCCTAGGGCCCTGTTTCTCAAAAACTTAACTAAAGTTAAAATCGAAAGTTAAAGTTACATTATTCAAGATATAGATAAGAACTAGCCATTCTTGCTATACTAGTTCGAAAGTAGATGATGTAAAATGAATAACTTGAAAATTTCAGTCAAATTACTCTTTTGCAAGCAAAGATATTGGCATTTGACGATTTGGCCGACCTGTGCAATAATTTCAACCACGGTCCTGGTTGATCAAAGCTAAGACTCAAAGCGTCTGGGCGCGCCATATTAAATTTATCACTGAAACGTTTTAATCTGTTTAATATCGGAGCAATCTGATGCCATCCAAAGTTGAATAAGGCCTGGATCAGTTAATTTATGTCTAATTAATACTTTAGAAAACATTTCATGCCCAAATAAAGACCTGCACTAGGCAGATTTAGCTTTTGAATAATGCATGTTTAAGTAGATTGGCAAAGCACAAAAATCAATCTATTATTATCCAATTAAATCGTTACTAAACTTTGGACTGTATCTTAGTTAAAATATGGTGAAAGAGGCCACAACTTTCCAGCTTTTTGTTTATCTAAATTTTACATAATGCGCCTTTAATTCAGACAAATCCCGCTCTCAAATTTCATTTTTTACAAAAACTTTCTTGAAACATGACTACTCCATCTCGTCGTAATCTCGTTAATTATGGTTTTATCATGAATTGTTATGGGTTTTTTTAAAAAAAATATTATATTACATTTCCTGCTGAAGTAATATGATACACAATCTAGATTTTTAGCTATGACATTTTTAAGAGTACTGAAACACGCGCTTGGTTCTGCTATTTTTCAACAGCTAAACGAATAACTAGAATATTATTTTAATTAGAGTAACGATGCTTGATTTGCATTTTCTCGCTGTTATAATGGCTTGTTCGCTAGTCTGGAGTTCGATTGTTCGATTCCTGCATTGGTCGCAAAAGTTCATCCAGATTATCAGGATGGTTCACCCTTGTCAGTGATGCAGGACGGACGGAATGACAAGGACAGCTGCCTAGTCGTTCGGATGGTACGAAAAACCGAGGTCCCATGTACACATTGACGTGCGCGCAAAAGATCGCTTGACAGTTGGAATTCAGTTGCTGCGCATGCCCGCCTTCAATTAGCCCAGGTGAGGTGCAGAAGCGTAGGACATTAAACCCAATTTCATTCATTCAAAGATGGTTGCGATGACGTCATAGGTTGTCCCTTGTTTACATACATAAAGTACGCTTGGATTTGTTATTTTGTGGGCGTTTATATAAATCGAACCTGTTGTCTATCCGTTCGAATGGTGTGCACATTGGTGTGCGCGTAAAAGATCGCTTGACAGTTGGAATTCGGTATAAGAGTAGAGTATAGCGCCGCTGCCCGGCCAATATCTCCCTCATAGCAAACTCTATGGCGTATGCCCGTATTCATTAGTCCAGCCTCGGTGCAAAACATTAGGACGTTAAACCGTTGTAAGTGAGAGGGATATTCGGTCTCCCGTCCGATCAGGCAGGTTTCCCCCGAGTTCTTCGGTTTCTTCCTGCAGTAATGATCGAAATCATTGGCACGATCTGTGCCGAGGGCCAAATTGAAAATAAGCCTCAGGCTTAATTTGTTACCATTATAAAATGACGAGATTATTATTATTATAATCCCCATTTCATTTCACTGTCCAATGCCAGGTTCCCACCATCACGATTGAAATCGTGGTTATTCTATCGTGGTTTTTCATCGTGAAATAATCGTGGGGGTCTTATCAGGTCGCATTATATAATGAGGTCAGTCGTAGCAATGGTGTTGATCGTATTGCAACGTATCCGGGCGTATCGGCACGCACCAGATCATGAACTCAATAGGGACAATAATAACGTAAGGTATCGCCCGGTGGGAACCCAGCATAATCCACGCTATCGCTTAGATTGATTATTGTCGCTTGCCTTTCGAACAAATCACGGTCTATTAAAATATTAAAAATGGGTCCGCCCGTCTGTCTGTCCTCCGTCTGTCTGGCTGTCTGAGTGTTACACTCTTTGGGACACCCAAACTCTCCTTGTAATTGAGCGAGGTAATTATTAAGTGGATGTCTTGATAGGGTTCATTTTGATTGCTCGATACTTTTGAAAAAGATATATGTGTAATCAATTGATATATGTGTCATCTATTGGTTTGGTTTAATTTGGATACAATTGGATTTAAGACAAGCACATCAATTTGGTTCACAGCACATAAAGATGGCGGCGCTTTTGTTACATAGGGGGCAGCATAGGTCGTTGGAAATTTCAATTCGTCATATCTTTGTAAATAATGAACGGATTGGTATAAATTTTTGTACATACGGAGCAGCTTGGATCGATTGATTTGATACTGATCGGATTGAACTATTTATTTTTGGGCATATATTCCTATCAATTCTTTAAATTATGTAGGCTGGTGTAGGCTATAATATGTATAAATAGGCTGACTAGATGAATATGTATCATTAACTTGAAAACGTGACCTGTATGTGTTATGAAACGTCGTTATTAAATAATAGAGAAGTAGTTATATCCATATATATCTTGTGTTGTGTTTTGTTATGAATATATTCCTATTACAGATTATAAAAAAAAATCTCAGTTTTTAAACCTCTTTTGTACATTTACCAGGTCTATACTGACCCAGCGACCCGCACAGCGAACATACTGAGTTCCGTAATTCAAATAGATGGAAACCTGGACAGTCTGGATGAAAAACTCTTCTACACCTTCGTTAGAAACAATGTCCACGGTGACAGCTTGATATTCGGGTCTGCCATCGCCCTGGAACCTGGATTATACAATTTATATGATCGTTTCTGTCCCTACTGTTTTAAAAAAAACGGAAGCATCAGTGCCTTTGATATAGCCGTGAACTATAACTATCTTAGTAATGGTACGGAATGGTATAATGCTGTTCGAGTGAAAGATTTTGCAAATGCCACAGTGAAGCAAGATAGTATAACATACAAGTAAGTCTATTTATTTTCAGGGGGTTGGATGGCCGAATGAGTAGCACGTGCGCGCTGTATCATAAGGTCTGTCGTTGAGTCAACTGGCGTGGTATCGATTCTCTCTCTCTCTCTTCCTCTCTCTCTCTCTCCGCTTTAATTGCTTAATATATGTGCCCATGTCTTGGAGGTAGGAACAGCCACCATATTATTATATCATTATATTAGCCTGTGGGTAAAGAAACCTCACCAGTTGGTATAATGAGAGCAGGGTAGCCGGATAGCCGATTCGTAACCCCGCTCGGTTGTCTCGTTCTAACGACTTGACACACGGTGGCTAAGTGGATAAGGCGCTGGTTCGCTAGTCTAAAGGTCGGGTGTTCGATCCCTGCATTGGCCGAGAAAGTTCATCTAGATTTTCCGGCGTGATTTCCCCTTGTCAGTGATGCAGAAGGTGGGCCTGAAAAGGACAGCTTCCTAGTGGTTCGGATGGGACCAAAAAACCGAGGTCCGGTGTACACATTGGAGTGTACTTAAAGGGACAGTCCCGTATTATACAGAGGCTCAAAAATAAAAGTCTGAGAATGTATGAAAATAAAACGCCAAAATATAGGGGTATGGTGTATATACCTTGTCTCAAAATTTCAACTCAAAATATTGAGTCATTTGGACGTGAACGCCAAAATTGCTTATCCGGACACGTAACCCTTTTAAGATTGATGGTCATTTTTTTCATTTGGTGACCTTATAATCGATCAAAGTTTCTTGAGAGGTCTATACAGTGAATGACCCATTGTACTTGATAACAAAAGGTAAATTTTACCTACATATTATTTTTATAGAAAATATTCTGGTTTTATCCAGATACTGTATGATACAAAGGTCTCCATTTCCAGATGCAGACTGTCAGGTTTAAGTTATTTACAAGCGTATCACAAAAATCGGGTTAGTTGAACGGCCTTAGATAATAGGTTTTAAATGATTTTAACACAAATTAAGCAGTTTTATTCCCCAAAAAGTTATCGGGATTGGCCCTTTAAAAGACCCATTGGCAGTTGGAATTCTATATAAGAGTAGGCCGTAGCGCCGCTGCCCGGACAAAAATTTCCCTCATAGCACACTGTATGGCGTATGCCCGTCTTCTATTAGCCCAGGTTAGGTGCATAATAGTAGGACGTTAAATCCCATTTCATTCATTCATTCTATTAATGTGCCCCCCCCCCCCCGACAGCGGACACTTTCAGCTCTTTCTCGTTAAACACCGGGATAGAACCTGGGACAGAATGGCTGGTCGTGGGCCATTGCCTTACTAGCCGAGCTCGCACCTTGATTCTGATGATTTAGATCGAATAATTATAATTTATTATTTTTTCAGCGGCAGTGCAACATCATTAGAGTTCGATCAGCCAACAGCTAAATATGAAAATGGTCATTGGACGTTTCCATATTATGATTGTGGTGGGGGTGATATCTGGATGGTCACCTACTCAGCACCAATATTCGCTCTCGACACAAATAAAACACCGATATTCAAGTAAGTAACAAAAACAATTTCTAATATAATACAGTAATATAAATTAAGATACAAAGAAAGCGAGTAAAGACCCGCTCAACATTGCAATCTGAACGGGTTGGGGATTGGGGCAGAATGGTTAGTACGTGCGCGCTGTATCATAAGGTCTGTAATTGAGTCATTTGGCGCGGGTTTGATCCCCTGCTGTACGTGACAAGGATTATGGTTGCCTGGACAACCTCGTTGGTTTTCTCCGGGTCGCCCGGTTTGCTCTCACTGCTAAAAACCCCTACGCGTAACCGAATTAGTTAAATATAATTGAATCATGTGTCAATCCCGGGAGGAAACCGGATGACTCGGAGGAAACCCACGAGGGTTGACAGGCGATCCTACTCCTTGCCCCGTACAACCGGGGAATCATGTAGAAAAGCGATGTACCCTTCTTTAGATGGTTGAATAAGTTTCGACTTATAAATACTATTTAGTTGATATTATTGCACTGTTCACAAAGGAAAGTGCAGACTGATTTATAAAATTGCTGATGTTATAGTAACTAAAGTAGATGACAGGAGAAGCCAGGTTACAATAGTTATCGTTTTTTGCAATTTTTCATTTAGTGAAACCCATAATTTATGGAAGTGTTGACAGTGTATAAACAAATGGTCGATCGTTTCAATATTTGATTTGATTTTAAAAGTTTCTATGTGAATATATTTTAATTAAAATGTTTTAGTTTTTACGTCTTCGCATTTTAACGTCTTAACATTGAAAAAGAGCCTGTCTGTTGAAGATAGTCTATTTTACCAGGGGGGGGGCTAGTGGTCTAGAGTGCTGCGCTTCGGTCTCTAGCTGGCCGGCCACCTCTGGCTTGAGCCCTGGTGTGAGCGTATGTGGCATGGTGTAACACTACAGATAAGCGACGGTCAGCATAGTTGGTAGATCTTTATTGAGAACATAGAATAGACATAGGTCGGAAGGAGCTCTATTCAAGTCTGACTTACTGTCAGTTAATTCTGGCTTTATAAAGCATACAGTAATTGAAAATAATGATACATGACAGATTAACTTATTTGGAATTGAGATTATAGTTTCTATAACCACACCTCGTATTTCTATTTAAGTCGCGAAGTTCTGCTGAGTGTTCAACACATAGAACATGTGTAGATTATAAATAACATATGGATAATTAAGATATTTAATGAGATCGTGCGTATTGTCAAAACTAAGAGAGGTCATTTGTGTGTTGCCCGTAAATAACATATTGAACACATTAGCAGAAGTTGTTTATAGTTGAAAATGTCCAATATAATATAATGTAAAATCTAGAAAAGTTCTATGTATGTATTACTTTGTCACATTCCTTCATCACCCACGAGTTATGTACCAAAGGGACATAACAAACACAATTCTCACATGTGGGACATTGTCTGCATCTGTATCCATTGATGTTTCACACAATAAAATTACATTACACACGAATTAGGAAGAGCACACGCGATATAACACAGCAAACATGAAATAATAACAGTACATATGATAGACGACAGCTAACACGATGTAAAAAGAGTACTCAGGATACCACATTAATAAAAGTATATTACACACGGAATAAAACAGCACACACGATTAAGACATCTAACACAATATAAAAAGTACTGAGTATATAATGAAAAAAAACCCCGCGATTTATATTGCACTGGAGCAACAGTGGTTCGAGATTTCATGTAGAACAATACCATTTATTGGGTCTACACCTCTCGCTACACCATTAAATTCTGCCATTCTTCTTGACTAAATGATGACAAAGTTAATGTCATTTGATTATGTCTTAATGTTGATGTGGAATCATCTGTTCCATGGAGCGTATTCTCGTCCTCGGTCTCAGCCGACACCAATCTCCTTATGAGCAGCATACGTTGTTGCTCTGACATACATTAAATACAATAGAATACAATAGCTACACTGCAAAACGCTAAATATGGAAATTACAATTCTAACATCTAAATTCACTGATAAACATGCTACAATATTATATAAAAAAAAATATACTAGGTTATACTATCAACACATTAAAAAAATCTACAAAAAACACTGTTTCAATGTCAATATGTTCACTAATTTTAACACTTCATAATTAGATGTTCTATTCACAGTTCTGATTTTTGCAAAGCTAATTAGATGATGGTAAACACTGCTGCAATCTTCGCTTCAGATTCATTCCGGAATTCCCATGTGATGTTCGTTGTTGTGTCGCGTTAAGATATGGTACAATAAATCCCTTTAAAATGACCAGTGTACGTACCCAATTAGACCAATTACAATTACATTACCCTTAATTTATAACATTTATGTTAATTAAATGTGATTATATCTTAATCATAAAATTACGCTTAAGTTTATTTTAAAATTAAAATCGGAGTTACTCAAAGTAAATAAAGAACTGAAACTGAACTTTATTGGGAATACACCTGTATTAATCCTTAATTCTAGTTACATTTAACTGAATAAACTATTAACAATAAAACTTAATCTGTCCTATTAATAAAATTTAGCAGTAATTAGTACTTATGACCAACAGTAACTAATAACATGGAAACTCATTAGTATTCTCCTTACTTTATAACAGTGAACAGTTTTATCTCATTATGAACAAATCATCTTCAATTAATTATCTTAACCGTATCACATTCCACTGCACTGTACACCAACAGTTAACATGGAGGGTATAGGATAGAAAGGTATACCTTTTAACATGGCGTATACGAACGAACCTGTGTGTATAACACAAGCTTGTAGCAGCATGCGTGCTAAGTAACACACTGAGATCAGATAAGACAGACACGTCCCGTTTGCAAATTTCTAAATAGATCTCCCTATTAACATTTTAAATCTAGGCGTTAATTCATTTCTTTAAACAAATGTGATCAGTATTTATTTCAAGAACCAAATGTATTATATTCCCTATAAACACATAATTATAACAAACAACAATTCACAAATAAGTTTCCAATACATTAGTATGGTTTTACTTATACGCTACGCATGATATATGAGGAAATTCAAAATTTATTCGTCATGCTATATCATCGCACATCCAAAAATCAAATTTAAATCACCCATTTTACCATGGTATATTTTCACGTTTTTAATACAGATTTATACCTTTTAAACAAAACAAAACTACACGAATAATCCAGAAACAGTTATATTGCATAAGCTATTCGCTATATATGGCAATGCACCCTGATTCACTTTAAACCATTATTTAAATCCTAATACCGACCCACACGCTACTCGCGAATTTACAAAGGGCTAGTCAGGTTCAAATTTTCCTTGGGCATATTACCCATAAACATAAATTTTACACAGATCCATACCGGAAAAATACCCAGTTAAACACATATACATTAATTAGACATAACACAACATTACATTATTACAATCTAGATTTATAGTTCGGAGACATAATTTATTTCTTTTAGCTTAGTTTTACCTTTTCAATTTTACGATTCGTATTTATTCCTATAGACAATTAGTCTAAACCTAACTCTTAGTCACTGAACAACGTATTACATCTACTACTTTGATAGCATTTTGCAGTTCTTTGTGACAATGGCTAGATGTGGAAATCGCCCAAAACCCCACATCTAACGTGTGACACACGCCTCTACATTGCTATTATATTATGATAATCGTGCGATCGTCCATTTTTTTAAAAACTTAACTTATTCCCTGAACGGATTCCCCCTCACTTATTCCCTTAACTTATTTCCTTAACTTTATCACTTTACTAGTTTATATTAACCATATCCCTAACCTTAAAATTTGATAAAAATTATCCCTTGGTCTGTTTGGCTTTCCATGGTCAATTTATTAGGAAATAATGTACCTACCTTAGAAAACGTCCGGAAACTTCGTCTTTTTCAAAGGTTTTCCTCCGGGATCCCATTCAGAAGTTATAGATACCATTCTTCTGTCTTCAATCAGTGGCCAATGATCGTCTTGAAATCTAACTTCTGCAACTAACAAGATTTCCTGCGGCTAGGACTTGTACACGCTATGTTTGGCTCACGTGCACCATTTCTATTATCTGTAACACTACAGATAAGCGACGGTCAGCATAGTTGGTAGATCTTTATTGAGAACATAGAATAGACATAGGTCGGAAGGAGCTCTATTCAAGTCTGACTTACTGTCAGTTAATTCTGGCTTTATAAAGCATACAGTAATTGAAAATAATGATACATGACAGATTAACTTATTTGGAATTGAGATTATAGTTTCTATAACCACACCTCGTATTTCTATTTAAGTCGCGAAGTTCTGCTGAGTGTTCAACACATAGAACATGTGTAGATTATAAATAACATATGGATAATTAAGATATTTAATGAGATCGTGCGTATTGTCAAAACTAAGAGAGGTCATTTGTGTGTTGCCCGTAAATAACATATTGAACACATTAGCAGAAGTTGTTTATAGTTGAAAATGTCCAATATAATATAATGTAAAATCTAGAAAAGTTCTATGTATGTATTACTTTGTCACAATGGAGATAGGGGCGCCTTCTCAACCTCGCGGATTTCCTCCGGTTACCCAGGTTTCCTTCCACTGCTAAAGACACCTACGCGCAAGCGAATTATTGAAATAAAATTAAAAACCATATGTTAGTCCCGAAATGACCTAGTTTGTGTCGAGTGGACGTTAAACCCCATTTCTCTCTCTCTCTCTCTTTCTCTCTCTCTCTCTCTCTCTCTCTATTTTACCATCGTCTAGGCCTACTCTTATTTCACGGGTGACGCGTGTGTAGCTGACAAGACAATCTGTCAAGTCGTTCAGGTGGGACTAAACGGCGGGTGTAAAATTGACATAACATTACATATCGTGTGGCAGATGTCGATATAAGAGAAGTCCGTGACACCTTTGTAACCAAACGTCACACTGCATGGCGTCTTCATTAGCCCGTTTGGTGCAGAAAAGTAGGACGTTAAAGCGCATTAATGTCTGTTTACCCTTATTGGGACACCTATGTCTATGGTAGAAATAAAATTGGATTCAGCGTCCTACAGTTCTGCTTCTGTAACCCTGTCTATGGTAGATGTATAGTCACTATAAAGCTCTTTTCTAGAAGTGTAGCCATTATAGATATAGAACTGACTAATGCAGTTGGTTTCTTTTGCAATGTGATTAAAATACAAATCCATAATTCGTTTCGGGTTTTTTTATGTTATACTTTCGATGGCCTCTACTACATGAATATCTGACCGGTGATCGCGGCAGGGGTCGTTCGAGCGGCTTTTGACCATATAACGCCAGGCATTCATTAATCAGTCAGCGTTGTTTACCCACAGCTCCGCAACAGACCGTTTCATTGGCTAATCCCTCACTTTAGCCAGAACCCGAGTTATACAACAACTCTTCCAGATCCTTGTGTAGTGAAGACAAGTAAAACAAAATTTTGAACTATAAATAGCGATTTGTGTTTTAATCAGATCGTTTTCTATTGTGGAGATGTGTTATGTTGTTGATGTTGTGTATAATAGAGGTGTAGCCACTATAGATATAGAGCTTACTAATGTGGATGCTGTGTAGCCACTCTAGATATAAGGCTTATTAATGTGGTTGTTTTGTATTGTAGAGGTGTAGCTACTATAGATATAGAGCGTACTAATGTGGTTGTTTTGTATTGTAGAGGTGTAGCCACTATAGATATAGAGCTAACTAACGTGGATATTAACCAGTGTGACCTATCAGATGAGTCAGATGAAGGAGGAGCTCTAGATGTATTTAGAGGAACGCACCATTGTCAAGCTACAACAAAGGTAAGTGTTATATTGGTCCAGCGAGGGGGTGGTTGGGATGAGTCAGGCACTAGCTCACTAACTAAAAGGTTCAACCAAGGTTTTTCGAGTCACGATGGCTAATTTGGTAAAGCTGTATTGGCTGAGAAAGACCACTTGTTAAATGGAATTCGATATATACGAAAAAGCCGTGGCACCGCTGTAACACATTGTATGGCGTATGCCCGTCGTCATTAGCCCAGTCGGAGTAGAACAGTAAGACGATAATCCCATTGTATTCCCATTAAGTCTGAATGTCTGTCTCACCTTGATGCTTGGATACGAACTTGTGACATGCAAGTGTGGGACCGCTTGGCTGCCACGGTTCCCTTAACTACCTTACAGATCAGGCGTTTGTAGGGGGAGGGGTAGTTTGAGAGAGAGAGAGAGAGAAATGGAGTTTAACGCCCACTGGATACAAACTCGGTCATTTTGGGACTAGCGTATGGTTTTATTTTATTTTAATAATTCGCTTGCGCGTAGGGCCGGAGAAAACCCACGAGGTTGAGCAGGCGACCCTACTTCTTTTAACATAATATTTTTGTGCCGTTTCAGTGTGTGCCGCTGCTTGGTCAAGGTTTTAGGCGTGGAGCCTATCAGTGTCATTGTATGGATGGTTATTATTTCCCAGTAGTATCCTCACCCATCAGGGCGTATTCTGGTTATGCTATAGAGACATATATTGATAAATATTTTGGGTTGGTGACGATACCTTTTCGTTGTTTACCTTGTCCTCGAGGATGTGAAACGTGCGTGGACGATACGCCATGTTTGTTTCCCATGGAGCTTGGTATAAGGATTGTGGTGGTTTTGTTTGCTGTAATAATGATCATAGGATGCTGTGTCGTCTCTTTTCTTGTTTTCAAATACAGAACACAAATGGTGAGTTATTCCCCTTTTATTGCTACCCTTGCTCGGCTAGATCTATATGTTAAGACCAGCTGTATAAGAATTGGGATAGTTCTGTTTCTGTAATAATGATCATTGGATGCCGTGTTGTCTCTTTTCTGGTTTTCAGATACAGAACACAAATAGTGAGTTATTCCCCTTGTATTGCTACCTTTTCTCGGCCAGATCTATTTATTAAGGCCAATTGAATTTTCGTCAAGGTTGCTGAGAAGTAAATAAGGCTAGGACACGTGATTGTTCGGCAAGATGGTAGGTTAGGCTCGGGGTTATGGTTAGGGTAATCGTTAGGGCTAGGTCCAGGGTTGGGATTAGCCCTAGCCCTTTTTACATCTCGTGACCTTTCACAAAACTTGAAGTTGGCCTTATAAAATAGATCTTACCACCCCTGTTTTGTTTGTTCGTTCCCCACTTCTTTGCCAATAACATGTTGCGAGTATATGATCCTGAAAAATATTTCCTATTTAATGTAAATGGGTATGTGAAATGAGTAAAAGGCACCGTGTAAAAAATGCATGCCCCATTGAGCGAATGATTTTACAGAGTTATTAGCAGACTTTCGTAGACGATGAATGGCTGGGTAAACTTACGTTGCCAGGCAACGACCTGTAATAGTTTCCCGCCTAGTGTGTGTCGGGGGGTGTATTTTTTGATTTAAACTTAACTTATTATTGAATTTTAGTCAATCATTTTATATTCAGATAAAAAATGAAGAATATGGGTCTAATAATGACCTAATTATCATGGCAGGAATATAATATGTTGAACGTATAAATTGTATTCGTTTTATTCAGGTAATAAAAACAGCGTCTCCTATATTTCTTCACCTGATGTGTCTTGGTGCCATTCTCATGTGTTGTCAGGTAATTAAACTCTTCTTTTACTTTTACTTTTACTTTTACTTTTAAAGTAAAACAAAGGGAAATTCTGACTATAATTAGTAACATTACGTTACAACATGGGTTGTCCGCTGTCGGTACAACTATATGTCACGGATTATGAAAGGAATGACGTAAGCGCGAGTCTAACGTATGAGGGTAGTCTAATTTTGCAAACCTCAGCAGATTCCAGTACCCTAGATTCTAGTCTTGGCTGTGTGGCGAACTTTGCCATTGGAACTACTTTCAAGTATGTTCCCGGATTATCAACGTGCGCGTTGTATCACTAACTGGCGTGGTTTTAAATCCCCGGTTGTACGTGACAAGGGGTAGAGTCACCTGTCAAATCTCGTGAGTTTTTCTACGTGTCCTCCGGTTTCCTCCCACTGCTAAAGACCCCTACGCGGAAACCAATTATTGATATGTGACAAGGGGTAGAGTCACCTGTCAAATCTCGTGAGTTTTTCTACGGGTCCTCCGGTTTCCTCCCACTGCTAAAGACCCCTACGCGGAAACCAATTATTGATATGAAATTGTTCCATAATATGTTAGTCTCGAAATGACATAGTTTGTGTCGAATGGACATTAAACCCCATTTCCTCGCTCCATTTTATTTCACAAACGTTGTTATGTTTTCCACCCGGTTTCTTAGTTGTGTACTTTGCTTGATGGTTTTCTAGTACTATATTTTTTAGGGGTTGGAATGGCCTAGTGGTCTACAGTGCAGCGCTTCGACCTCTAGCTGGCTGGTCACCTCTGGCTTGCGGCTGTGGTTTCGAACCCAAGTGTGAGCGTACGTGACATGGAAATAGGGGCGCCTTCTCAACCTCGTGGGTTTCCTAAGGGCACTCCGGTTTCCTCCAACTCCTAAAGACCCTACGCGCAAGCGAATTATTGAAAACCATACGTTAGTCCTAAAATGACCTAGTTTGTGTCGAGTGGAAGTTAAACCCCACTTCTCCCTCTCTCTCACTATATTATTTGTTTTTAACAGTTATTTGTAGCCTTCATCGAACCAACTGATATATCGTGTATGATTGAGATATGGCCTCAACACCTTGGCTTCTCCATTATGTTTGGTGCCTTAATCGTTAAAACATGGAGGTAGGTTTTATATTATTACAAATACAATCAGGATTCAGACTAGCAATTATTTGCCTATTGACTTCAATGTTAAAGCCCAATAACACTCTTGTTGTAACTGAAAAATATGCCCCAATCTTTATTCTGGTCAACAAAATGTACTATTTTACAATATTCCAATTAATAAATGATGCAAATTTCATCTTAACACACCTAATTTTAAAAATTGGAAAAATTCAACCATATGCCGTAACATGGTTTGAAAAGCTTTACGTAAACACTTTCAAATGCAACTTGGATTTAAACATATTTTCGAACCCTCTGGACAAGTAAGATAGGTTTTAATGGATAATTTACACAACAGGTAGGACACTTAAACATTTAGTAGTTAGAATAAAGCTAATTTTTTTTTCTGGACCTGTCAAGCCAGCAAGAGTGTTATTGTCCCCTGAAATAGCTATGACATCACAGGCTGTAGCGTTTTGCTCAACACATTCTGTTTGTTGCAATCTTTATAGGCACAATATCTCTCTCTCTCTCTCTCTCCATAATATATTGTATTTTCTTTATTTCAGGATATCGATAATCTTCAGCGTTGGGTCGGTTAAAAGAGTTAGCCTACCCGATATCGCCTTATTAAAGAGATTAGCTCCCTTGGTATCTTTATTTATATTAGTTTTATTAGTATGGTCTGTAGTCGACCCACCAACCGTCCATATTCTCACTACTACGTCATCACTCAAGTTCTTCACGTGCGCTGTAACAGTTTGGCATTATGCTATGTACGGAGGTAAGTTTGAATATTTGATCATCTCAATCTGTTTTAGCTCACTCCGAAACTGAATGAAATGCGAGAGAGAGAGAGAGAGAGAGAGAGAGGGGAGAGAGTGAGAGTTTAACGTCCATTCGGGACAACCTAGATCATTTCGGAACTAACATATGGTCTTTAATTTTATTTCAATAATTCGCTTGCACGTAGGGGTATTTAGCAGTGGAAGATAACCGGAGGACGCGGAGAAAATTCATGAGGTTTGACAGGCGACCCTACCCCTTGTCACATATACAACCGGGGATTCGAAACCTCGCCAGTTGATTAAATGACAGACTTTATGATACAGCGCACACGTACTAACCATTCGGCCATCCAACCCACCGTATATTGTAGAAGAAGCATTATAATTATATATATATCTTGACATTATAATTATATATATTGTAGGAGAAGCATTTTTTTGTTTATTTTATAGGACACGTTTTATTATTTTTATTTTTTTAAAATTGTATACGAGAATTGAGAATTCTTATTGTTAATTTGCTTATTATATTGTAGGGGAAGTATTATATCTCTCATTATGTATTTGTTATTGTGTTATTTTGTTTTAACATTACAGGAGAAGCATTGTTATTGTTATTTGGAGTTTATCTATGTTTTACTGTACGTAAAGCACCTGCTCATTTTAACGAGAGTAAACACATCACGTGGGCTGTTTATAACGCCATTATTCTAGGAAGTTTTATAATCATCTTAACGTAAGTAAATTTACGCAGTATTTTTTTGTGGCTATTGTTACGACGAGATAGAGCAAAGTTTGGAACGAATTCCAAAATGGCCACCAATCTCCACTCAACCAGCTTTGAAAAAGAAGCCGTATTTTCAACGTTTTCAGAACTGAGGGCAGCAATTTAGAGATGGAAAGGGTTAGGTTTAAGAATTTTGGGAGGGGTTAAATCTCCACATAAGCACTGGCCTAGGGTGATGAAAAATTAGTTCGTGATATTTCCGAGTTTTATTGAAAATACATACAATTCATTATTTTTATATATATAGGTAATTAAACTGTTTGTGGTGCCGGTCGTAACAATAGCCACTGCCCCTCTTTATTTTTTTAGCCATTTTAAATCCAGTATGATCGTGCTTTGTGAATCGTTATGTGTCGGCAATGTGAAATTAGAACGACTGCATTATTAGTTGTCTAAATTAATATTTGCCATTATACATTTACCTTGCTTGGTTATTATACATTCGCCCTGCTTGGCCATTATATTTTTTCTTTTTTAAACAATATTTTATTCAGGTTGTCTGAATAAAATATTGTTTAAATTTTTTTTTAAAATACATTTAGTTTGCTTGGTTATTATACATTCGCCCTGCTTGGCCATTGTACATTCGTTTTGCTTGTTTGTTATACATTCGCCTTGCTTTTTTTTTTATAAACCGGCAGTTCTTCCCACTTGGCATTCTCCGTCTTCTTCTTCTAGGGGCGACAGTCTTCAAATTTTCTTCTTCTTTTTTTTTGGTTTTAAACAATTGCGCATCAAAGGATGAAGGTCAATTTTATGTATAATAATTTAGACAATGTATATTTGTATATTGCAAGACAGTTTATGCATATTTTAGACGGTGATTTCTGTATATTTTAGACATATTTTTGTATAGTTTAGACATATTTTTGTATATTTTAGACAGTGCTTTCTGTATGTATATTTTAGGCATATTTTGTATATTTTAGACATATTTTGTATATTTTAGACATATTTTGTATATTTTAGACATATTTTGTATATTTTAGACAGTGATTTCTGTATATTTTAGACATATTTTTGTAAATGTTAGACATTTGTGTATATTTTAGACATATTTTGTGTAATTTAGACATATTTCTTGTATATTTTAGACAGTTTATGGCTGTATCTAATGGACCGGATGTATTATATCTACTATTATTGGCCCAACTTCAGGTGTTAATTACCATAAGCATGGTACTTATATTCGCTCCTAAGGTAATATTTATATTCTCTTCCGGGGACGTCCATCTGTGGATTATATCATCAACTGTTCCGTGGTGGCCCGTCTGTGGATAAGATTTTAAAATATTCCCCATGATCTTCGTCTGTGCGTAGGATTATCAACTGCTCCTTGATAGGCAGGGGCTATAAACTGTTCCCTGGTCGTCCATCAATGGTCTTTGTCTGTGGGCAAGGTTGCATCATTCATGTCCTCATCGATTTTCGTGTGGGACAGGGTCTTCAAATTCAGACGGAACATGGTCTTCGATTCTTGTGTGTGTCTCGCCATCACATTATTATATATTTTCATTATTATGTTTTAAGTTTTGTGCGTTGTATAAAGGAAGTGGATCAGACGGCGAGGGTGGGGCCACCACTATAACTGGTCGTGTAAAACAACAACTACCTACTACAGTCAATAAACTCAGGTCAGATGTTAGAAGTACGGCTGTACAGACAGATAATATCACTTTAGAAATGGTCAGTATACTATCCCCCTTGTTTGGCCTGTTTTTATTATCTCCCTTGATTATTCTGAATTTGTTTTGTCTGTATGTATTATCTCCCTTGTTTGTTCGGGGTTATTATTGTCTACCTATTTTGGTAAAACTAGACAACCGTGGCCATCCCATAGGATATACCACAACGTTGTAGGGATTTAAAACAAACACGATTATTCTGTATTTATTATCTCCCTTGTTTTGTCTGTCTTTATTATCTCCCTTGTTTGTTCGGGGTTATTATTGTCTACCTTTTTGGTCTGTCCGCTTGTGGTATATTGGTAAAACTAGACAACATAGGCCATCCATAGGATTTACGACAACGTTGTAGGGATTTAAAACAAACACGACGATTTGTTCACAAATATATGCCGTACACATATTTTCCTATACGCCCTAGACTTTGAATACAGAGATCACGTGGCTCAGTTGGTAAGACGCTGGCTCGCCAGGAGGTTGGGTGTTCTATCCCTGCATTGGCCGAGAAAGTCCATCCAGATTTCCCGGTGTGGTATCCACTTGTCAATCATGCAGGACGGAGGACCTGACAAGGACACCTGCCTAGTAGTAAAATATCCCTTGGCAGTTGGAATTCGATATAAGAATAAACCGTAGTACCGCTGCCCGGGCAAAATTTCCCTCATAGCATGACTATTCAAACCAAACCCAACCATATTTCCGCCCTAACGTTGCCGTTATGTTAAAGGCCAACAACCCTCGCCCCATTGGTCGAACGATTTCGGTTCGAATCAGTACTACAAATACCAGGGGTTATTTGGGATAATTATTGCTTTACTTTCATTTTGTTTTTTGTTTTTTTTTCAGATTGCTACTCGTTCCGATTCTATTAAAACATCGAAATATTCATCGAAAGTTTTTCCCCTATTAGAAGTTCCTGCCCCATCATTTAAACCTGACGAAAGCAATCATACTGAATCGTAATTTATATTTACATTAAATGATAGCCATGTGCCACTTTCCACGCGTCATTTGAGGAGTTTGTCGTCATTAGAGTCAGCTATCGCATAACAAACCAAAGGGGAGTAGCCAGAGCAATAAATTTGTATTTTTTACGTAACAGACGAGATGGCGTCAACTAAGTTTTAGCAGGAAAAAAGATAAACATGTGGTTGAAAAGTCGACCTAAGGCCTATTATTATAGTCCCATAAACCGTATCTTGATACACTAGCGCGGATTATTCTACCCGATGTTAGGCTTGTAATCAATCTAACTTATGGTGGACTCCCAATCAATTATATTGAATCTAATATGGTCGCCTGGACAGTCGAGTTGTTATTGTTCATTGTTTAATCAGGCATTGTTAGCCAACTGGAAATGTGTTTTGGGACCAGACTCAATATTCGTCATAGTGTGATCGTTTAGAGAGACTTGGGTTTAGTCTTTCAATTCCGCAACCACGAGATCTACGAACATAAACAAGGCTTATATTTTATCTTGTATAGCTAGTCTGGATGGGTGTTGGACCCAAATTACCACCGTGGGGATTATGGTAACCCCAATCTAGGGGTTTCGTGTCAAAAGACCCCTGCAGGGATGATGGTTCCGTCCACCGATTGATCCATAACAAAGATTGGAAGAATCTGGAAATGACACAAAAAAAACAGTAATCAATTATTAAAGTAGTGATTGTTACCAGCAATATACATTCAGTTCCGAACCAGCTCAGAAAAGACATTCTAATGAAATTGACGCGGCAAGCTGATTTAAACAAAAATCCTATTTTATTTCGTTTTTTATAGTTCATAATTTACTTCAAAACACTAGGATCTGGATAATGTGACTGATCAGCCAAGGCAAATGGTCTGTTACGGCGATTTCTTGGGGTAATGCGATGCACGAAACTCTGGGTCAACGCTGGTTGATTTATCAATGTCTGGCGTAATAGGGTCTAAAGCCGTCGTATGACAACTGACCAGATCTTCGTGTAGTAGAGGAAATCGAAAATATAAAAAAATGAAACGAAATAAAGATCTGCATTTTAATCAGATTGGTGAAGTAGTATCAAATGAACATTAAAGATACGTTATGTAAGAGTTAAATCTTCCTAATGTAGATCTTGCGTTTGGCATTAATTAATGTTATATAACACATTAATTAGACATTTTTAATTTACATGCCAAGCCCATAATAAACTATCAAGACCACCGGCGGCCTTTAATTTTCAAGGCAGTTTATTCGAGACTTGGTTTATTATCGTGACAAAGTTACTAATGTCAATCGAGACTACTTTGTTCTTCAAACGGCCATAACTACGCTCAGAATGAAGTAATTTGACTGGAAGTCTCAACACATTCCCTTTTCAGTATTTATTTTAAACTATTATAGTGAGAACTGTCAGCTCTTTATCTAAATCTTACATAGTGTATCTTTAACAGTGTGATATGCCGGACATAGTGATAGTAATGTGATATGCCTTTATATCTTGCCTTGGATTAATTTAATATTCAACATAATACGTCCACAACTGCCATTTTATTAGCCTTGTCGTCTGCTTAATAATGAGATATAATGATACAAGTCGGATACCTTGACTGTTTTTAATATGCCCAGTTCTCCGGGTGGTCCCCCCCTCCCCCTTGTAAGGAGTTAGCCCACGAACCAGAAGGCTTCATGGTCGATTCTTGGGATCGCACCGCTGTGTTTGCAAAATTCCCGCCACACCGTATGGCACATATCCTTCTTATTTAGCCAGCTAAATATTTTTGTTAAGGCCAGCTCAACTTTTGTCAAGACCCCGGAGATGTAAATAAGGTTAGGGTACGTGGTGGTTGTTGGCGAGATTGTAGGTTAGGGTTTGGGTAAGCATTGGGGCTAGGTCCAGAGTTAGGGATAGGGTTGGAATTAACGCTAGCTCTGTTTACATCTCGTGACCTATAATGAAAACTTGAGCTGGCCATGTCATTTAACACTTGGGTGGACGTTAAACCCCATTCATTTCTCTCTCTCTCTATCATTTAACACTAACAATCTTTAGCCCATCGGTTCAGAAAACGAGAGGCTAATTCCCATTTAATGTTTTCCCAGTACCAGAATGATGGTTAAGGCAGTCAAGGTAAAGGGTTATGTTATTATATCTTGTAGCTTAATGCAGTAGAGGTAAAGGGCTATGTCATTATATATATATTATTACAATGACGATTTATCTGGGCAAATTTTTACCTTACCTGTACAGAACTATATTTACTTATTTTGCCGTCCCTTTTTTTGTTAATTACATGAACATATTATATTGTAAATAGCCGGACTAGTGTTGTCGTGGCATTGCAGATTATGCCTTCATTTTGAGTATTTTCCTTTTAGTTTGAATGTGATATGAGACTGCCGTTATCATTAGCCCAGTAGGAGCAGAACAGTAGGACATTTCATTTTATTTGATATGAGATTAACTTAATTGTAATCTTGTATTGAATAATCGCGACTAGAAAATGAACCAGTATTTATTTTACATATTATAAGATTAACAATACATAAAAAATTATATGGATTCGGAAACAAGCTATATATACTGACGATGAGATTTTTAAGCCTATCACGTCTCATACTTGTATAATTAACATTATGGTTATAATTTATCCCATATTCGTATAATTAGAATTATGTTTATAATTTACCTCATACTCTTATAATTAACATTATGTTTATAATTTACCTCATACTTAATAATTAACATTATGTTTATAATTTACCTCATACTTTATAATTAACATTATGTTTATAATTTACCTCATACTCTTATAATTAACATTATGTTTATAATTTATCTCATACTCTTATAAATAACATTATGTTTATAATTTACCTTATACTTTTATAATTAACATTATGGTTCTAATTTATACTCTTATAATTAACATCATGGTTATAATTTACCTCATACTCTTATAATTAACATCATGGTTATAATTTATCTCATACTCATATAGTTAACATTATGGTCATAATTAACATATGTTTATAATTTACCTTTTAAACTGACCTATAGAGATATCGCAGTAGATTATGAAATTTATCACAAAAGCGATATCTACTGTAAAATAAATTATTGGGTGATAAAGTCTTTTTATTAGCATGTATTATAATTTATCTCATATACTTTTATAATTAACATCTATTATAATTTGTCTCGTATTCTTATAATTAACACGTATGATAATTTATAATATTATTACTTATAATAAATATGTATGATTTATCTCATATTCTTATAATCAACATGCATTATAATTTATATTATACTATACTTATAATTTATCTCATACCCTTATAATTAACATGATTTCTGATTTATCTCATACTTTTATACTTAACATGCATTATAATGTATCTCATACCATTATACTTAACATGCATTATAATTTATATTATACTTTACTTAACATGTATTATAATTTATCTTATACTCTTATAATAATATTAAACTTAACATGCATTATAATTTATATCATACTATTATAGTTAACATGCATTCTAATTCATACCATAGTTTATACTTAACATGCATTTTGCCCCGGGCTCTTATAGTTCACATGTATCATACTGTATATCATACCCTTTTAATGACATGTATTATAATTTATATCATATCATGAAATCTATTATATTTCATATATTTGACAATTTCAGAATCATTCCTTAAAGCGGCCACACCTTTATGATTCAGGTCAAAATATATTGGGTGATATGCACGAAATAATTGGAATAGTAAGTGCGGAAGAACCGTACTACCAGACAGGACAATCCCGTGGAAAAGGCAACTAAATCGACATTGCAAGAAATACAGATAGTAAAATTGTTAATTTCTATGTTTGAAAATTTCAAAAAGATTCCTTTATAGGGGCCAAACTTCGTTGATTCAGATAAACTTATATGGAGCGGAATGCACGACACAATACTAAAACGTCACTTATTAATACTTGGGAAAATATAAAACTTCTCACGTGCCCTATTTTTTTAAACATGCAAAATGATAATCAATATTACTTATTTCTTTGAAATGTTTTCTAAATTATTACTTAAAAATTAATTAACTGATCCAGGCCATAATCAACCCTCGGTGGCATCGAATGTCTCAGATAGATTAGACCGGTTCAGCCGTATTTTGGAGGAGCGAGACTTATCTTCGAACAAATGGTACAGTAGTTGAGATTTTTGCACACGTCTTATTAAACCTTGATAGGCTAATATCTAATATCTTTTAGTTTTTCTATGGGTCCTCTTGTTTCCTCCCACTGCTTAATACCTCTACACGCAGGCGAATTATTGAAATATATTGAACCACATTTTAGGCCCGAAATAACCTTGTTTGTGTCGAATGGACACCCTCTCTCTCTCATTTCTTTTTGCATTCCGCTCCATAAAGAAAGCTGTTAAATTATGTTGACACGATGTCGTGGTTGGGTGAGGTTTCTACGATTAAAATCGATTGCATCTTTCTCCGAAAACTTACGGGTTTTTTCAAAATTTTACTCCGACAACTTACGTTTGGAGAGGTCTGTGACGACTGCTCACCATGTCATTGAAAATGAAAGTTTTTACAGAAGTGCACATCTTCAATGACCCGGTTAGAGTAGAACGTTAAATGTCCTTTCGTACCCTCTCATTTTATAAAAATATTATAAAAGATTATATAAGCATAAACTTATGACAATTCATCGAATGGGCCTATTTAGCCTGTCGAAGAAAATGGCGTCATTTTGACATAATCTGTTTGGTTGACGTCATGGTTATCCGCCATGCTGTTTGGCGTCTGTGTTTGGTGATTGTTTTATACTTGTTTTGTTGTTTAGATTTTTTTAGATTGTCATA
Organism: Patella pellucida; assembly: GCA_917208275.1. NCBI lineage: Eukaryota > Metazoa > Mollusca > Gastropoda > Patellidae > Patella > Patella pellucida. The sequence goes on along the minus strand of OU795040.1, from coordinate 15,227,230 downwards.
CTTCATGTTATATGAAATCGTTCGCTAATGTTGTTGAAGGCTAAGTGCCCTTGATTAAAGTTTATTCCAGTGTAACTCGGCGAGTTTCTTTTTATTTCTGCATAGAACTTATACCGGACCATGTATATTGGCGTGCCCGTAACCCTAATGAGAAGTGGGTGGAAACGTAGGTGTAAATATTAAGGCCAACTGATAAGGCATGGTCAATTCTTTTCCAGTTCAGGGGAGAGAACTACCTGTGCCAATGGGACCAGAATGGTAAAATGTTACGAGATGTTAACAACGCTAGCGTTAACCCTAAACTAACCCACAATCCTGTCAACAATCACGTGTCCTAAACCCTTGACTAAATATGCAGTTGGCCTTAATTTTTAGACTACCGTGGAAATGTCGCTGTCCGGGCAATATTCATCGCTTAGCACTTCACACATGGCTTTACTGACCGTCTGCTTATCCTAAATGACCAAAGGTTTGGATGGACGAGACGCTAAACCCCATTCCCTTCGTTTCAAAATTCAAATCTGATATAAAGGTGCATATATTTAATACTATTTGAATATATAAAGTTCAATTCGTCACCCGGAAAGGGCATAAAACAGTTCCCTATCCCAGGGAAAGTTCTTGGAAATTGGCAGGACGTTGTTGACGTTGACGTAACCTCTGTATAAGCATGTCCCAGACACGTTCGATGGAAGAGAGGTCGGGACTCAGTGCTGGCCAAGGTAGTGTGGTGATGTTCTGTTGTTGGAGGTAACCTGTGACGATCCTGGCCCTGTGACATCTTGCGTTGTCATCCTGCAAGATGAAACGGCGGCCATGACGTCGTGCGAACGGCACAACATGGACTGCCAAGATGTTGTTCCGGTAGTACTGGCCTGTAACACGCCCTGCAACAACATGTAAAGCCGTTCTTCCAGCCACGGTGATAGTTTCCCCCACACCATAACAGAACCACCCCAAAATCGATCATATCTGATGACGTTAACGTCTTGGAAGCGCTCGTTTCGACGACGCCACATCCTCCTATGTCTGTCCAAAATCTACAGTGAACCTTGACTCATCTGAAAACATCACATTGCTCCAGCATCGATTAACTCAGTGTTGACGATCCTTGCACCAACGACGTCTCGCCTAAATGTGATAATCTCTCAAACAAGGGATCACGCGACGACATCGGGCGCGAAGATGACCCCTATGCAGTCGATTCCGAATGTTCTGGCCACTCACTTTCACACCAGTGTCTGTTTGAAGACGAGCGCTGATCTGATTTGCTGTGATGACACGATTTCTCAAGGCCAAGGTACGGATAAATCGATCCTGGGCTGGAGTTGTCGCCCTTGGTCGACCTGAGCGTGTTCTGTCCTGTTCAGATTGTGTATCACGGTATCTGGACCATAGCCTTCGTATGACAGACTGAGAAACATTCATCGCCCGCGCCACAACCGCCTGTGTTGTGCCGATCTGTAGCATGCCAAGGGCACGTAACCTTTCATTTTGGGTAAGCCGACGCATATCAAAATTTGTTTTCAGCTCACTAAAACAATTAAACTGATGTTTCCACCATGATTATCTCAAGCATCACATGCATTCCGTGCGGTAGCTATTGGTGTGTTTGGGCGTCAGATGTAACTGGAAATGTTTCTTCTGTTAGGTTCAATAGTGGGGAATCAAATGTAGAAATCCGGCACGATCGCGCAACTTGCGCCAGGGTAAAATAGGAAATGATCAGTTCCTACATATGAAATAAATGTCCATGGATACGACCTTAGCTTTTAGATAAAAGGAAATGTCAGTCCCTCCTAGTAACCTCGATATAATTATTGATTCGTATAATAACATGCGATATTCTCCCACGTGGAAAGGGGTAAATATAACGGGGAAATATTTAGTGGTGGTGATGAGCATAATACGACACAACTAACCATTAAGCGATAATTCAAACACAAAGGGTATATTTAAACTTAAATAAATCTAACTTTTCACTCAACGATCCTTGTTGTAGAACTTCCAAATTTTTTAACAACATAATTTTCCCGTCATATAATAGAACAAAGAATTTTTTTTAGTGGCGTTGTCACGTATCGACTTCTATTATTAGATTATCTGGTGCCTGAAATAGCCCACCCAACTATATATTAAAATGCATGCAGTTCCACCTTAAAATGGGTTAAATTGATTGACGGTTTATTCTATCATTTATAACACAGATTAGAGCGCCATGTGCAGGAGTCGCATTTTGTACTTCTAAGTAGATTCTTATACGGAATTCCGGATGCAATGATACACATTTGGACCACTGCTGCCGAACCGATTTGAAAATGCTTTCGTTTGCTCTGTTTTTGATGTGTAAGATTTTTATATTTGTGATAGTTATTTGAAACAAAATAGGGTTATCATAAAGGATATTTGACATCTTTAATATGAGTATGGCAAGCACTCTCTTCATATTGTGTTTGTAAACCACGAAATTACCCTTATTTAGAAGGTTTTAACTATAGACAATTGCATTTAAACGTTAAACAAAATCAGCTTAAGGTAAGTGATAAATAAGATACAGACGATCCTCTCTCTCCCCCCCCCCCCTCTCTCTCTCTCTCTATCCCCCCCCTCTCTCTCCCCTCTCTCTAACTGAGAGTTGTGCACGTTAACTATTGTAAGTACGTAAAAACCGAAGAATCCCGACGCTACTTGGGCAATCAACCTGTCTTCATATTAGAAAGTCCCATTCAAATGGTTAAATCAAACAAATATCCAACTTAGCAATAGTTTAATTGTTCATGTATGATGATTTTAATAGTAAGTCGTATCATATTTGTTAAAATAAGCCCCAAATTAAGCTCGTTATTGGGTTTTTGATCCGTGCACGAATCGCTCTCTCAATGTTGAGCAGAATACACAAAACACGTGGCTACGAAGTTCACACTCGGGATAAAACTGGATATCCGCGCTTTCTTACATGTGTTTTGTAGTGACGTAGCAATGACAAATGTATTATTATATAATAGGCCAGAAACGAAGAAGGTAAGCTCTACGTATGAACGTATCATTAAAAGAAAGGAGTGTTTTTCTAACACTTTCATTTGGGAAGTTCACATAACAATCTTTTTTTTCTGTTCAGTTTTTGTGGTTCTAGCAAAAACTGTCCATATACAGTGTCATAGTATTACGTGATTATTATTAATACTCAATATTCGATCGATAAATAACAGCGTTTAACATCTGGCGCTCTCAACGTAGTCGCTCTGAACATGGTCGTAGAGGATTAATAAATTCAGTGTGAGTTCATGGTGTGTAAAGTTTGACGTCACGAGACGAAACATTTCGGCAGTTTCAGTAAATCCGCTGTAGCGTTTTTCTTTTGAACCTTTGATCTATGCGTCTGTATGGGGAGATGCCGACCATCTTGTTTATTCGGTTGCTATTTAGACTCGAATATCAAGACACTAAACCGATTCAATGAGCTCGATCATTATACAGATCAATAATTATGATAAACCACGAATGGACCAGTGTTTAACTCTGCATGCGGTTACTCTAATGATTTGTCCGCCCCTTTGTCGTGTAGGTTGCCAAGGTGGCTATATAGTGGGTAACAAGCTGACTTACTAGCCTGGAGTTCGGGTGTTCGATCCCTGCATTAGGTAGGAACGTTCATCCAGAATTTCAGGCGCGATTCCCCCTTGTCAGTAATGCGGGACGAAGGAACTGGTAACGACAGCTGTCTAGTCGTTCGAATAGAACGACAATCTGATTAAAACACAAATCCAATTTCGTTTCGTTTTTTATTGTTCAAAAATTTCGTTTTTACTAGTCTTTACTACTCTTGGATCTGGAAGACTTGTTTTTAACTCGTGTTCTACTTGACATGAGGGGTCAGCCAATCAAATGGTCTGTCGAATCGACCGTTTGACCCATTTTGCGCGAACTGTGGGTAAACATTACCAACAATGACGTATATACTAACACCAGCGATAAAAAATCAAAACAAAACAAAAGTAGAGTTTAAAAAGTAGAGTTTAAAAGTCATCGTAAGTATAACAAAACGAAACAAAATATAGATCTATATTTTTATTAGAGTGGTGTACACATTGATGTGCACGTAACAGATCCCATGACAGTTGGAATTCGATACAAGAGTAGGCCGTAGCGCAGCTGCCCCGACAAATTTCCCTCATAGCATGCTGTATAATATATGCCCGTCTTTATTCGCCCAATTCTGAGCAAAACAGTAAAGACGTTAAACCCCATTTCGTTTCATTTCATTTGGTGCTGTACCTAGATAGCAGGTTTAGCTGCCCAAAAATCTGACATGTCGTTATTTCGATTGCTGGGGGGTGGGATGGCCTAGTGGTCTAGAGTGCCGCACTTCGACCTCTATCTGGCCGGCCACCTCTGGCTTGCGGCTGTGGTTTCGAGCCCTGGTGTGAGCGTATGTGGCATGGAGATAGAGACACCTTCTCAACCTCGTGGGTTTCCTACGGGCACTTGAAATAAAATTAAACCATATGTTAGTCCCGAAATGTTAATCCCCATTTCTCTCTCTTTCTCTCTCTCTCTCTCTCTCTCTCTCTATTTCGATTGTTTGATACCGATAATTAGTTCAAGGACCGTAACTCTTACCCTCTGTTATTCAAATTATCATATGCCCCACCCCCTTCCCCCGTACACACATGTAAGTTTAATGATAGTAATATGTGTTTAATTGTAGTATAATAGTTTGATAGTAGTATCGGTTGAATAGTAGTATAATTGTAATAGTAGTATACGTTTGAAAGTTGTATAATTTTAAAAGTGTGTAAGTTTTATAGTGGTATAAGTTTAGTAGGACGTTAAACCCCATCTCATTTCATTTCAGTGTCGTCATAATGGTGGTGTCTGGAATACGACAGATTGACAAGACCGAGGGCTACCGACTGCGCCCAATATAAATAATGTTACGCAATCAAATTATAAGAAAGGTAAAGCCACAAGATTACTTACCTGGCGATATTTATTCAGCGTCATTGTTCGCTGGTGATATATACTCAAGATGTATTTGTTCCCTGATGATATTTACTCAGTGGTATTTACCTAACATTTAAACAAACTATACATATCAACGGAGTATAACTTGCCGTCTTAAACACAGGTCGCGCTGGTTTGTTTTGGATGATACTCTATTTATATCACATGAAGACGAAACCGTATGTCGATAAATTTTCAATATATCAAATACTTGTAACTATTGAGCGGAATCGAACCAGTCTTTAACCGATATTACTTTTAGATATTCAACTTTCACTATATTAAAGTATGCAGTGGATTTGAAATCCACCAAATGACGACCAAAGACTTCAATTAACTCGAAATTTAAAACAAAATGTCTGTAAAACTGTACCGTGTAATCAAATATGTCGTATACGGGTGTCTTCTGGGTTTAATTGTTATTTCATGGCGGATTATAGACGATAATTCCAGTGTGTCCGATTCCAACACAGGATTCCCGTTAACTCTAACTGGTGCTTATGTATTGAACAATCCTAACATATGCTCAGACATTAGAACAGTAAAAGCATTGGTTGTCGTTCACACGGCCGCCCATCATTTCACGAGACGACATAATATACGATCAACGTTTAGATCACGTGATTTATTTAAGGAAGTGCGTGTTGTGTTTCTATTGGGATTAGTTAATGACGTCAAGATTCAGGAATTCATAAAACGGGAACATATTAAATATGGCGACACGGTTCAGGGCAATTTCATAGATTCGTATCATAATCTTACCCATAAAGGCGTGATGGGACTAAGGTGGATTACTGAACACTGTTCAAATGTGAAATACGTAGTCAAAGTTGATGATGACGTAATGTTTGATATGTGGCGCTTTTTAGGTAATTTGAGTTCATTTTCCGTAGGCGGGAGTATATTCTGCAATGTTATAAAGAATGGGCTGATAGATCGCCGTGGAAAATGGAAGTTTAACAATGAAATATTTTGGTACAAGTGGCGGTGGCCCTGGCCATATTGTCCCGGTTTCGTTGTTATTTTATCTGGTGACGTCATACAACCTTTGTTCAAAGCTGCGTACGTGGCACCCTTTATATGGATCGATGACGTATATTTGTACGGTTATCTCCCTAGCCACACATGTGGGATAAACTTTCAAAACTTTCCAAAACATCTCGACTGCAGTTCAGAAAAGAACAGCCATGAATTGCTGGTCAAAAATGGTGATAACTGTCCATACATGGCAGTGAATGTGCCTGAAAACAAATATAAAATATATTGGAATCTGATAGAAAAACGAAATAAGAAAACTTGATGAAATTTGTAATGGCTGTGTTTCTTTTAAAGAAGCAAAATGGCTGAAATAACATAATTACAAATAGGAGTATAAGTTTAATAGTTGTATGAGTTCAAACATACATTATGCAGGAGTTAAATCTTCCTATTGCAGGTCTGTGTGCGGCCTGAAATGTTATAGAAACTATTAGACATTTATTAACAAAACAAGACCACAATCCACTCCCGATGACAACGGACACTCGAGATTTTAAATAGATTAGAACGGTTCGCCATTTAAAAATAAAATTTAATTTAAAAAAAGGAAAGCGAGGCTCATGTAACACATTATAATTTGGTATCTAAAATGTAATATTGTAATTTAATTCATTTTATATAGTAATTTTGGAACATATAAAGCGACAGATTAATTGCAAGGTTTAATCTGTCGCAGGTGTTAGTTTATCTGATATAGTATTATCTAAGATGTATGGGTGGTACAAACTTGTGTCTATAAGATATAATGAGTTGGTCAAACAATGTATAGCCGGCTTGTCTTAAACAAGTATATTATGATATAAGATTAGGTAACAATCATTAACGCATATTGACTAGAGATTAAGATGTGTGAATCCTTGTAGTAAGTTTTCTTTGTCTGATTTCTAATGCCATTAATTATGACGAAGGCTAGCCGATATAAATAGGCCTGGTTCAGAAGCCACAATTCAGTTAGAGACCGCAGACCAGAGACGGAGCCAGACAGAGATAACTTGCCCTCGGACCATGGAGGTCTGCCCTTGGACCCGGGGACAAAAAGGTTTTCGCGGACCTAGTGGCGAGAGCCAGATAGATTTGTAAATATGTTATCCAGCACCTGTAAATATGTTATATGTTATCCTGTGTATATATGTTCCAGTACTAGTATTAAAATCTTACGCCTATTATACCAGAGTTATGTTATGCATTTTGATACACTCAGTCGCGGATATAACACTGCCCTGGCTAACACTACGCGAAAGTCTTGTTAAAACTACAAACAGTGATAATTTGGCTCAGATTAGCCAACCCTTAACTAATGTTTCTTTAAAAGTTTAATAGTATAAGTTTAAAAGTAGTATATGTTTAATAACGGTATATGTTTAATAGCGGTATAAATTTGATAGTGGTATAAGTTTAATAGTAGTATAAGTTTAATAGTATAAGTTTAATAGTAAAAGTTTAAAAGGCGTATAAGTTTGATAGCAGTATAAATGTAATAGTGGTATAACTTTAATAGTATAGGTTTAAAAGTAGTATATGTTTAATAATGGTATATGTTTAATAGCGGTATAAATTTAATAGTGGCATACGTTTAATAGTAGTATAAGTTTAATAGTATAAGTTTAATAGTAAAAGTTTAAAAGTAGTATAAAGGCAACCACACAAGAACGGTGTTCTGTGACATCAGTAAAGCTTTTGACATGTGCTTGCACGCTGGTCTATGTCAAAAGCCTGACGCCTCTGGTGTCAGGGATGACCTACTTCACCGGTTTAGAAGTTATCTATGCAACAGACAACAAATGGCGGTAATGAGTAGTCTCTCCTCTGGCCCAAGGGAAGTAACTGCTGGTGTTCCACAGGGCTCTGTTCTCGGATCTTTACTCTTTTTAATATATAAAAATGATATTATCGAAAATATAGAATCAAATATAAAACTATTTGCCGACGATACGTCACTTTATAGATCAATCGAAGATCCGACTGAATGCGCGCGTGTTATAAATTCAGGTATTGAGAGAATAGACGAGTGGCTAGAGAAATGGCTGGTATCCCTTAACCCCCTCAAAACAGAAACTCTCACGATTTCAGTTAAGACACAGCACAATTTACCTCACCTGTTTTATGAGGTCGGTGCAAATTAAAGAAGTAAACGAACATAAACGTCTTTTCTTACAGTCTTACAGCATGGGATTCGCATGTAAATTCAAACAGTCAAAAAGTGTATAAAGTGGTTAACTATTATCGTTCATTTAACATTTTAAAGTACTTTTCGTCAGTCTTGAGATTATCATAAATAAAGTCATTGTATACAGATGGACAATATAGTATGTTTATATCTACATAGTAACACTGTGGTTTTAATTGGCTGTAGTTACCATTGTCTATGGTTACATAGTATATCGTCAACTAATAGAAAACATGTACACACACACATGTGTTAATCTGTATTGTAGCACAAATCTGAAATTTCCTCGATTCTGATTGGTCGAAAAGTGTGGTCGAATGGACAATAAACCCCCTCTGTTTTAGCAAGGCGAATAACCGCGTATTGGTTTCGTGAACTATTTCTATTCCTGCAACTGATTCAAAAAAATGGCTGTTGACTTTGTGCTCGGGAACTTTAATCTTGGTTCTTTTGATGAAATAGGTGCAATTAATATGAATTATGGTTTAAAATAGGCCTTGATGAATAAAAAAAATGCAATATTTAGTCTATGATTACTCCTCCCTAACAAAAAAGGTCACAGAATACACATTTTTACAAATTTGGGAATATTTCAATGTTTCCAACATCTCAAACCTCAGAGGCATCATACAAAGTTTGATCGCAATCCTTGTGCTGAAGCAATATGTCTGGAACCTTACATAAAAAAAAGTCAAAAAAGTGGTTATGACAAAATTGACAGCAAAAAGGATGCCTGAAAAGGAGCAAAATTTACGTTTTATTGTTCTATAAGCAACATGAATGCAACAGTCACCACAAATCCTTGATTTTGATCAAACCATATTGAACAGTAAGCTGACATTTATAGATCTACACCTGTTTTCTACCAGGGTGTGGTCTCATTGGCCTGACATGTCTCATGATTCCAAGTTTGACTTGAAACAAAAAATGTTAGAAATACTTGAAATGTACAACAAAATAACCATTTCTTGGTGACAAATAACATTCCTGGCCATAATTCAACCACAAATTCCAATTACTATCATTTAATTATCAACACAGATGCAAATAAATCTCTCAAAACACATTAATAAAAATGGGTGGGTGGGGCATTTTAGCCTCTCTAATAAACAGAATGATGGAATAAAAAATGCAATGAAGGAAATTCAAGAATTTAATGTTTCAATGAAGAAAAAATGGCCATTCTGGGTAAAATAGTGGCAAAATGGAGCCAACCCCTGTTTTGAACATTTTGTACATATCCATCTGCTGTACATTATTAACTGAGTGTGGCCAAATTTCACTTTTCTGTAGGAAAGCTGGAGCTATTTCTAAAACTGACAAACTTATAGAACCCATCTAAGTTATATAAGCAATGAAAATAAGGGCGTTTTGACTCATTTGAGTAGTCATGTAATTTCTACATCGAAATGGGAGAATCTGGAGATTTTCTGTGAATTTTCCTGATTTTTAGACCAAATTAGGTGAAATCGTGATACTGTTCAGTTTATCTGTGCTTTGTGAGGCAGAGTAAGCCAAAATTGGACATTAAAATATTTTTCTTACTATTAGAAATTAAAATAAAAACTGAAAATTCAGAAATTTGCATTAAATCACAATTTTTCGACAGAATTCAATAAAAAAAAAATAAATTTTACATTTTTTAAATTTTTCTGTACTCAAAATACTTTATACATATTTTCTGATAGTTTAATCTTCATATTTTCAAAACTAAGGCATGTCAGTCACAGCCTTGTTCTACACAGACAGGCCACAGGTCACTGATGCTTACCCCTTTCGTTGAGTAAAACGCTTTTTTCCACAGATGGATCAACATGTGACTAACTCTTGCCCAAAAGCATGTATGAGGTTGACCATGAACACATTGAGTTACACAAGCTGCAAGTAGAGACAAGATGCAACCCACATCTCTTGTATCCTCCCGCCACAAAATATATATATAGTGAGCTTGCCCTAAACCTATGTGGTGATATTTTTGTGGTGATCCCTATCCCATTTTAAACGTCTGCTTCAGACCCCTTTTTTTAAAAGCGCTTTTAATCAGCTAATTAGTCTGTGATATATTTACATGCTCATTTTTATTATTTTATTTGTCATTTTATTCGTTTGTAATATTTATTTTTTTTGGGGGGGGGGGGGGCTGTCACTTTATATTTCATTTTATATGTCATATTGTCTTTTTATATTTTATTCGGTTTGTTGCAGTTGTTGTAACGCGTTACTAAGGATGGTTTTTCGCCATTCGCTTATATAATAACCCCAACATTCTTGCAGATTGTTTGTGCTTTTATTCAAAATACAGACCCAGAATCCCTTTTTAATTATTGTCAATTGTTATTTGAAGCTTCAAAGTGCATATGAAAACATTCGTTCACAGCGAAACCAACATCGTGTGTAGATGGAAGTAGCACACATGTGAAAAGTTCCGTATTCTGTGAAATTCTGTATCATTTTAATCCAGAAACATTGAAAACGCATTTCTTTACACTTTTATTTATCACAAAGTGGATAAAACACAAACTAAATCTAATTTCATTCCTGCGAAAGCAGCGGAGGCTTTTTGAAATTGTTCTACCTGATCTGCCCGCCCGCCTATCTCCCGGAGAAGGCTACCCATATTATTTCATTGTCATGTTCTATCTATATACCATTCGTATATTTCATTTCCTACCAATACATTTCATTTTCAACTGCTTCATTTTCAACTGCGTGTTATATTGGCATCCCGTATTCATTTGCCTACATTTCTTTTTTTGTCAAACATCGAGTGTGATGAAAAAAAAATAAGGACCCGTGGCGTATCCGGGCAAAATTTCCCCCATTCGAAACTACAGAGAGATAGAGAGAGAGAGAGAGAGAGATATATATATAGTCATTTCGGGTTTAACACATAGAATTCCATTTTTTATTTGAATAATTCCCTTGCGCGTAGGGGCCTTCAGCCTTTAGCAGTGGTAGAACGCGGCGAAACCCCATGAGGTTGGGGAGGCGACCCTACTCCTTGTTACGTACAGCCGAGATTCGAAACCACTCCAGTTGACTCAATGGCAAGCTTTATAATACAGCGCGCACGTGCTTACCATTCGGCTATCCAACCCCCCGAATATCGAAAGGATCCTAGATCTTAGGGTTATAAATATGCGTTGTGACACATTTGTGTCAATTTCTAAGCCTACTTATATGCTAATGAGGACGAGCATTCGCCATGCAGTGTCCTTTATTTGGGAAATAAATTTTGCCTGAACAGCCGCCCCATTACAGCCTACTCTTACATCGAATTTTAAATACTGTCGATGTACTTTTACGTGTACACTGGACCTTGGGTTTTCGTTCCACCCGAGCGACACTACGTTGTTCCCTGTCAGACCCCCCCCCCCTCCCGTCTTGCATCACCAATAAGGAGGAACCATGCCGAACAATAATGATCATTCTCATCCAACACCGGGTATGATCATCAGATTCACTCGCCATCCAGGTGACAAAGAGTATATGATCTGCCGCCCTTTTATTAAAACCTTGTACCATTTTGCAAAATAGAGTAGATCATTAATTGCTAAACAACAAAGTGACACATCCTTCCCGTGTTAGGAAATGATATTTGTTTTAACGTCCCAATTTTCGGCTCTGACTCCGCTATTGTAGAAGGGCTAAGAGGGAAATGTTGCCTCAACGATTTCAGCCCAGGGGCGGATTGCGACCGGGAATCGGATACGTGTTCAATCTCGGTATTAGCCATGAAAATTCCTAGGAATTATGTGGTTTGGTTTCCCCTTGTGTCAATTTTGTAGGATTAGGGGTGGGGGTAGCTTCTAGTCGCTCGTATTTTACGAATAAAAGGTATCGTATACCCATTGGCGTAGTTGCCATTTGAAATCCGAAATAAAAGCTGGCCTTGGCCGCTTTCCGGACAAAATTCCCTTCATAGCACACTGTATGGCGTATGGGTCATTCCATCATTTAGAAGGTTAAAAATCCTTTTGTGTGTCCTCGAAAAAAAATACACATACACACGCGCGCTCTCACACCGACAGGGCGACGGCATAATATTATACGAGACTTCTAACCTCTATATAACCACGTGTTTGTTGTGTTTATCTAGACTTGATAAATCCCACATTATATTGACAATGCCGTGGAATTTATACCGGTCAGCTAATTTTACAGTCGTGAAAAACACACCATCATACACACGTGCACACATGGTTACGACATATATAGTGATATCAGATTTGCTAGCTATATAAACTCCCCATAGGGATATCAGATGTGTTAGCTATATAAACTCCCTATAGTGATATCAGATGTGTTAGCTATATGGACTCCTTATAGTGATATCAGATGTGTTAGCTATATAAACTCCTCATAGTGATATCAGATGTGTTAGCTATATGGACTCCTTATAGTGATATCAGATGTGTTAGCTATATAAACTCCTCATAGTGATATCAGATGTGTTAGCTATATGAACTCCTCATAGTGATATCAGATATGTTAGCTATATAAACTACTCATAGTGATATCAGATGTGTTAGCTATATAAACTCCTCATAGTGATATCAGATGTGTTAGCTATATGGACTCCTTATAGTGATGTCAGATGTGTTAGCTATATAAACTCCTCATAGTGATATCAGATGTGTTAGCTATATGAACTCCTCATAGTGATATCAGATGTGTTAGCTATATGAACTCCTCATAGTGATATCAGATGTGTTAGCTATATAAACTCCTCATAGTGATATCAGATGTGTTAGCTATATGAACTCCTCATAGTGATATCAGATGTGTTAGCTATATAAACTCCTCATAGTGATATCAGATGTGTTAGCTATATGAACTCCTCATAGTGATATCAGATGTGTTAGCTATATGAACTCCTCATAGTGATATCAGAAATGTTAGCTAAATAAACTCCCCATAGTGATATCAACATAAATATCAATAACAAAAATAAATTTATATCGCGATGAAGACAAGAACAGTTTCAATATTCATGAATAAATTAATTTTTTCGTTAAAAAAAAAATTGCTTTTACCAGGTTTAGTAAACATAAAACTAAAATTGATTAAAACGATACGAAAATTTGCAAAATACATGGAAAGTTAATTTAACGTGATGAAAAATTAATTTATCGTGACAATAAAATTGATAAGAACATTAAAATTAAACTGGGTTTAAAATACTGTGTAATAATGATAAGAAAATCAATGAGAGAGAGAGAGAGAGGGTCGGGGTGTTGGATGGCTGAATGGTTTGTGTGCGCGCGCGGTATCATAAAGCCTGCCATTAAGTCAACTAGCGTGGTTTCGAATCCCCGGTTGTAATTGACAAGGAGTAGGGTCGCATGTCCAACCTCGCGGGTTTTTTCCGGGTCCTCCCACTGCTAAAGACCCCTACGCACAAGGAAATTATCTAAATAAAATTAAACTATATGTTTGTCCCGAAATGACCTAGTTTGGGTGACGAGTGGACGTTCAACCCCATCTCTCTCTCTCGCTCTCTTCACTTCATTTTCACCAGTCGCAGATTAAACGTGGTGTTACCAAGGTAACTACAGGGGGCACCAATATTACAGGGGCCTAAACAATATTACAGTTCTGTTGTGCCAAATCAGTCGAACAATCATAATTACAGACAATGGCCAAAATATGTCCGTTTTTCACTGTTGATGCTCAATGCATACACGGGGGATAGGGAGGTTTTCAGGATCAATACGCTAACCGTATAGTACGAACCCTATTGACATGTATTCCGACATCAGTAACGTCCTTGGTCAGACTCAAAGAAAAAATATTTGTGTCAGTCATTATCACATATGTGATAGAACTGTTTAAACACGGTCCAAATATAATTATTTCAGAATTTGATTTAGTAATCTTCTGGACTGAGGCACTACGGCTCACAGTTATACCACATTCTAAGGGTTATTTTAGGTGCGCTCGAATGTGTACACGGTACACGAATGGAACTACAGTTTTATGGCTGCTTTGGATATTTTTGGAACGATAATACTAGACTTTATGACGCAAAGGGTATTTGGTGTTCCTACCCTGTTGTGCAAAACATGTCACGAAATAAGAAAGAATTTATCGGTTGGTGCTGGTAGATTTGTTATCGTTTGGGGTAAGGCGGTTTTTCTTCTTATTTCTGTAGTTTTGTAATCTGAGTTCAGCTTAAAATACATGTCTGAATGTGACTACGTTATAAACACGTGACTCAAAAATGGTCATATATAACTAGAGGTGAGCTGCCTGTCAGAACTGCGATATCACTTGCGTGGAAACGGACGTTAAACCACCACCAGTCAGATCAAACTACCAATCTTATATACGATCATAGAATTGATGGCAATGCGATTCAGTCTGGCATGGCCTAATAAAAGTCGTAAAAATAGTCCCCAGGCTATTTTTTCGACGAGGCTTTAAAAGCCCTCCATCGGCGAAGTTAAAACTTGAAAAGTCGTAAAAATAGCCCTAACCCCAACCCTAACCCTTCCCATCTCCTAATTGCTGCCTTCAATTCTGAAAACGATGAAAAAACTGCTTTTTTTCAAAGCTGGTTTTGGGGAGATTGTCGGCCATTTTGAAATTTGTTCTAAACTTTGCTCAATCTTGGCGTAACAATATCCAGTCTGAATAAAATAAGACAACTTAAAGAATCAAGCAACAGACACACGTAAGTACCTTTTAGTAATTGTGTTGTTGTTCTTCAGGCCCATATTTCCGAACAGTGTCTAAAATAATCTGTGATTGGGTCAAACCAGTGACCAGCTAGTAAGAGATTAGTAGTGGACTAAGTTAAGTATTCTCAAAAGTCAGATTAGCTAATCTTTGACTTTATTTTTTTTTTTAAATCAACGATTAAAATTCAAGTTTAAACTTTGATTGAAATTAAACATTTAATCAATGATTATATATAATCAGTGATTAAAAGGTTTTTGTCATTGCTGGAGGTCGGGTGTTCGATCCCTGCATTGGCCGAGAAATTTCATGTCGATTTTCCGACGTGATTTCCCCTTGTCAGTGATGTAGAAGGAGGGCCTGACAAGAACAGCTGCCTAGTCGTTCGGATGGGACGAAAACCCGAGGTCCCGTGTACACATTGGAGTGCACGTAAAAGATCCCTTCGCAGTTGGAATTCGATATAAGAGTAGGCCGTAGCGCCGCTGCCCGGGCAAAATTCCCCTCATAGCACACTGTATGGCGTATGCCCGTCTTCAATTAGCTCAGGTTAAGTGCATAACAGTAGGACGTTAAACCCCATTTCATTCATTCATTCATTTTTGTCATTGATGAAGGGGCCCAATTATAGGAAGTGGATTTGAAAAGTACATGTTTTAGAACAGTTTTTCCCATCCTAGGATCCGTGAAATTATTTTTAGGTCCGCAAAGTCAAAGGGGTGCATAAGGGTGGACAGTAAAGGAATAAAATGTGTGAAAAAGGGCAATTAAAATGGAGTTCGAATATGTTTAGTATTCGAAATGAAATGAAATGGGTGTTACTGTTTAGCTCCAACTGGGTTAAGGGAGACGAACATACGCCATGCAGTGTGCTATGGGGGCATTTTTGCCTGGACTGCGGCACTACGGCTCACGGTTATACCAAATTAAAACTGCCATAGGTAATTTTACGTGCGTCCTATTGTGTGCATGGTACTTCGGTTTGTTATCCAAACCAAACGACTCCACCTTGTCCCTTGAAAGGCCATCCATCCTGCACCACCGTGGCTCCGTTTAAGTAATTGAAATATGAATTTATGCTGCTAATATCAAAGTCCCATTTATTCTCCTGATGCAATTAGTTTTATGCCGCATTTTTTATATTAAAATCCAAAATTATCACTAATTAATTGTCTATGTTGCATAAACCTACTATGTCTGTATTATTAATTTATTTAACCGCTTTTAATACTACACTTCCCAAATTGTAGTGGCCTTTTCGTTTTCTTCGTATATGGGCGATTATTATATTGTAAGTAAGATTTACGACTTGTTTGACCTATTGCCAAGCGTATGAAATGTCATTAAGCAAGATTAATTATTGTATTAGAAGTTAACATTGATTTACGTTTATAAAGTTTATCGGAAACATTGCTTGAACAGCTAAAACTAAGAATGTAACAAATTATTTTTTATTGACAAGAAAGCCATTGTGGACACCTTGAAAAAATCATAAAGATTATGCTAAATCAAAAAGAAACGTTTGCCTTGTCTACTATTACTATGCTGCAATATTTCTATTGGTTCTTTCGTGTATTCAGCACTAGGCTCGAAATTTATACACAGTGTTTAAAGTCATGAGACACAAAATCCTATTGATTTTCAATAATTTCCGATAATTACCTAAAGAGTTGAAGCCCTTGATCATTTTGAAAAATCTTGTGGACGCTCCATAGGCTAAAGGTTATATCCGATTGACTTTAAATTTGTACACAGTATTTAAGACCACGAAATGGAGGATCCTATTGATTCTGATCTTTACTAGACTTATTGCCCTTGATTGATTATATTTATACACAGTGTTTAGGGTCATGAGATGAGGAATCCTATTGATTATTGGGAGCATTTGGACCCTTGATTACTTCGAAAAATCTTGTGGTTTCGATTCCCCGGTTGTACGTGGCAAGGAGTAGAGTACGTGGGTTTTCTCCGGGTCCTCCGGTTTCCTCCCACTTCTAAAGACCCCTACGTGCAAGCGAATTATTGAAATAAAATTAAACCATTAGTCCCGAAATGACCTGAATTTAACTGTTACTAGGCTGGTCAAACTAACATTTGACGTAGAACAAATTGCAACAAAAGGTTTTTTGATTTCTGTTGACTCATTATGATGTCCTAAGTAAGAAAAAAAAAGTTTACCAAAATCGGAGTCCAAATAAGGACAGGGGGTGTGTTCAAATCCAATATGGCGGCTGCCGATAAAAAATTGCGAATATCTCAAAAACTATTGTATTTAGACTCCATAAATGTATTGCGTACAGATAGGTAGTCGGTATCAGCGAGTCAAAAAATTGCTATGTTATGTCTCTATGACGATGTGACGTCACAACGACATATCGGACGTCGCATTTCTTCCAAAATTAGTCCATTTACACATCTTAACAGCGGAAAGGAATGTTGATTCAGAAAGAGTACATGCCCATTATGTTGGGTTGATAAAGAAGAACAATGTGTTACATTAACGGAGAAATTGCTACATTGCCGATAGGGGATACTATTAGAGTTGCTGCAGGAACACGGATTCATTGCAATTGTTGAAGAAATGAAATGAGGTTATACATTGTATTGTTCTGTTCTAATTTGGCTCAATTAGTGTACTATGAGCAGGGGTGCAGATCGCCAAAAATAAGTGTTGGGACAGTCCATGCGCGGTCACAAAAGAATGTTTTTTTAGCCCAATTTATTCGCTTACAACCATTATAACAGAGAGGGTTTGGATGTTTATTGCGTCAGTTGGCGTGATTTCGATTAGCCGGTTGTACAAGTGGTAAGGAGTAGGGTTACCTGTTCAACCTCGTGGGTTTTCTTCGGTTTCCTCCCACAGCTAAAAACCCGACCCGCAATCGAATTTTTGAAATATTTTTTAACCATATGTTAGCCCTGAAATTACATACTTTGTCACAGTTTGTGCCGAGTGAACGTTAAGTCCAATTCTTCCTTTCTCTCTCTTTCTATATATCAGACAGAATTTAAAATATGTGTGATTGATTTTAAAACTCGTTTAAAATGTCTATGAAACACATGTTCAATTATTCTGGAATTTTAATATATATGCAAAAAAAAAACAAATAAATAAATTAAAACTCTACATCCTTTGATCCTGCGTGTTATCTGTGTTTTTTTAGTCCATTAGACAGAATCATTTTTCCGATTTTGAGCTGCCTTTATTAAAGTTACATTACTCAAGATATAGGCCTACATAAGAACTAGCCATTCTTGCTATAATAGTTCGAAAGGAGGTGATGTAAAATGAATAAATTGAAAATTTCATTCAAATTACTCTATTGTAAGCGAAGATATTGGCATTTGAAATTTGGCCGACGTGTGCAATAATTTCAACCACGGTCCTAATTGATCAAAGCTAAGACTCGAAGCGTCTGGGACCGCCATATTTGATTTATCACTGAAAAGTTTTAATCTGTTTAATATCGGAACAATCTGATGTCATCCAAAGTTGATTAAGTACAAAGTTGATTAAGACCTGGATCAGTTTATTAATGTCTAATTAATACTTTAGAAAACATTTCATGCCCAAATAAAGACCTGCACTAGGCAGATTTAGCTCTTGAATAATGCATGTTTAATACACAATAATTTATGTTCAATCATCAGTATCTTAATAGGGGGATCTCGCTGGCTAAGTCGGTAAGCTCGCTAGCTTGGAGTTCGGCATCTTCCTGAAGCAACGGTCGCGAGTTTTTCAACATCTAACCCTTGCTGCAACACTGGGCAATTCTTGAACTTTTACGCTTGTAGTGTTTACAAGCGACTAATACCATTGTCCAATCAGAGGTCGTGACACTCACACTGTACTGTCGCCGAGATCAAACTGGCACGCAAATAAGACCACTCACCACACAATAAAGGACAATCAACTCAGCATCCGATTCTTCGATAAATAAAATGAATTGAAAGTAGTAACCAATTTAACGAAGGAATCTGATTGGATCACGGTTGGGGCCTATACCCAATCAAATTTAGTGCCGAAAAATGCCGACTGTTGAGTGAAGGGCTTGATAAGCTGTATGTAGTTAAGGCGAGATCAAGCCTTCTATTGAAGATGGGAGTTCGGGGGCATTGGCCGCGAAAGTTCATCCAGATTTTCCGGCGTCGTTTCCCCCTTGTCAGTGAAGCAGGACGGAGGACCGGAAAGGACAATTGTCTAGTCGTTCGGATGGGGCGAAAAACCGAGGTCCCGTGTACACATTGGTGTGCAAGTAAAAGGTCCCATGTGAATTGTAATTCGATATAAGAGTAGGCCGTAGTACCGCTGCATGGGGAAGATTTCCCTCATGCCTTCCTTTATTTGCCCAGTTTAGGAGCAGAACAGTAGGAAGTTAACCCCCATTTCATTATATATTTTTGAATTTTTCTATTGTGTCACTTAAAAATGTGTTTTCTTGAAAATTAATCAAATTTTATCAAAAAATATATTTTTCAAATAAGATCGCAGAAACCGCTTCATTCTGGCCTTTATTCATAGAAATTGACAGAAAACTAGAGCAGGTAGGATACAAAAATATTGATATGAAGTCGACGGCCATATTTGATGACATCATAGTAGAATATCCTACCACGTGGTTAGTGTCAAAGTTCAGAATACTTACTTCGGCACCCACTAAACAATTCTTTAAAAACAGTGTCCACATTCTATATTATGGTAGAACGGGAGTATTTGAAATTTGGTATGAAAGTTGTGTGCACATCCAGATGCTCACTGAGATAGTCAAAGAGGAATATTTCATAAACAAATTTAGACCCTACTAAACAAATAAAATAGCCTAATTGATCTCTTTTTGACAAGTAGCTAACTGAATAGTGTATGTACATATTTATTTGTTTATTTAATCATCACTATTTATTCATTCATTCATACAATGTAATGTACCTCTATTGTGATTTCACAAGGGTAACCTTTCAACGTTATAAGCTATATTATCAATGGCTTCCTGATGAATGATGATGCTATATTGAAACATGTAGAAGCATATCGGTGTTATTTTTATTTTTTATACTATAATATTTAATACTGTACATTAGAACAACTACTTACTACAACTATATATATATATATATATATATATATAATATATATATATATTATAATCCAAATAGTGTGCATAAGCTAAACACAGAGTGCTCGATGAATAAATCCAGAGCAAATATAAATAATTAAAAATATGAAATCTGTAAGTTCTTTACTTAAAGTTTCATGTGGAACTCCACACTCATCAGAAGAATAATACAAATGAAGTTTGAATATACGAGGCATGGCAACGTTCGAAGTTACCCAGTTCGGGTATAGCGGGTGGTGTTTTTGTATATATATATACCAAAATAGTTTCTTTGAACTACTCCCAGAGAAATATAAATACAATTACGTTGAAAAAAGAAATAAACACATGTTTATGGTTAATGTTTTCAGTTCTCTTGAACCTCTTCAGACCATTTTGATTATAATAATATAATATAATGGATAGATCAATGTAAATATGTCAGACTATTTTGATTATAATATTATATATATAGTATACCAGTTCGTTTAATATAAACGTATACTAGTTTTATGTTTGCTCAAAATATTGGATCGGGAAAGAAGATAATACGGAAATTCAATTTCATACGAAATCGACCGTGGAGATAGTTAAACTTGCGTAATCAATCATTACATAAAACCTAATTTAATATATTTTACAGTGAGTCATAGTCATGTAGATTTACGTTCCTGCTAACATGCATTCATGGACTAATTTTGGAAGAATTGCGACGACTGATATGCCGTTGTGACGTCACAGTCATGACGTTGTAGAGACATACCGTCGCAATTTTTGGGCTCGCTGGTACCGACTTCCTATATGTCCCCAATACATTTATGGTATCTAAATCCAATAGTTTTAGAGATATTCGCAATTTCTGATCGACAGCCGCCATCTTCGATTTTGTCACGCCCCCTGTCCTTATTTGGACTCCGATTTTGGTAAACTTTTTTTTTCCTTACCTAGGACATCATAACAAGCCAATAGAAAACAAAAAACCTTTTGTTGCAATTTGTTCTACGTAAAACATCATTTAGCCGTCGTTTGACCCGCCTATACGGGTTATTTTACGTGTACGTCAATGTACCTCGTGTTTCGTCGTATCCAAACGTCTATACCAGGACCTATGCCCCGCATCCTAGGCCAACACAGTTGTCAAACATGGGCCCTCCAAGTTAGCGAGTAGACGTTTTACTCATTTAGTTACTGTGGCTGCAAACGCCAATGTGTACGACGTTCGTCGCTAACAGGGGGATCACGTTGCTAAGTGGCTAAGGTGATGGCTCGCTAGCCTTAAGGTCGGGTGTTCAATCCCTGCAATCCCTGAAAAGGTTAATCTCGATTTTCAGGTGTGTTTCACCTTCTCAGTGATGCAGACGGAGGGCTTGACAAGGACAGCTGCCTAGTCGTTCGGATGGGACGAAAAATGGAGGTCCAATGTACACATTGGTAGTTGGAATATAGTTCCTGCCCAGGCAAAAATTTCCCTCATAGCGCACTGTATGGCGTATTCTCGTCTTCAATTAGCCCAGGTTGGGTGCAGAAAGGTAGGACATTAAACCCCATTTCATTCATGCATTCCTCGCTAACAGATTGTTTTATACACATCGGAATATCGACCCGATACAGCGAACATGATATTCTGATAAAACAGACGGCTATAGGTATCTACTCGAGTACATTATATCTTAAAGACACAGCACGGTGGAATATCGACTTAAAGAGAGAGTACTGTCACAGAAAAACCTCATGACACGTCACAATAGAATAAATACAAATAACATAAAGTTACCATAGCCACCTTCAATTGAAATTCACAATGACCTTGACCTACACTATTGATTATATAATAGGGCCATGCCAGAAACGAAGAAGGTAAGCTCTACGTATGAACATATCATTAAAACAAAGGAGTGTATTTCTAACACTTTTCATTTGGGAAGTTCACATAACAATCATTGCTTTGAGGAGTTTTGTGGTTCTAGCAAACGACTTTTTATATACAGTGTCATAGCATTTCTTGTCTATTAATAATTCTCAATATTCGGTCGATAAATAACAGCGTGTAACAAACATCAGGCGCTCTTTTCTACATGGTCGTAGAGAATTCATAATTTCAGGGTGAGTTTATGGTGTTAGTTTGACGTCACGACACCAAACATTTCGGCAGTTTCAGTAAATCCGCGTTAGTGTTTTTCTTGTGAACCTTTTTCTATACGTCTGTATGGCGAGATGCCGACCACCATGTTTATTCTGTTGCCATTTAGACTCGAATATCAAGACACTAAGCCGATTCAATGAGCTCGCTTCCTTCTACAGATCAATAATAATAATAAAATACGAATGGATCAGTGTTTAACTCTGCATGTGTCGACTCTATTAATATCCCTTACTTCTTCCAACCCTAGCAAGGTGAGTAAGGTCCTTGTTCGCTAACCTGGGATTCCCGCGGTCGATTCCGGTGTGGGTTTCCCTTGTCAGTGGTATGGGTGGAGGGTCTTATAAGGAACTAAAACCGAGTCCCCATGTACACGTTGGTATGTATGTAAAAGAATCCTTGGCGGTTGGAATTCTAGATAGCGCAAAAATTACCCTCATCTCATTTCATTTCAGTGTCGTCATAACCGTGTTGTCTGGAATACGACAGATTGGCAAGGCCGAGGGCTCCCGATTGCATCCCATATGAATAATGTACAATAAACGTATTGAAACGTTAGACAAACAAATTCCAAAAAAGGTAAAGCCAGAAGATTTGTTCCCTGACGATATTTACTCAGCGTTATTGTTCCCTGGTGATAAATACTCAACCCTAGTGTTCCGTAGTGATAATTACTCAAGATTTACTGTTCCCTAGTGATATCTACTTAGCGTTATTGTTCCCTGGCGATATGTACTCAAGATTTATTGCACCCTGATATTTTTTTACTTAGTGTTATTGTTCCCTGATGATATTTACTCAAGTGTTATTGTTCCCTTGTGATTTATTGTTCTCTGGTGATATTTACTCAGTGTTTTTTACGTAGCTGTTTGTTATTTTTTTTAAAGGGCTTATTTTACGCTCAAATGTGCTCAAAGTTATTACAAAATAAGAATATCAACGGGAGATAACTTGCCGTCTTAAACAAAGGTGGCACTGGTTTGTTTTGGATGATACTCTATTTATATCACATGGAGACGATACCGAATGTTGACAAATTATCAATTCAATCGAATTCAACTTTCACTAAATTGAAGTATGCAGGGGATTTGAAATCCCCCAAATGACAACCAAATTAAATCGAAATTTAAAACAAAATGTCTGTTAAACTGTATCGTTTAATCAAATTAGTTGTATATGGTAGTCTTCTGGGTTTAATTGTTATTTCATGGCGGATTATAGACGATAGTTTCAGTGTGGCCGATCCCAACACAGGATTCCCGTTAACTCTAACGGGTGCTTATGTATTGAACAATCCTAACATATGCTCCGACATTAGAACAGTAAAAGCATTGGTTGTCGTTCACACGGCCGCCCATCATTTCACGAGACGACATAATATACGATCAACGTTTGGATCACGTGATTTGTTTAAGGAAGTGCGTGTTGTGTTTCTGTTGGGATTAGTTAATGACGTCAAGATTCAGGAATTCATAAAACAGGAACATTTTAAATATGGAGACACGGTTCAGGGCAATTTCATAGATTCGTATCATAATCTTACCCATAAAGGCGTGATGGGACTAAGGTGGATAACTGAACATTGTTCAAATGTGAAATACGTAGTCAAAGTTGATGATGACGTAGTGTTTGATATGTGGCGCTTTCTAGATAATTTCGATCCCTTGACAGAAGGCGGAAATATCTTCTGCAATGTTCAAAAAATTTCCTTTATAAGTCGAAAGGGAAAATGGAAGTTAGACAATCATATATTTAGTCAAAATTGGTTATGGCCTTGGCCATATTGTGTAGGTTTCGTTGTTGTATTATCTGGTGACGTCATCAAACCTTTGTTCGAGGCTGCGCACATGACACCCTTTATTTGGATTGATGACGCTTACTTGTTTGGCTTTCTCCCTTCCCGTACACGTGGAATAAAATTAAAAGACTTTCCAAAACATCTTGGCTGTGGTGAATGCCTGATCCAGAACTATGGGAATTGCCCATATATGGGAATAACAATAGGCCTGCCTGAAAAACATTATCAAATGTATTGGGATGTAATTAAACAGAGAAATAAGACTTGATGATGTTTAACAGGGGCCTGTTTTACGCAATTTTAACTAAGATAAAATTCAAATTTTAGTAAGTTGATTGGATAATATTAGATTGATGTTAGTGCTTAGCCAATCAAAATTGAAGTATTTACTAAAATTTGGATTTTATAATTAGTTGAAATTTCGTGAAACAGGGCCTAGAACACAGATTTTTAATGGGATGCAATCACTAGTTTTATTCTAAACACACGATGTGTCGACAAGTATACCTCTTATCGTTATTAAGTACAATGACATTTAGTAAACTTGGGGTCAATGTATCGTATTACCTCGAATACAACCCCGGCCTCGATTACAACCCCGGCCTGGAATAGAACCCGGGGTGAAGGGGATCTTGAGATAAATACAACCCGGGTCTGGAATAGAACCCGGGTCTCTAATATAACCCGGGTCTAACGTAGAAAACTGAATACTCCCTGTCAAAATATAAATTAATTGATGATCCCTGCATAGGAAGTAGAATTGTCTCATGTCACGCACAGTGAGTTTAGCCTTCGTATTTGCAAGACCGACCCTGTCTGCTTGGTTTACTTGTCCAAAATGTCACTCCTATAGAAGATTTTGAAGCATTACTTCGGGTCTGAAACAATACAACCCAGCCTCGATTATAACCCGAGCCTCGAATAAAACCCGGGGGGGGGGGCGGAGGGGGGGGCTGAACAAAATAGAACCCCGGGGTTGTATTCGAAGAAATACGGTACACAAAATTCATAGTGAAACCATGGTATGTATAATAGTTGGGTTTAAAGTTTAGAGAGTATATACGAATTCCACAGATACATGTGGACAGAAACACCTTCATGGTGCCGAGGTAATTTAAAGGGACCAGGCCGAATTTTATAGAATCTGAAAATTACACGTTCATGAACGTATGAAATTTAAACGCCAAAATATAGAGGAATAGTGTATTTACCTTGTCTGAAAATTTCAGCTCAAAATATTGAGTAGTTTGGACGTGAATGCAAAAAAAGCTTAACTAGACACTAGCTCTTTTGAGTTTTTCTTTTAAATTGTTATGATACCAATTTTAACTTAATCAAAGGAGGGCTTTAAAAGTGAGTCAATAGGGTTAGATTGAAAGCTGCACATAATATAGACTCGTTTTATCCAGACACTTCTGTGTAATGCAAACAGAACATAAGTCTTCGGCCACCGAGCCGTACCGGCGATTGGAAGTTGTTTGAAAACGTATCACATAGCTTGAAGAAGTTGCTCGGATCTAAGTTAGAGGCTATTAGGGGCTTTTCATACAAAATTAAGCAGTTTTAACCCCCAAAATGTTATCGGGATGGCCCCTTTAAAACACATTCCATTTTCTGTTTCTTTTTCCTTCAACTCTCTTTTTGGTGCCAGACCATGTTCGTATTGAAAAAGAAAACCGAGTAATGGCAAAACGCTTTTCTTGTGACATTTTTTTCTCCGCGATATACCTCTACTATTCATAATAAAACAAATCAACGAATCGGGCACTATCTTTCATTTTTTAAAACATATGCGACTCGTTTTTAAAGATACCTTTTAGGAGAGATTTGTTAAAGAGCTAAAATTGGCCCTCTCTGAACTGTGAATTTGGCGATTCCATTTTCGGCCAAGCCTCGATTATCATTAGCAAAGTCGGGACGATAAAAACAGTCTCGATTATCCATTTCATGATTAAATCATGAATGAAAGTTGAAAAGCAAATGGGATCAGTAATAAGCAATTTTAGCTCTTGCATAAGTTATGTTTAAATTATGCATTTATAGCCATTATAAATACTGCTTGATAAAAGTTAAAATTATAAATTAATTTACAACATTTTAATTAGGGTCTTCGATCTCCATGAAATAAAACTATGCAATTTAGAATGATTATACCGTCATCCTCCCGTCCGTCGAGATTACAGTTATCTGATTAAAATACAGATCTATATTTCGTTTCGTTTTATTATACTTTCGATGGCCTACACTACATGAAGATCTGGCAAGTTATAGTGGGAGCTTATATCAGGGTCAAACGAGCGGGTTTTGACCCTATGACGTCAGCCAATAATTAATTAATTAGCGTTGACGCTTCTAATGGTTTATCCACAGTTCCATGCATCGAAATGCCAAAAGCTCGCCGTAACAGACCATTTCATTGGCTAAACCCTCACATCAGCAAGAACCGCCAATGATAACAACTACTGTAGTAAAGAAAAGTAAAACGAAATTTTGAACCATAAAAAACGAAACGAAATAGGATCTGTCTATTAATCATATTATTGTTTTCAACGGATTGTTGTTTTCGCATTCGGTGTGCGACATTGTGGTCATGATGGGACAAACACTATCCATAATTAGCGCCTTTTAGTCCTAGAATTATTTATGCACCCTTTTCCGGAATCCTTCTGTACGCGATAGAGACCATAGTTTTCTCAAATTTAGTGCGAAGCATTTGGGTTATGATGGGACGAATCATATCGGTATACTTTCCGTACACTTCCGGACCAGAGCTACCCAGGCCTTGCACCAAACCCTCGCCCGAACCCCAACCTTTGCCAATACCTTCTTAAAGGGGAAGACCAACGATTTTTAAACAAGGTTTCCATAAATCTTAAATATATATTTATAAATAATCCCCTCTGTAATACACAGTCAAAAAGGTTTTGTAAGTTAGAAAATAATTTTTCTTTAAACCGGAAGTGAAATAGTTGGTTCAACACACTCACTGGGCTCTATAGTAAGCATATAGATTTGACAGAAGTTTACTACCGTATTGTGTCCACGCGTCGTCCTTTTGGCCAAACATCTGATCAAATGCCCATGTTTATAAGGATAAAATCTATATTTTAGTTATTTGATTGGATAATATTGGATTGATTTTGTTGCTTAACTAATAAAAATTGAAGTATCTACTAGAATTTGGATATTATCTTTAGTTTAAAGATTTCGAGAAACAGGGCCGTTGTCTCCTATCGTCATTTCTAGATTTATTGAAGGCAATAGAATATGTTGTCTGTGGCTATCGTTTTAACGAGACATGGCTGCTGTATCACGTGGGTGTCACGTGCAATCTGTGCTCTAATGATATCTACACCATTAAAGATTACTGTTTTTATTTATATGTTGATTTCTATATTTCTATTTTTAAACGAACTACACATTTTTTAAAACCCTATCTTTATTCTATATTGATATTGTGATTTTATCTATTGTGTTATGCAATTTTAATTGTAAAGCGCATCTGAACATGTTTACCATGAAAGGAGCGCTATATAAATATTTGTAATAATAATAATAATAATATTCGTCTTGCAATTTATCCTTCTTTTTTTTAAAGTAATATAAATTCCAAGTCAGAACTTCGTAAAATACCTTAGAGCAGTCATTGGCTGGTTTTGTTGCCCTTTTTTAAATGAACGAATTATTATTATTTATTATTATTAACTTTGTAGAATACCTTAGAGCAGCCATCGGCTGGTTTTGTTGCGTTATTTAAATGAATGAATTGTTATTATTTATTATTATTAACTTTGTAAAATACCTTAGAGCAGCCATTGGCTGGTTTTGTTGTGTTATTTAAATGAACGAATTGTTATTATTTATTATTATTAACTTTGTAAAATACCTTAGAGCAGCCATTGGCTGGTTTTGTTGCGTTATTTAAATGAATGAATTATTATCATTTCTTATTATGTTAATTAGCTTAAAACCAAATAAACGTTTTAATCTTATTTTAACTGTTTATCTTAATATATTTTTGAACCACAGGGTTTTGCTTATAGCTTAATTCCATTTAATCCTTTCAAGGCCAGGGTAGCCAATTTAATGTTAGTATTACCAATTGGAAGCCGCGGTGCCTCAATAAGTAAGGCGTCTGCTTAGTATCGGGGTGATTCTGGTGTTGGGCGAGAAAGTTCCTAAAGATTTTCCGTCACAGTTCCGTCTAGTCTTTGGTATCGGACAAAAAAACGAGGTTCCGTGTCAAAAATTGGTGTGCACGTAAAAGAACCCATGGCAGTTGAAATTCAAAATAAATAGTAAACCATAGGGTCGCTGTCCGGGCGCAATTGCCCTTATAGTACACTGCAATTTTAGTATTAAGTTTTATTTTCGAATTTTCGAATATGAAAAGTGGAAATATGTTGTTATCTAGCTTTGAGACCACGGTGGCTAAGTGGGTGAGACGATGGCTCGCTAGCCTTAAGGTCGGGTGTTCGATCCCTGCATTGGCCGAGAAAGTTCATCCAGGGTTTTCCGGCGTGATGCAGGACGAAGGGCCTGACAAGGACAGCAGTTTAGTCGTTCGGATGGTACGAAAAATCAAGGCCCCGCGTACACATTTGTGTGCTCGTAAAATATCCCTTGGAAGTTAGAATTCGATATAAGAGTAGGCCGTACCGCTGCTTCCCGAACAAAATTTACCTCATAACACACTGTACGGCCCAGTTTAGGAGCAGAACCGTATGGCATAATACCCCATTTCAATTCATTTCATATCAACGCCAAGTGTGACTAAGATGACACCGTCAATATCATATTCATATCACACTGTACGGCCCAGTTTAGGAGCAGAACCGTATGACATAATACCCCATTTCAAGTGTGACTAAGATGACACCGTCAATATCATATCTCCAATAGTTTAAAGTTACAACGATAGGCCTTATTATAGTGTACATTTTCACTCCAAATTATCTTATTGAAAGATAAATTATGGGAGATTAAATAAAAAGCTAACAGTTCTCACTATAATAGTTGAAAACTTGATACTTTAAAGGCAATGTGCTGAAAATTTCAGTTTTTAACTTCCATAGCGAGAACTGCCAACTCTTTATTTAATCTCCCATAATGTATCTTTAATATTTTATTTTCATTTAGTCACTTTAAACATATAATTAGCTGACTGTTCTCGATATAATTGTTAAAAACTGGATAACGTATATAGAATATATGTTTATAATTTCAGTCAAATTGCTCCATTCTGAACTAAGATATTAACTTTTGGATTTTAAGCCTAGCCTCGATCATCATAACTAAATTTACAATAACAAACATAGTCTCGATTATCAATTTTTATACGCCAACATTTCCATGTGGACGTTTATTGTCGTCGCACCTGTCCGGAAGTCCGCCCGTCCACAATTTGTCTACGGACACTCTACAGGTTATAATTTCAGTCAAATTGCTCCATTCTGAACCGAGATTTTAAGCCTAGCCTCGATCATCATTACTAAAGTTGGTACGATAACAAACATAGTCTCGATTATCAATTTGTATACGCCTACACTTTCACGTGGACGTATATTGTCGTCGCACCGGCGAAATTCACACGTACTTAATGAACGTGAATATATAATTATACATAAAAAACAGTTATATTTTGATAAAATCATAACCATTGTCAAGAAATCCATCAAATTCTGGCTGGTAGACCAAATATTGTAATATCCCCTCCTTAAGTCGTGTGAAATAAGTGTGGTTCAATGGTCTCGAGAGAGAGAGAGAGAGAGAGAGAGAGAGAGAGAAATGGGGGTTTAACGTCCACTTGACACAAACGAGGTCATTTTGGGACAAACGCATGGTTTTCAATTTTTATTTCAATAATTCGCTTGCGCGTACGGGTCTTTAGCAGGGGAAGGAAACCGGAGTTCCCGGTGGAGACCCACGAGGTTGAGAAGGCGCCCATATTTCCATGTCACATACGCTCACACTAGGGCTCGAAACCACAGTCGCAAGCCAGAGGTGTCTGGCCAGCTAGAGGTCGAAGCGTGGCATTCTAGACCACTAGGCCATCCCAACAAGAGGACCAAGAGGTCCGAGTGTTTTTACAATATATTACGCAATGTCTAAGTTCGAGACGATTGAACTACTTAAAATACAGACACTCCGCACGTGCGTTTACAGTGAAAAACGTCATGCCAGTCTAAAATTGTTACAATGTACGCTTGGCAAGTTGCCCGTACATTATTTGAAATAAATGTACGCCAACGTCAAAGGATGAAGTCACATCTGTATTTTAAAGCGGTTTATTCAATATTTGGGATGGAAATTATCGTCAAGGCTATCGACGACCTGCAGAAATTAGGGGGGTATAAATTAGGGTGTAGAGCGAGATGGATCAGAGCTTATCTAGAAATTCCTACAGCCATTATTAGCCCTTGTGTGAGCGTATGTGGCATGGAGATAGGGGCGCCTTCTCAACCTCGTCGGTTTCATCCGGGCACTCCGGTTTCCTCCTTTTGCTAAAGACCCCTACGCGCAAGCGAATTATTGAAATATATGTTAGTCAAATGACCTAGTTGTGTTGAGTGGACGTTAAACCCATTTCTCTCTCTCTCTCGACAGCCATTATTATTCGTATGTTATCTTGCAGGTAAAAAAATAAATGTTTCCGGTTTGTTTCCAATGAATGAGTTATTGTTAATTCGTATAGAAATATATACTGTTAAACGCCTTACAAATAACTATAGGTAATTTATTCTGGTATTGTATAGATATTAGAAAGTTTACGTTCAATAGAACAGTTCAATAAACAGTTTATTATAAGGGTGAAAGGAATGTGCGACAGGTGGTAGATCATATTCAAATGTTAAACTGTTTCAATGGCAGAGTATACAGGTCACAATGCTCTGGAATACAATTACTGCTTATTACTGAGTCTGAGGGACGTTTCGACTAGGCTTCTCTAGTCGTTATCAAGCAATGATAAAATCTAAAAAAATAAGACAAGTCAATATATACATGTAGGCTACATAACAATACATTCTCAATGCTGACAAAACAGGGATCTCCCTTAATTTGCACGTCCCTAAAAAATCTAATTTAATTAAGGATTAGAAATTTGAAATGCTATTTACACCATTCAATAATACCACTTAACTGAAAATAAAAACAAACTGACTAATTATTGATTAATAGGTACTTTGTTGTGGAGTATATACAATGATATGTAGGTTTTAATGGGGTGTTCTCATCCAGCTCAAAATATTGATTAAGGGGATTAAGGGTTTAGGACTGGGGGATTATGGTCTGTAGCAGAAATGTGTTCACCTAATTAGATATGGATTAACCGTTTAATAAGTGTCATGCGAACTGTAGTTTACTTGCCCATATGAAATATATATTTTTAATGTTGATGCTCATTTCATAGTGCTATTTAGTTAGTTATTTTTTATATTAAATTTTTCCATTTACATTAAACGTGTTAAAATAAGCATGTTTTACTTTAATAAATGTTGAATAAAGAGATTTTGTTTTGGTATAACCTGATGAAACAAACAGTGCCCAATGTGAAACAGACTACAGCTAATCCTTCTTTAGAAATTCCAATTAGTCACGCTAAGATGATTATTTAAGTTTTGAGCTGGTGAGAATGAACCGTTTTAATCAGGACAAACGTTCTTAGAAAATAGAATTTGATCAAATACTATCAACCACCTCAGGGGTGACTACACCCAACCTTCAGAATCCAACATTTGGTGTGTTTTTCCTCCGTTACCAAATACAACAGACTACTTCCATTCAAGTTTGTTGGAACTTTATTCTTTAGGTCAAGGACCAGTGTTAGTAACACATTTCTCCGTTGTCAAATATTTAATCAGACTTTGATATGGCTGGTATGACCGTCGGAGTGAGCGCTCTGGGATCACAGCCACGCTCTCACTCTTGAAGATGCGAACGCCCCTAATTGCCTTACGTCAGCGACTGACCAAAACACTGTGTATTTTATTTTAATCTATGGGTCGTGTTAATATCTAAAAATTTGCATCTAGTTCCGCTGCATTACGTGATGTGATATCTAATAAAAATTGGTTATGAATTTGAAATAAATATTAGGTCGAGGCCATAATATTGCTACAATTGTCCAGGGGCCGGTTGCTCGAAGCTACGTTATCTTTTCACGACCCGTTAACTTGAACGGAGAGAAAGATTGTTGCTGGAAATAAAGGCCCCAAACATTCGGTGGTGCAATTTTTTCCTACAGATTTATGCTAATATTTCTAAAGGAAAAAATAAAGTATTCTATAGTGTTTTCTGTAGTAAATTTAACAAACAACACGTTAACAAGATATAGGTCCGTTAGAGTTTAGCGGATCGTTAAAATAACTTAGTTTTGAGTAACCGACCCCTGGCGACTACAGCCCACCATCAAAACCCGCACTTAATGCCTTCGTGTGGGGATGGCAAATACACCCACCCTCCTAATACGGCAGCCCCCTACGAACACCCACCTTCCTAATCCGACAGCCCCCTACAAACACCCACCTTCCTAATCCGGCAGCCCAGTACAAACACCCCCCTTCCTAATCCGAGTCGCCCTACAAACACCCCCTTCCTAATCCGACAGCCCCCTTCAAACACCCACCTTCCTAATCCGACAGCCCCCTTCAAACACCCACCTTCCTAATCCGGCAGCCCCCTACAAACAACACCCACCTTCCTAATCCGAGTCCCCCTACAATCATTTCCTATCGTAATACACCACCTGTAATTCATGACTTATAGTTCTTTCCACCTGGGGGGGGGGGGGGGTAATGGTCTAGAGTGCCGCACTTCGACCTCTAGCTGGCCGACCACCTCTGGCCTGCGGCTGTGATTTCGAGCTCTGGTTCGAGCGTATGTGGCATGAAGATAGGGGCGCCTTCTCAACCTCGCGGGTTTCCTCCGGGCACTTCGGTTTCCTCCCACTGCTAAAGACCCCTACGCGCAAGCGAATTATTAAAATTAAATTAAAAACCATAAGTTAGTCCCTAAATAACCTAGTTGTGTTGAGTGGACGTTAAACCCCATCTCTCTCTCTCTCTCTCTCTCTCTCTCTCCCTCTCTCTCTCTCTTTCGAACTGAGTTTTCGTGTTAGTCTGGTAATGACTCGCGGTTTTCGACTATTTGGTGGTCCTCTTCCTCAATATATCTAGAAGAGTTATTTCCCCTCAACCACTCAGACCTAATTTGCTTTCTTAAATGATAGTATGGACACAGCTCACCAAATATTCCGTCACTCTGGTATAGGTATGGGCACAGCTCGCCAAATATTCCTTCACCCTCAACCGCAGGTCGAAAGGTTTTTTTTAAATCTTTCCCTTCTCCCGCTTTTGAATGGAGATTTTTGTTGCATTCTTGGTGTAGAATGAAAGAAAAAGGTCTGAAAATGCATTTTCTGCCAGGTATTGATGAATATTCTTGATTTTGGTGATACACTAGTTAAGAGGATGGTAAGGTTAAAATGTGGGGTGGAAAATTACATGTGTAGTCGCCTGTATCTTAAGTTTTCCATGGTGAAACTCCTACGTGCTTTTAAGTACGAAGTTGTCACATGTTGCTCCATCTGTGGTAGAAAGTGTTTTACCTAACAAAATTTGGGGACAAGTTGGTGAATGGTTAGCACGCGTGTGCTGTATCATAAAGCCTGTCATTGAGTCAACTGGCGTAGTTTCGCATTCCTGGTTGTACGTGACAAGGAGTAGGGTCGCCTGTCCAGCCTCGTTGGAAGAACACAAATTTCTAATTATAAACTAAACCTTAAATGCCACGACGAGGGGCAGGCGCTGACGCAGAAAGGGGTGATAGGATAGGTATTTAGCTTATGGGGTAGTCAAACTCTGGTGATATCTAAGAGTCGATTTTGTATTTTATATGGTCCATTTTCTTTCAAGGGCGGCAGATTTTATAAGGAGAGGTATAGTTGCTCATAGTGCCCTTGTGCCTGTAGTGGCGCGCCTCATAGCTTCCGCATAGTGACCATGTGTGCGCCCTTAAACCCGACAGATTTGTCAGTGCCTTAAAAGCATCACTGTGTGATCTCCCTGCACTACCGACAGGGAGAAGCCACGATGCAAAATCCCAGGGAACTTTCAGTGTGCAAAACATCACAGCATCACGACAACCCGACATTCACGACACCACGACGTTTTAATGTCGTGGTGTCGGCAGGCCCGTAGCCCGGGGGTGGCACGGGGGGGGGGGGAACTGCCCTCCCAATACTGAGTCTTGCACCCCCCCCCCAATATCACAAGAAAATTGGCCTTTACCGCAAAATTCATGCAGATGCCCATGCTAGTTGGCCCTCCCGAAAACATCTTTGCCCCCCCCCCCCCCAAAAAAAAAACAACTTCCTGGCTACGGGCCTGGGTGTCGGGTGAAAATGCTGTAGTGTCGGGTTAAAAATGTCGTGATGTAATGTGATGTCGGGTTGTCGGGGTGTCGTGGTTTCGGGTTAAAATGTGATGTCGTGATGTCGGGTTGTCGACTTAGGAAGGGCGACACCACGACATCACGACATGATACCAATCAGCCACCATATTTCCCCACATCTATTGTTTAGAGTCTAAGTCCACCCGGCCATTACTAATTATTCAACAAAGGGGATTTAACGTTTAGTATGTAACAAATTTGTAACACTTCATCATAGTGAAAAAATAAATAGATAATTTTTATAGTATATATATATTATTTATAAACAGTTTGATATATAATAAGTACAAATATATAATAAATAATTATATATGCATATATATTAACTAAATAAATAAATAAATACATATATTAACTAAATTAATACATATATACTCACCAGTAACGATAATTAGAGTGATAAGTTTACAACGGTGATACTAATTAATTAGAACAGACTATAGTCCTACAGCCACGGTCTACTAACCTCCTAATTCTTTATTGAAAAATAAAATGTGGGGAAAGTGAGGTTAAACCGATTTCACACCCCTTCGCTTGGTTGATTAATTATAAATAATTAAAATTAATTGCCTTTTATACGTATTATCGTATAACTAATGTGCACTTTGTGTATAAATAAGTGTCAATTATATAAAAAGCCATAAGCTGCATAGCCTTTTTTATAAAAAAAACCCCTAAAAAGTATACTGTTTGAATGGCATTTAGTAATTGAGCACATTAAAAATAAACACAAAGTTATATGGATAACAACTACTATATTTCTATTAAAGCTACGTTTCAACAATGATTCTCTTGTCGTTTTCAAGCACAATACTGATACAGATAGAAGGAATGAGATATATATACTATGTACAATCACAACATTTAATGAAAACTAATTAGGAAACCAGTGACCCTTGTTCTAATAACCGGCGAATTCAGGACTAATCCTTTAGGAACTAAGTCACTGTCCCTGCATCTCATTAGAAATGTTAAACTGTTACACACTTGTAGATATTTACATTCCAACTTACTGATCTGATTGATGTGTCGTACTGCCTCATCTCCATATATCTCATTCAAACAGTATATCAGACATCAATATGGAGATGAGGCAGTACGACACATCAATCAGATCAGTAAGTTGGAATGTAAATATCTACAAGTGTGTAACAGTTTAACATTTCTAATGAGATGCAGGGACAGTGACTTAGTTCCTAAAGGATTAGTCCTGAATTCGCCGGTTATTAGAACAAGGGTCACTGGTTTCCTAATTAGTTTTCATTAAATGTTGTGATTGTACATAGTATATATATCTCATTCCTTCTATCTGTATCAGTATTGTGCTTGAAAACGACAAGAGAATCATTGTTGAAACGTAGCTTTAATAGAAATATAGTAGCTGTTATCCATATAACTTTGTGTTTATTTCTAAAAAGTATATTTGCATTTACCAATGTTGAAAGAGCTAGAATAGATTTATTTACTTCGTTTCTCACGGTCTTGAGTTTTTGACCTCCCGTGCTACAACATCTAGACCTACATTATATCGAGACGTAAAAAACACCCAAGTATTTTCCGCCAGTCATTAACAAATTTCATTAAGTTTTCATATTTCGATTTTCTATTCAAACATCTTAAATAGAAGGGATGTTAGATGGCCGAATAGTAAGCACGTGCGTGCTGTATTATAAAGCCTGTCATTATGTCAACTAGTGTGGTTTCGAATCCTCGGTTGTACGTGACAAGGAGTATGGTCGCCTGTCCAGCTCGTGGGTTTTCTCCGGGTCCCCCGGTTCCGTCCCACTGCTGAAGACCCCTACGCGCAAGCGAATTATTGAAATAAAATAAAACCAAATTACTATTTGTTAGTCCCGAGATGACGTAGTTTGTGTCGATTGGACGTTAAACACCATTTCGCTCTCTCTCTCTATCGCTCTCTCTATCTCTCTTTCTTTTAGCCACCTTGAATAGGAACACAGTCCCCA
The DNA here is from genome assembly GCA_917208275.1 of Patella pellucida. Classification (NCBI taxonomy): domain Eukaryota; kingdom Metazoa; phylum Mollusca; class Gastropoda; family Patellidae; genus Patella; species Patella pellucida. The sequence goes on along the minus strand of OU795040.1, from coordinate 15,190,890 downwards.
CAAATTGCATCAAGTTTTCATGTTTCGCTTTTCTATTCAACCATCTAGAAAAGAAACATAGGGTATGTTCGATTCACAGTCCAGAAAGTCCAGAATTGACAGAATTGCAATCGAGTGACGCTGAATTCAGTCCTGTCACAGTTCTAACAGTCCCGACAGCTGCGGTGGTGTGAGTAGAATTGTGACGTATTTTAAGTAACGAATATGTTTCAGCTGTCATGATTGGTTGAGATATTTTGTATGCTGTCGGCACATGCGTTGTACTCCAAAATTCGCCTTTTCACTCGATTGACACTATTTTCGGAATTGAGAGAATTTAATTCCGGAACATTCAAGTTTTTTTATTTCGTTTTTCTATCATATTCCAAAATATTTGATATTTCTTTTCAGGCACATTCACTGCCATATATGGACAGTTATCACCATTTTTGACCAGACATTCATGGCTGTTTTTTTCTGAACTGCAGCCAAGATGTTTTGGAAAGTTTTGTAAGTTTATCCCACGCGCATTGAAAGGGAGATAACCGTACAAATATACGTCATCGATCCATATAAATGGTGTCACGTACGCAGCTTCGTACAAAGGTTGTATGGCGTCACCAGGTAATATAACAACGAAACCTGGACAATATGGCCAGGGCCATTGTCCCCTGTCACTAAATATTTCATTGTCTAACTTCCATTTACCTTTGCGAAATATCAAACCATTCTTTATAACATTACAGTATATACTCCCGCCTTCCGTAAATGAACCGAAATTATCTAAAAAGCGCCACATATCAAACATTACGTCATCATCAACTTTGACTACGTATTTCACATTTGAACAATGTTCAGTTATCCACCTTAGTCCCATCACGCCTTTATGGGTAAGGTTATGATACGAATCTAGGAAATTGCCCTGAACCGTGTCGCCATATTTAACATGTTCCCGTTGTATGAATTCCTGAATCTTGACGTCATTAACTAATCCCAATAGAAACACAACACGCACTTCCTTAAACAAATGACGTGATCCAAACGTAGACCGGATATTATGTCGTCTGGTGAAATGAGGGGCGGCCGTGTGAACCAGAACCAAAACCTTTACTAAGGGCATGTCTGAACATATTTTGGGACTGTTCAGTATATAATCACCGTCCAAAGTTAGTGGGAACCTAACGGATTCGTTAGCGTTGATATCATTCACACGGGAACTGTTAGCAAACACCGACGTTGTTATTATACCCCTTCCTCCATCTTTACATAAGACGATAAGTATACCAACAAGACAGCCACATACAACATATCGAAACAACGTGAATAGTCTTGGCGCCATCTTTGTAAATTCTGAGTCAATAAGACATGTCTTGTGTTAATTATTATTCTTATTTCTCTCTGTTCAACAGGGCTGCGTTCTTTCCTTCGTTCGTCACTTTGCGGGTCTTAACACCCGATGCCACCAAGGAACAGTTGAAATACAATTGGAACCAACTAGGAGTAACCGGTATTGAGCCTTGATCCACCAGTACCTTGATTAACTTGCTGCTATGCAAATCTGTGTAAAAAAGTATATACATGTATTTAAATATGTGCATAAAAAAGGGCAAACTCCCTCGTACTACGATTATTTTTTCGGTCGCCATTTTGAAAAAACAAAATGGCGGGTATTATTGGATTGACTTTTATACTGCAATTGTTTTGATGTAGCACCCCTAAGAATCCATACAATGATATTAATAAACACATAACTTCTGAAAATTCGAACATTGTCATTTTTGCGTCCATTTAGGAAATGTTTACTACAATTTTCGTCTTCAGCAGCCCTGAAAACCTCTAGAAAACAATATTCAACGACAAAACAACAAATAAATGGCCTGTTTGCTATGGGATTTTGTTTTGAAACATAAATAAATCTTTGACTTGATTTTTTTCAAAACTTACTTTGGTGAGTTGGATGTCTTCAAATGGGCCGACCCAGTCAATTTCTGCGCGATTCAAACAAATGAATGAATGAAATGGGGTTTAACGTCCTACGCTTAAGCTCCTAACCTGGGCTAATTGAAGACGGGCATACGCCATACAGTGTGCTATGAGGGAAATTTTTGCCCGGGCAGCGGCGCTACGGCCTACTCTTATATCGAATTCCAACTGCCAAGGGATCTTTTACGTGCACTCCAATGTGTACACGGGACCTCGGTTTTTCGTCCCATCCGAACGACTAGGCAGCTGTCCTTGTCAGGCCCTCCTTCTGCATCACTGACAAGGGGAAATCACGCCGGAAAATCGAGATGAACTTTCTCGGCCTATGCAGGGATTGAACACTCGACCTCCAGGCTAGCGAACCAGCGCCTTATCCACTTAGCCACCGTGATCCCCGATTCAAACAAACTATATACATCAAATTGAAGGTATTGAATAGGAAAATGTGAAAATAACAATATCTGTATTTTCAAAATTTCCTCATTTCGACTCATTATGCCATTACGGGTCACATATATCGTCACATATATCTTCCAGAATCGTGAGTTAAATTTCCAATGGCAATACTTGAAAAGTTGCACTCTTCTTATATACCTCATTACGTACCTGTATCAACTTTTTTTTTACTTACACAAAGTCAGTCCAGAATCTTGTGTCAAATCCACAGGATCGCCTCCCATGTCATCTTCCGGTATAGACCTACACCAAATCCGTGTTCTCGGTGTTATTCATGTATTTGCTCAACGTTTAATTACATAGTTTGTCCAGAATCACGTGTCAAATCCCAACATTCCGTCTTTAGATATACAGCAAGTTAGTAGTGTTTCAATCCCCGGTTTCTTCACAAATACGTTAGGTCAGCCCCAAGTTTCTTCAAAAATACATTAGGTTTGACTTGTGGTCAAGACTCGGTTTCTTCAGAAAAACATTAGGTTTGACTTGTAGTCAATTCCCCGTTTCTTTGGAAATACAAAAGGTTGCGATTGTGATTAATACACAGTTTCTTCAGATATACATCCAAGCTAGTATTGCGTTCAGTCCACAGTTTCTTCAAATACACACCCAGGCTAGTATTGCGTTCGGTCCAGTTTCTTTAGATATACACCCACGCTAGTATTGGGATCAGTCCACAGTTGCATCAGATATACACCCAAGCTAGTATTGCGTTCAGTCCGCAGTTGCTTCAGATATACACCAAATCTGTCGAGTCTTCAATCCGCCGTTTCTTCTCCCCCTACTACCGTCTTGTGTAGATATGTGTATGAATGTATAACGTTGGTTTGATTTAATGATGATGAGATTTCGTGAGAAGTATATGACTATTGGTATTATTGGTATTACAGTGTTATAAGTCACGCTAATCAAATAACTTCTAGTTAATTATTCATACACATTTACATCATGATATCGTCTATAACACTATCGATCTATCGATCTATCGATCTGTTCTGGAAAGATATGGCACACAGAAATCACCTCTGTAGTAGATTGGAAATTATATATTAGGGGCGGGGTGACCGTTTATTTTACATGCATGAAGACATTTTGAGGTAAAGATAGAGATAGAGAGAGATAGAGAGAGAGGGGTAGAGAGAGAGATAGAGAGAGAGAGATAGAGAGAGAGAGATAGATAGATAGAGAGAGAGAGATAGATAGAGAGAGAGTGATAGAGAGAGAGAGATGAAGAGAGATAGAGAGAGGGAGGTAGAGAGAGAGATAGAGAGAGAAAGAGAGAGATAGATAGATAGATAGATAGATAGATAGATAGATAGATAGATAGATAGATAGATAGATAGATAGATAGATAGATAGATAGATAGATAGATAGATAGATAGATAGATAGATAGATAGATAGAGAGAGAGAGAGAGAGAGAGAGAGATAGAGAGAGAGAGAGAGAGAGAGATAGAGAGAGAGAGAGACGGGGTTTAACGTCAACTCGACACAAACTAGGTCATTTCGGGACTAACATCTGATTTAGTTTTTTTTCAATAATTCGCTTGCGGGAGGAACCCGGAGGACTTGGAGAAAACTCATGAGGTTAGACAGGCGACCCTTCTACTTGTCACGTAGAACCGGGGATTCGAAACCACACCAGTTGACTATTTGACAGGCTTTATGATACAGCACGCATGTACTAACCATTTGGCCATCCAAACCCCCTAACATGTTTTTAAACTGTAGTACGAGATAGTCGTTCTGACTATACTAGTTCAAAATTAGGTAAACAGAAATGAATATATTATCGGACATTTACTCGATAAGTCAGACTTTAAAGTGTTCACAATATAGTCTCGATTGTCAGGTACGGTTGTTACGATAATAAACACCGAACGTGTTGGTTCAAAGAGTTGATTGTAGGAGCGGCCCCGATTTCGGGGGGGGGGGCTACTGACCATACCCCCCCCCTTAACCTTTTTTCGCTTTTTGAGCTTTTGGTGACATTCTATTTTCACTATAAAAAATTATTGCCGGGGCTAAAGCCCCCCTAGCCCCCCGGCTCCGCGGCCCCTGATGTAGGCTTGTCGTGTGAAATAATGTCTTATTAATAAATTATATCGGCTAACATTTGAGTCGGAAAGAGAGACCTGGAATTGGCTGATTTAACTCCTACACAATATATCTACAGAGAATTCAACATCTGTTATGGTAACACTTCTGATACCAAAATTGTTGAAGCCTTTAAAGCCTTTAAAGCCCCAATACCACTCTTGTTGTAACTGAATAATATGTCCCAAACTTTATTCTGATCAACAAATTGTACTATTTTACAATATCTCAATTAATTGATGAATACAAATTGCATCTTAACACACCTAATTGAAAAAAATGGAAAGACTAAACTGTATGATAATGAAAGGCATTACGTAAACACTTTCAAATGTAACTTGGATTGAAACATATTTTCGAACCCTCTGGACAAGTAAAAAAAGATGTAATGGATAATTTACACAACAGGTAGGACACTTAAACATCTCGTAGTTAGAATAAGGCTATTTTTTTCTCGACCTGTCAAGCCAGCAAGAGTGGTATTATCCCTTTAACCGTAACCATGATTTAAAAATACCAATTATGAAAAAGATATCATCATTACACCGGTATATGTGGATAGGGGTATCACTTTTCAAATATTTTGAGGGGGGTTGTCAAAAAATGTTAATTCTTTTTATTGATCTTGCAGGTGTGGATCCACGGTGGGTGGCTGAGGGGGCCGTGCCCCCCACCCCCTGGTCATCTAAACGACTAATGCATGGGGCACTCTGATGATTATCATTTGCTCTATAGCCCCCTCCCCCTCGAGAAAATCCTGGATAAATCATGTACCATCAAACACGTTCGTAAAAGGGAAACCCTCTGATGTATAACAACCGAGGGCGGTAAGCCATTTGTTTCTCTGTGAGGTATTTCTCTCACACAGGGCTGGATTAACCATTAAGCAAAATAAGCATAAATTTTAATAGCCGAATTTTCAATGGTGCCTTAGTGTTCAATGAAATAATTCGAGTTGGTCAGACGACTCAGACCGCAAAAGTGGCCCGGTTGAAAGAATTTTTTGTTTATTTTTCTCTTTCAAGTATCATCTTTAACCTCTCTATAAATGTTTGTAGGTATGAGAACTATGTCCCCCAAACATCATGTAAATTAATCACAACTTTACCCTCGATTTTATATTTTGAATGACACATAATAGGGCACCAAAGTCTTAAGTGCTTTTACACTATACAAAATCGTAAATAAAACAAATAAACCACTCGGGTCTATTTGATAGGCCTATATTATATTCCTTTCAATGAAAACACATAGTTGAAAATTTTAAAACATGCTAAGTGTGTGTGTGTGTGTGATGGTGTGTGTGTGTGTGTGTGTCAAATAGCTTTATTTAAGTCCGTTTATTTGCATAAATAACTTGCCATATTTTTACAATCCTTTTAAATTTTGAACTTTTTTCTTTGAAGCTGGGGTTCCGATTACGTAGACTAATGGTAGGCCTAGGGTCACCTGACCAACCTCGTGGGTTTCCTCCGGGCACTCCGGTTTCCTCCCACTGCTAAAGACCCCAACGCGCAAGCGAATTAATGAAATAAACGTAAACTATATGTTAGTTTGTGTCGAGTGAAACCCCATTTATCTCTCTCTCTCTCTCTCTCTCTCCCTCTCTCTCACACACACACGTAGACTAATGAGGGCTTAGATCGCCGTCGGTTTAACGGATATAAATAACACTTTTACAAACGAAACCCAGAAGTCAGAGAAATAGAGTACGTTTAGTGTCCAAAAAAGATGAAAAACAATAATGTAAATTTAATTATTTTGCGCTGAAATACGGGGTTATTGGCATGGTTTTTGACATTCTCCACGCAAGTCTCGCTATCCAGCATTCGACTCTGCCGTCGGCTCGCGTTCTATAAATGTTTGACCCGGGGGTCATCAATCACGTGATTTACTACTTGGTCAAAAATGGCGCCTGTCCGCGAAATGTTCTTGGCGTTATAAACACTTTTTAATTTTATGGGTTTTTTAAGCGAATTCGAAATGTTTATCCCGCAAAGTGATTTTTCTGTCATATTTCAAACATATATCGAGAATTATTTGATTTTGATTAACTAAACATTTCTAAATTAATTGTTGGGCCTATCGATCACGTAGTACTGATAAACAAACCCACGTGTATTATATTCTAAAATTAGAACGGCGACATGCGCAGTTCGGTATTCCGACGATTTTACCCGTAGTCTTACGCAAAAGAGTTCCCTGTAATATCTGTATATACATTGTTACTTTGCAATTGTGACCCCATTTCTATTTCAATATGGTAATAGTATTAAATATATTATCATTTATTTGTTTTAAATCGTATTGTTTATCATTGTCTATCTTCACTAAGAATCCTGGTGACGTAGTCAATTGAGCCGACAGCAGAGATTAGTGTGGACTGCAAGGGAAGACAGCTCTGTTTGGGAGATTGGGACTCAGACTAGTAATTATTTGCCCATTGACTTCAATGTTAAATGGGTGTAACATCACAGGCTGTAACTTTTTGCTCAACATTCCGTTGGTTCCAATCTTTTTAGGCACAATGGGGACCACATTTGGCACTCTCCTCATCATAAACCTGTAGGGTTTTTATGGTTTAGATTTTTTGCTACAGGGATTTGAAGTTGCCTGGGGTGAAAATCTCACTTCCGAAACATTTGATTGCACCGCAGAAAGACATTTCACACCCCATCCCTCCGCTGTAATATCACCAGTATTACCCAAAACTGCTTTAAAATTGCAAATTTGATCCCTTTTACTCCTAATCTAGACCAAAAAGTCAACCTAAAAATGCAGGAAGAGGGAGAAAAAAATTAAGGGAAAAGTTCTCTATTAATAGCTCGCTTACCATCATGAAAAATAGGCAAATAATTGCTAGTCTTAGTCCATTGGGTTTTTGACACTACTTTTAGTTTATACTTCACGCGAGCATTAGAAGTAAAGGGAGACAACCCACTTATTGAACACCGCTATGGAGGCAGACAACCATTAATTTCCCCATTGACTTCAATGTTAATTCTGGCCTCTTTGCCCACCTCCAACTTTTCCCCAAATTTTCGTTGGGCTGAATGCTTTTCACTATAGACAGAGGACCAAATGACCATATCTTTGCACTAAAATTTGTATGAGGTTGACCACCAAATTTTTGAGATACACCAACTTGAAGAAGCATACCCAAAACATGTAACTAGTTGCCGTACTTATCACCGTAGCCAACCTGATAACTCAGTTATCCTTCCGCCTCAAAATCTTGAATATTTACTAAAACCTGACAGAAAATATTAATTCAAACCCTCTTCTTCCATTCGAGACCAACAAATCAACAAAAATGTCCATGCAAAGGGGGAGAAAAGAGAAGGAGAGAGAATTGCTATAAATAGACGAACTACAATAATTCGCACTACATTCCATCATGAAATATATGCAAATAATTACTAGTCTTGGTCCTCTATGACAGGATTTGGAAGTATCAAACTTAGCCCATTGACTAGAATGTTGAGTCCGTGTTATTTTGATGGTTATTGTTTTAATCTGCCGTTATTGGTGGTCTGCCTCCATACCACTATGCCAGGATTCGGGCGTATCAAACTTAACCCTAGAATATTATTTTGATGGGTATGGTTTTAATCTGCCGTTTTGATTTTGATTTTGTTTTCTTAATTACGTGTTAAATAATCAGCCAGGGTACATTTTAATTAAGTCTTGTAATTTACAAACCGTTACACGGTAAACAAACTTATTTTGTTATCTAGCTCTTGCGATTGCGTTTGGATGGATGCACCCGGTCACCACCGAGACAAATGTCTGTTTATAAATATATATTTTTACATTAATTTCAAAGAGTTTTAATAGTTTCACAATCTAATTAAAACACAGATCTATATTTCGTTTCGTTTCTTCATACTTTAAATGGCCTCCACTACAGACAGAGCTAACTGGTTGTAGTGGAAGGTCGCGGCAGGAGTCATACGAGAGGCTTTTGACCCTATGACGCCAGTCAATGTTAATGTTTCTAGTGGGATACCCACAGTAAGTGCACTTCACTCAAACAACTAGCCGTAACAGACCGTTTCATTGGCTAATCAGTCACACCAAACAGAACGCCGGTTATATAACAACTCTTCCTGACCCTAGTGGAGTAGAGACAAATAAAACGAAATTTTGAACTATGCAAAACGAAACGAAATAGGATCTGTGTTTTAAACAGATTGATTAGATTCATTAAATGTTACTAAGTCACGAAGAGTCAAATAGATTGATGACCTTGCTGCATGACATGAATATACTTACTGACGTCATTACGACAATATTTTATAGCCTCCAATCAGCTTTGATTAACGACCATATTAATTTGGTTCTTTGAGTCTCAATCAGCCCAGTAATTTCAAATAAAAATCAATACTGTATGTTGCTTTATAAACGTAAACCATATTGAATGTCGCAGTCTTCTCGTAAACCAGATTGCATGTCGCAGTATTCACGTAAACCCTAGTATATGTCGCAGTATGTATGTCGCAGTATTAACGTAAACCATATTCTATGTCGCAGTCTTCACGTAAACTAGATTTATGACGCAGTATTCACGTAAACCATATTCTCTGTCGCATTATTTTATGTAGGAATAAGAAGGTATGGAATACAAAATACTGACTTATAATTTAGCTTTATTCAGAATATTTTTGTTTTTGTCACGGACCATCTCTTTCATCCTTTAAACAATATGTCGGACTCATTTGCGCGTGATAGATTCGTTCATCAAGCCACACGAGTGAAAAATGTTCCGAAGTTAATAAATGGTCACTTTCTTTTCATCTGGGAAATTACATCAGGTTGTAAAAAGTAAATTAGTTATTTGTAGAGATAATTGGAGTCAGGACAAAGGCAATGCGGCCTTTGAACTTGGTTTCTTTAAGAAAACTGAAATTAAACTTGTTTTTTTTATTTATGAAAGGGAGAAGAGAGAAAGAAATAGGGTTTAACGTTTACTTGACAAGGAGTAGAGTCGCCTGTCCAACAACATGGGTTTTATCTGGGTCCTCGGGTTTCCTCCGACTGCTAAAGACCACTACGTTCGGGCGAAATATTGAAAAAAAAATAATCCATATTATTATGTTAGTCCCGAAATGACCTAGTTTGTGTCGGGTTTACGTTAAACCCCATTTTTCTCTCTCTCTCCCTCTCTCTCTATCTCTCTCTCTCTCTCTCTCTTAATCATTTATTGTGTACATTGAATCTTCAAATGTAATATCAATCATAAAACAGTTCAGTATTTACAAAGTTTGTCACCATCTTCTGTAGACGATCATCAAAACTGAAAATGATCAAAACAACCCTAATTGGCTAAAAGTCCATTTGGATTCCGAATCAATTAATCGGATTGTAATATAACTCACAAATATTTACTTGTACTTTTAGGGCTGTTCTGCTTTAAGGCCGTTTGCTAAACCAATTAGTGACGGGCTACTTGTTAATCAGAGCCATTATGGTAAATAGAGAGAGAGAGAGAGAGAGCGAGAGAGAGGAGAGGGAGATAAATTGGGTTTAACGTCCACTCGACACAAACAAGGTCATTGCGGGACTAACATAATATGGTTTAATTTTATTTCAATAATTCGCTTGCGCGTAGGGGTCTTTATCGGTGGAAGGAAACTGCTAATGTACATGTACAACCGGGGATTAAAAACCAGGATGTTCTCTTTCCTGAGCCTTACCGCCAACAGTTTCTGGAAGAAGCCACTGGTAGTCACTTAGGAGGGTTTTAGAAATCTTTTGTGAAAGTTGAATCTCTAAAAGGAATATAAGTCGGAAATTAAAATTTTCGTATATTTCGGCTTTCTCTTTCTTAATTTTGCCCCCACAACACTACTACGGCCTACGGGTTGGGGTGGGCGACAGAACGAGAGAGAGAGAGGGGGGGGGGGAGAGAGAGCTGTGGTTAAACGTCCACTCGATACAAACTAGGTCTTTTCAGATTAACATATCGTTCAAATTTATTTCAATAATTCAGTTGCGCGTAGGGGTCTTTAGCAGGGTTAGCAGTGAGAGGAAACCGGACCCGGAGAAAATCCACGAGATCGGACAAGCGACCTAACTTCTTGTCACGTATAAGCGGGAAATCGAAACCTAGCCACTTGACTCAATGATGGACCTTCGCGTTAACCATTCCCACTTCGATCCCTCACTTCTCCCTTTTTGGTTCGAGCTGGGGGGGGGGTGTCTATCGTTGTATAATATTTGCTTTATTCATTTTTTTTCTTAATTAAATATTAAACATACATTATGCAGGAGCTAAATCTGCCTATTGCAGGTCTTTCTTTAGGCCTGAAAGTTATTTAAACTATTAATTAGACAATTTTTAACATGAAAAGACCATAATCAACCTTCAATGACATCGGATACTCGAGATAAAAACGGTTCGCAATTTAAAAATTGAATTTAAGAATGTGAAAGTGAGACTCAGTCTCGAATATACCAGTGCTCTAGTTACCACAATGCGCACATCTTGTCAAAAATACAAACAGTGACAACTTGGCTCAGAAATAAGTAATATGAATGAAATTTTCAATATTTTTATAAGATTAAGTCATTTCGGGACTAACATATGGTATAATTTTATTCCAATTATTCGCTTGCGCGTAGGGGTCTTTAGCAGTTGGAGGAAACCGGAGAAAACCTACGAGGTTGAACAGGCAACCCTACGTCTTGTCACGTACAACCCGGGATTCGAAACCACGCCAGTCGACTCAATGACAGGCTTTATTATACAGAACGCACATGCAAACCATTCGGCCATCCAACCCCCAAATTTAGAAAGTGTCGGGAATTTACAAATGGCGATTAGCAACTTTAAGAGCGAAAGCAAAATTGTATTTTGTAAAATTGATGGTCGAAACAATAATTCGTCTTTTCATAAGAGTTAGTATTAATCTTCCATGAGAAACCTTCATCGAACTATGTCGACACGAGGGGTCGATGCGAGGGGGTGTGGATATTAACAAATAATCTCTATTAATCGAACAAGTCAAAAATGGCAGTTGTTATTCTCCCCGACCACTCGACTAGTGATATTATCAGATTTAAGGATGGAAGAATTCAATTCTCCGAGTGTTAATCCCATAGTAAACCTCAATGGGTCTGATTTCATTTCATTAACAGTTACCGTTATCAGCTAGTCAAGGAAATCACTCTATGCCTTCATCGATCTCCGTACGTGATAATATTCCATAGACGTAGGTGTCGTCATGTCACGTGCTCCTATCACGTGATACAGTTCACATGATGACACGGCCCCCGTTCAACTAGCTAGCTATTTAATCTCTATAGTTCAAATTGTCCCAAGTTGCGGATTTCGGCGAGGGAGAAGACGAATAGGGATTTTTTAAGAATGAAGAAAATTACAACAAGTTTAAGGTTATGTGTATTATTTGTAATATTGGATGTTATACCTGGCAACACGACATCCCTTCAACCGCAGGATCAAGCCGAAATCAGTGACAAAACTTTACTAAACTCGGACAAAACTAAAAGAGCGTTCAGTGCTTGGAACGGTAAGCGCGATTCTGTTATAGACAATAATAAAAGACCAGCGTTTAGTTCCTGGAACGGAAAACGCGATGATTCCGATTCGGAAACTTTAGAAAGTAACAAAGATAAACGTCCGGCGTTTAGTGCATGGAGCGGGAAAAGAGATTCCAGGGTCCGCAAACGTCCGGCTTTCAGTGCATGGAACGGGAAGAGAAGTATGGACAACGATATTTATGATAAGCGGCCGGCGTTTAGTTCTTGGAATGGTAAAAGGGACCCGGAGATCGACGAACTAGAAAAGAGACCTGCTTTCAGTTCATGGAATGGCAAGAGAAATTTGGAAGAAAAGAGACCGGCATTCAGTGCTTGGAACGGAAAACGCAACGCTCTTTCTATTCAAGAAGAGAAGCGTCCGGCGTTCAGTGCGTGGAATGGAAAACGCAACGCTCTCTCTTTTCAAGAAGATAAACGCCCGGCGTTCAGTGCGTGGAATGGAAAACGCAACGCTCTCTCTATTCAAGAAGAGAAACGTCCGGCGTTCAGTGCGTGGAATGGGAAGCGCGACGGAACTACTAAGCGGTCGACTTTTGGAGAATGGAGTATGAAAGTAGATTCGCCCCGAAGAATAAAACGTGCAGCTTTCAGTCCCTGGGGTGGAAAGCGGAATTCGGACTTGTATAATACCGATGAGGAAGATATAGACGAGAAAAGACCAGCTTTCAGTTCGTGGAGTGGTAAGAGGAGTGATGAAATAACGGAAAATAAAAGGCCAGCATTTAGTCCATGGGGTGGCAAGCGTAACGCGGAATCATCCATTGATGACAGCGATATGGACAGTGCTAATAGTGACGACGACGTTTGGTGGAATACCCCGATTAAAAGAGCCGCGAACCAAATGAAACGGGCACAATTTGCAGCTTGGGCTGGAAAACGCGCAGAAGAAAACTTTTCTCAAAACTTATTAAATTATTTGAGAACGGCCGACAGTGATAATAACGACGAAAACTTGGCCCCTGTGAAAAGACAATCATCCTACCAGATGGCTCAGGATATGTACATTCTTCAAGCTTATTTGACAAGACTTCTAAAAGAACGAGCCCTCAAACGAAGTTTTGGTGCGTGGAAAGGGAAAAGGGTCAATGACTATTATTTTTCTGAATAATAAAAAAATAACTTTTCTAACTTTTCCTCGTCTAAACTGATTTCAAAACATAAATGTAAGTTGCGATTTTATTAAATTATATTTGTTATGTTCTGTGGTCTTTTCATTTCAAATTGTATTAAATTTGGATTTAAAGCGGCAGTAATGCTTTGCCGGCAAAAAATAAATTTCGATTTCACTATAATATGCATGTCTTTACTTTCGGTTTCTAGAGAGAAATTTGTTCTCCTTCAAAAAGGTGTTAACGAATGTTGTAATAGGAAAACACCGCCAACGAGTAGTCCGGAATTTTAACAAAAGAGAGGGCAAGGGAGAAATGGGGTTTAATGTCAACTCAACACAAACTAGGTCATTTCAAGACTAACATGGTTTAATTTTATTTTAATAATTCGATTGCGCGTAGGGGTCTTTAGCAGTGGGAGGAAACCGGAGGACCCGGAGAAAACCGACGAGGTTGGACAGGCGACCCTACTCCTTGTGACGTACAATCGGGGATTCGAAAACACGCCAGGGGTTTATGATACAGGTGTTTTGTTAATATGATAATATTCAATTGAAAGTCTTTGTGCGTCGTAAAAAATTGTCGGAAAATATTACATTGTTCATTGCTAAATCTAATTAGTGCAATGTACTAAAATCGGTTACTAAACATTTAATTGAGAAAACAAAATCACAAATTCAACGGCAGATATTAACCTGGATTCGTTACAGTAAGATTGTACGTCTTTACTTTCCATATACATCTATACCGAATTGTCCATACTTTTTTTAGAAATAACCATCCGATAAATACTTACAGGACAATATTATGTCTTTAAGAAAAAAAATTAAAAATTCAACGGCAGATAATACCTTGGATTAATTCTAATAAGATTGGACGTCTATACTATCCATACATCTCGAATTTGTCATACTTTCATTGGAAATTACCACCCGGAACAGACAATATTTCTTTAAGAAACAAAATTCAAAATGCAACGGCAGATAAAGCCATTCGGATTATAAAGAGAGCCAGCAACATTTCAGCGGTGTTTGAGTGTGTTGTATTTATCGTATATATCGTCTTGAACAGTAATTGATGTTGAGTGTTGATAACACGTGTTCAATTATCATAATATTATCTTTATAAAGACTGATTTGGACTGTGATTCCTTTTAGCGAATCAACTTTTAGAATATTGTAGTTTGCCAGGATTAACATTCCCAGGCCCGGATTTTGTCAAGGAGGGGGCATACATTGGAGCAAAGGGTAATCATCAGAGTGCCGCATGCATTAGCGGTTTGGTGTTGTCCCCAGAGTCTTCGTCGCGGTCTCATTCCGAAAGCAATTGTATACGTTGCTGGAATTAGCTCCTGATTCCCCTAAATATTGTTTAGATACCCCATGCTAGGTCCCCATTATTATGATTCGCTCTACCATTGCAATCGTGGTTTAAGTCATGGAAATCAAATGAAATGAAATGGGGTTTAACGTCCTACTGTTCTGCTCCTATTGGGCCAATGAAGACGGGCGTACGCCATATATAGTATGTAATGAGGGAAATTTTGCCCGGACAGCGGCACTATGGCCTACTCTTATATCGAATTCCAACTGTCAAAGGATCTTTTACGTGGACGCCGACGTGGAAGTAATCGTGGTGATCCTATCTGGTCTTATAATATATTGTGGTCAGTCGTAGCAGTCGTGTTGATCGTATCGAAACGTTTTCGAACTTATCCCTGCCAGATAGTGGACTTATTGGAGACTTTTGGCAACCGAAAATTCCCGATCCGTATCGCGTATCCGTATTGATTTTGCGTTTGACGTCGACAATGCGTGTGTATTTCTCATACCTGATACGGCATACGGATACGTCAGCAGACTTTATACAGAAAAGGTCTGTATAACATCGTTGTCTTTTTACCGTATTCTTTTTCTGCTACTTTTTGACTGCTGGAATGTTGTGCCGAGCGACTTTACTCCCTCCAGTTATTTGTAGGCTAGGCACTTGACTAGTACTGATGTTGATCCTGGTAGATAACTGCCATCATGCTGTGATAGAACTGAGCTCAGTTTAGCTACCTATACATACGTATCGCGAAAATCTGCCAAAACTCTAAAACTATATTGACGCAAAGTATCACGTGACGATACGGATACGGGATACGGATGGGAAAATTTCACTTCCCAAAAGTCTCTGATAGTGACAACCCTATCGTCACGCATCACGAAACCGTAGGGAACCTAGCATTAAATTACATGTATTGCCTTAATGGTGTGACAAAACCTCTTTAAAATAAAGAACGTTGCTTTGAAGTCCTACCCCCGACCCAACTTGTAGTAATGTTGCATGTTATAATGTCTTTTGTGCGACAACTAGCAGATTAGGCCCCTAGTTCACAAAGCATGATCAGACTTCAGTTAAGAATTTACTCAACTTTCAATCACTGTTTATGAGAAATATATTTTATCCAGAAACACAAAACTTTGCACATAGTTTCTATTTATGTATTTAGATACATTAAATCAACCAAGTTTGATAAAGGTGTATATTTTGATTACATTCTTATCTTAAGCCTTAGAATGCCTATGAACTCGGGGGCCATTACGCATGGTTAAATTTTAATACGTAATATGTTTTAGATACATGTACTTCTTATTTCCAAATTACATTGCGGTTTTTCTCGACAAAACGTCCTTACTGTTCGAGAAGTACAGCGCTGGCCAGGTACAACCCAATCAGGTTTGCTCATATGCAGGGTGGAAGACCTTGTGAGGAAAAGCAACTAGGCGTCCAAATTGGGCGAAAACCAAAGCTCCCGTATAACCATTGGCAATTTTGTGAAATCTAAAAGAATCGGCCGTGGCGCCGCTATCCATTCAAAATTTCCCCCAAACACACTGCATGACAGAGTTAGTATTCCTTATTCCGGATATTGGGGTATTGGATGGCCGAATGGTTCGCACTTGCCCTATATCGTTCGTAAGGTCTGTCATTAAGTCAAGTGGCGTGGTTTCGATTCCCCGATTGAACCATATGTTAGTCCCGAAATGACCTAGTTTGTGTCGAGTAGACGTTGACCAATCAATGTATATTGTACGTGTAGATGTTACCTGATTTTGCGTCGTATGATACCTGACCAGGGCCAAATTCCCCGCTCCAACCAGAACTAATTAGGCTTGACGTATCCCTAACACTTTGATTATCCTATGGTAAAATGCCTGATGAATTCATAGAATAAAATGAGTAGGCGGTATAAATGCCGCTAGCGTCTTTGGTTTAACGAAATGAAATGGGGTTTAACGTCTGACTTATCCACACCAACCAGCTATAGAAGATGCACATGCGTCATGCAGTGTGTTATGGGAAACTGAACAGTGGCGCTTCCGTCTACACTTTATTGAGTTTCAACTATCAGGGGTTCTTTTATTTGCACAAGAACGTGTGTACGTGGCATCTCGTTTTGTTATCCCATCCAAATGACCAGGGCCCTGTTTCACTAAATTTATCTAAAGATAAAATCCTAATTTTAGTAGATAGTTCAGTTTTGATTAGCTGGGCACTACAATCAATCTAGTATTATCCTATCAAATTACTAAAATTTCAATTTATCTTAGTTAAAATTTTGTGAAACGGGCCCTAGACGTTGTTTCTATCAGTCCATCTGACCTGCACCGCTGACAAGGTGGAACACTACAATTTCCCAAGGCACGTGTTCGGCTATTACAAGTATCGACCCCAGCTACCTTACCCACTGCGCTTCCGTAGTTCCCTTTGCAGAAATATTTGAGTCCAAATCACAAATGACATAAAGAATAGAAACGGGTCAACGTTTCACCAAAAATTGTTTGTTAGGATGAGCTTCCATACTTTTTCGTCATCGAATTCTAATAGTCAAGGGTTAGTTTATGTGCATGTTTGCGTAAAGGGGCGGACCTCGATATTCCATCCCTTTCCGAGCAACAACGTACGCTTCCCTAGTAAGTCGTATAGGTGTCACTCCTGACGATACTTTTTTCTGGTCGAGAGGCCCAGTGTCAAAACAAAATCAGTTGAAATGAAATGATGTTTAACGTCCAACTGTTGTTCTCCGACTGGGCTAACAAAGACGGGCATACGCCATACAGTGTGCTATAAGGAAAAGTTTGCCCGGACATCGGCTCCAAGGTCTACTCTTATATCACATTTCAACTGCCAAGGGATCTTTGATGTTTACACCAAGCGTACACGGACCTCGATTTTCCGCCTCATCATAACCATTATACGTTGCCAGACCGTCCACCGTGCACCACTGGCATAGGAGGAACCACGCCGGAAAATCCAGCTAGCGGGTAGGTGACTTTAGAAGTAGGAGGGAACCTGAGGACCCGAAGACAATCCCCGAAGCTGGAATCGAGGCCCTTATCCTTGTCACGTGCAAGCAAAGAATCGAATCAATGCCACTGGATTCCATGACAGACCTTATGATCCAAAGTACACTCTTTAAACCACTAGATCAGCCCCCCCCCCCCCCCCGGGACTACCAGGGGAATGTAAAGTGATGTCAAGCGTAGCCACGGGACCTCGGCTTTTCGCCCACCCGAGCCTCTAGACACAAGTTCCTTGTATTTCTCCTAAATCACTGTCAAAAAAACAGACCGGCCATTCTAAAACGTATCTCGTTCGGGACTAGCGGCAATGAAATACGCCTAGACTGAATTCTAATTGTGGATAAAAATCAAATATGACCCTTGGCAGTCCGTATGATAACAATAATGGTGTAAATATTTGCTCATTCATTCATGCTAATGGGTGAATAAACCGAATTAAACTCTAAAAGTCAGACTTTGTAACAATCGTTGTTTGTAGACATAGAGGAATCCCCCGCAATGGAAACGAATTATACCTTGAGTTATAAACACTGGTTCAACCATGAATTATACTGGTTCAACCATGAATTATATACCTTTAATTGATCTGTCCGGGGATTAATCAGTGATTGATGGGTTAATAGATATTGGGACCAAGCACAAAAAGAGGGAGACAGAGAGAGTGAGACAGAGAGAGAAAGAGAGAAAGAGAAATTGATTTTAACGTCCACTCGACACAAATAGGTCATTATGGGTCTAACACGTAGTTCAATTTTATTTCAATAATTCGCTTGCGCGTATGGGTCTTTAGCAGTGGGGGGAAACCGGAGTGCCCGGAGGAAACCCACGAGGTTGAGAAGGCTCGAAATCACAGCCGTAAGCCAGAGATGACCGGCCAGCTAGAGTTCGAAGCGCGGCACTCTAGACCACTAGGCCATCCCAGCCCTCCGAGAGAAAGAGAGAGAGAGAGAGAGAGAGAGAGAGGGGGGGATAGGTTTTTTTTTATAAGCAATATTTTATTCAGATTTGTATCTCAACAGGGATTGGGGAACAGGCATAGCCTATATTAAATCAGGGTTTAACGTCCACTCGTCACAAACTAGGTCATTATGGGACTAGCACGTAGTTCAATTGTATTTCAATAATTCGCTTGCGCGTAGGGGTCTTTAGCAGTGGGAGGAACCCGGAGTAATCCCACGAGATTGGACAGGCGACCCTACTCTTGTCACGTACAGCTCTGTAATCATTCAGCCTTCCAACGATTTCCATCTATCCCTTTCTTTAATTAATAAGGGGTCACTTTGAATCCTTAGAGAAAGTGATAACGCAGATAGGGGCGAGCTGCTAGATGATTTTGCATGAGCATCACGATTCTGTTTGGGCACGGAGACCCAATACGGCTGGTGTTCACAGGGGTGTTAATATGTTCAATGCTGGACTCGATCTGATGAGGGGGGTTGGAATGGCCTAGTGGTTTAGGGTGCCGCGCTTCGACCTCTAGTTGGCCGGCCACCCCTGACTTGCGGCTGGGCTTTCGAGCCCTGGTGTGAGCGTATGTGGCATGGAGATAGGGGTGCCTTCTCAATCTCGTAAGTTTCCTCCGGTCACTCCGGTTTCCTCCCACTGCTAAAGACCCTATGCGCAACGAATTGTTGAAATAAAGTTGTTAGTCCCGAAATGACCTAGTTGTGTTGAGTGGACGTTTAACTCTCTATTTCTCTCTCTCTCTCTCTCGATCTGATGAGCATTATGATCACAGCACTGGAAACATCATGATCTGTTTTCCATTTGAGAGGGGATACAAAACTCATGGGGTAGCAACATAAAATAAAATGAAAAGCGCTTTAACGTCCTACTGTTCTTCTACGATTTGGCTAATGAAGGCCGGCATTCGCCATGCAGTGTGCTATGAGGGAAATTGTGCCCGGACAGCGGCAATGCGGCCTACCCTTATTTCGAATTCCAACTGTCAAGGGATATTTTACGTGTACGACAATCTGTACACGGGACCTCGGGTTTTCGTCCCATCCGAACGATTAGACAGCTACCCTTGTTAGGTCCTCAGCCCGGGTCGCAACATAATCCAAGCCCATGACTCAAACATGAAAACACGACAATATTATGGTAGTTACGTAGGGATAACAAAACATATTATCATGATAGTTAGACAGCTTAGCTGATGTAAACATGCCCGAGAAAAACTTGGAATTGCGCGTAGGGGTATTGAGCATTGTGATGAAACTGGAAGACCCATGAAGATGGGCAGGCGACCCTATACTCCTTGTCACGTACAACTTGAGAATCGAAACCATGCCAGAGAGAGAGAAAGGGGGGAACTGTAATTCATTCATTTCGAATACTGACTAGAGAGAGAGATAATTGGGGTTTAACGTCCACTCAACACAACGAGGTCATTTCGGGACTAACATTATGGTTTAATTTTATTTCAATTATTCGCTTGCGTGTAGGGGTCTTTAGCAGTGGGAGGAAACCGGGGTGCCCGGAGGAAATCCAAGAGGTTGAGAAGGCGCCCCTATTATCTCCATGCCACATACGCTCACACAAGGGCTCGAAACATCAGCCGCAAACCAGAGGTGGCCGGCCAGCTAGAGGTCGAAGAGCGGCACTCTAGACCACCAGGCCATCCCAACCCCCCAGAGAGAGGGAGAGGGGAGAGAGAGAAAGGTAACTGTAATTCATTCATTTTGAATACTGTCTAACTCATCCACTTAGAGTAATGCATTGTTAGTACAAAGACAACAAAGCCATATGTACGAGTGAATAACAGAAATGGTCCAACAATCTAATTTCAATATGGCCGTTTTAACTGTATACCAATTGACTCTTAGAATACTAATGTCTATTTAACCGAGTCAAAATGCTTTTAGACCAGTTTGGTAGGGAACTACTTCCTTTCATATCGTTCAGTTGTTATAGCTGATTTACATACCCGATTTGCATACCCAATCGCAAACCTGCACTCTTAAAGCTGTAACTGCTACTTAGATTGACTGTTGCCAGGTAGATCCGCCATCTTGTTTTGAATCTCGTGTCACTAACCATTAAGAGTTAAATCCCTTTGATGTAGGCCACATAAAAGCGTCAAACTAGATTGATCTAATGTTTTATTTTGGGATGGTACTAGCTCTATTCGATTAAAATTTTCGTTTTAGAAAATTAATCGGATTTAGTTGGGTTTGTTTTTTGAGTTCGTTTTTGTTTTTTTGACTAATTCTATCCTTAGTATAGCTTAAAATGCCGGAATTTGAACACAAACTCTCTACATTTGTCTTTTTTCTTCGAACGAAAATAGTATGTCGACTCACAAACTAATCGAACCACAAAATATATCTCACGCAGTACCGGATCTAGGCTGTCCCATTGATGAAGATCTCAACCCAAACGAATGAATGAATGAATGAATGAAATGGGGTTTAACGTCCTACTATTATGCACCTAACCTGGGCTAATGGAAGACGGGCATACGCCATACAGTGTGCTATGAGGGAAATTTTGCCCGGGCAACGGCGCTACGGCCTACTCTTATATCGAATTCCAACTGCCAAGTGATCTTTCACGTGCACTCTAGTGTGTGACAGTTGGAATTCGTTATAAGAGTAGGCCGTAGTGCGGCTCTCTGGATAAAATTTTCCCCATAGCACACTGTATGGCGTGTACCCGTATTCATTATCCCTTGGTCGAAGCAGAACAGTAGGACGTTAAACCCCATTTTATTTCACTTTCATTTCTTTAAGACGGAAGCTAAGAACAATTAACTATAGACTTCCATTTAACGCCTTACGTCCACCATTGAATTATCCTTTCTACAAGACACCGTTTCGCCATGTTTATTGACTGTTACAAGAGTCCGATCATTCAAGATCAGAACTTGAAAATGTCGGACATGGATTGGAAGGTTCTATTATTGTCACAAGTACAAGATCTTTCCGGTTTTGGGTGTAAAAGATAATATGATAATTTAGTGTACATACTAAACCGCTATTGTTATCTATATACGTCATGCTGGCGCTACTTTAAAAATCATACTTGACTACTTATAGTTCTAATAATTGATAATGTACATTTACTACATACTACAAAAATCAGGTTAAATGGGGTTTATCGTCCTACTCTTCTGTTCCATCCGAGCTAATTCCAGTGTGCAATGGAGACCTTTTGCTCGAACAACGGCTGATAATCTTTTACGTGTACGGAATGTGTACACGGGGCCTCGGGTTTTTTTTTGTTTTTATTCGCTACAAGGTCCTCCGCCCTGCATCTAAGACAAAAGTGTGCAATGAGAGGCGATTTGCTCGAACAGCGGCAAGGATTCTTAAGTGCACGCCAATGTGTACACCACTCGGCAAATCTCGACAGATTCCGGTACCCTACATCTAGACTCGGCTGTATAATGAATTCCGCCATTTTGGAACTATTTTTAAGGGCCCGGGTAAAAACATGACTGCCCCCATAGAGATTATATCAACAAACTAAAAAATGGCTGCCCCCATAGAGATTGTATCTAGAAAAGACGCCATTTTGGGACTTTTTTGTAAAAGCGGCACGTTTTCCTGTTAAAGTAAATCGGCAGTCGGCTAGCCGCATCGCAAATGTATGGTCGTAGGTACATATCACTTACTGTCATACATCCGAGTCTAGATGTAGGTTACGGAGGGTACCGGAATCTGTCGAGGTTTGCCGAATGTGTGTACACAAGACTATTCGACATTCCGTACAAGGTCATCCGCCCTGCATCCACGACAAAAGGAAACCACGTGATCAGTCAGATACCCTATCTTTTGCGCAGCAGTCGTCACTACCTATGATATCAGGTGGTATCGGGTGTTCTTTAACCTGTAATGATGTCAAGCATATGAAATGGGGTTTAACGTCCTACTGTTCTGCTCGGAACTGGGCTAATGACGGGCATGCGCCATATAGGGTGCTATGAGTGAAATTTTGCCCGGACAGCGGCACTACGGCCTACTCTTATATCCAATTCGATCTATCGAGGGAGCTTTTACGTGCTTGCAATGCCCTCAATCCTGAATCACTGACAACGCAGAAACACGTCAAAAAATCTGGATGAACTTTCTCGGCCAACGCAGAGATCGAACACCTGATTTCCAGGCTAGCGAGCCGGCGTCTTATCCACTTATTGCAATTATTGAATAGTTACAAAATGAAACGATGTCGTAAATGAAACCATATTGCAATTATGTAACGTCATAAAATGAATGTATGTAGCACACATGTAACGTAACAAAATGAATGGATGTCGCAAACATTTATAGTAACAAAATAAAAAGATCTGGTTAACATGTAATGTAACAAAATGAAACGAAATACATTAATATCTTTCAATGAATGGATGCGGCACACATGTAAAGTAACAAAATGCAGCAATTACTTAAATTAATCAAATGAAACCATGGTAAAATTATGAAAAGTAACATAATGAATGGATGCAATACACATGTAAAGTAACAAAATGAAACGATGTCGCAATTATGTATAGTTACAAAATGAAACGATGACACACACGTAACAAAATGAATGAATGTCGCAAACATTTATAGTAACAAAATAAGGAGATCTGGGGCCGTATTTATAAAAATTCTTAGAGTTTTCTTAACTTTTACTCTAAGACTTCCTAAAACAACATTTAGTTAAAAGTTACTCTAGAAATATGTATAAAGGGTCTTAGAGTTACTGTTAACTAAATGTAAGACTTGGGTACTAACCAAACTTAATCTGTCACAAAAAGAATCCCACCCATGTCCATTCGATATCTCCTTATCAACTCGTCATTGTTGTACTCCACTAAGAAATCTCTTCTTGTTTTAAACTCTCTAGGCGGCGTACATGGACGGCCATGTTAACCAAGATAAGAGTACTTTTAACAAGTTAGGAGTGCTACAGGAGGACTCCTAAATGTGGGTCATAGTTAGGAGTAATCCTTAAAGTAAAATGTTTTATAAATAGGTCTTAAGAAAATCTACAATGTTAGGAGTAATTTTTGACAGTTAAGAGTTGGTTCCAACTCTTAGAATTTTTGACAAAATGAAAAGATGCGGCATACATGTAAAGTAACATGTGAAGTAACAAAATGAAACGAAATACATTAAAACAAGTAGGTATGTAGTTCGTCTATTTATGGCAGTTTTTTTTTAGCGTAACTAATTTTATTGACGTTATGGCCTTGAATCAAAGAAGAGTGTTTGAATTTACACTTTCTGTCATGTTTTTTGGTGAACATTCACGATTTGCAGGTGAAAGGATCAGTGAGCAAAGAGGTAACAAACAGACCCTTCGTCGAAATATTTAATATGTTTTTATAGGCTACGAAAGGGGGCGTATTGCTAGTCTGAATCCATATATAACCATAGACAATGGTAACTATAGCCAATTAAAACCACGGTGTTACTATGTAAATACTTGTATGTATAAATACACTATAGTGTCCATCTATATGTTATGACATTATTTATGAATAGTCCAAAGACGGACGAAAAGTACTTTAAAATGTTATTAAACCAGTGTTGAAATCAGTTTGTGTCGGCATACCTTTTATCTATTCATTATTTAGCGTGAAACAGAGTAGTGTAGCTTTGCGGTTGTGCTAATAATTTTGGATAGATATAAATTCCCACAGTTTGTCAGCCCCATAACATTGCGAACACATAACGGTATTATCATGGACCTTATATTACTGTATTAAAAGTTCCGTGGTTTTATATAACAAGTAGTATTTTCCCCAGCACGTGTGATTGAAACACTAACTGTAGGTTATACGTATGTATGGTAGATATATAATGGTATATACACTACAGCGGGGAATTGTGGGTAAATAGTAAGATCACAGAGTTACTCTAGCAATATCACGTGGTAACGGATATAGCCGACAAATCCCGAGTGGATTTACCCAGCTTGTCTGCATGTTTTAATAAGTTACCACCATAAACCACTGTGCTATAGGAGTGGCCGGGGAGATAATGTCACGACGTGGCATTTCAGTCTATGCTTCTTCGAATACTCCCTGTCAAAATATAAATTAATTGATGATCCCTGTACAGGAAGTTGAATTGTCTCATGCAGGGGCCGCGGAGCAATAATTTTTAATAGTGAAAATAAAATGTCGCCAAAAGCTCAAAAAAGCGAAAAAAGGTTAGGGGGGGGGGGTATGGTCAGTAGCCCCCTCGAAATCGGGCCCGCTCCGCGGCCCTGGTCTCATGTCACGCACAGAGAGTTTAGCCTTCGTATTTGCAAGATCGACCCTGTCTGCATGTTTTACTTGTCCTAAACGTCACTCCTATAGAAGATTATGAAGCATTAATTCGGATCTGAAAAAGTACAACCCGGCCTCGATTATAACCCGGGCCTCGAATAGAACCTGGGAGTCGGGGGTGCTGAACGAAATAGAACCCCAGGGTTGTATTCCAGGAAATGCGGTATGTATACGGGGCAACTCGATTGTTTGTCTCAGATTAGCGACTAGACGCGGTTCCTTGCAAAAACATACAGGAGGAAACCATGTTGGAAAATTCCGGGGAACTTTCTCGGCCAACACCCTCGTCGACCTCTTGACAACAGGGCAGCCTTCGGGTGCGTTTGTTTGGTCACGACTATACGGCAGGGTATAGTTCACTACACCCGAACAGAAGCTAGTTTGACCATAGTCATCAAAATGGACGCCGTTCTCTTCAATGAAACCCTTTACTTAACGAGAACGCAAGTTTGTTTAATGAAAACTTCGACATGACCACATCATTCTTTGGAGACAAATTCCTGGAACGTTTGCCAAAAGTTTTTGACTATGCTGAAAAACCTGTAGTAGAAATCTACTCACAGTTGAGTTAGTGACCGAATTATCCCCAGACAATAAAATAGACAATCCAACCAAATATCCAGAGTTTATTTACAGGTTACATAATGTATATCAAACTGGTAGTATTTAATGCAGAAAATCGTTTGTTTGTGCTAGAATATGATAACGACGATTTCAAGAAATCTACTCACATTTGACATAGGGACCGAGTTATCCCCAGACAGTAAAAAACAACCAATTTGTATTTAATTAACAAAATCGTTTGTTTGTGTAACTGTTTTTCCAAATAAAATTCACAAATGGCAGATATAATTTTACTATAATAATGTCACTTTCATAATTTCAATCTGACATTAGCCTTGGTTGACAAAACATGATTATACACTCTATATTATATAATCTGGAAACTGGGGCAACATTGGTAGTTTACGTTCTATCTTCAAATAAAAATATGTCTTGTCGCGGGCCGCCATTTTTAATCTTATTTTACCAGCCTTAACCGACCTGGAAATATGGGTTAACCATGGTCGCGACTATAGTCTAACCATTTGAAGTTCGGGTGCTCATGGTTGAGACTATGGTTGAACATTTGGAAGAGCCGAAGGCGGCCCTGGCTAGTGAACTAGTCACAATGGACCTTAATCTGATTAAAATACAGATCTATATTTCGTTTCGTTTTATGCTTTCGGTGGCCTCGCTAAATGAAGATCTCATCGATTGTACTGGAAAGTTTCAAGGGTCGAACGACCGGCTTTTGACCCTTTGACGTCAAACATTTATTAATCAACCAGCGTTGACGTTTTTAGCGGCCTACCCACAGTTCCGTGCATTAAACGCCCAGAACTCGCCGTAACAGAAAGTATCATTGGCGAATCCCTCACTTCAACCAGAAAACCGGCATTATAACAACTCTTCCAGATAAAGAATGAATGAATGAAATGAGGTTTAACGTCCAACTATTATACACCTAAAGTTGGCTAATGGAAGACGGGAATACGCCATACAGTGTGCTATGAGGGTAATTTTGTCGGGCAGCGGCGCTACGGCCTACTCTTATATCGAATTCCAATTGCCAAGGGATCTTTTACGTGTCATCCGAACGACTAGGCAGCTGTCCTTGTCAGGCCCTCCTTCTGCATCACTGCCGGAAAATCGAGATGAACTTTCTCGGCCAATGCAGGGATTGAACACCCGACCTCCAGGCTAGCGAACCTCCACTTAGCCACCGTGATCCCTCTTCCAGATAAAGTCAACTAAAACGAAATTTAAACTATAAAACGGACGAGTGGAACCTACAACCATCAAACCAAGGACATAGGTCATCGACATGACATAACACAGATATTATAAGCAATCCGATAAACATCCAATCAAATGGACGAATCTGTCTTTTAAATACCAATTACATATCACTCGGAAAGACACTGCCAGAAAATCTCCATTAAGTTTCCAAATCCGTTATGCATTTAATTTTTTCTAAAGAAGAAATACGTCTCCTTCTCTTTCTGTAATAAAATAACAAACTTGTAATCATATTAGTCGTAAACAATCGATTTATTCCCCACCCCACCCATCCTCCATTTTCATTGGATTGCTCAAAACTGAATTTTAATAACATCTCTATTGAGAATTAATTATGATTTTCAAAAAACGGAAAACAAAGAATAATAATCATTACAAAAACACACTGAATTAATTTTTGTTTAGCATTTCAAGACAATTATTCAAATTATGATAAATCATTTACATTAATTGATTTTTAAGAAGTAGGAAATAAAAGAAATCAAGTTTTATTCATGATTTTCTACCAATAATGGTGGAGGTAAAGTAAAACACAGATACAAAACTTGGCGAGTAATCGGCTGTGTTTTACTTGTGATGACCTCGCCATTTCAATCATTATAAATTAATGGACGAGGGAAGAAAAAGCAAGAGTTATGAAGAATCTCCTTACGGTATTGATTGTGTTTTTATGTTTTATTTCCTAGCAGGCCTTCTGTTGCGCTTCCCATCACTGTTTCATTGTCTATAGTAACGATGAGACTGGATTGTTACGCTCGGGTCTTTCATTCTGTTCATTACTGTGTGTGTGTGGGGGGGAGGGGGGTTAGAGAGAGAGAGGGGGGGAGAGAGAGAGATGAAATGAAAAGGGGTTTATTTCCTAGCAGGCCTTCTGTTCCGCTCCCCATTACTGTTAAGAGAGAGAGAGGGGGGGGGGTAGAGAGAGAGGGGGGGAGAGAGAGGTGAAATGAAAGGGGGTTTATTTCGTAGCAGGCCTTCTGTTGCGTTTCTCATCGCTGTTGTATTGTCTACAGTAGCGATGAGACTGGATTGTTGGGATCGGGCCTTTCATATCTATTACTATGAGGAAGGGGGGGGGGGGCGAGAGAGTGAGTGAGGGGGAATGAAATGGGTTTAACGTCCTACTGTTCTGTCCCTTTACTGTGTTAATGAAGACGGACATACGCCATACAATGTGTCCGGGCAACGGCACTTTGCACCACTGACAAGGATAAACCACGTCGGAAAATTCCGATAAACTTTCTCGGTCTATGCAGGGATCGAACATGTGGCTTCCATGCTAGCGAGCAAGCGTCTTACCCTCTTATCCGCCTTGGCGCAAGAGAGGGGGGGGGGAAGAGACCGAGAAAACTAGGTCGTGTCGGAACTAACATATGTACCCGGAGAAAACCTAAGAGGTTGAACAGTGTACCCTTTTCACGTGTCACGTACCCGCAGAGAATCGGAATCACGCAATGACAGACCCTAACCCAACCCACCCAACCCACCCAACCCATATTATGGAAAGGAATATACTATTCTGGTTTGTACCAATACTGAATGGTAATCCATTGAATACAGACCGGTTCACAGAGAGAGAGAGACACACACACAGGGAGAGAGAGAGAGGGAGAGGGAGGGAGAAATGGGGTTTAACGTCCGCTCGACAAAAACTAGGTCAGACCATTGAGTACAGACCATTCTCTAGAATTGGGTTTGGCATGTGACCCTACTGCTTGTCATGTATAACTCAGGCATTGAACCACTCCCTTACGTCGGCCTATATATGTGACAAAAAAGCATTTTAAAAAAACCTTTCCTTGGCCAGCCCTTGAATACAGATTGGTCCCTGGAGATTTTAGGCAACTCTTTGAATACATATAGGTTCCAAGACATTTTAGCTATGCCTTTAAAAAACAGACCGGTTCCATGGGATATGGGAGGGGGGGGGGGGTATTAGATAATTACTCTGAACGACACCCCCGCAATTGCCGATAAGTGCTCCGTGGTTGGCCTTTTTTGTTTCTTTGCATAAGGCCAGCGGCACGACAACGCCTTCGCCTAAGAACATTGGTTGCATCCATGAACCTAGGTCGAGCAGGCATGGATCAAGTCTATTTTGAGGCTTTCTCTGGCAAGTTTCTTATTATATAGGAAAATACTTGTATACGATATCAGCCTTGGTGTAAGTGGACTAAAAACGTTCGGAACGAACGAACGAACGATTGGCGATACTGTGGAGGTTCAGTGCGGGGGAGTTTAATGATTATTCGCATCATGTAAAAACAAAATGTTTGTAATTATAGAAACATTCGTTTGTTTGGTTTTTTTCTAAAACTGAACTGATGACATGACAGTTTGAAATAAATTTTAATTAATATCCTTCGTTTTATGGGTTGAAAAGAAAAAAAAAACACCTGTACGACTCAGGTGAACGAGTTGATTGCTCCCGTAAATAAAACAATTACCACAATG
The DNA here is from genome assembly GCA_917208275.1 of Patella pellucida. Taxonomy (NCBI): domain Eukaryota; kingdom Metazoa; phylum Mollusca; class Gastropoda; family Patellidae; genus Patella; species Patella pellucida. Next base: position 15,161,795 of record OU795040.1, on the reverse strand, counting down.
ACTACTCCAACATTTTTCTCTTCTCCATTGTAAGAAAAAGACGCATTTGTAATTATTATAACTAAGTGTTTATTTTGTTTCACTTATATTGCTTGCTGTTGTTTTCGGAGTTCGATAATCAAAAAAGGATATTCATCGATTCCTATACAGCCAAATTTTTAACATAAAATAGATTGGTTGTAAGGCAGTGGAGATTTATTTGTAGAAATTGAATTATTGTCTGATGCGATTTTCTTTGAGTTTGTATATTGCGTAATCCCGGATATCATTATTTTTAAGAATCTTCATAAAGTTGGGTTTTTATTAGAATTAATTAAAAATCTAAAATAAAATCAGGGAAAAATTCATTCTCTATGGTAAATCATAGAAAACTCTGACGGCACGTCCATGTGCTGATTACACTATTTTGCTAGATTACACTATTTTGCCTATACCGTTTTTTTAGGACTTCGGATTTTGACTAATGGTTTGGATTGTTCGTACTTGGTTTTTATTTTATTTTTTCATTCATTCTCTATGGTAACGCCTACTATACTCTGACACCAATAAACAATAATATCATTCATTTGCTGTCTTAAATCCTAGAAGACTCTGAGGCAAATAAATCATTCTCTATGGTAAATCCTAGATTACTCTAACATAAAGAGAGAGAGAAATGGGGTTTAACTTCCTTTAGGCACAAACTAAGCCATTTCGGTACTGACTATGATTCAATTTCATTTCAATAATGTACTTGAGCGTAGGGGTCTTTAGCAGTTGGGGGAAACTGGAGGACCCGAAAAAAAAACCACCAGGTTAGACAGGTGACCCTACTCCTCGTCACGTACAACCGGGGATTCGAAACCACGCCAGTTGACTCAATTACAGTTTGTATGATACAGCGCACGTGCTAACCATTTGGCCATCCAACCCAACTGACATAAAGAAACTACACTATTATAATATATTCTCTATGACAAATCTTACAATACACTTGTAACACTAATAGTAAGTGCAGGAGAACCGCACCACACGCAAAACAAAAATCTACAAGACAATACAGAAAATAGACATTGCAAAAAATAAACAATTATCAAATAAAGTGAATGGATCCGGGGCCAGCCGTAAGCGTCCACTGCGCTGTACATTCTTTGTGGTAAATCCTAGATTACTGAAATTTCGAATCCTCCCCAAAAATCTCCATTGTGGTTTCCCATCGTCAGTGGTGCATGGCGGGGGTCGTGGCAAGGAACAATGCCAAGTCGTTAGGATGGGACGAAAACCCGAGGTCGTATGTACCCGTTGGCTTGAACGTAATGAACCCTAATCAGTTAGAGATCCCATTGCTGCCCGGGCGAAATTCCCTCAAACCACACTGTAGGAGTATGCCGGTTGGCGAAGAACAGTGGGAACCCCATTTCATATCATTCTTATTAGTTTTGGCACGACCTAGTTTGTTGCGAATACATAACTATTGGTTATTAAATGACCTTTGGTCTAACTTCCGGTCGATATGAACCTAATAGTATTATCTCTCTCTTCACACTACAACCTTATCAATGCCCTGACCTCATTCTCACCAAGGACTAACTTCCGTCACTTTCCTCCATTCAGACTTTATAAAGAAGGCTTATCATATCCTCAAAGATTTTCAATTTGCAGTCCAGTTAATAGATCGCACAATGCTTTTTCAAAGCCCAAGTATTAATACGGACACTTTATGTCACAATGATTATCGAGTCTATGCAACGTCCCTGGTAATTTTTTTTATTCTCATTTTTTTTTTGTAGAGAAAGAGAGAGAAATTGGGTTAGTGGTCGACTCGAAAAACAAAGTAGGACAATTTAGAACTAACATATGGTTTAATATTATTTCAATAATTCGCATGCGCGTAGGGGTCTTCAGTAGTGAGAGGAAACCGGAGCACCCGGAGAAAACCCTACTCCTTGTCACGGGGATTCGAAACCACGCAAGTTGACTCAATGACAGCCTGGCAGGCCTAATGATACAGCGCACGCACGCTCACCATTCAGCCACCCAATCCCCAATTTTTTGTAATACCTGTGTTTATCATAATAATATTATTCGCTTTTTTGGTTAATATCTGATTTATTAGGGTTATGAATTAATTGTCAATATTCTCATTTATTTCAATAATATTTAACTAAGACAGATAGATTTTAATATGAAAACAATTAAGCATATTGTGCATTGCACGCACCTGCCTATATCAGCAATATTCTTAACACACACAAACATGTCAACTACACACACACAATGGGGTAGGAATCCAATAATGTTTCATTTTCAATATTTAAATGTACAGAAATGAGAGAGAGAGAGAGACAGACAGAGAGAGAGGGAGGGGGTAACGTCTACTCGACACAAACTAGGTCATTTTGGGACTAAAACATGGTTTTAGTTTTATTTCAATAATTAGCGCGTAGGGGTCTTTAGCAGTAGGATGGGAAACCGGAAGACCAAGAGAATCCCCACGAGGTTGGACAGGCGACCCTACTCCTTGTCATGTACAACCGGCGATTCGACACCACGCCAGTTGACTCAATGACAGGAATTATGATACCACACGCACGTGCAAACCATTCGGCAATCCAACCCACCATGTCCAGAATTACTGTATGTGGGGCCGGGTAGGGGGGGGGGGGTCCTTTGAGGTGCTTAACGTCCGCAGAAATAACGGACCTAAAGGATTCCTGGGCTGATATAATTGTATTATGATATATTATTAAGTAAGATGTAATGGGTTAACAATGTATAGCCGGTTTGTCTTAGACATGTATAGAACAATCTAGATAGATGTTCCGATTTCTAACCACAATGACCTTGTACATGTAAATATGTTATTCAGTATATTTTAAATAAACAGAGTTATGTATTTTTTTGCACTGGGTCACTTGTCACTTGTCAAGGGACCTGAAGCCTACACGGGCCGGGGTATACGGTGGTATACCGAGTAATGTTTCTTTGGAGGGGAGGACAAAATTGTGAATTAAAAACTATACGTGCCCCGCCCGCACGGTTTTAGCAAAATGACCCCCAGTTACTAAAGAGATATGGGAAATTGACGCTATAGCGCTAGAGATGATGTATCTTTCAAAAAGGTTTTGAGCCCGGGGAAAAGACCCCCACCCCCCAATGCTGCTTGTCGCAGGGTCTGGTGGGTCCTGTCGCGGATTTTGGTAATTTCATTTTAGGTAATACCAACGTATTAGCTTTGTTTCGATGTTCTTTGTAGAGTAAGTTCTTTAGAATTGCATCGATCTCCTTTGTATAGTACTTAGTCCCGAAATCGCATAGTTTGTGTCGAGTGGATGTTAAACCCCATTTCTCTCTCTCTCTCTCTCTCTCTCCCTCTCTCTGTCTTTGATTCAAAACACACGTATTATCTTTGCGTCGATTTTAGTGGATACAAATGAATCTTAGCCAAGACGATTGAAAAGCTTCGGGAAATGTTTAACCAACTTTCGTTTAGACCTTTAACAAATACGCGTGTTCTGTGAACCAGAAACGGAGCATCATCGCCGCCATCTTGGAGTAATTGTTACCCCACAGCAGTCTCGGTCACCCAGAACCTCCTAGTCTTCAACATAGAGTATTTTTACTGGATGATAGAGACTTACCTTACAGTCGATAAACAATTGTCCAGAGAACAAGCCCAGGGCTCTTTCCAAAGACAGTCGCTCCTATATCAACAACGAAAACAACAATGAAATAAAATTAAAAGCGGTTTAAAGTCCTATACTGTTCTGCATCGACCTGTATAATGAAGACGGTATATTTAGTTTAAACATAGTTTTTTGTACTAGAACATAAATAAAGTACAAAAGGATTGGGACAAAAGTTACGAAAACTTACCGATGCCCTCTCCACATACATTGTAATTGACAGTTATGATAGTACAATTGAAAAGAACACACAAACATGGAGGATATAGATGTTATAATAGATAGTTAAAAATCCCATTATAAAGAAATTCTTAGATATTTGGTTTATGAAAGTAAATTTTCCGACATCTTCTTTTAAAATTTAATATGAGTAATGAGTAATGAAGACGGCATATTAAACCAGACAGTGCCCTGGCAGTGGCGCTACGGCCTATACCTCTTATATCGAAACCCAACTGCCAACTGATCTGTAACGTGCACGCCAATTTATACACGGGGCCATGGTTTTTCGTCCCACCCGAATGACTATACGTTGTCATGCAAAAAAAACAACAACAATAGAAGCAGCACTTTGGGAGCTTATCCTTTATACAGTCTAGTCCCGAAATGACCTAGTTTGTGTCGAGTGGACGTTAAACCCCATCTCTCTCTCTCTCCCTCTCTCTCTCTCTCTCTCATTATATGGTCATTTCGTTATACACAAGAGCCAGATAGGAATCTATTTTAGAATGTATTGGCAAAAAAAACCCAACCATAATTGTAATAGTCATCATCTCAAACGGCACCAACTTTCTGAAAATCCACCTTCTAATTTCATTATGAATGATACATGACCAACCCAAACGATAATCAACTCATTTGGATTGTCTATTTTTGGAAAATGATAACGGTTTTAATTCTGTCCTTGGACTGATTTGAATAAATTATTGAAATAACCCCTTTATGTCACTCATGCAGACTCGTGTAATATGAGAGTACGAGACCATAGAAATAGATACTAGCGAGACCCTTTACAATTTCTTCTAATTCCTTGATTAGTTAAATCTAAGAGGAGAGAAACTTTAGATATTGTTGACAACCGTAACCTTCGACGACATGTATTCCATCATGCACGATATTAAATTCATTCATTAACCATCATACGTGCGTCTTTTATCTTGCATTTAATTTTTAAAATAGAGTTTCGAATGAATACAAATATCTAATCATGAAAGAAAGATGATTTATTGTAGAAAAAATTGGAATTTCGTATGGCCATCTTTGAACTTGAATACCGAAATAAAATGAGGTTTAACGTCTTACTAGAATAATGAAGACCGACATACGCCATGGAGTGTGCAATGGGAAACATTTTGCACAATCTGATTCAAACACAGTAAACTTACGATCTCAATTTTAATTTAACTTTATATCTACGAAATATAATTTACTTTTAATTCTACGTCGTACAATTTAATTCTAATTCTAAGTCGTATGATTTAATTTTAATTCTATGACATGTGATTTATATTGCATGCCTACGTAATATGATGCGTTGATTTTATTTCTACGTCATATGACTTAAATTTGAATTCCACGTCATATGCGTTGATTTTATTTCTACGTCATATGACTTAAATTTTAATTCTACGTAATATGACTTAATGTTTATTTTCACGTCATATTTTTTCAATTTTAATTCTACGTCACTTGATTTATATTTTAAATCTACGTCACTTGATTAAGATGTTATTTCTACGTCATATGATTTAGATGTTAATTGTACATCATATGATTTATATTTTAATTCTACGTCATATGATTTTCATTTTAATTCTACGTCATATGATTTTGATTTTAATTCTACCATACATGATTTAGATTTGAATTCTACGTCATTTGATTTTGATTTGAATTAATATGATTTTGCTTTTAATTCTATACGTTACATGATTTAGATGTTAATTCTAACTTTGATTGTCTTTAACTTTTCCTAACGGATCCTTGCCGTTAGCAGTTTATATGAAAACTATACGGACATAACGGTACATCAGTCCTAAACCGACCTATTTGTTTTGATTTTACTTTTGTCCGTGCTTGAGGCGGTCAGTATACAAAAAGACCTTTCAGATATTTAGAATCCAACGTCCTTCTTCAGCTAAAATGTCTTTCCCTTTAGCGTATTAAAACCAAATACCATTATAATGCGTTTGTAACAAAAATATACCTCTATAGTTGTTATGTTTCAACTACGAAAATTCCTTTAAAATGCCGTTAACAAGACATGTCGGTAACACCTGATACCATATCTTGTATCAGGAATTCATGGCATTTATCAAGCCAGTGGTCACCAGGGCCGTATGTAGGAATTTCAAAGTGGTGGGGCGTCAAAATAATGTCTAAGTTACTCATTGGCGTGTGGGCGCCATTTAAAAAGACCGACTGGTCAGTGCCTTAAGAGCATCACTGTGTGATCATAATCAAATATTTAATTTATAATTAAAAAGAATGTTTTTTGTGGTGAGGGGTGCCATTTCTCGGGGCGCCATATTTTTCTGGGGTGCAATTTATCCACTGCACCCAGCTAGATACGGCACTGGTGGTCACATGGTCGGTTTGTCGTACGATCTGAAGGATTAAGTACACCTCCCTTATCAGCCCCGCAGACACGAGGGCTTGCGTAGTCTAAATATCGCCATACCATAAAGAGTGATGTTATATCTTTGGCATTTCAGGGGTTTTTTTTATTTCTGCCCCAAAGCTGTGAATAATACAAAGGCCAAGGTTATTTTCTTATCGTCGCAGCATGAAATAGGCACATGTACAGTACACATGTACAGTACACCATCTATTCCCAGCAATGATGGGAGGTTGGACGGCCAAATGGTTAACCCGTGTGGTCTGTCGTTGAGTTAGCTGGCGTGGTTTCGATTCCCGACGTTTACGTGACAAGGAGTAGGGTCGCCTGTCCTGGTCTCCCGGTTTCTTCCCACTCCCCCCTCTGTATTTTCAAGCCCTTTACTACGATTCTACAACTTTAAACCCTTTACCAGATTCTACAACTTCAAGCCCTTTACTACGATTCTACAACTTGCAAATGGGAGATAGAGAGAGAAAGACTATAATAAATAACTTTTGCGAGAGAAAGAGAGAGAGAGAGAGAGAGAGAGAGATGGAAAGAGAGAGGTCATTTCGGGACTAGCATATATGCTCGTTTTTTTTTAATTTTTATTTCAATACTTAGCTTGCACGTATGGTCCTTAGCAGTGGGAGAAAACCCTCGAGGCTAGTCAAGCGACTGAACTCCTTGCCACGTACAACCGGGGATTCGAAACCACGCCAGTTCACTCAATGACAGGCTTTATGATAGAGCGCGCACGTGCTAACCATTCGGCAATCCACCCCCACCCCCTCAAATAACTATTGCACCGACGTAGAAAAGAAATGAAATGGGGTTTAATGCCCTACTGTTCTGCTCCGACTGGGCTAATGAAGACGGACACACGCCCATTCGGCACACAGAAATCCATCTACTTTATACTTTCGGAAAAAATCTCTGTCCCAAATGGCCGCCATTCCAAAACTTTTGTAATGCGGTTCTACTCTGTTTCAAATTTGGCATACACACACAGACTAACATAAACTATTTAATTCCATTAAATGGAAACACAATAAATGCTTCTCAAAATTCGTGTTTTCGACGAGCATAGTGTTTGTTCTCAAGCGGAGCTAATAACTGTAGATAGGCAGCCTAAGTTTAATACGACATTCGCCATGCACTTTCCAAATAATGTGCAGACATTTTTAAAATGTTATAATTATTTATTTCTAAGCTTTTATACTTTTCTGTGAATCGTATCCATCAATATAAACACGAACAAGATTAAAATGTCGATGGGGTTTTCTAAATAATGCCGGTTTTATTGTGTGGGTTCTTAAAACAAACTGTTAACATCGTCATAAAATATGGTGTGTTGGTGGCGACATAAAACAAACGTCGCACCTCAACATGGTTTTACTATGCGTAATTGGACACCTGTTAAGGTCAAGATGGCAACTTTTTAGGGTCATTTTCAGATCGTATATTTCTTGGAGTCTGTCAAGATTATGGTCTAGTGTTAGGCTCCATTACTGGCGGTAAATTTTATTGGCGTTTAACCTTTGATGGGATAAACTGAAAGCGATAAAAATCCAGGGGGAGTTAATTGACGTGAAGCGGATGTTTGAAGTAGTGATCAGGCGAGTTGGTCTTAATCTCAGATAATCTAATGACAATCAGTGACTGTAACTAAGGGTGATATCATCACAGGGGGTCTTCTTTCATCTCGTACTGTCACTTCGATCCCTGCGTTGGCTGAGAAAGTTTATCTCGATTTTCCGGCGTGTTTTCCCTTGTCAGTGATGCAGAACGGAGGTCCTGACAAGTCGAGCTGTCCAGTCGTTTGGATAGGACGAAAAACCGAGGTCCCGTTTACACATTGGCCTGCACGTAAAAGATCTATTGGTAGTTGGAATTCGATATAAGAGAAGGCCGTAGCGCCGCTGCCAGGGCAAATATCCCACCATAGCACACTGTATGGCGTATGCCTGTCTTCCATTAGCCAAGGCTAGGTGCATAACAGTAGGACGTTAAACGCCATTTCATTTCATTTCGTCCTTTAACTAGCAGATCGAAAGACTGCGTTAGAATCGTCGTGTCGTATTTACGGTACGTACGAGTTTCTAGTAATGTGTCAACTGGCGTAGTTTCGAACCCCTGGTTGTAAGTGACAAGAAGTAGGGTCGCCTGTCCAACCTCGTGAGTTTTCGCCGGGTCATCCGGTTGTCTAAAGACCTCTACGCGCAAGCGAATTATAGAAATACAATTAAACCATATGTTAGTCCCGAAATGACCTAGTTTGTGTCGAGTGGACTTGAAACTCCATACAATCCATATGTTCTGTCTGCAAACTTATGTACATGTCTCTCTCGGCTATTATTCTAGACATATTTATTTTAATTGACGGGTATACTATCTCCCTGATAATGTCTGTCTACTACATCGGTACCACCGTTCATCACGTGCATTTTACATACCGATAGTCCATTGGCCAATCACGCTATTTTACCGAGATTTCGTATAATAGTTTAGATGCAGCAATGACGGATGTGGCGCGCAAGGAAGGGTAAGCTTATTCTTCCGGACGCCTGTTAAAACTGTTTGTCGTGTATTTTGTACACGAGGAACTGTCTATTTGCTGATTACACTATTTTACCTGATTTTATTTTGCCAATACCATTTTTTAGGACTTCGAATTTTGTCTAATGGTTTGGATTGTTCGAACTTGGTTTTGTTCTATTTGACATTAGTGTTTGAAAACAGAAATGAAATGTGGTCCAGCTAATAAAAAGAGGCGTATATACGCCATATACATATAGTATACCATGGGGACATTTTGCGCTCTTAAATTGATTTTTTTTTACGTGCACACCAATGTATATACGGGCCATTGGATATCCGAATGATTTGACGCCTCTCGGTACTACTGACAAGTGAAACACATTCAACCAAATCCCAGAGAATTTTTTCGGCCCGGAGAACCTTCTCGTCTATTCAAAGCCAAGTTTAACCGGAGCGGGACTCTGGACTTGACTATCGCGGGGCCCCTTAACGCGACGAGAAGAATATTTTATATTCTCTTCAATGGCAGAATTAAACGGTCTGAAATCCAATAATAATTACATTAAATCCGATCACATACGAAATCCACTCAATTCCGAATGGCATACAAGTCTAGAAGCCTTGACCGATCACCGAGTGGAACGTCACAGATACGGGATAGCTCAGTCTCCACCCTCGAGCCGCTTGATAGACTACCGTGAAACTGTCATCTGAAATTTGATTTTTTTCCTTTTTTGCCATGAACCGCGATGCCCCCTAAACCGCGGGGTCGTTGACCTTGGCCCCTCAGGCCGATGCCTTAGCTGGGCTTTGCGGCCAAAGCCGGGGATGAGCCTCCTGGTGAGCGGACAAAGTCTCCTACACTGGGCCACATTGACACCCATGGAAACAGAAATGAAATGGCATGTACCGGTCTTACTGTTCTGCACCAAACGGGCTAATGAAAAAAGGGACACGTTTAAGCCTAGTCCACATCCCGCCGTGCGTGCTACGACGGGTAGCTTCTGAGTAAATTTAAGTAAACCTGTGCGCGTGCATTGCGTGTATTCGGCAGCGTAGAAGATCGCAGACTAACAGTAGAGACATTTACTCCTGCACATACAAATACAAAATTCTCACCGGTATTGGTCATAATACATGTACGTACGGCGGTTTGTGAGCTAGGATTTAGTCTGCTCTTCGGACGATTTTTTGTGCCACCCGGACGACGAGGCATTTTCTCTTGCCAGTTTTCCCGACGTACATGTACACCACTGGGTACTAATCTGGTTAAAATACAGATCTATATTTCGTTTCATTTTTTTATACTTTCGATGGCCTACGACACTACACGAAGATCTGTCCAATAGTACTAGGGGGGTAACGTCTGGGATCATACGAGCGGCGTTTGACCCTATGACGTCAGTCATTGATTAGGCAATCAGCATAGACGTTTCTAGGGGTTTACCCACATTTCCGTGCAAAGCACGCCAAGAACTCTCCGTAACAGACATTTTCATTGGCTAATTCTTCGCATCGACTAAAACGCCGGTTATATAACAACTCTTCCTCAATCCTATTGTAGTAAAGACAAATAAAACGAAATTGTGAACTATAAAAAACGAAACGAAATATGATCTATGTTTAAATCAGATATGTATGGATACAGGAGACTTCCAATGACTCCACAGTTTGAATAATCATGACCGGCTACGACTATGACGTAGAACAATATTAAATATGGATGTCGTCTTGTTAGATTGTTACAGTGAGGAATAAAAATAGAAATTAATTCGCCAAATTACGTGATTTCATTAAATGATTTATTATTATTCAGATTTTTTTCATTCGTTAAACTTAGAAAATGATCTAGATATGAATAATTTATAATGTAATATGATATTATTCAGAATTTAATTACATAACAGGAAGGAAATGAAATGGGGTTTCCCGTCCTATCTGTTCTGCTCCAACTGGGCTAATGAAGACGGGTATACGCTATACAGTGTGCTGTGAGGGAAATTTTGTCCGAGCAGCGGCACTACGGCCGACTCTTATATCGAGTTCCAACTGTCAAAGGATTTTTCACGTGCACGCCAATGTGGACAGACAGCGGTGCGACGGCCTACTGTCATCGGAAATGAAATGGTTATTTAAAGTACAATAGTAAATTATAGAGAAGCCTGTAGTACATTATCTATGGTGACCTTGCCCACGGTCAAAGGCGGCCTATTGTCGTCGCAATAACTGAATCGCAGTCTCCATTGTGGGAGTAGTTTACCGGTTCAACAACCCAGTGCTTTGATTACGTTTATTTTCGACTGCGTAGTGCTTTTCCGAGGTCGTGTACTGGTAGCTGTTTTCACTTACGTAAGGTGTTTTCTTTTCGCCAAACGCAATCTCGTGGGGTATCTCCGGGTACTCCGTTATCCTACCCCTGCTAAACTCCCCTCCGCTTACGCGCAAGCGAATTATTGAAATATAAAGCAGCAATATGTTAGTCGCGAAATTACATGGTTTCTCTCTCTCTCTCTCTCTCTCTCTCTCTCGCATTCTCCCACTCTCTCGAACGTAGCAGTGGGAGGAAACCGGAGGACCTGGAAAAGAACCAACGAGTTTGCGCAGACAATCCTACTTCTTCTCACGTACAACCGTGGAATCAAGACCACGCCATATGACCCAATTTCAGACCTAATGATACAACGCGCACGTGCTAATCATTCGATCACCCAACCTATCATTATGAAAATATAGCTAATAATATCTTTTTTCAAAAACTTACCATGATTCATTTCCATGGTTACCGTTTTTCAAAGCAGTACGCTTAATAATAATAATTTGAAGATGCTACTTTGGTACTATTACACTTGCCACTTACTGTGTCAACTAAAAAGAAAAAAGAAGTCAGTCCTTTATTAAAGTGATGTGAATATTGCCCCCGGTAGGTTTGGATTCAGTAAAAAAAACAATAGCTTTACTTTCTGGTCGGTGAACATGTTAACTCTGTTTTATGGTGATGCATGTTAATACGTCATCTAATGTGTAATAACTACACAGTCGAGTATGTTTCATAAATATACTTTAAAGGGACAATCTTGATTATTTTTTGATGGATAATAAGACTGCTTAATTTTGTGTTCAAAACCCTTAAAATCCTCTACCTGAGGGCCGAGCAACTAACTGAATATACATATGATGCATTTTCAAACAAGCTGTATAATACGGTGTGTTGATAAAACCAGACTTTTATTCATAAAAATAACGTGTAGGTAAAATTTGCCTTTCGTTATCAAGTTCATGGGTCATTCAATGTATAGACCTCTAAAAAGGGACGGCAAAAGATTATCAGGTCAAAGAATGTAAAATGATTACGTGTCCGGATAAGCGGTTTGGATATTCACGTCCAGACGACTCAATATTTGAACTTAAAGAAGCTAAGTCTCTAACTCAATATCATCCAAACCCGTCGACATTGAAAACACAAATTATTTGTCAATTCTAATCAAGATTGATGTTGTGATCTTACCGAGAAAAGATGGGTTTCTGATATCCAATATTTAAGACAACATAAACATTCTACGATTGGTACACGACTCGTAACAAGCGACTCGAAGAACGAGGTTAGACGTTATTCCACAAGTCATGTCAAGCGGTGTCACCATATTCTTATCTGAGGAGCATTGTGCAATAAATACTATCGGTGTAAACTGAAATAACCAGACGCTAGAGATTGCTATTCGATAAGAGACTTCTGGCGTATTTCGCCGGGCATAACTAGAGTATAAACGGAAACGATTGATTGTAAATCAGGTTATATACATTCATATTACATTATTATATACGTTGCGACCCATTTGTGTCGATTTTTAGGTCCCAAATATTAGCGATTTAGCTCCTTTAAGTTGATTATATATGCATTCCAGGGATTTGTCCACAGTTCCGTACAAAGCACGCAAAGAACTCGTCGTAACTGGTGTTGTGAAGACAAGTAGAACGAAATTTTGAACTATAAAAAACGAAACGAAATAGGATATGTGATTTAATCAGGTTGCCCCCGGATCCATTCACTTGATTTGATAATTGTTTATTTTTTGCAATGTCTATTATCTGTCTTATCCGCAGGATTACACTGTACATTTTTGTTTTGCGTGTAGTGCGGTCCTCCTGCACTTACTATTAAAGCAAATCTTTCTCTGGTTTTTCTTCTCTTTCTATATTTTGGAACATGTCCATAACAAAAACAATTTGTGGACTTTGTTACTTTTAACAGGATCGACGCGATGTTTCTGGGTTGAAAGAAACCAGTGACAATTAATAAAGTCGTTAATAATAATCTATACTGACGATTGACTTCCATTACAATATGGTGGACAAGTTTTATCTGGAGTTTTTGACGTGTTAATAGATGTATGTATCTTATAATATTATGGAAATATGGTGTCAAGGTTACTAATGTCATTAAAATGTTTTCACTTTCGTCGTTGATCGGAATTTCCGGTGAGAGACGGTCGGGGCTAATTTGGGCTTAACGTCGACTCAACACAAGGTACAATTTTATGGATACACAATTACTGAGTTTGATACTAATCAACGTTTCGACGAGAATATTCTCGTCTTTGCTTGATAAAGACGACGAATCCTCGTCCCAACGTCACTTATCAAACGTCGCTTATCAACTCAGTAATTGTGTATCCATAAAATTTTACCTTGTGTTAATAATATGTTTAATTACTAAATGCCAATCAAAGAAGATAAACTGGGTCATTTCTGGATTCAATAACTCCATTGCCTTCGAATGTCATTGTGAGCCAGAGCGGCCAGGAGATCAGGGGTTAGAATCCCTTGTAAGTCGAGAAAGCTTCCTAGCAAGAAACAGTATATAGTCCTTCGGGTGATGCGCATAACACAAGGCCCCAAACATGTTGGTTGCAGATCAACAATGAATAAGACGGGAGACAGGCATATTTATTTCCAAACCCTATATAGCAGTCATATATTTATAGCTACGTAGTTTTTCTACGTAATTATATAATTTTTAATTTGAGGGTCTAAAATAAATAGAGATGGGTCAGGTTTAACGTCCATTCGACACAAACTAGGTCGTTTCTGCAACAACATGTGTTTTAATTCATTTTTTTAAATTTGTTTCAGCATAGGGGATTTAAGCTATGGTGGAAACCAGGGGGCTGTTTCATGAAAATTTAACTAAGATAAAAATCCAAATTTTAGTTATCTGATTGGATAATATAAGTTTGATATTAATGCTTAGCCAATCAAATTCAAGTATCCACTAAAATTTGGATTTTTTCTTCAGGTAAGATTTCGAGAAACAGGGCCCTAAGGAACGGGAGAACCGCATATGGGCAGGCTATCCTACATTGGCAGTGGCACGCACTAGAGAGATTCCAAACCACTCTACTCCATACGCGCGTTAATACACCATTCGGCCAAACCCCCTCCCTACAATGAATAAAAGCGAGACACCGGCCTATTTACAATCTACAACTTCCATTCATAACCACACATTACTCGACAACCCCTCGAACCTAACACTAAAACAGTTGTCAAAGGTTCTAAGACAATTAAATTAACGGTGAAGACAAATTGGAGTATTCGATGGAGCTTGGCGTATTAGAACTAATACGCCCGACATTCAAATAAAATCATATCGCTGGAAGTGGACTGATACACGAAGACATAACTCCGTGAACTTGATAGATTAAGTATGGCCCCCGACTTAATGATGACATTTTCTCCCATTCATGAAGTTCTCCATTCTGTGTGGAGAGTTGACTGTAATATTAGTGACCAGACGAAGACTAGTAAATTCGGCTTTATATCCAACCCATAATTATATAACACTTTCTTTGACTATAGTGGATACGACTCACGTTGACTTTACTTATAAGAGAGAGGGTGATTTCGGGATTAACATATGGTTTTAATTTTATTGCAATAATTCGCCATCGCGCAGGGGTCTTTAGCAGTAGGAGGAAACCGGAGTGCCCGGAGGCAACCCACGAGGTTGAGTGTGTGTTTGTGGGGGGTATTTGGGATTCAGCAACATATGTGTCATATGGTTTAGACCTTCGGTGAGGGGAATATGTGGTTCATTGGCTGTGACGATAAAACTTAAAGCGAGAATTTCATATTTTCTAAGAAAGTTAAAACACAATTATTTATATGTCTTTTCTCACACTTAAAATTCGTCCACACCGGAAATAATATTGACTCAATGGCAGACCTTATGATACAGCGCGCACACGTCCACCATTCAGCCTGATATCTTATTGGAGCTTATCAATTATTTCAACCGAGATTGCTAACTCATGATTCATTACTTTACATCTGTTCTGCAGTAATTTGTTCCGTTCTGTTATTTAACCAGGACTACAGAAATCTTAACAACGATCGAGATTGTGTTTTTTTGATTTGGTTATCCAGGTAATTATTAAGCTCAAAAGATGTAATTATACAAGCAATTACACCTGTATAATTAAATCACGTGAACTTTATCAGGTAAATAGGGCACCAACGTTTCCATAACGAAATAGTAAAACAAAAAAGACAATGCCTCGTGCTGGAGTGGAGCGATTTCTCGCATCAGCAGTCGACACAGGAGCCACGTACACTAGGTCCCACCTTTCATTTGAGTCCAAGAAAGCTTACTTTGCAACTTTGCACATTTCTGCCACGTACTCGGGATTTTGAGCTAATTTCGGCAGACTAACGGTGGCTTCGCGATTAATCCGATGGCTGACTGAATTGAAATTGGGTTCAACGTCCTGCTTTTCTGATCGAAATTATTCCGCTTCGTGCAAGATTACCTTCCCATAACTAATTTTAAAGTAGCTAAGTCTCTAACTCAATATCATCCAATGTCTTCGACATTGAAAACACGAATTAATTGTCAATTTAAATCAACATTGATGTTGTGATCATACAGGGGGAGACGGGCTTCTGATATCCAATATTTAAGACAAAATCAACATTTTTCCATTGATACACGATTCGTGTATCATATTGCGTTTCCGCATCATCTGTAAATCTATGTTACATTTGAAACGGTTTACGTAAAGCCTTTCAAACCATGTAGTTGAATTTTCCAATTTTTTTAAATTCCGTGTGTTAAGATGAAATTTGTAGCATCATTTAATTGGAATACTGTAAATAGTACAATTTGTTGACCAGAACAATGATTGGGGCATATTATTCAGTTACAACAAGAGTGCTATTGGGCCTTTAATGTAAACTTCTATTTGCCATATTTGTAAGAGAATGCATCAAATTTTCATTTGTGTAATTTATGAATGAGTCACGGAGAGACTTCTTATTCTTTGATGGACGTTTAATGTATTTGGGGGAAAACCTATAATAGTTGTCGCCGCCGAGGAAAGCGTGTTGGAAAAGTCGCTCGGGGTCAAATGTCGCTAATTTTAGCCTCAATCCAATCCACTCTGTTCTCAATTTTAGCCATACTGGAATTTACAATATAACTGTTGTTTTAAGATTAAAGAGAGAGAGAGAGAGAGAGAGAGAGAGAGAGAGAGAGAGAGAGAGAGAGGAAGAGATGGGGTTTCACGTCCACTCGATACAAACTAGGTCATTTTGGGACTAACATAGTGTTCATCTTTTATTTATTTCAATAATTCGCTTGCGCGTAGAGCTCTATAGCAGTGGGAGGAAACCGGAGGACCCGAAGGTTGGACAGACGACCCTACTTCTTGTCACTACGACAGGCCGTATAATAAAGCACGCAAGTGCTAACCATTCCACCATCCAAACCCCAGTTTTAAGATTGAAACACAGATCCTATTTCATTTCTTTTGGGGGATCACGGTGGCTAAGTGGATAAGGCGCTGGTTCGCTAGCCTGGAGGTCGGGTGTTCGATCCCTGCATTGGCCGCGAAAGTTCATCTCGATTTTCCAACGTGATTTCCCCTTGTCAGTGATGCAGAAGGAGGGTCTGACAAGGCAGCTGCCTAGTCGTTTGGATGGGACGAAAAACCGAGGTCCCGTGTACACATCGGAGTGCACGTAAAAGATCCCTTGGCAGTTGGAATTCGATATAAGAGTAGGCCGTAGCGCCGCTGTCCGGGCAAAATTTCCCTCATAGCACACTGTATGGCGTATGCCCGTCTTCAATTAGCTCAGGTTAAGTGCATAACAGTAGGACGTTAAACCCCATTTCATTCATTCATTTCTTTTGTTATAGTTCAAAATTTCGTTTTACTTGTCTTCACAGCACTAGAATCTAGAAGAGTTGTTAAATAACAGGCGTTCTACATGTAGTAGATGTGAGAAATTAGTCAATGAAACGGTCTGTTACCTCGAGTTCATGGCGTTCTTTGACGCGACCTCCCAGTCGTTAAAATAACTAAAGCCCGGCCCATACCGCTGCAACAACACACAAGCCGACAGGACTCAGCGTCTTGGGTAGTTCTAAAATAAAAAGGGTCGCGCCTTTACTCTACTTGCCTACGACAGTACCAGTCCACACATGCCCAACTCTCGCGGATTATGCGCCGTGAGTCGTTACGCCACTTCCCTCTAGCGAGTGATTCAAAAAGTAAACCGGAAAAATAAAAGTGACATTATATTTTGCCAAGATGCCGCTGAAGTTGACTGCTCGTAAAAAGAAATGTGCTGCAGTATCAGTGGTTAACCAACTCATCCACTCTCTCTCTCTTCTGTCCAAAATTCGGCCATCTTGATTTTTCCTGGGAAAACAAGGGGCACATGTCTAAATGCTACTCTCTGATTGGCTAAACAGCAAGACGATTGAGTGTCCACACAAACACGATGGGTTACGACTGCATCAAACTGCATCCGACTACAATTGAAAATACTCAGTCGGTCCGACGGGCCACGACGTGGCGGAAATCGATTTAGTAATGGTCGTGGGACTGTCTACACTGCACTGATTATCTGAGACAAGATGTTGCGTTCGGTAGCGTCTGAGCAAGTCGTGGCGGTGTGGGCTGGACTTTAGTTTTGAGTAACCGGCCCCTAGACAGTAGGAAAACGATATCTATACACAACAGTGCTTAAAAATGAATTGATCGGCCTAAACAGAAGGCTACTAGAACGACTACAATTTAACATTTAATATTATGTTTGAGGTTTTATTTTATATTAAATTAACATTTTTAGAGATAAAGGAGCCAAATCGCTAACATTTAGGACCTAGAAATTGACACAATTGGGTCGCAACGCATATAATACTGTAATATGAATGTAGACAAACTGATTTACATTCAATGGTTCTCGTTGTTACTCTAATTTCAAATCAGTTATGTTCGGCGAAATATGCCGTCAGTCTCAATCGAATGCACATTTCTAGCGTCTGGTTATTCCAGTCTACATAAGATTATGGCGACGCCGTTTGATTTGGTGCAATGTGTCTAGCCTCGTTACTAGAATCTCTTATTACAACTGCGGCTGAAACGCATTATGGTACCCGATTCGCCTACCAATGGTAAAATGTTTATTTTTTTCTTAAATATTAGATATCAGAAGCCAATCTTTTTCCGGAAGATCGCAGCATCAATGTTAATTCAAATTGACATATAATTTGTGTTTTAATCTCGAAGATTTTAGATGATATTGAGTTAGAGACTTAGCTCCTTTAAATCAACTTTCTAAAGTTAAATACAGTTAATAGACAGGTCATCTTGAGCCGCATGTCAAACTCCTACAGACCGCCGCTCCGTGGCTATAATTCGATATTTTCCGGGTATTTACGGATATAATTTAGTTTGGAATTCAGTTAAGAAGCTTACCATGCAAATAATGTTTAGATTAAAGATTGTCCAGGGACAGATAATAAAACGAAATACACAGTGTCTGTTAATAAAGCTTGACTAACCGTCTTGTATGTTAGAGGCTAATTATAGAGACGCCATTTTATAAGATTATCTTGAAAGGTATTAGAATTCTTAGAAACGTACGAGGGTTGAATCGACTTAGATATTTTATTCTGAAAACAGAATGAAATTGAATAAAATACTGATGCTTATCCGCTTTGAGCGAAATATTTTCTGGGCAGCGAGGTTTCCGCCCATTGTTTATCGAATTCAAACTGTCATGGGTTCTTTCACGTGCACGTTTTTCGTCCAACCCGGACGACTAGAAAGACGCTCTGACCCAGGGCAAATCATCCTAGTAAATCAATGGGAACTTTCTCTGCCGGCACCAATCTGATTAAAACACAGATTCTATTTCGTTTCGTTTTTTATAATTCAAAATTTTGTTGTACTTGCTTTTACTACACTAGGATCTGAAAGAGTTCTTATATAACCCGCGTTCTGGTTGATGTGAGCGATTAGCAAATGAAACCGTCTGATACGCGGAGTTTTTGGCGTGAGGTGCACGGAACCGTGGGTAACCCACTAGAAACGTCAAAGCTAATTCGTTAATCAAATATCTTGCGTCGTAGGGTCAAGAGCGGCTCGTATCACCTCTGACGTGACCTTCCGCTACAATCTTCAGATCGACATGCAGTACAGGCTAGCGAAAGTATAAAAAAAAACGAAACGAAATATATATCCGCATTTTAATCCGATTGTGACCACAACATCTAAACTGCATGCGCCATACTAACTAAGCAGTGAGCAAACGTACTCCTAATAGTGACTTTCTTGATCAATGAAGCAAAGTGCGTTTATCCTCCCTGTTTAATATTGCAGACAACCCTTTACTTAAATTAATTCTCAAGGGTTTCCCGAGGTAACCCGCCGAGTTTCAGAATACGCTCATATCACCAAGCGACATACGCACTGACGCCAGAGATCGAACCACGGCCACAAGCCAGAGCTCCAAAGGTGGACCACTATGGGTCACCCAATTCGTCCTTCGTGCTCTCTTCACTTTGTCCTTGGAAACGAATAGACGAGATTACCATCGTTAGCGAATGTCGGTGATGACAGGTTAAAGACTAACCGCACCAGTTATCTTAAAGTAGTTTATTTAAGAAACAATTATGTTGTCTTCTCACATTATTACCTAATTTGGAGTGATTGATGACGTGCAGTATTCATCTATAATTAATATTCATATAGCAACTGGCATTTCAGCCTTGAATGCAATAACTACCATTTATTACACACTTCAGGTCGAGAAGAGATACAATAAAAATGCCACACAAAAATATCAATATATTAGACGAATACAGGTCAGGGCCGTATGTAGGATTTTAAAAGTTGGGGTGCCGCAGAGTGGGCGGGGGCGCCAATATAATGCGCAAGTTAATGAGCGTGGAGCGGAGCCTGTCGAAGCAGGGATCCTGCGAGCGTCACAGGCGGTAGGTGTGAGGGTCTGACAGATTCTCCCCAGTCCCCAAAATCTTTGAAAATTAGACTTCGGCAAAAGCGTTTTCACGCCACAATCAAAGTCGCTAGCAAGTGATCTAGTGTCTTCATTTCTTCGGTGACGCTATTTGTCATTTTGATGTTAAACACACCAAAATAAGAAACTTCTTGTCCTCTAAACTAGAACTAGTCTGAAACACCAATAAGGCCATGTGGCTAGGGCGACCAGAACGAGAATCTCTAATAATGTCATTTGGTGGCGCCGCCCCAAAGACCTATAAGGCCCTATGAAATGTAGATAGGGAAAACCAAAACAGGGATCCTGTGAGCGCAACAGGCGGCAGGTTTTGGGGTCTGACACATCCTCCCAAGTACCCTAAACATTTTGAAAATTAGACTTCGGCAAAAGCGTTTTCAGGCACTTGTAGCCACAATCAAAGTCGCCATTAAGTGATCCAGTGTGTGCATTTCCTCGGTGGCGCTATTGGTTATTTTGTTGTTTAACACACCAAAATCAGAAGCTTCTTGTCCTCTAAACTAGAACTAGTCCGAAACACCAATAAGGCCATGTGGATAGGGCGATTTTCTTTTAGGGAAGTCAGATCTTTAAGGAGGGGTAGTTGCTCCTAGTATTTGGATCAGGTACCCCATTGGCGTGTGGGCGCCCTTAAAACGGGTCATTTGATCAGTGCCTTAAGAGCTTCGCTGTGTGACCATAATCACATGTATTATTCTATAATTGAAATGTTGTCATTTTTTTAAGGGGGGGGGGGGCATTTCTCGGGCGCCTTTTTTTTCTTGCACCCCCGCTAGATACGGCCCTGATACAAGTAGGAATCTACGTGCTTGGTAAATCCTGGGCCGGTTTCACGA
This sequence comes from Patella pellucida, assembly GCA_917208275.1. Classification (NCBI taxonomy): domain Eukaryota; kingdom Metazoa; phylum Mollusca; class Gastropoda; family Patellidae; genus Patella; species Patella pellucida. Next base: position 15,140,829 of record OU795040.1, on the reverse strand, counting down.
AATTTTAATAATTTGATTGGATAATATTAGATTGATTTTAGTTCTTAGCCAATCAAAATTGAAGTTAAGATTTCGAGAAATAGGGTCCAGAACCTCCGAAGCTGGCAAGGATTTGTCGGGTCTCAGACGGGATATGTCGAAACTCATTGTGATCTCCGGAAACTGTAGAAATTCACAGAGGACTACTGAGTCTCACCGGAATGGTATGTGGCTCGGGAGGATCTATGGTGTCTCAAAGGTGACTGCCGAAACTCACAGGGAACTGCTAATCCATTGAGAATCTTTCGTGTCTCGCGGGGAACAGGTGACACCAACAGCAGGATTTGCGGAACTGTCAATTCAACAGGGAACTCTTGATAACCAGAGGGCACTGTTAACTCCCTCTCAGGTTCCAACGGTGCCTAGCAGTATCAGTCGCGGAATTATCGAAATTCAAAGTTATCTACCAGGTTTCACAGGGAACTCCCGTTTCGTAGCTTAGGCTTCTGAAATTCACCCAATTCGATATAAATAGGTTTAGGCCGTCGTTTTATTAGACTGAAATTTCAACGACCCATGGCGCTAAAAAATCTTACCGTACTCATCACCCCCCCCCCTTCTGGGTCGTCATTCCATTCCAATTCATTTCTGGACAGTCAGACACAACAGAAGTGTTTAAATTTATGCGACAAGATCTTGCAACAGAATATCGGCTCATAAATATTAGTGTTTTTAACGTATTTTTCTATATTCTTCTGAGATTGACTTTTTACCAAATGTCAAGTGTCCTTCACCTCAATGAATCGCTCTTCTCAAAGATAATATCTTCCATTATCTTCCGCTATCGTTATGTGATATCTATCGCGTTTCTGACGAACCGACGAATATGAACTATTTCAGTATTGAGAATTATGCGTTTGAAATTTACGCTCTGTTGTTATCTCTATGTCCACAAAATCCCCCCCCCCTCCATAGCAAGCACACTCCATGGCGTATGTCCGTCTTCAATGAGCCAGTTTCATTTCAGGGGGGGGGGGGGCGAATGTCTAAGACGTGCGTGCTGTATCATAAGGTCTGTCATTGAGTCAACCGCCGTGGTTTCGATTCTCCGGTTGTACGTGACAAGGAGTAGCGTCGTCTGTCCAGCCTTGTGAGTTTTCGTCAGGTCTCCCGGTTTCCTCCCACTGTTAAAGACCACTACGCGAAAGCGGATTATTGAAATAAAAATTGAACCATGTCTTAGTTCGAAAATGACTTAGTTTGTGTCGAGTGGGTGTTAACCGCCCCGCCCCTCCCTCCCTCTCTCTCTCTCCCTCCTTCTCCCATTTCATTGCGACCATTTATATATATTATCAATTTAATCCCCTACTGTGTAAAAAAACCTATAGTTAGACACGTGTAGTTTCGTTTTGTACAGTTTGTGTAAAATTAACAACAAAGTCATGTATTGTATGTTGGGAAGTTTGAAGTGACATGTATGATTATAGTCAACGTCAAATTCAACGTCTGATTTATAAAATATTACCTAATTTGTCTGCTCGACATATTTTCTCTTGATAAAAACGAAAGAGACATCTTTGATAGAATTCGACAAAAAGCACATTTGATAAATCAACACGTGTCAGCCGCTCTGGTGTTTTGTGGTCCTCGCTTTCTCCTGGGATCGCTGGTATTAAAATCACCGGTACATTCTTTTTAAAACAGAACTGTCAGAATTAGACGATGCATTACTAAGGCTGTCAATAAATAGTTATTAACTACGCCCAAGTTCTCTTACAAAATTAATATTATCGATCACCCGTATTCCAATGTAGTATTATTTAAACCAAAAAAAAATAGTTTCCGAAAATTGTTCATTTGCAACGCCTCCATGGCCAAAGAGACTAAAAAAACAAGGGAGGTTGGATAGCTAAATGGTTAGCGTGCGCGCTGTATCACGAAGCCTGTCATTGAGTCGACTGGCTGGGTTTCTAATCCCTGGTTGTACGTGGCAAGAATTAGGGTCGCCTGCCCATCCTCGTGGGTTTTCTATGGGTCCTCCGGTTCCCTCCTACTGCTAAAGGGCCCTACGCGCAAGCGAATTATTGAAATAAAATTAAACCATATGTTAGTCCCGAAATGACCTAGTTTGTGTGGAGCGGACGTTCAACCCCCCCCCCCCCCCCCCTCTGTCTATCTCTCGCTCTCTCTAAAAAAGAGACTAAAGACATCTAGGCTACATTAAAGATACATTATGTAAGATTGAGATAACGAGCTGGTCGTTCTTGCAACAATAATTCCATAATAGATAATGCAAAATGTAAGTAGTGAGAATTTCATTCAAATTACTTTATTTTATTTTATTCTGAGCCAATTTATCACTGATTAGATATGTGCATTGATTGTTCATTATCGTAACCATGGTCCGGACTTATATTCGCTGTTCCATTTTTAATTAAACCATTAAATGGCCGAACGGTTCTAAACTAGTTAAAGTCTTTAGCATCCGATGGCTTCGGGAGATGGTCATGGTCTTGTTTTGTTTTGTTTATAAATGTCTAATTCATAATTTAATATGATATTTAAGGCCCAAAGAAAGACCTATACAGGCAAATTTAGCTCTTGCATATACACATAAAGAAACAAACCGTAACCTAGAAGAACGGACATCGTACGTAATAATTAATATAAGTACTAGCTAACAAATCAAGCAAAGGGAGCAAACTCATGAGGTTGAGACGGCTCCAGTAGTTAGGGGGCCTATATGGCGACGCTCGTGCGTGCATGCGCAGACGCATGCACGTGCATGCACATGACCTTGCACGTGTTTGACCTTGATGACCCCTTGCACGTGTGTGACCCCTTGCACGTGTGTGACCCCTTGCACGTGACCTTGCACGTGCACATGCAGAAAGAGAGGGCGCGCGCGCGGAAGAAAGAGAGAGATAGAGAGAGAGAGAGAGAGAGAGGAGGGAAGAAGGAGAAGGGGGAAGAACTCTTTTCCATTGATTAAGTTGGCCCTGAAAAGGGCCGTTTGGTCTTCTACATGTTACTAGCAGGAGCATCTTGGATGCTCTGCCGAGTACCGTGGTACAGGTCGCTTCTCGCACTTGACCGCATGCTTCGACCGCCTATGATAGGTGTTGGATACATCTACCCCACACCAGAAGCAGACTAGGTAATCTGCTTCTGGCCGGTTCCCCTTAGACAAAGGGTGATATCCCCCACAAGTTGTACAAACTCTCTTATCCTTAGAATCCATTTTGTTTTTGACTTCTTTTGGCTTCGACACTCCTATTTATAGCTCTGGACGGGACGAGTCTAATGTGTTGGGGCGAAACCATTTTCCACCAATCAGAATAGCATGACGTCACATGACGTCACAAAAAAACAGACACGTAATATGTTGTCGACATTTTATTGAACTTGAACACATTTACAAAGCATATTATTGAACACAAAATTGAACTTGAAGACAAAGGCATTGAACACAAAAAACATATTTACAGAGCAAAAAAGCATCGACACCGTTGTCCCTTCTTCTGGTCTGGTTGCAAATCGGGGAAATGATCTCTGGCCCATTGTTCGACTAGTATATCGTTTACACGATACACGCGACCGAAAACGGAGAGGGCGTGTGTGGAGGGCACGTGAAATCGATGACATAGATAATACAAACAATAATGTCCGCACACAACACTGTCGAGTCCTTGAATCCATCGGGGTTGGTAGTGGAGTTGTAGATCTCGGACGAAACGTCGAAAGGCTTCTCCGTAGACATCAGGGTGACAACCGTACGAATCGAAGAAGGTAACGTGATCTTGTCCTTCGCATACAAACACGGTCCAGTGTTTGCCGGGTTGGTCTTCGTCGTCCGTGTTGATGACGTAGGCTTTAGGGTACGAGGTCGGGCGTAGTATATCCAGATGATTACGAGCCCATACACCCCCGAAAACGTTACCAGGGAGATGTTTTTCTAAAGTCTGTGTCAATTGTTGATTGGAGAGAGCCTCACCAATCTGTGATGACTTGTCGGTTAGCGTCGATTTCCAAGACATTGTCGTATTCGGCAAACACAACAAGACTGAGGTGATTGGTCGGGGCCGCAGCGAACTTGAGTTCCAAAGACAGGTTACCCGCCGCTTTGGGATGAAAGTAGTTACCATCGGCTCCGTGGTCGTTGGTCAAATCGAAACAATACAAGGTGTACCCATTGATATAGTCGTTGAAAGGGAGGTCCAGGTCTTCTCGGGTGTTTAAGACGGCCACCCTTTTCATCAAATCCAGGTAGGGAGTGATGGCTTGTCGCTGGGGAAAGTTGACGTCGTATTCGTCTACAATTTCACCGTTCTTGGTCAATTTGATGTTTTCCAATTGATTGTGTTGGAATTCGAAGGGATTTCTGTTTTTTCTTCCATCGTAGGCCGTGTTACGTACCATACCCACGATTAATCTCTTTGGTAGGCTTTCGTTGACAAACAGATTGTCTAAGACGTGACTGGTGTTATTGTCGGGAATGACCATGTCGCGGACCACCACGCGCTTCAGGGGATACTTGGCGTTGGACGATTGAAGTTGCGCAGCCACCCGTGTGTAGGTACTGGGAGCCAGAGTGACGAACGGGATATCCAGGTAGGCTTTGGTGAACTCGACTTTGTAGTCTTCTGCATCGTTGCCTTCACCGTACATCAGAAAGAATTTCGTGGATTGCTTTTCCAATTTCAACCGCAGGTCTACACCGTCAATCAAATACCGATCTTGTAAACACATGTCCAAGTGTAGACGTGACTGCAATTCAAAGGTGCGACTGGCAGCGATGGTTTTCTGGCGTTCTTCCAATCCTTTGTTATTCGGTGCCTGTCGTCCACCATCCCCATTGGTGGCGACGGATTTCGTGGAATTGAACTGTCCGGCGGTATCTTTTTCCCACAGGACTTGTTTCGACAGGTGGTCGTTCTTGGCTCCCTTACCGAAACTCAACAAATTCTCCAAGTAAGCCCGATAGGGATAGGTGGGCAGAGAGTTGGTGACCAAAGTTTCGGCATCCTTTCCCAGGCGTAATTTGACGTCTTTAAACAACGAATGAAACAAGTTGTTAATGGGTGCGACTTGACTATCCGCATCCAGGTCTCCCCCGTCGTTCTTGGTCACCTTCAGGGCCACGTGTAGTGTCATGTTGGCCAGATCGATGAAATCGGTGGTGGCATTGGAAATATAAAATTCGATGGGACCATCGTGGTTCAGGTCGGGTGTCAGTGGATACTTTCTAATGTGGGTCACCTTGTTTATGGCCGTCTGCGTGTCGGGTACACTGAACAAATTCTGCAATTCGTCTCGCGCGCAGGGACAGGAATCATTGCGCATTACCTGCGTAGCCATGGTCGAAGATATCTAGTTTACGTCGTTTGTGAGAGGTGACCTGTGGCTTCTTCTTCCTCTTCGGACGATGTGAAGTGGACGGGGTTCGTGAGGGGTCTTTTATAGGTTCCAGGTGGGCGACCACGTTCTTGAGTGTGTCGGACATCGTGTTTGACAACGCGGGGCGAAGCGTGTCCTGGGCGACTTTCTTCCAGTTCCATTTTTCACGACCACTGACGGCGTCGAGCACGCTTTGCCCCACTTTGGGTAACATTTGGGCCACATTCTTTTTCACGGCCTCTTTGCCCGCCGACCACAAGGTCTTCCCGACCGATTTGACGGCATTCAATAACCCCGACCATCGACCGGCACCCTGTTGTCTCAGAATTCCCCCCTTGTACACTACCAGACCATTGCCAGCCCTTCGCTGTCTGAGCACTCCACCTTTGTACACTCGAATCATCATCGGCGGCGAAAATGAAGTTGGACCACCACCTTACCGTCGAGAAATGGCACGGCTTTTCCCATTCCGTTCCTTATATAGAGACCAATGGAGCTTAGTCGACTGTACTTCAGAGGTAAGTAGTGAATCCTGGCGGGGCGGTGATACAACCGTCGACTGGGAATCACGTCCAACAAAGTAGCCTTCACGTCGCCTACGATCTGGGGTTCGATAATGTCCGTATAGATGTAAAACAGATCGAACTGGATTTGAAGATTCGGGGTGTGGTGGGCGTAGAAATACCGTAGACTTTGGCCATCTTCGCCGGTCATTTCGATTGACTGCAGGGAAATCATCATTTCGTTTCCAGTCCATCCCAACATGGACACGATGGGACCACACAGACGAAGTTCGATTTTCGGCAACACGTCCAACCAGAAAAGCGTCTGCACGTGATTGATCTTCAGATACACTTTATCGTTGGTGTTGTCTTTCTTGAAAGACACGAAGGAACCTCTTGATACGGCCCCTTGACGCATCATCTCTCGAGTTTCGTAGTCGTTTTGCTGTTTCTTCTCTTCGTCGGTCATTTCCTTGTTATTGGGATCCAAACGTTCGGGTTGATGGGCCAAATGATCGTAGATGGGAGTCAGGTTCCACAAATCATCCAGTCTAGTGTTCAGGACATCCAGGATGTGTCTCAGTGACTCGTAGTCGTCACTCTTGATGTGCGTTTCCATTTCGATCGATCCCTTGATCTCTGCACCCTTTACACCTTTGAAACAATTCGACGGGTCAATCCTGTGGCGGTCCCGACATATCTTTACTTCGGACGCCGTGCTCGAGGGCGACCAAGGATGAATGCGTAAGCCGAGCGTGTCGTCTCGTTGATCGATGTTTTGCCAATGGTCAGGTAACGTGATCATGGACAGGCCCACTTCCCAATCCCGATGATCGACAAGAAGTGGCGGTTCCAGGTGGGTGTGATACGTGGAGACTTTGTTGTCGGGATACCACGACATGGAACTGTCACTAGGAAGCGTGAGGTAAAAGGGTCGGTCGTTGTTCATTATGTTTGGTTTTCAAGGTCGGTGAAGGTAACAGGTAACCCAAGGTACTGGAGAGCAAAGCCGTCCACAAGGTAGTCTGCGATCCGTCGGGTTTGAAGGCCAACTGGGACAAAGAAACACCCGCCACGACGTACACTAAAATCACTTGACAGAAAAAGACAATTTCCGCTTGTGGCACACGTTTTCCCAAGAGCGACCAATTGTGGGCACTCGCGGACGTAGACGTGATTTCGTCTTGCATGTTGACTGAGGTTGACGTCTCTCGCTCCTATTTATACGTTTTGGAGACTGGTCCTGGTCACCGGGTTACTGGTTCAACAAATAAGCTTCGAAATCATGTGTTACGATGGGCATGTTGTCTATATTCCATTGTTTGACTTTATCTTCTTTGCAATTCCACTCCGTTATGAATAAATAGGGTCTACCCATACTATCAACAATGCTAAAGTCTGCTTTCTTAGCGACCCTAACACATTCGTCTTTACACCTGTACAACACACGGGAATGGGCCAACGAGATGACTTTTCCCGCTAGTATTCCTTTGTATTCCCATCGGTAACCACCACACAAAGACCCTTTAATCATTCTCAAATAGGGGCAGTTTGGTTTATATTTAGCGTGTTCGTGGAATGGATCGTCGAATTTCTGCCAATCCTTCAATATTAATTTGCAGCTGAAACACTGCACGCGATCAGTATCACCATAATACACAAACCCTGCTTCACTTAACTTGGGGGCGGATGGATGAACATGTGTCCATCGGTTGTCAAACGTGGCTAGACGATTATCAAATTCGATGTACTCAGACATAATCTTCTAGTAATGGTCTTGCATGTTGACTGAGGTTGGCGTCTCTCACTCCTATTTATACGTTTTGGAGACTGGTCCTGTCGATCCACGAATTAAAACTCGCCGGATAGCCCAACCATTTCACCAAAACTTTGTCTTTTTTTCTTTCGAGTACTCTTTCGATGGGAAAGATCTCATCGTCGTTGACTTGGACCGCTTGCAATTCTTCGGGATAGAAGGTGCCCTGTATGGGTTCACCTCTTTCGTCCAAAAGTTTGTAGCCGGGACCGATGTTGGGTGTAACGTTGAATGTTTCCAGAGTCCAGTTTGGCCAGTAACCTTTATCAAAAGCCCCATGTTTCGGTAAAGCCAAACGTACGGTCGTGCCGGTGTCCATGGTTTTCTTTTTCTTTTTGGTGGGACGTGGAGGTGTTGTCAACATCCATTCGTGTTCGGGACGAACGTCTTTGGGTGCCATGCCAATGGTACGATGTCGTCTAGCATTATAAGCCCGAACCAATTCGTCTAGCACAACGATGTACCGTTGTGTTTGTCGATGAGTAAAGTATCGCCACATACGCTCTTTCAATGTCCGTTGAAATCGTTCCACCACACTGGCCTTGGTTTCGACGTTGTGTGTCACGAAGAAATGAATATTTTTCTTTTTCAGGTACGTTTGCATTTTTCGATTGAGGAATTCGGTACCTTTATCCGTTTGAAGTCGTAGAGGTTGTCGACTTTGAAAGATTCGACGAAAAGCGTCCACCAGACTGTCCCCCGTCTTGTTTTTGAGAGGCAACACCCATGCGTACTTGGAAAATACATCGATGACGCACAGCAAAAACCTGTATCCCTCATTCTGTTGGGCCAAGGCCAACATATCGCTCAAATCTGCTTGCCATTGGTGATCTATCCCGGCCACCACCGTGGGGGACCGAGAGAATTTCTTTTTCAGTGGTTTGTGCAAGGTGTACGCCCTTTGTTGTTTCAACCATGTCTTGACTTGGTCCAAAGCCACACCAGTAGCTTTGTGAAGGCCCAGGGCTCCACCGAAAGCGGCCGGGTGTTTCGGGTCGTAATATACTTTCTTCAGCTTTCGTTCCATGTTTCAATCGATTGTCATATGATCAGGCTATTTATAGGTTTTGCAAAGACAGCCATCTTCTGGTAGATGTACTAGGGGTATCCGTACTGGAGATTTTCTTCTTTCTCGGACGTCGCGGCGGAGGCCGTGTGGGTGGCGTGGACAATACGTTCCATCGTTCTTGATTACCAATGGCTTCGCGCGGTATGTTCGTGGCCTTTAAACTTTGCATCACGCCAAACCATCCCATGGGGGCCTGGGTATTCTTTCGCCGACGAACCAAATCGTTCACAATGTCAATGGCATTGGTACCTGGTACGGGTACGTCATTCCGAATCAATTCCAAGTTCTCATTCCACGACCAAGGTGTCTTTTCTTTCATGTGTTTCAACAAAAGGCGAGCTCGATGTTGATAGGCTCGGGGAACCGACTCCAGAATGGGTATCTCCGACACCACGGCTGCTTCTTCTTTGTGCTCGGGTATGTTTTCGTCCGACAAGGGAATGACATGTTTTCTTTTCTTTTGCATCGTTTGATAACGCTGTAACAACTGTCCGTACCGTTGCATTTTATTTTCGTCGCCCAGTGTTGGGTCGTTTAGCACGCGTTGCATGTCTTGGTGAACATTTTCGACGGCCTGCTGCAGTGGATCTCGATCGTACACGGGTTCGACTTGCATGACTTTGACGGGTTTGACGTCGGTGGGTCCGTCGAAGGGTACCAGTTTCATTTTCTTGGCGAATTTCATCTTTTGGAAAAGACCGAAACAACCGGGTGAAGAATCCTCCTTTTTGTTGTTTCAGAAGTCGCCGACGGGTCTTCCAAGGTGTTTTAGACGTGCCCAAACGTCGTAACAAGGGGGCGTCCTTTTTCAAACGTTTGATTTCTTTGTCGGCCACAGGAACGTTGCCACGAATCAGGTTTCCAATACACTCACACACACCGTCGACGATGGGTTGGGTCTCGAGTAAAAGAGGACGGTCTTTCGGTGCAGTGTTCAATAGATACCGCAGTGTCTCCATGACTGAGCTCGGGGTCGTGCACCGGTTCCCTTTTTATACCTTTCTGTCCCACAGGTTATCCACCAAATAGTTTCTTGAACTCGGCAAACCCAGCATTCGCTCTCTCGCTCCTTCTTGTCCAGGGATGTTTACCACCCTGTTGTCCTCCCAATAGTTTAGATACCAAGGGGGCTAATGCTGGAATGGCCATAGCGAGCAAGGCACCGATAGCACCGCCTTGTTGTTTGAGAAGCCTTTTTTTGACGTTGGGTGATGTTTGTGGATTAGTCAATTTGCGAAGCAATGCTCGATGTTGATTCAACTCTTTGGCACTCAGACCCTTTCCACGCTGAGCGGTCCGTCGAACGAATTTATTTCGTTTCTTGTTTCTTTCCTCTTGCAGCCTTTCCTTCCATCGCAGCAAGATACGAATCAACACGCCCCCGAAAAATCCACGTCCTCCGGGATTCATGATCAGAGAGAGTTTTTCGGCCGTCGGCATGTTTTTCTCCGTCAATTGGGTCAACACCTGGCGATTTCGTTCCACCCATTTCTTGTGTTGTGCATGCAGGGGTTGGATGTTATCATTCAGCAAATGGTTGGCCGCCAACTTGAACCACTGCAACAATCCAATACGCGCCCTGCCCGTATTCTTGGCCAGCTGTCCATAAGCCATATCGGCAATCAGTTGTTGTAACTTGCGAATGAACGCCTTCAATCCTTTTATAGAACTCTTCTTTTCTCTTCGTGGTCTTCGAAATATCGGTGAGGGAGACCGAGAAGGGGAACGTGGTGACATGGGTCGTGGGGGTGTGACTGGGGAGAAAAAGCGTGGTGGTGTGAGCGGTAAGGGAGACATAGGACTCGTGGGTGGTGTCAACGAGGGGGGTAACCATTGGGTTCTGGGGGCCCTCATGTTCGGACGAGTGCGCCTTCGTACCGTGGGACCACGAAGGTTCGGTGCCAAGGTCGGGAACGTCGCCCGGGGAAGGGTCGGAGGTGGGTGTTTCCGCTGCGTATTCTTCGTGCGAGCCATCGTGACAAACAGAATCAATTCGAGGTACAGGTCCCCCTTTTATACTTTTTGGACGTAGACGATGGGTGGTTCCTCTTCGGGTAAAATGTTGCTTCTCAACCGCAGAGTCTCGGGTGTGTCGGGCTTCAAATCAACGAGTAAGTAACTGCGAGGGGTACTCGTCGCATCCTTGAAAGCTTCCTCCATATACTTGGTATGGGAAGGGTACATCTGACGGGACAACACACTAATTTGCGAGGCGTCTCGAGGATTTTTGAACAAAACCAAGTAATGGGCATTCAGGCTGATGGTACGCTGTCGCTTGTCAAACAAATTTTGCACAATGTAAATGACACTCGTGTCGTGGTGATGACTTTTTTTCGTAAACCACTGTTGCAATATCTCCGTGTCTTCCCCCATCAAATCGTCCACGATTAAACATTGGGGCCCTTTGACTTGCCCCATCACGTCGTCAATATCCGTCAATCCTTTGACATAAGTGTATGGAAAGTGTTCGTAACTCTCTTGCCATTCCCCATAGGCCCACACGGTGCGTTGGGGAGGGATGTCGAACAGAGACGCTTGGAGAAATTTCTGTACAAAGACCGTCTTGCCAACCCCTGTTGGACCGCTGACTAACATGGTAAAGGGGTGTTTGAACGCCACATCCATCTTGCACTGTCCCCCAATCCCCTTCTCCCCTGCCTTTTATACCTTCGCGCCCACCACAGAACAACAGACATGGAGTGAAATAAGAACAGATTTTATTTTACAAAAAATACAAATAGAGCATTCAAAAATACATTCAATACAACATATAGTACAAAGGAAAAGAAAAAATGTTAGTTAACGCGTTCTCTCTTCAGGATCTCTTGTCTCAACCAGGGTACGTTTCTCAGGACACGAGGAATCCAATACACTTTTCCCAACAGCTTTTGCATCGTATCGTGTGGGTGCCAGTCTTCCACTTCAGCAAACGTGACGACAACGGGTACCCATTCGCTCATATCGAAACAGGGGGGATACGCCAAGACTTCGGTCATATCTCTCGGACCCGCATACTGGATGAATGCTCGGGCAAAACTTTCTGCTTCCTTCTCCGCCAACAAGATAACAGCCGGCTTCGGGGTTTCGTCAGTTTCACTCGTAGTTGGGGTAATAACTGGAGGACTGACAGGCTTCTGTTTTCTGTTTTTCTTTGTAGCGCCTGTAGAATTCGAACGCTTCTCCTGACCTGTACCAGTATCGCTGACTGCGGGTGTTGTCTCTGGGCATATCGACGTTGTTGTCGAACATGCGACTGGCAACGGCTTCAAAGTTGTTTTCTGTTTGGATTTCTTTTTCGCACTCGAGCAGGCCGTGACCAAGCTGTCCACAGTTGAGACATTTGTGGTTGTCGTCGGTGGGTCTCTTGATTCCGTAACACTTTCTTTTGACGTCTTCTTTTCTTTCTTCGTCACTTTTCGCTTTTTGGGCTTCGGCTCGTTGTCCACACTGGGGCGCCCAGTGTCCTGGTTCTCCACAGCGGTAACATTTTCCATAGGAACCATAAGCTGATCTGTCTTGTCTTGGTTGTGGATTTCGTTGCTGCTGTTGGGAACGAGCAGGGCAGTCTCTATACCAGTGTCCGACATTGTTACAGGAGAAACAAACTTGACTAGCCATCGAGAGTAGAATGAAATTTTATTCTGAGACTTTGCTTCTTATACCCTTGGTTGTGACGTCACTCTCTTTTGATTGGTTCTTTCTTTTCCTTCGTTTCTATTGGTCCGTGTCTAGTCTATGATTTCCAGGCTTTCCACGTACTTTTGCACTTCTTCCCAATCAATGACAGCTTCACTCACGTGACAGGCCTCCAACAATGTCATCAGGTTGGCTCGATTACCATGTCTTTGTCGCCACTGGTTGAACACGGTGAAAATTTGCATGCGCGCGTTGTTAGGATGACTCATCTTGGCTTGACTGATCCGTGCTTCTCTGATTCCCAGATGTCTGCCAATACATTCCCAGCCTTCGCCCAGTTTACCGGACATGACGTTGATATCCATTTGATCCAGGAACCATCGTTTCTTTTTCTCTGGTAGCTCGTCCATCCACCGACGTATGGGATTCTCTTTGGGTTCGATGAACTCGTCTTTGCGTTTGATCAACACCGTCTTAAATCCCGGAACCACACTCCAAAACTTTTTCAAGGCTTCGTCCACGTCTTCCCGCCATTGTTGTTCGTCCTCCCACGTCTTGACTCGGTCGCGTGGGTTGTCCACCATACTGCCTAACACGCTATCGACGTCTTCTGGTTTCGGCTCGTCCAACCAGAGGTAGTGATTGTAATCGTCGACAGGGTGTGAGGCTCGGCCCGTTATGGAACACACGCCCAATCCCAGACACGAATGGTATCTCTGACTGGGGTGATCGTACTTGCATCCAATACACTCCTCGTGTTGCTTTTCCTCTATGATGGGTAAGTAACACTTGCAGACCCGAAAGTTGAGCCATCGTCGTCTTAGTTTCTTGATCAAATCTGTATTTTCTGTCGGTTCGTCTCCATCTCTGTTCGGTCGCCATCCTCCCGAGACACGAAAGTCAGTATCCATGGGGGTAAGTGTTGATCGGTTGGCCATTGTCATTGAATTTAACTAAACGCTTGTCGTACACGATTTTATACTTTTTGTTCTCGGGGCGTGTCCAGAGACGTCGATCACGTGATCTAAAAATCTTAAACGGTTCTTCCTATTTCTGCTCATGTTGCATACGGTATTGTACAATAAAAAAACAGACATAAAACTAACAACACTGATTCGAGTCTATTTCTTCCCGTGTATCAATTGGTATTCCAGGTTGCCCATATACGGTAGCAGGTCGTCCCAAGCGATGACGGCTCCACTCGCGAGACAGGCTTCCATCAACGTCACTAGATTGGCTCGCTTAATGTTTCCCTGCATTTCTTGTACCAACAGCCTATAGCCAGCTTCCTTGTCGTACATTCTTCGCCATTGGTTGAACATGTTAATGATTTGTTTCCGTGTGTCGTTTGGGTAAATCTTCTTGGCGTGACTAATATGCTCTTCACTGACCCCCAGCTGTCTGCCAAGAGATTCCCAACCTTCTATCACCATGTCAGAGATCTTTTCGATATCCATTTCATTCAGTTCCCAATATAACATTCTCCTCGATGACTGCTCCATCCATACGCGTATGGGGCACGGTCCATTTTTGCGTTTGATCACCGCCATCTTAAACCCAGGAACGATCTCCCAGTACTTTCTCAAGGCTTGCATGACATCTTCCTGCCATCGTCGTTCGTCTTCCCAGGTCTTGACTCGTTTCCATGGGTCGTCCACCAGACTGTCTAATACTTTATCGACGTCTTCTGATTTCGGCTCGTCCAACCAGAGGTAGTGACTGTAATCGTCAACAGGGTGCGAGGCTTGGCCCGTTATGGAAGACACACCTAGTCCTTGACACGCATGGTATCTCACACTGGGGTGAGCCATACTGCAGCCGAAACACTCCTGGCGCTGACTTGTTTCTATTATTGGCAAATAACACTTGCTGACACGAAAGTTGAGCCATCGTTCTCTGAGTTTTTCGACCATATCCGTATTCGTTGCTGCTGATTCACCATCTTCTCTGTTTGGTCGCCACGTTCCTGACAAATGAAAGTCAGTATCCGTAGGGGTAAGTGTTGATCGGTTGGCCATTGTCATTGAATTGAACTAAACGCTTGTCGTACACGATTTTATATTTTTTGTTCTCGGGGCGTGTCCAGAGACGTCGATCACGTGATCTCGAAATCTTAAACGGATTGGAGATGACAAGCGGTTCGTTTTGATTGACGTGCCGTACGTTCTCCCTCATGATGACGTAATTCAGTTGTTGGGAGGCACGATAATTCAAGGTGAATCCCCGGACTTTGCATACCGTTTTTCCATCGCTTTGCCTGTACGCATAATTCTTTGGTCCTCCGCTCACAAATTCTATAATGGTGACGTTCTCGGGCAACTCGTTCTTCCACTGGCCTAAACTCGAACCTTCCGGAGGATTCCATGATTTAGGATTATATAGGTAGATGACGCTGTCCGTGTCAAAATAGCATACGCGCTCTCCCAACTTTTCCAAGACGGAATAGAGTTTCAAACGGGCCTGGGCCGTGACGAAGGCGGCGATAACCACATTGGTGATGGGACAGGGTGCGACATGTCCTTCTTTTTTCATCGTTTCCATCAAGACCATGTTGTCGTTGACTAACTGTACATCTCGCACGGTCTGGGTCACGTCCAACATTTTTTCAAAGAAGACGCTGGGCTCTGTGATATATTCTGTCTTGGGAAAGTTGTCTCTCTGACCGAATTTTCCCCAAGCCGTGTTGAGCTGAAGTTTACTAAACGCCCGCATCCCTTTGTTTGGTTTCATCAACGTCACTAGATTGGCTCGCTTAATGTTTCCCTGCATTTCTTGTACCAACAGCCTATAGCCAGCTTCCTTGTCGTACATTCTTCGCCATTGGTTGAACATGTTAATGATTTGTTTCCGTGTGTCGTTTGGGTAAATCTTCTTGGCGTGACTAATATGCTCTTCACTGACCCCCAGCTGTCTGCCAAGAGATTCCCAACCTTCTATCACCATGTCAGAGATCTTTTCGATATCCATTTCATTCAGTTCCCAATATAACATTCTCCTCGATGACTGCTCCATCCATACGCGTATGGGGCACGGTCCATTTTTGCGTTTGATCACCGCCATCTTAAACCCAGGAACGATCTCCCAGTACTTTCTCAAGGCTTGCATGACATCTTCCTGCCATCGTCGTTCGTCTTCCCAGGTCTTGACTCGTTTCCATGGGTCGTCCACCAGACTGTCTAATACTTTATCGACGTCTTCTGATTTCGGCTCGTCCAACCAGAGGTAGTGACTGTAATCGTCAACAGGGTGCGAGGCTTGGCCCGTTATGGAAGACACACCTAGTCCTTGACACGCATGGTATCTCACACTGGGGTGATCCATACTGCAGCCGAAACACTCCTGGCGCTGACTTGTTTCTATTATTGGCAAATAACACTTGCTGACACGAAAGTTGAGCCATCGTTCTCTGAGTTTTTCGACCATATCCGTATTCGTTGCTGCTGATTCACCATCTTCTCTGTTTGGTCGCCACGTTCCTGACAAATGAAAGTCAGTATCCGTAGGGGTAAGTGTTGATCGGTTGGCCATTGTCATTGAATTGAACTAAACGCTTGTCGTACACGATTTTATATTTTTTGTTCTCGGGGCGTGTCCAGAGACGTCGATCACGTGATCTCGAAATCTTAAACGGATTGGAGATGACAAGCGGTTCGTTTTGATTGACGTGCCGTACGTTCTCCTTCATGATGACGTAATTCAGTTGTTGGGAGGCACGATAATTCAAGGTGAATCCCCGGACTTTGCATACCGTTTTTCCATCGCTTTGCCTGTACGCATAATTCTTTGGTCCTCCGCTCACAAATTCTATAATGGTGACGTTCTCGGGCAACTCGTTCTTCCACTGGCCTAAACTCGAACCTTCCGGAGGATTCCATGATTTAGGATTATATTGGTAGATGACGCTGTCCGTGTCAAAATAGCATACGCGCTCTCCCAACTTTTCCAAGACGGAATAGAGTTTCAAACGGGCCTGGGCCGTGACGAAGGCGGCGATAACCACATTGGTGATGGGACAGGGTGCGACATGTCCTTCTTTTTTCATCGTTTCCATCAAGACCATGTTGTCGTTGACTAACTGTACATCTCGCACGGTCTGGGTCACGTCCAACATTTTTTCAAAGAAGACGCTGGGCTCTGTGATATATTCTGTCTTGGGAAAGTTGTCTCTCTGACCGAATTTTCCCCAAGCCGTGTTGAGCTGAAGTTTACTAAACGCCCGCATCCCTTTGTTTGGTTTCATCAACGTCACTAGATTGGCTCGCTTAATGTTTCCCTGCATTTCTTGTACCAACAGCCTATAGCCAGCTTCCTTGTCGTACATTCTTCGCCATTGGTTGAACATGTTAATGATTTGTTTCCGTGTGTCGTTTGGGTAAATCTTCTTGGCGTGACTAATATGCTCTTCACTGACCCCCAGCTGTCTGCCAAGAGATTCCCAACCTTCTATCACCATGTCAGAGATCTTTTCGATATCCATTTCATTCAGTTCCCAATATAACATTCTCCTCGATGACTGCTCCATCCATACGCGTATGGGGCACGGTCCATTTTTGCGTTTGATCACCGCCATCTTAAACCCAGGAACGATCTCCCAGTACTTTCTCAAGGCTTGCATGACATCTTCCTGCCATCGTCGTTCGTCTTCCCAGGTCTTGACTCGTTTCCATGGGTCGTCCACCAGACTGTCTAATACTTTATCGACGTCTTCTGATTTCGGCTCGTCCAACCAGAGGTAGTGACTGTAATCGTCAACAGGGTGCGAGGCTTGGCCCGTTATGGAAGACACACCTAGTCCTTGACACGCATGGTATCTCACACTGGGGTGAGCCATACTGCAGCCGAAACACTCCTGGCGCTGACTTGTTTCTATTATTGGCAAATAACACTTGCTGACACGAAAGTTGAGCCATCGTTCTCTGAGTTTTTCGACCATATCCGTATTCGTTGCTGCTGATTCACCATCTTCTCTGTTTGGTCGCCACGTTCCTGACAAATGAAAGTCAGTATCCGTAGGGGTAAGTGTTGATCGGTTGGCCATTGTCATTGAATTGAACTAAACGCTTGTCGTACACGATTTTATATTTTTTGTTCTCGGGGCGTGTCCAGAGACGTCGATCACGTGATCTCGAAATCTTAAACGGATTGGAGATGACAAGCGGTTCGTTTTGATTGACGTGCCGTACGTTCTCCTTCATGATGACGTAATTCAGTTGTTGGGAGGCACGATAATTCAAGGTGAATCCCCGGACTTTGCATACCGTTTTTCCATCGCTTTGCCTGTACGCATAATTCTTTGGTCCTCCGCTCACAAATTCTATAATGGTGACGTTCTCGGGCAACTCGTTCTTCCACTGGCCTAAACTCGAACCTTCCGGAGGATTCCATGATTTAGGATTATATTGGTAGATGACGCTGTCCGTGTCAAAATAGCATACGCGCTCTCCCAACTTTTCCAAGACGGAATAGAGTTTCAAACGGGCCTGGGCCGTGACGAAGGCGGCGATAACCACATTGGTGATGGGACAGGGTGCGACATGTCCTTCTTTTTTCATCGTTTCCATCAAGACCATGTTGTCGTTGACTAACTGTACATCTCGCACGGTCTGGGTCACGTCCAACATTTTTTCAAAGAAGACGCTGGGCTCTGTGATATATTCTGTCTTGGGAAAGTTGTCTCTCTGACCGAATTTTCCCCAAGCCGTGTTGAGCTGAAGTTTACTAAACGCCCGCATCCCTTTGTTTGGTTTCATCAACGTCACTAGATTGGCTCGCTTAATGTTTCCCTGCATTTCTTGTACCAACAGCCTATAGCCAGCTTCCTTGTCGTACATTCTTCGCCATTGGTTGAACATGTTAATGATTTGTTTCCGTGTGTCGTTTGGGTAAATCTTCTTGGCGTGACTAATATGCTCTTCACTGACCCCCAGCTGTCTGCCAAGAGATTCCCAACCTTCTATCACCATGTCAGAGATCTTTTCGATATCCATTTCATTCAGTTCCCAATATAACATTCTCCTCGATGACTGCTCCATCCATACGCGTATGGGGCACGGTCCATTTTTGCGTTTGATCACCGCCATCTTAAACCCAGGAACGATCTCCCAGTACTTTCTCAAGGCTTGCATGACATCTTCCTGCCATCGTCGTTCGTCTTCCCAGGTCTTGACTCGTTTCCATGGGTCGTCCACCAGACTGTCTAATACTTTATCGACGTCTTCTGATTTCGGCTCGTCCAACCAGAGGTAGTGACTGTAATCGTCAACAGGGTGCGAGGCTTGGCCCGTTATGGAAGACACACCTAGTCCTTGACACGCATGGTATCTCACACTGGGGTGAGCCATACTGCAGCCGAAACACTCCTGGCGCTGACTTGTTTCTATTATTGGCAAATAACACTTGCTGACACGAAAGTTGAGCCATCGTTCTCTGAGTTTTTCGACCATATCCGTATTCGTTGCTGCTGATTCACCATCTTCTCTGTTTGGTCGCCACGTTCCTGACAAATGAAAGTCAGTATCCGTAGGGGTAAGTGTTGATCGGTTGGCCATTGTCATTGAATTGAACTAAACGCTTGTCGTACACGATTTTATATTTTTTGTTCTCGGGGCGTGTCCAGAGACGTCGATCACGTGATCTCGAAATCTTAAACGGATTGGAGATGACAAGCGGTTCGTTTTGATTGACGTGCCGTACGTTCTCCTTCATGATGACGTAATTCAGTTGTTGGGAGGCACGATAATTCAAGGTGAATCCCCGGACTTTGCATACCGTTTTTCCATCGCTTTGCCTGTACGCATAATTCTTTGGTCCTCCGCTCACAAATTCTATAATGGTGACGTTCTCGGGCAACTCGTTCTTCCACTGGCCTAAACTCGAACCTTCCGGAGGATTCCATGATTTAGGATTATATTGGTAGATGACGCTGTCCGTGTCAAAATAGCATACGCGCTCTCCCAACTTTTCCAAGACGGAATAGAGTTTCAAACGGGCCTGGGCCGTGACGAAGGCGGCGATAACCACATTGGTGATGGGACAGGGTGCGACATGTCCTTCTTTTTTCATCGTTTCCATCAAGACCATGTTGTCGTTGACTAACTGTACATCTCGCACGGTCTGGGTCACGTCCAACATTTTTTCAAAGAAGACGCTGGGCTCTGTGATATATTCTGTCTTGGGAAAGTTGTCTCTCTGACCGAATTTTCCCCAAGCCGTGTTGAGCTGAAGTTTACTAAACGCCCGCATCCCTTTGTTTGGTTTCATCAACGTCACTAGATTGGCTCGCTTAATGTTTCCCTGCATTTCTTGTACCAACAGCCTATAGCCAGCTTCCTTGTCGTACATTCTTCGCCATTGGTTGAACATGTTAATGATTTGTTTCCGTGTGTCGTTTGGGTAAATCTTCTTGGCGTGACTAATATGCTCTTCACTGACCCCCAGCTGTCTGCCAAGAGATTCCCAACCTTCTATCACCATGTCAGAGATCTTTTCGATATCCATTTCATTCAGTTCCCAATATAACATTCTCCTCGATGACTGCTCCATCCATACGCGTATGGGGCACGGTCCATTTTTGCGTTTGATCACCGCCATCTTAAACCCAGGAACGATCTCCCAGTACTTTCTCAAGGCTTGCATGACATCTTCCTGCCATCGTCGTTCGTCTTCCCAGGTCTTGACTCGTTTCCATGGGTCGTCCACCAGACTGTCTAATACTTTATCGACGTCTTCTGATTTCGGCTCGTCCAACCAGAGGTAGTGACTGTAATCGTCAACAGGGTGCGAGGCTTGGCCCGTTATGGAAGACACACCTAGTCCTTGACACGCATGGTATCTCACACTGGGGTGAGCCATACTGCAGCCGAAACACTCCTGGCGCTGACTTGTTTCTATTATTGGCAAATAACACTTGCTGACACGAAAGTTGAGCCATCGTTCTCTGAGTTTTTCGACCATATCCGTATTCGTTGCTGCTGATTCACCATCTTCTCTGTTTGGTCGCCACGTTCCTGACAAATGAAAGTCAGTATCCGTAGGGGTAAGTGTTGATCGGTTGGCCATTGTCATTGAATTGAACTAAACGCTTGTCGTACACGATTTTATATTTTTTGTTCTCGGGGCGTGTCCAGAGACGTCGATCACGTGATCTCGAAATCTTAAACGGATTGGAGATGACAAGCGGTTCGTTTTGATTGACGTGCCGTACGTTCTCCTTCATGATGACGTAATTCAGTTGTTGGGAGGCACGATAATTCAAGGTGAATCCCCGGACTTTGCATACCGTTTTTCCATCGCTTTGCCTGTACGCATAATTCTTTGGTCCTCCGCTCACAAATTCCTTAATGGTGACGTTCTCGGGCAACTCGTTCTTCCACTGGCCTAAACTCGAACCTTCCGGAGGATTCCATGATTTAGGATTATATTGGTAGATGACGCTGTCCGTGTCCAAATAGCATACGCGCTCTCCCAACTTTTCCAAGACGGAATAGAGTTTCAAACGGGCCTGGGCCGTGACGAAGGCGGCGATAACCACATTGGTGATGGGACAGGGTGCGACATGTCCTTCTTTTTTCATCGTTTCCATCAAGACCATGTTGTCGTTGACTAACTGTACATCTCGCACGGTCTGGGTCACGTCCAACATTTTTTCAAAGAAGACGCTGGGCTCTGTGATATATTCTGTCTTGGGAAAGTTGTCTCTCTGACCGAATTTTCCCCAAGCCGTGTTGAGCTGAAGTTTACTAAACGCCCGCATCCCTTTGTTTGGTTTTATCGATGCGGGATCCAGACGAATACCTTCGGTGTCGTACACGTCGTTCACGAACCGGATCTTGCCTTCTTCGGTGTGACAGGTGTCGGGATAACCGCTACTTTCCATCTTCTTCTTTAGGTAGTGGTTAATGTACCCCGTAAACAGACCACCCGTTTTAGCCTCGGGATCGTAGGTGCTGAATTCTTTCCAGTGCCAGACTTCGTATACTTTTAATACACGGTATCCCAGGCTCACCGCTTTCTTCAGTTCCAGAGTGACAAATGTACCCACCCAGGCTCGCTGTTCGTCGGTGTGATCACACGGTTGGTATTCTGCAATCTCCCCTTGTTGCATGTGTTCGTCGACGCAGCTTCGACACAGGGCAAACACCAATTTCTGTTTTCGTCGAAACGGGAGCACCGGGTGGTACAGGCCACGAGGTGGTAACACGGAACACTGGATCAACCCTTCGTACTGCTGCCACTGGTCTTGATCGGGCTGTGTGACGATCGTGGGTTCCTTGATGGGAAAGGTACCGTACTTGCAGATGTAAGGGTACAGGGACACCACGTCGATGTAGCGCATCTCTTCGGCCGACTCGTTGACTAACAGTTGAATGGCATTCGTTCTTCCGCCAAAAAAAGCGTTGCGGGGCATCAGAGGTTCGGGAGCGGGCCATTGCTGATCTTCCAATCCAATCAGAAATTCGTCCATCTCGGGATCATGGCGTCGTTCTTCTTCCATCTCACACTCCCACATGACGCGAATGGTCTGCATACCGTACTGTTCCTGGAGTTGACGGTGACGTTCCTGGGTCTTCTGGTACAAGTCTCGCATACTGCGCGAGGGATCGTAGGGATGTTTATGTTGAACGTCTTGGACGGGACCCGGAAAACATTTGGGACAACCGTGAAAGGCACAGCCGTGAAACTCGTACACTGTACCCGTGGTCGTGTCCATACCATCTAAACTGTAAGGGCCGACTCGACATTCACTACCGTTGCGGGCGTGTCGAATGTTTGGTAGAGGGGTCTGGTTCCGGAAAGCGGCCATGGTCTGTCGATGTTGTTCCCATTCCAACCAACGAAGTGCTTTGTTGGACTGTTGTCGAGGCTGGAAGCGATGCTAGTCTTGACCCGATGTCGGCTCTTGCATCAGGGCTCGAGGAATGACGACGAGTGTGTCTTTCTCCAGGTAGTGTGTGCGTAGTACGCGACTGCAGGCGGAGGCCAGGGTCAGGCTCTTCTCAAAGGGGTCGATGCCCGTGTCCATGAGGAATATCTCGCGAAACACACCACAACACCGACGCAAGACATCCACATCACTGCGACAGTAGGTCAAAATTTCCTGGCGAAAATCAAAGACGTCGTGACTGTGTTGTTGGTACCACGCGTGAAACTTCTCTCGTTCCGACACGCTCATGCCATCCGGATCGTAATCGGTGTTGGGAGGATAAGCGCCCACGTAATCTTCATTCTCCGGTCTGTTAAAGTGGTGAGGGAAATAACCTTTCTTCAATTCTTGCAGGTCGAAGGTTTTGGGCATGTCCCGTAAAGCCATTGGTAAAAAGTTGAGGGAATCGATGAATTTGACCGTACCGACAGTGATAGTCATCGCTTTCCCACCACTCATTATAACTTCAGGTTGCGCGACGGAATGATTGTGCAGCGTCTGTAAAATTAGCAGTCCATCGTAACCTTTAAAGTTGTGAGCCACGGCGATCACGGGACTCGATTCGTGACTGTCATTTTTCCGACCATCTACCACCGTACCGTGAGCAGCGAGTTGTAAAAACCATTTGCCCACATCGTCCAGTGTGTTTGGTCCTTTAAACACAATTTCCCGTTGGTGATTCCAGTACGTGTCACAGTGCTCGCAGGGTTCTTGGTTATCGATACAAAAGTGACAGCACACTTGCAGAACACATAAGTTGGGAATGTGTTCACCTGTATCTTGCTGGCATTCAAAGTCAAAGAAGACGAAACGGGTCAACGTTGATTGCTGTTGTTTGTCGATTTGTGTCTTTCTGTCTCTGTCCATGTCGATGGGTGATTTTAACGGTTGAATGTAGCAAAACTGTTTTGCGGCCGTGTGCCACTCACGACAGATGGAGCACTTGTGTTCTCCGCATCGATGTTCTTCTAAATTTCGCTTGGCTGCGATGACGTCCCATTCCTTTTGACATGTTTTACATTTCTTCCACCGATGACATATACTGCCGTTGGCTCTGGAACGGGTGGCGAGATGGTTATCGAAACACTGCCGGCTCACAAACACTCGATGACAACAGTAACACGTCTTTGTGTTGGGGTCGGGTAGACAGGGTGGACCCACTTTCTTGCAGCCTTGACACATGACGTGACACGAATGTTTCTCGGCACCATTGTATCCCACTTGACAGGTCTCACAAAAATACGACCTTTCCGCAAAGGCGGGCATGGAAGTAATAACGTCATAATGTCTGCTGTGTAAATACAGGTTCAGCTGTTTTGGTGTTCCGGTGACGTGCTTTGTTCCTCGATAGATGGCCTTACCAAAGATGGCTTGAGAGAAAATGTTGAGTTGGTATCCTTGTCCTCCCAAATACTTGGCGTACAGTTCCCACGTTTCCATCCCCGTACAAGCTTCCTTGGTTCCACCGGCGGCATCGATGAGTGCTTCTGTTTTCTTCGTCTGCCACGAATGGGGTCCTGTCCTCCTGTCTAATCTTTTCTTCTCCCTTTCCCATTCAGATGTGTCTTGTTTGTTCGCATAGTGACGAGCGACGACAATGGCTCGCTGGAAACACAAGTCATCGGTATTCTTTATGGTGACGAGGCATCTCTTTTTCTTTAAATACTCCTCGAAATTGGCACTGTGTCTCTTCTTGACGTTTGTTCCGCTACCTCTACCATCGGGAGGGGACACGTGACAAATATTCATGGACATGCGTTGATCGAGTCGAAATTCCTCATTGCTCTGTAAGACGGCAGCCACTTTCTGTAAAACGTCTTCGGCTTTTAACAGACGATACTCTCGAAACGGTAACCAAATAGGTGTTTTGAGTCCCGGGTGACTGATGGCAATTCGTACGTAGTCACTTTCGCTGGCGTTCAAAGTTCGGCGAATTTCCTCTATGATGGCCTCAACGGTGTTGTGTAGTTGCTGAGGCACATCAGCGGCTGGAACGTGGGACCAATCTTCCAAAAAGTCTATGTCCACACATAACGACTCGGTTCTAAATAAGCGACTGTATCTTCTATCGACGGGGCGTAATGTAAAACTCATCTTTCTTCGTTCGGTGATAGCGTGAAAATGCCAGAACCGCTCCCGTCGCTCGCTTTTATTCCTGTCGTGACGACGAGTCCATTCATGGACTCGTCCGACACCCCACGTGATATAACGTTGCACATACGTTGAATAACGTTGCATTACATCTATATTTAGCCTCCAACGTACACCCTACGTTGCATAACGTTGCATCACATCTATATTTAGCCTTCAACGTACACCCTACGATGCGTAACGTTGCATAACGTTATCCTAAGCGCTGTAACGCCACTCTATAAATGGACTCGTCCGTGTGACGTCATATCAAATGGATTCGTCCTGACGGTTATAAAACGATACAACATTCATCTCTCTTTGTCACAATGGCAAACGGTGCTCCGATCATTCGACTCGGTGAAAACCCCAATGCGGACACGCTGATTTATCTCAGGGGTGATACTCTTGCCATCATCACCCCAGACGATATCTTTGTCTTACCTGACGAGGTATTAAAAACACCTCACAGGAAAAGACCTCCTCCCGAATTAGTGGAGGCCATTAGACGAAACCGACATAAAGTGCGGCGTACTCTGGCATTCTAGTCTGACCAAACGGCCCTTTTCAGGGCCAACTTAATCAATGGAAAAGAGTTCTTCCCCCTTCTCCTTCTTCCCTCCTCTCTCTCTCTCTCTCTCTCTCTCTATCTTTCTCTTTCTTCCGCGCGCGCGCGCCCTCTCTTTCTGCATGTGCACGTGCAAGGTCACGTGCAAGGGGTCACACACGTGCAAGGGGTCACACACGTGCAAGGGGTCATCAAGGTCAAACACGTGCAAGGGGTCATCAAGGTCAAACACGTGCAAGGTCATGTGCATGCACGTGCATGCGTCTGTGCATGCACGCACGAGCGTCGCCATATAGGCCCCCTAACTACTGCACCCCCTATCTCTAAGTCACATATGCTTACATCAATCAAGGACCGATAAGTTTTAGAGTCCGAAACGCGACACTCTAGACAGCTAGACCGCTAGACCTCCCAAACATCTGATTTCGTTGTTACGCGCTTATTAACTGGCTGATAAAAAATTAATGTTAACCAATCACAAGGCTTGCGTGGACCTTCGTAACAAAATAAATTCCTAATGTCATAATAGGAAGATGACACAACTAATAAATTATTCTAAGTCTATTTCTGAAACTACGTGTCCATGATCGAAATGTTTACTGGAACCTGCTAACTGTTTCAATTGTTCGGTGGGTTTTTTGGGGAGTTTTTTTCTTCCGTTTCGATTTTCCTAATATGGCATTAAAACAAGCTCCGTGTTATAATTCTTCTGATGCAAACGATGGGGTAAATAGACCAGTTAACACCCCTCCATATTCCTATTACGTTATCTGTGAAACTCGCTCATTCATTGCCTGTCTGAACGTTCGTCTAAAATTGAATTTAGCCGCCGTTTAATTCGCGCTTATTAGATAAAATTCATTCAACGACAAACTTAAATATTGATGCATCAGCGTTGACATTCTGCAAAACAAATAAGCCATTTTTATCCGTTATATTTTAATTTGCCACATTAAATTGTTCGCTATTCTATTCTCTTTATCACCAATGGTTGTCCAAATTTCTCTGTCGTTTTTTGGTTTTTAATTTCAACACGCAACTCTTCCTATCAAAATTACATGACATACTGTCGACATAATCCAATCTTTAGGGAAAAAGGGGAAAAGAAATGAGTTATTTTGTTAGATTTTACAATGTTTTTCATAGGGCTAGGTTTGGGATGGGTTTTTTTTAAATGAGCTAAAGAAATTTTCGTAATAGTCCTTTCATAAAAATTGTTCAAATTTATATTGGAAGTGAGCGTGTGAGAAAGAGAGAGATAGAGAGAGAGAGGGATGAGGAAAGAGAGAGAGAGAGATGGGATTTAACGCAAACGAGGTTATTTCGAGGCTAACATAATAATATGGTTCAATTTTATTTCAATAATTCGCTTGCGCGTAGGGGTCTTTAGCAGTGGGAAGAAATCAGAGGACCCGGAGACAATCCACGAGGTTGGACAGACGAGCCTACTCATTGTCAGACACGAACTTGGAATCGAAACCCCGCCACTTGACTCAATGACAGACCTTCTGATACAGTGTGCACGTGCTAGCCATTCGGCCGTCCAATCCCCTATACGGGAAGTAATCATTATTTAACAGCCCACATAATGTGATGTCTTTGTCTCTACAGAAAATATTTTTAAAAATAAATTCCGCTTGATTTGTTTATTCTATAATAACAGACTTCTATCCTGTTTTTTAAAAAAAGAAGACCGAATCTTTACGGTTTAGGATCATTCGTAGGATCATTCGGCTGACCGAGGATGACAATGTAAGAGGTTATTAACGCCTTGCGTCATAAAATGGCCAAAGATAATACATCCGGTCATGTGATTCTTCCTGAAGCAGACAGACAGATTGGTTCCCTTGAAGAAAACAATACTATACAGAATGATGGCTCTTCTCGTCCTTCGAGGTTATTTTCTACTAGTGATTCGGTTACTACAATTTCAACTATTATTCAAAATGAAATGTCTGTATCAACAGTGCTAAAAAAACGGACGGATGTTTCAGCCGGTGAGCTGGGTTTCCGCCTACTCTTCGTGGAACTTAAACTGTCAAGGGTTCATTTACGTGCACGGAAACTTGTACACGGATCTTCGGTTTATTGTACCATTCGAACGACCAGAGAATGTTCTTTGTCAGGTCCCCCGTCCGCATCACTGACAAGCGGAAAGTACGCTGGAAAATCCGGAGGAACTTTCTTAGAACCTTTTGTATTTAGCACTCAGCAGTAACCGCCTCGGAACAGGGTATTCTTACAGAGAGAAATGGAGTTTAACGTCCACTCGATACAAACTAGCTCATTTAGGAGGGACTTGAGGAAACGCCACTGTTTAGTTGAAATTTCTAAACTGATTGAACGCCCTCTGTTGCTATCTCTGTGACCATCAAATAATAACGTTTATGTAAATGGCGTTCCATGTCCTGCTGTCTATTTATGAAATGTTAATCTTATAATATTAATCATGATAGTATTTTATGGCTACAGATATAAAAATAACAACAGAACGCAAATTTAAAACACATAATTAGGTTCGACAGACATTAAGTCCCGTATGGTACACGTCGGAACGGGATTTAATGTCTCGGCTACACTATATTTGGTCATTTCGAGAATAAATATGGGTTGGTGGGTGGGGTGCAATGTGATCTAGAGTGTCGCGCCTTGGCTTGCGGTTGTGGTTACGGTATGTGGCTTGGAGACAACTTGCCTGCGATGTCACCCTCGCTGGAAGCGGACGTTAAAAACTAAAAACAACCACAACGTAAAAAGGGGGCAGAGTTTAATGTCTCGGCAACACTATATTTGGTCATTTTGAGAATAAAGAAAGGGGTGGGTTTAATGCCTTGTCAACACTCTTTTCGGGCATTTTGAAAAAAGAAAGGGTGGAGTATAACGCTTCAACAACACTATGATCAGGCATGTTATGAATAAAAGGGGTTGGGGCTTAAAGCCTCGGCAACACTATATTTAGGCATATCGGTAATTCAAAAAAGGGGGCGGAGTTTAATCCATTAATGTCTCGGCAACACTATATTGGATCATTTTGAGAATAGAAAGTGGTGAACTTTAATGCCTCGTCAACCTTGTGGTTTCCCCGGTTGTTCGTGGTAAGGAGTAGGGTCGCCTGTCTAACCTCGTGGGTTTTCTTCGGGTCCTCCGGTTTCCCACTG
The DNA here is from genome assembly GCA_917208275.1 of Patella pellucida. NCBI lineage: Eukaryota > Metazoa > Mollusca > Gastropoda > Patellidae > Patella > Patella pellucida. The sequence goes on along the minus strand of OU795040.1, from coordinate 15,112,651 downwards.
CTCACACTGCTAAAGACCCCTACGCGAAAGCGAATTATTGAAATAAAAATTGAACCATGTCTTAGGTTCCAAAATGGCCTAGTTTGTGTCGAGTGGACCCTTGCCCTCTCTCAATTCTCTCTCTCCCTCTCTCATTTCATTGCGACCAATTATATATATTATCAATTTAATCGCCCGCTGTGTAAATAAACCTATAGCTAGACACGTGTTGTTTCGTTTTGTACAGTTTGTGTAAAATTAACAACAAAGTCATCTATTGTATGTTGGGAAGTTTGAAGTGACATGTATGATTATAGTCAACGTCAAAATCAACGTCTGATTTATAAAATATTACCTAATTTGTCTGCTCGCCATATTTTCTCCTGATAAAAACGAAAGAGACATCTTTCATAGAATTCGACAAAAAACAGATTTGATAAATCAACACGTGTCAGCCGCTCTGGTGTTTTGTGGTCCTCGCTATCTCTTGGGATCGCTGGTATTAAAATCACCGGTACATTCTTTTTAAAACAGAACTGTCAGAATTAAACGATGCATTACTAAGGCTGTCAATAAATAGTTATTAACTACGCCCAAGTTCTCTGACAAAAATTAATATTATCGATCTCCGGTATTCCAATGTAGTATTATTTAAACCTAAAAAAATTCTTTCCGAAAATTGTTCATTTGCAACGCCTCCATGGCCAAGGAGACTAAAGAGACTGAAGAGATCTAGGCTACATTAAAGATACATTATGTAAGATTGAGATAACGAGCTGGTCGTTCTTGCAACAATAATTCCATAATAGATAACGCAAAATGTAAGTAGTGAGAATTTCATTCAAATTACTTTTTTTTAATTCTAAGCCAATTTATCACTGATAAGATCTGTGCATTGATTGTTCATTTTCGTATCCATGGTACTGGTATATTCCGGATTTATATTCGCTGTTCCGTGACCGAACGGTTCCAAACTAGTTAAAGTCTTGAGCATCCGATGGCTCCGAGAGTTGATCACGGTTTTTTTTTGTATAATAAATGTCAAATTCATAATTAATATGACATTTAAGGCCCAAAGAAAGACCTACATGTACAACAGGAAAATTTAGCTCTTGCATACACATAAACAAACAAACCGTAACCGAGACACACGGACATCGTACGTAATAATTAATATAAGTACTAACAAATGCAGCAAAGGACAGGGGTCTTTCATATGGGAGCAAACCCATTAGGTTGAGAAGGCACCCCCTATCTCTAAGTCACATATGCTTACATCAATCAAGGACCGATAAGTTTTAGAGTCCGAAACGCGACACCCTAGACCACTAGGGCGACCTTCGGGTGCAGACTATGGTCGCGACTATAGTCTGAACCAGCAACCGAACGCAAATGGGCCTAGCCTTTAACTTTTCAATGTGGTGGCGAAAATGTCAGTTGTTTCGCCTGCTATGTTTACTCATGTATTTTTAAAAACTGGTTAATTTTTCATCCTGCGATGTGAAAGCAAGATTAAAAAGGGTTACAAATAGGATTAGTCAATATCAGAATAATTTTTGCTTGATTTATGTCACCTAACCAAGATCATTTTACGCGTACAGTTTTTTTGTCGTGGGCCTATGGCTATATATATTCGAATAAGAAGATGCTAATATTCCTAATCTGTCAAATTCATCAAAAAAAAGACGAACAAAAAATCAAACTTAACATCTATACTCCAATGCCCATTCACTAAATTTCTGGTGTTAAAATAGACCCTAATAATACCGACCAAGCTGTAAATAACGCAACGGCAATCGGAAATTTTATTATATTTTTAAGAAAATCTTCTCAAGTGTCAGTTTTGTCAGCCATCTTTGAACTATCCCGACCGTGCTCTATCGCATGGTACGTCTGGTCACGACCACTGGTTAAATGCCATTCGGATGCAGATGGTTCGACTATAGTACGAAAATCACTGCAACCGAAGGTCGCCTAGGCGGCTCGGCCTCCAAAACACCTTATTTCGTTGTCACGCGCTTAGTAACTGGCTGATAAAAAATTAATATTAACCAATCACAAGGCTTGCGTGGACCTTCGTAACAAAATAAATTCCAAATGTCATGATAGGAAGATGACACAACTAATAAATTATTCTAAGTCTATTTCTGGAACTACGTGTCCATGATCAAAATGTTTACAGGAACCTGCTAACTGGTTCAATTGTTCGGTGGGTTTTTTTTCTTCCGTTTCGATTTTCCAAATATGGCATTAAAAAAAGCTCCGTGTTAGAATTCTTCTGATGCAAACGATGGGGTAAATAGACCAGTTAACAGCCCTCCATATTCCTATTACGTTATCTCTGAAACTCGCTCATTCATTGCCTGTCTGAACGTTCGTCTAAAATTGAATTTAGCCGCCGTTTAATTCGCGCTTATTAGATAAAATTCATTCAACGACAAACTTAAATAGTGATGCATCAGCGTTGACATTCTGCAAAACAAATAAGCCATTTTTATCCGTTATATTTTTATTTGCCACATTAAATTGTTCGCTATTCTATATATGAATACTTTATCACCAATGGTTGTCCAAATTTCTCTGTCGTTTTTTGGTGTTTAATTTCAACACGCAGCACTTCCTATAAGGATTACACGACATACTGTCGACATAATCCAATCTTAAGGAAAAAAGGAAAAGAAATTAGTTATTTTGGTTAAATTTTACAACGTTTTTCATAGGGCTAGGTTCGGGATGGGTTTTTTTTAAATGAGCTAAAGAAATTTTCGTAATAGTCCTTTAATAAAAATTGTTCAAATTTATATTGGAAGTGAGAGTGTGAGAAAGAAAGAGATAGAGAGAGAGATAGAGAGAGAGGGGGGATTGGGAAAGAGAGAGAGAGAGGTGGGGTTTAACGCCCAATCAACACAAACGGAGTTATTTCGAGACAAACATAATAATATGGTTCAATTTTATTTCAATAATTCGCTTGTGTGTAGGGGTCTTTAGCAGTGGGAAGAAATCGGAGGACTCGGAGACAATCCACGAAGTTGGACAGACGACCCTACTCATTGTCAGACACGAACTGGGAATCGAAACCCCGCCACTTGACTCAATGACAGACCTTCTTATACAGTGTGCACGTGCAGAGGCGTAACTACCGGGGGGGTATGGGGGGTACATATGTACCCCCCCCCCCACTATTTTGCATTCAGTCGGTAAATTCTCGTGTTTGTCGGTAAATTGAAACTGTCAGTCGGTAAATTTAAAAGTTATATAGCAAATGTTTTTATCATGATTTACCGACCAGATTCTTCGGTATTACACTTTTTCGTTACAGAAATTTCGAAACCGTCAGTCGGTAAATTTCAAGAGTTATATAGCAAATATTTGTATCATGATTTACCGACCAGATTCTTCGGTATTACAGTGTTCTGTAATTATATTACAGGAATTTCGAAACCGTCATTCGGAAAATTTCAAGAGTTATATAGCAAATATTTGTATCATGATTTACCGACCAGATTCTTTGGTATTACACTGTTTCTTTCATTACCGAACTTTCGAATGTCTAAATTCACCAGAACACCCCTGTATGGAACTGCTCTGAATTCTAAATAAGTCTTATATGAACTAGAATCCTTCAAAGCAGGCGTGGTTCCACGAGGGGGGGGGGGGCGGCAAGCTTTAAAAAAATTGTATCGACAAAAAATGCCAGGAAATCGCATATATTTTTTTATTTAAACAATATTTTATTCATTTAAATTTACAAATTTGACCGAGTCTTATCTTTTAAAAGATTCTGGGGGAGGACCCCCAGACCCTCCGCAGTTACTTATATACGTAGGCTAAATGGTACCTTACCAAATTTGACCAATCATGGATATACAATACCTCACATAATTTTACCTGTCATCTAGCTGTACCTTGGTAAGCGAGCCGTTAGAATATATATGCATTCCAAGGGCTCACTTAAGGGACAGGTAAAGTTCTGTGAGCAGCATGATTTCTGCATCAGCTTGACCAGATTCTTATAAAAAAAACACGCTCATCTTTTTAACCTTGTTTCATAAATCACCACCTCTTTCAAACCGCGTGCCTTTCCTTAATTCGGACTTTTTTTCAAAAGTTCTTCAGGCAGTAAGCTACCGATCTGTTCCTGATGATTTTGCAGACAAAAAACACTGAAAATAGTGTGGGAAATCGCATATATGAAGTCTTATCTTAAAAAAAATTCTGGGGGGGGGGGGACCCCAGGCCCCCCGCAGCTGCTTCGCACCTGCGTCGCTCATAATTCGAGCTTCGCCCTCAAAGAACGCCCCCCTTTCGCAATTTCCTTGATCCGCCCCTAGAAAGTGTAGTCTTTATATCTAACCCGCTTTTAAAAAGCTATGTAAAATAGCACATTTTTCTATTGATCGACCCGTTGGTAAAATCGGCATTTGGATACCCCCCAGAAATTTATCCCTAGTTTCGGCACTGTGCACGTGCTAGCCATTCGGCCATCCAACCCCCTATACGGAAAGTAATCGTTATTTAACAGCCCACACAATGTGATGTCTGTTTCTCTACAGAAAATGTTTTTAAAGATAAATTCCGCTTGATTTGTTTATTCTATAATAACAGACTTCTATCCCGTTTTTTAAAAAAAGAAGACCGAATCATTACGGTTTAGGATCATTCGGCTGACCGAGGATGACAATGTAAGAGGTTATTAACGCCTTGCGTCATACAATGGCCAAAGATAATACATCCGATCATGTGATTCTTCCTGAAGCAGACAGACAGATTGGTTCCCTTGAAGAAAACAATACTATACAGAATGATGGCTCTTCTGGTCCTTCGAGGTTATTTTCTACTAGTGATTCGGTTACTACAATTTCAACTATTATACGGGGGGTTGAGATGGCTAATGGTCTAGAGTGCCGCGCTTCGACCTCTAGCTGGCCGGTCACCTCTGGCTTGCGGCTGTGGTTTCGAGCCCTAGTGTGAGCGTATATGACATGGAGATAGGGGCGCCGTCTCAACCTCGTGGGTTTCCTCCTGGCACTCCGGTTTCCACCAACTGCTAAAGACCCCTACGCGCAAGCGAATTATTGAAATAAAAATTGAAAACCATACGTTAGTCTCAAAATGACCTAGTTCGTGTCGAGTGGACGTTTAACCCCATTTATCTCTCTCTCTCTCAACTATTATTCGAAATGAAATGTCTGTATCAACAGTGCTAATAGATACGGACATAAGCAATGCATTTTACTATGATGGATGTTTCAGCCGATGAGCTGGGTTTCCGCGTACTCTTCATGGAGCTTAAACTGTCAAGGGTTCATTTACGTGCACGGCAACTTGTACACGTAACTTCGGTTGAAATAAAAATTGAACAATGTCTTAGTTCCAAAATGACCTAGTTTGTGTCGAGTGGGTGTTAACCGCCCCGCCCCTCCCTCTCTCTCTCTCTCTCTCCTTCCTTCTCCCATTTCATTGCGACCATTAATATATATTATCAATTTAATCGCCCGCTGTGTAAATAAACCTATAGCTAGACACGTGTTGTTTCGTTTTGTACAGTTTGTGTAAAATTAACAACAAAGTCATCTATTGTATGTTGGGAAGTTTGAAGTGACATGTATGATTATAGTCAACGTCAAAATCAACGTCTGATTTATAAAATATTACCTAATTTGTCTGCTCGCCATATTTTCTCCTGATAAAAACGAAAGAGACATCTTTCATAGAATTCGACAAAAAACAGATTTTATAAATCAACACGTGTCAGCCGCTCTGGTGTTTTGTTGTCCTCGCTATCTCCTGGGATCGCTGGTATTAAAATCACCGGTACATTCTTTTTAAAACAGAACTGTCAGAATTAGACGATGCATTACTAAGGCTGTCAATAAATAGTTATTAACTACGCCCAAGTTCTCTGACAAAAATTAATATTATCGATCTCCGGTATTCCAGTGTAGTATTATTTAAATCTAAAAAAATTCTTTCCGAAAATTGTTCATTTGCAACGCCTCCATGGCCAAGGAGACTAAAGAGACTGAAGAGATCTAGGCTACATTAAAGATACATTATGTAAGATTGAGATAACGAGCTGGTCGTTCTTGCAACAATAATTCCATAATAGATAACGCAAAATGTAAATAGTGAGAATTTCATTCAAATTACTTTTTTTTAATTCTAAGCCAATTTATCACTGATAAGATCTGTGCATTGATTGTTCATTTTCGTATCCATGGTACTGGTATATTCCGGATTTATATTCGCTGTTCCGTGACCGAACGGTTCCAAACTAGAACTTTAAAAAGTCTTGAGCATCCGATGGCTCCGAGAGTTGATCACGGTTTTTTTTGTATAATAAATGTCAAATTCATAATTAATATGACATTTAAGGCCCAAAGAAAGACCTACATGTACAACAGGAAAATTTAGCTCTTGCATACACATAAACAAACAAACCGTAACCGAGACACACGGACATCGTACGTAATAATTAATATAAGTACTAACAAATGCAGCAAAGGACAGGGGTCTTTCATATGGGAGCAAACCCATGAGGTTGAGAAGGCGCCCCTATCTCTAAGTCACATATGCTTACATCAATCAAGGACCGATAAGTTTTAAGAGTCCGAAACGCGACACTCTAGACCGCTAGGCGGCTAGGCCTCCCATCTTATTTCATTGTTACGCGCTTATTAACTGGCTGATAAAAAATAATGTTAACCAATCACAAGGCTTGCGTGGACTTTCGTAATAAAATAAATTCCAAATGGCATAATAGGAAGATGACACAACTAATAATTTATTCTGAGTGTATTTCTGGAACTACGTGTCCATGATCAAAATGTTTACTGGAACCTGCTAACTGGTTCAATTGTTCGGTGGGTTTTTTGGGTTTTTTTTCTTCCACGCCACTGTTTAGTTGAAATTTCTATGATTGGATGCCCTCTGTTGCTATCTCTGTGAGTGACCATCAAATAATAACGTTTATGTAAATGGCGTTCCGTGTTCTGCTGTATATTTATGAAATATTAATCTTATAAATAAATGTTAGTATTTGATGGCTACAGACATAACAATAACAACAGAACGCAAATTTAAAACACATAATTAGGTTCGACAGACATTAAGTCCCGTATGGTACACGTCGGAACGGATTTAATGTCTCGGCTACACTATATTTGGTCATTTCGAGAATAAATAGGGGTTGGTGGGTGGGGTGCAATGTGATCTAGAGTGTCGCGCCTTGGCTTGCGCTTGTGGTTACGGTCCCTTATAGTATAGTGTGGGCGTATGTGGCTTGGAGACAACTTGCCTGCGATGTCACCCTCGCTGGAAGCGGACGTTAAAAACTAAGAACAACCACAGCGTAAAAAGGGGACAGAGTTTAATGTTTCGGCAACACTATATTTAGTCATTTTGAGAATAAAGAAAGGGGTGGGTTTAATGCCTTGTCAACACTCTTTTCTGGCATTTTGAAAATAGAAAGGGTGGAGTATAATGCTTCATCCACACTATGAGCAGGCATGTTATGAATAAAAGGGGTTGGGGCTTAAAGTCTCGGCAACACTATATCTAGGCATATCGATAATTCAAAAAAGGGGGCGGAGTTTAATCCATTAATGTCTCGGCAACACTATATTGGATCATTTTGAGAATAGAAAGTGGTGAACTTTAATGCCTCGTCAACCTTGTGGTCCTGTGTCGAACCTTGAGTTCTGGTGGTTCCCCATTGTCAGTTGTGCAGGACGGAGAGCAGGGGGCTACGTGTGGTCTTTACTATTGGACGAAACCCCGAGGTCCTTTGTACATATTGGTGTGAACGTAAAAAAACTTGTATTTTTTATTCAATAATATAAGAGTAGCCGTCGAGACGCTTTCTGAACAAATTTCCTTCAATAGCAAGCACACTCTTATGGCGTATATCCGTCTTCATTGGTCAAGTCGGAGCAAAACAGTAGGACGTTAAAATTCGTTTCGTTTCATTTCATTTCATTTCGTGGGGTTGGATATCCGAATGGTTAGCACGTGCGCGCTGTATCATAAGGTCTGTCATTGGGTCAACGGGTGTGGTTCCCCCGGTTGTTCGTAGTAAGGAGTAGGGTTGCCTGTCTAACCTCGTGGATTTTCTTCGGGTACTCCGGTTTCCCACTGCTCAAGACCCCTACGCGAAAGCGAATTCTTGAAATAAAAATTGAACCATGTCCTAGTTCCAAAATGACCTAGTTTGTGTCGAGTGGACGTTAACCGCCCCGCCCTTCCTCCCTCTCTCTCTCTCTCTCTCTCTCTCTCTCTCTCTCTCTCTCTCTCTCTCTCTCTCTCTCTCTCCTTCCTTCTCCCATTTCATTGCGACCATTTATATATATTATCAATTTAATCCCCCGCTGTGTCTAGACACGTGTAGTTTCGTTTTGTACAGTTTGTGTAAAATTAACAACAAAGTCATGTATTGTATATTGGGAAGTTTGAAGTGACATGTATGATTATAGTCAACGTCAATTTCAACGTCTGATTTATAAAATATTACCTAATTTGTCTGCTCGCCATATTTTCTCCTGATAAAAACGAAAGAGACATCTTTGATAGAATTCGACAAAAAGCACATTTGATAAATCAACACGTGTCAGCCGCTCTGGTGTTTTGTGGTCCTCGCTATCCCCTGGGACCGCTGGTATTAATACCACCGGTACATTCTTTTTTTTAAGAGAACTGTCAGAATTAGACGATGCATTACTAAGGCTGTCAATAAATAGTTATTAACTACGCCCAAGTTCTCCGACAAAAATTAATATTATCGATCCCCCGTATTCCAATGTAGTATTATTTAAACCAAAAAAAATAGTTTCCGAAAATTGTTCATTTGCAACGCCTCCATGGCCAAAGATACTAAAGAGACTGAAGAGGTCTAGGCTACATTAAAGATACATTATGTAAGATTGAGATAACGAGCTGGGGCCGGTTGCTCAAAGCTCAGTTATCTTTTAACGAGCCGTTAACTTTAACGGAGAGAAAGATTGTTGCTGGAAATAAAGGCCCCAAACATTCGGTGGTGCAAATTTTTCCTACAGATTTATGCTAATATCTCCAAAGGAAAAAATAAAGTATTCTATAGTGTTTTTTGTAGTAAATTTAACAAACAACACGTTAACAAAATATAGGTCCTTTAGAGTTAAACGGATCGTTAAAATACCTTAGTTTTGAGCAACCGACCCCAGGTCGTTCTTGCAACAATAATTCCATAATAGATAATGCAAAATGTAAGTAGTGAGAATTTCATTCAAATTATTTTTATTTTATTCTGAGTCAATTTATCACTGATAAGATTTGTTCATTGATTGTTCATTATCGTAACCATGGTCCGGACTTATATCCGCTGTTCAATTTTTAATTAAACCATTAAATGGCCGAACGGTTCTATACTAGTTAAAGTCTTTAGCATCCGATGGCTCTGGGAGTGATCACGGTCTTGTTTTGTATAATAAATGTCAAATTCATAATTTATATGACATTTAAGGCCCAAAGAAGGACCTACATGTACAATAGGAAAATTGAGCTCTTGCATACACATAAACAAACAAACGGTAACCGAGACACACGGACATCGTACGTAATAATTAATATAAGTACTAACAAATCAAGCAAAGGGAGCAAACCCATGAGGTTGAGAAGGCGCCCCCTATCTATAAGTCACATGCTTACATCAATCAAGACCACTCTAGACCACTAGGCGGCTAGGCTTCCCAAACACCTTATTTCATTGTTACGCGCTTATTAACTGGCTGATAAAAAATAAATGTTAACCAATCACAAGGCTTGCGTGGACCTTCGTAACAAAATAAATTCCTAATGTCATAATAGGAAGATGACACAACTAATAAATTATTCTAAGTCTATTTCTGGAACTACGTGTCCATGATTAAAATGTTTACTGGAACCTGCTAACTGGTTCAATTGTTCGGTGGGTTTTTTGGGGAGTTTTTTTCTTCCGTTTCGATTTTCCTAATATGGCATTAAAACAAGCTCCGTGTTAGAATTCTTCTGATGCAAACGATGGGGTAAATAGACCAGTTAACATCCCTCCATATTCCTATTACGTTATCTGTGAAACTCGCTCATTCATTGCCTGTCTGAACGTTCGTCTAAAATTGAATTTAGCCGCCGTTTAATTCGCGCTTATTAGATAAAATTCATTCAACGACAAACTTAAATATTGATGCATCAGCGTTGACATTCTGCAAAACAAATAAGCCATTTTTATCCGTTATATTTTAATTTGCCACATTAAATTGTTCGCTATTCTATATATGAATACTTTATCACCAATGGTTGTCCAAATTTCTCTGTCGTTTTTTGGTGTTTAATTTCAACACGCAACTCTTCCTATACGGATTACAACGACATACTGTCGACATAATCCAATCTTTAGGATAAGGGGAAAAGAAATGAGTTATTTTTGTTAAATTTTACAACGTTTTTCATAGGGCTAGGTTTGGGATGGGTTTTTTTTGTAAGGGAGCTAAAGAAATTTTCGTAATAGTCCTTTCATAAAAATTGTTCAAATTTATATTGGAAGTGAGAGTGTGAGAGAGAGAGAGACAGAGAGACAGAGAGAGAGAAGATGGAGAGAGAGATGGGGTTTAACGCCCACTCAACACAGGCGAGGTTATTTCGAGACTAACATAATAATAAGGTTCAATTTTATTTTAATAATTCGCTTGTGCGTATAGGGGTCTTCAGCTTTAGCAGTTGGAAGAAGTCGGAGGACCCAGAGACAATCCACGAGGTTGGACAGACGAGCCTACTCATTGTCAGACACGAACTGGGAATCGAAACCCCGCCACTTGACTCAATGACAGACCTTCTGATACAGTATGCACGTGCTAGCCATTCGGCCATCCAAACCCCTATACGGAAAGTAATCGTTATTTAACAGCCCACACAATGTGATGTTTCTCTACAGAAAATGTTTTTAAAAATAAATTCCGCTTGATTTGTTTATTCTATAATAACAGACTTCAATCCCGGTTTCTTTTTGAAAAAAAGAAAAACGAATCTTTACGGTTTAGGATCATTCGGCTGACCGAGGATGACAATGTAAGAGGTTATTAACGCCTTGCGTCATACAATGGCCAAAGATAATACATCCGATCATGTGATTCTTCCTGAAGCAGACAGACAGATTGGTTCCCTTGAAGAAAACAATACTATACAGAATGATGGCTCTTCTAGTCTTTCGAGGTTATTTTCTACTAGTGATTCGGTTACTACAATTTCAACTATTATTCAATATCAAATGTCTGTATCAACAGTGCTAATAAGACGGCACAAGCAATGCATTGTGCTATGATGGATGTTTCAGCCGATGAGCTGGGTTTCCGCGTACTCTTCGTGGAACTAAAACTGTCAAGGGTTCATTTACGTGCACGGCAACTTGTACACGGAACTTCGGTTTATCGTACCACCCGAACGACCAGAGAATGTTCTTTGACAGGTCCCCCGTCCGCATCACTGACAAGCGGAAAGTACGCTGGAAATTCCGGAGGAACTTTCTCAGAGCTCTTGTATTAAGCACTCAGCAGTAACCGACTCGAAACAGGGTATTCTTACAGAGAGAAATAAAGTTTAACTTCAACTCCATACAAACTAGCTTATTTAGGAGGGACTTGGGAAAACGCTACTATTTAGTGGAAATTTCTATGATTTAATGCACGGTTAGATTACGCTTGCTTTACGCTTGGAAACGGCGCATAGTACGTCACTGCCTGGTCAAAATATTTGTCCAATAGCCCACCATATGTCGTTATCCCTTTAATATGCAATCTAATGAAATTGCATTTAAATCCCGCCTCTTTTTTTTGCGCCCTTCTCAAACGGACCTGTTGTATAAAAACCACTGCAGACATTAAAAGATTTATTTGTGAACCTGAGTTTAAACTGCATGGATGTAATTCTAGAAGCTGTAAGGTGACATGGTAATTAAGATACAAAGTATTCTATAATCACGCTTGACAGTCCGCGCGAGCTAGCGCGAGCTCAAGGTGCTAGATTGAAGAGATAAACTCATCCTAAACCAACCTTTAAAAACAGCACAATTAATAGCCAATAGCCTGCAGTGTTAAATGATTGATACAAACGGGGCTTAACTCCTCTTTATTCAGTTATGGCTGCATATTTCAATAAATTGAAAAACGACTTTTTAAAATAAAGCCTTTAGTTGTCTCCCTTTCTTGGGTAGCGAGGGGGTATTTGAACTAGATCATAGGGCTAGTCCTATAGGGGAGTCAGTGATTGTTCTTCGGATATGGCGCTACTTTACCGACCAGGTCAGGTTTATTCATTTATGGTTGCATATTTTAAGGCCTTTAGAAACGACTTGAAATTTAATTAATAGATTTCTTGATTTTGTTTTTTGTTTTTGTTTCTGGAATATGTGAATAAGACTATAGATCCAATCTGCCACGGAAGTCATTGGGGGTTCGCTTGGTATGGCAACGACTCGTTAACCAGGATGCTCGGGATTTGATCCCGGTATTGGCCGACAAAGTTCCCCGGAATTTGTCAGTCTGGTATTGGTGGAGGGAAGAGCAAGGCGTTTAATCAAAATTCATGTTATTACCAAGACAAAACCATGACAAAATCAGTTAAACACGGTGTTTAGAATATTTGACTAAAATAAAATCAAAATTTTAGATTTGACTAAAATAAAATCAAAATTTTAGATTTGACTAAAATAAAATCAAAATTTTAGATTTGACTAAAATAAAATCAAAATTTTAGATAAAATCCAAAGTTTAGAATATTAGACTAAAAAAAATCGGTGTTTAGAATATTTGAAAGCAAGTAAGTAACAAAACAGAAGATAGATTTTATATGAAATATTTTTATCATTATTATTATTATACCACGTTCAAAATATTTCTCTAATATGTTGGAATAGACAGGTTGTACGTTTAAAACTACAGTTAGGTCTATGTAGTATTATTATGGGATGTATACATGTATTGATGGAATATTGACTAAACACTTATCTAGACAGCCAATTACCCGCCTAAATCTGTCATACACGTGCCAGAACAACTCGAAAACATGGAAAAAAATATTGCCACAATATCTCCGGATTAAAAAGCGTATTAGTGTTTCTGCCCGAGTCATAAACTAATTTACTGAAAAATAATTTATTGCCCGTAGTATTGATCCTGGGAGGAATACGATAATTTCCTTTTGCGACTTTTGACCGATAGTTTTTCCGATATCTCCCTTGGGGGAATAGAGTCGCGTATTTGATTAGCGTCATACTGCCGACATTCACCGACTGTTTACTGTCTCGGAAATATCCATATAAGGTTATTGTCGGAGTAATAAAATACGGCAAATAATGGTAATAGAGCCATTTAGGTGAAGCTTTTCGCCTGCTGTGGCTTAATAACAGTAAATTTCTTGCCTATTTGATCGAAATGGCGTCTCTACTGGAGCCGATAGGTGCTCATCTGGCCGTGTAAAATGTTAAAAGAGATGCTCGGCACGCGAGTGAAGCTTGCACAATCTAATTCCTTCCACTTCAATTGCCTCCCTTTATTGGTCAACCACTAATTTGAGAAGATATTCATAATATTTCTTTTTGTTTCTTGAGGCTCTTTTCATCGTCCAGTCTAATAGAACTAATTAAAGTACGCCCAATATTTATTATTCAATCAAAGAAGGGGGGACCTTTAATATACATTTGTACCGATTAAATCAGAGCACCTCGGGGACATTTTACTCATTTTCTGCATCATTAGACCAATTTTGCCACAGATCGAAAACAATTCTTTTCAAGTGATCACAAAGTCAAACTCGGTGTGGATTCAATCTGAAAAATTAAAATTGTTAGTAATATATTGCTATGAACAACCTTGAACTGGTCGGCCATTGGTATACTCATACACACTGTATAAGCCCGGAATCGACAAGAGAGAGAGAGGGGGGGTACCTGCACTCGACACCAGCTAGGTCATTTCGGGACTAATATATTTCACAATTCTGTATTTCAACGACAGAGAGGGAGAGCGTGAGAGGGGGGGGGGGTCAACACACCACAAACCATGCCATTTCAGGTCTAACATAGGGCTCCATTTAATTTCAAATATTAACTCAGTCATTTCGGGACTTACAGGTGGTTCAGTTTTAATTCAATAATTGACTTGCAAGTGAGTTTAGTGTTGTGCGGAAAGTGATTGGTCTAAACCGGTTATACAGGAAATTCTGCGAATCTTTCGAAAAGATATAAATGCTGGAATATTTGAATGATTTCCTCGCAAATTGTGGTTACATCTTGGTAATAGTGCAGATTTGGTAGCGTTATTCGGATTGGACGAAAAACAGAGGTCCGGCGTTTACTATTGGCAGATCGGTAAGGCTTTCCTGGCAGTAGGTTGTTGACTCGCTGTCAAGGCAACATATCCGACATGATATTGCATGGCGTTCGACCGTCCTCATTAGGCGGTTTAGAGCAGAAAAGTAAGAGAGAGAGAGAGAGAGAAATAAGGGGTTAACCTTCACTCAACACAACTAGGTCATTTCGGGACTAACATATGGTTTAATTTTATCTCAATAATTCGCTTGCGCGCTGGGTTCTTAAGCAGTGGGAGGAAACCGGAGTGCCCGGAGGAAACCAACGAGGTTGAGAAGGCGCCCATATCTCCATGCCACATACGCTCACACCAGGGCTCGAAACGACAGCCGCAAGCCAGAGGTGGCCGGTCAGCTAGAGGTCGAAGCGCGGCACTCTAGGCCATCCCAGCCCCCCTTGACAAAACAGCATTTTATAGCATTCGTAAGCGATTGTTGCCAATTGATCTTTTCTGTTCACCGAAAGAATAACAAAATAGTTGATACTAACATATACCTTCCTCAAACGGGCATCTTTCGGTTTTTTCACACCCAATTTTTATTTGTTAAAGCCGCTTGTTAATGTACCTAATCGTAAGGAAGATACGAAATAGCTAAGCCAACCCGTGCACTTAAAGGGACTGTCCCGAATAGAACAGAGCCTCAGAAATAAAAGTCCGAGTCTGTATGAAATTCAAACGCCAAAATATAGAAGAATGGTGTATATACCCTGACTCAAAATTTCAGTTTAAAATATTGAGGAGTTTGGACGTGAGCGTTAAAACAGCTTATCCGGACACGTAACCGTTTCAAGATTTCGGGTCAATTCTTTCGTTTGGTGACCCGATAATCGATTCCCGTTCCTTTAGAGGTCTACACGGTGAATGGTCCATGTGCTGTACTTGATAACAAAAGGTAAATTTTACCGACACATTATTTTTATAAAATAAAAGGCTGGTTTTATCAAATCACCGCATAATAAAGTTTTGGACACCATTTCAAGATGAAGACTGTGGGCTTAAGTTGTTTGAAAACGTATCACATATTTTGAGTTAGTTTCTCGGTCCAAAGGTAGGGGATCTTAATGGATTTTAACACAAAATTAAAGAGTTTTATTCTCTAAAACATTATCGGGATTGACCCTTTCAGTTGAACAATAGCAGGCGGAAACATGGCTGTCATGCCAAATTTCCCCTCGCATTACACAAGATCACCATAGAAAATCTCAATAGGTTCGTTTCAAAATTTACAAACTGCGGATTTCGTCAAGGTCACGAGATAAAAATAGGGTTAGGGCACGTGATTGTTGATGAGATTTTGAGCTGGGATTATGGTTAGCGCTAGCACTGTTTACACTTCGTGACCTTGGCGAAAGATACAGTTGGCCTTAATATTTAGACTTAACCAAATTAGCACGGTAATGTGTTGACTCCAATGCTTATTAGAAATGATAATACTGGCCACGGTAGACTGTAGTGGAAGGTTTCTTCATTAATTATTGATTGCGCACGTAACTCATTGACTTCCAACTCATTTAATTCTCAACAGAACGCGACAAAAAAAAATCAATTTATTACCTAATATACTATAAACAATTTCACGCCAAGTGAAATGAAGGGTTTAACGTCCAACTTTTCTGCACCAGCCGCGATTATGAAGAGGTGTGATTTGAAGAAATATTTTGCAAAGAAAGCGGTCTCCTTTTATTTTAAATTCCAGCCGTTAACTGTTTTTTACTCGCAAACCAACGTGTACACTGAATCTCGGTTTTACGTCCTATCCGAATGACTAGACTATATTCCTTGTCGGGCCCGTAAGATATGGACCGCTGTGGCCCCGTAAAAACTATTGTTAAAGTTGAATTCCTGAAAGGGGTATACATCGTAAAAAAGATAGTAAGCTGGCACTGCCAGGCAGGATACGCCCACATTTTAGAGAGATGGATAGAGAACAAGCAATACCGAAAGTGAGTTGCGTTAGTTGCAGCTTTGTTTGAATTCACTTCAACAATGGCAACCGAAAATGGATTTCGATTTTCGAAATCCAAGACTGTCTGCATGCATTTCTGCCAGAAACGAGGTTTGCATCTGGATCCAGAACTTTTTTTGGATGGCAATCGCTTTTCCAGTTGTGGATGAAACCAAATTTCTCGGGCTGATATTTGATAAGAAATTATCATTTATCCCCCACATTAAAAACCTAAAAAAGAAATGTCTGAAAGCCCTCAACATATTGAGAGTCCTATCAAATACTGACTGGGGAGCAGATCGTAGGGTCTTGCTCAGATTATATCGAGCGTTAATACGATCAAAACTCGATTATGGGTGTATTGTGTATGGGTCTGCCCGCGAGTCTTATCTCAAAGAGCTCGACACCATACACAATCAAGGACTTAGGAGCATTTCGTACATCTCCAGTGGATAGTGTATACGTCGAGGCGCACGAGCCCTCATTGCACAACAGACGTGATAAGCTGGCCCTGCAATATGCTACGAAAATTGCTTCACTTCCGAATCATATTTCATTTAGCACCATATTTAGACCTTTTCATGAGCATTTGTATCTGGTGAAGACTAAAGTTATTCCACCATTCGGTATTCGCATACAACCCCTTTTGTCTGAGTCTGGTATCAGCCTTGACAGTATTGCGAATACCCCTTTCTTTGATACTCCACCGTGGGCTATATCTCCCCCAAAGATCGATTTCGATCTTACGCAACATAAAAAGAGAGATACTAGCTCGACGGTGTTCCAGTCTCTCTTTAGAGAGTTAAGGTCTAAATATGGTGATTATGCTCCTATTTACACTGATGGTTCTAAAGATGGTGATCAGGTAGCCTCGGCTACTGTAACACCATCTGAGACCATCTCTGTGTGCCTTCCACCTGCTGCTTCAATATTTACAGCTGAGCTCCAGGCCATTCTCCAGGTATTGGAGTTCATTCAATCATCGCATATATTACAGCATATCATCTTTACTGATTCTTTGTCCTCACTACAAGCAATTAACAATAAACAGCTTGAACACCCATTTGTAGCAGATGTTTATCGTCTGCTACTATCGTATGAGTTCAGCAGCAAAGACGTCGTCTTCTGCTGGCTTCCCAGTCACGTCGATATAAGGGGGAATAATAAAGCAGATTTTGCTGCCAAAGCTGCTTTAGATCTTCCCCAATCACCATTTTTATTACCATTAAAATGTAACGATTTTAAATCGACAATAAATCGTTTTATTTATGACCGCTGGCAACGGTCTTGGGATCTTGCAGACACAAATAAACTTCATCACATCAAGCCTCTCTCTGGAGATTGGCCTAGCTCCTACAGGTCTAACAGGAGAGATGAAGTTGTTTTGTGTCACTCTCGTATTGGTCATACTTTTTTAACTCACATTTTCATATTTAAGCGAGAGCCTCAACCAGAGTGTGAACACTGTCATGTTCCTTTGACAGTGAAGCACATTTTGATTGAGTGCAAGCATCTCAAAGATACAAGATTGCGGCATTACCGTTGCCAGTCACTTCAACAGTTGTTTGCCCAACCGGGTCTATATAGTAAAGCGCTAATTTTTTTAAAAAAGACAAATTTTTATCGAAAATTTTAAATTGTATATATCTAATTGTATATCTCATGTTTTAAATATATATACATAAAGTTTATATTTAGTTTTATTTGATATTTTCTGTGATATTTGTTTTTATTTATGTATATATAGATAATGTGATTATGTATTTCTAGTTTGTCTCCTATTTTCATATTATGTTTGGCGCAATATGGCCCGGTTGGAGCTCACGTGCCATTAAACAACATTTCATTCATTCATTCATTCTCTGGCCATTGCTGGATTGGCTTCGGATTCTTGAACTTTTAAGTAAGTGTGTCTTTTCTTCTCGTTCAATCAAATCTACCACTTACGTACAGTAACATGACAGTCAGTCGTTTAATCTTCGGTCTTCCTTAATATTTTGGACAAAGATTTAAGGTATTAAAAACGTTGAGAGTCTGTTCGTTACCATACAGAAGTGTTTACTTTACGTCAATACCGATAGCCTTGTTTGTCACTCAATTGGTTTTACTGCAATATCCTGCTATGCGCTGGTTAATATAGCATAAAAAAACGTGCAGCCATGACGTAACGTTATGTAAACACAGTTGCCCTAATTAAACGTCCTGTTTTAAGGGTAATACCTTTGTAACGAAGTCAGTGTTTGGTCAGTAATAGGGCCACTGATCAGTCATAATTAGTGACAATAATACCCACTCAGTCCAGCAGGGAGTAGTGGGATTAGCTCTAATCAAACGGAACCCTGCGAGGAGGATGCAATTTCACTAGATTTGTGCTTTCTTAAATTCTTTGTGGCTTTATAAATCTCGTGATAAGTAATTGGCCCATTAAGGTCAACATCAAGGCCACCCATTACTTCATTTTCAGAAAGGGTCTGATTATCATATTGATATAAGAACCATCTAGGGTTCAGCATGATGAAAAAACACCACAATGAACTTCAGGACACGAAAATATAAAGATAATTGGCGGAGATAGCCATATCCTCATACAGAGGGGCCCCAATTTCAAGAATGCGCCTTCCAGGGGGGTCAAGTGGTCGGAAAATTTGAATCCCAACATTTTAGCATACAAATCCTACAGGAGCTGTTTTGATGACATGTCAAACTACACTATAATCAGTATAATCTCTTGAGGACATTAAAGCCATTATGTATTAACAAACTCTTATTATTATTAGGTAAGTCATTCTATGTTCAATATATTTCATTTTCATTATATTCTTCAGCTATATAGTACGCTGATTATATCTTCCAATGTAAATTTATATTGTTAGTTTATGTCCAACTACATATTAAGCTGATTTAATGTTTAGGTGTGTTGTTGAATGTGTAAAGGTGTAACTTTTTGATCTCTTGAATTGAAGTATTTGAATAATTGAACAACGTAATAAATTGTAACTAAACTAATGAATAAAGCCAAGACATAGCTTATTATAATTTTATGTCATTGGAATATAAAGCGAAAACAGATTAAAACCCCGTGCGGGATATTTCTTTCAAATATTGTGAAAGGGTTGGCAATTACATTGAAATTAAAAGTTATTAAACTTTCAATGTACTTAAAAGTATATTCATATTGCCACGGGCTACAACGCAATAGAAACGAATATTGTTATATGAAAGAAAATTTGTCTTTAGAGAAATGTATAAATATATCTCTGTGTATTAATCACAATCGGAACCTTTTGTATCTCCAAAGAAACGGGAACTTATGTTTTTCTGAAGAAACTGAGATCTGACCACAATTTAAAACTAATGTATTTTTGAAGAAACTTGGGGCTGACCTAACGTATTTGTGAAGAAACCGGGGATTGAAACACTACTAACTTGCTGTTTATCTAAAAGACTGAATGGGAGAAGAAACTGTGTATTGAACAAAGGGCTAACCTAGTGTATATCTGTAGAAACTCGTGGATTGAAAACTATACCAACGGAGTGGATATCCCTTTAGTCGGTATAGGAGAAGAACCCGCGGACTAAAAACAATACTCTGAAGGAACTGCTGATTGAAATTACTAACTTAGTGAATGTGGGAAGATACAATGGATTTCACACGCGATTCTGGACAGACTATGTAATTCTGGCAGATAAATGTGACGATATATGTGACCCGTAATGGCATAATGAGTCGCAATGAGGAACTTTTGAAAATTAAGTTATTGTTATTTTCACATTTTCCTATTCCATACCTTCAATTTGACATATAGTTTGTTTGAATCGCGCAGCAATTGACTGAGCTGTGTCCGCTTGAAGCCATTTATCACACCAAAGTAAGTTTTGAGGAAAATCAAGTCAAAGATTTGGTATGTTTCAAAAAAAAAATCCATAGCAACAAGGCTTGTCGTTGGATATTGTTTTCTAAAGGTTTTCAGGGGTGCTGAAGGCGAAAATTGTAGTAATCATTTCCAAAATGGACGCCAAAATGACAAATGCTCGAGTTTTCACAAGTTATGTGTTTATTAATGTCATTGTATGGGTTTTTAGGGGTGCTACATCAAAACAATTGCAGTATGAGAGTCAATCAAAATGGCGACCGAAATTATAATCGTAGTACGAGGGGGTTGGCCTTTTTTATCCACATATTTAAATATATACTTTTTTTACACAGATTTAACTAGCAGCAAGTTAATCAATGTACTGCTGAACCGAGGCTCAAAACCGGTCACTCCTAGTTGGTTCCAATTGTGTTTCAATTGTTCCTTGGTGGCATCGGGTGTTAAGACCCGCAAAGTGACGAACGAAGGGAAGAACGCAGCCCTGTTGTACAGAGAGAAATAAGAATAATAATTAACACAAGACATGTCTTATTGACTACTCAGAATTTACAAAGATGGCGCTAAGACTATTCACGTTGTTTCGATATGTTGTATGTGGCTGTCTTGTTGGTCTATTTATCGTGTCGTGGAAAGATGGAGGAACGGACATAAGAACAACGTCGGTGTTTGGTATAAGTTCCGATGTGAAGGATTTCAACACTAACGAAGCCGTTAGGTTCCCATTAACTTTGGACGGTGAATTTATACTGAACAGTCCCAAAATATGTTCAGGCATGCCAATAGTAAAGGTTTTGGTTCTGGTTCACACGGCCGCCCCCCATTTCACCAGGCGACATATTATCCGGTCTACGTTTGGATCACGTCATTTGTTTAAGGAAGTGCGTGTTGTGTTTCTGTTGGGATTAGTTAATGACGTTAAGATTCAGGAATTCATACAACGGGAACATGTTAAATATGGCGACACGGTTCAGGGCAATTTCATAGATTCGTATCATAATCTTACCCTTAAAGGCGTGATGGGACTAAGGTGGATAACTAAACATTGTTCAAATGTGAAATACGTAGTCAAAGTTGATGATGACGTAATGTTTGATATGTGGCGCTTTTTAGATAGTTTCGGTTCTTTTTCGGAAGGCGGGAGTATATACTGCAATGTTATAAAGAATGGTTTGATAGATCGCAAAGGTAAATGGAAGTTAGACAATGAAATATTTAGTGACAGGGGACAATGGCCCTGGCCATATTGTCCAGGTTTCGTTGTTATATTACCTGGTTACGTCATTCAACCTTTGTACGAAGCTGCGTACGTGACACCATTTATATGGATCGATGACGTATATTTGTACGGTTATCTCCCTTTCAATGCGCGTGGGATAAACTTACAAAACTTTCCAAAACATCTTGGCTGCAGTTCAGAAAAAAACAGCCATGAATGTCTGGTCAAAAATGGTGATAACTGTCCATATATGGCAGTGAATGTGCCTGAAATGAAATATCAAATATTTTGGAATCTGATAGAAACACGAAATAAAAAAACTTGATGAAATTTGTAATGACTGTGATTCTTTTCAAGATGGCGGAAAATTCTTGGGTGTTTTTTACGTCTCGATATAATGTAGGTCTAGATGTTGTAACACGGGAGGTCAAAAACTCAAGACCGTGAGAAACGAAGTAAATAAATCTATTCTAGCTCTTTCAACATTGGTAAATGCAAATATACTTTTTACGTTTTTTTTTATGCAGCTTATGGCTTTTTATATAAATGACACTTATTTATACACAAAGTGCACATTAGTTATAAGATAATACGTATAAAAGGCATCGGTTTAACCTCACCTTCCCCACATTTTATTTTTCAATAAAGAATTAGGAGGTTAGTAGACCGTGGCTGTAGGACTATAGTCTGTTCTAATTAATTAGTATCACCGTTGTAAACTTCTCACTCTAATTATCGTTACTGCTGAGTATATATGTAATAATTTAGTTAATATATGTATTTATTTATTAAGTTAATATATATGCATATATAATTATTTATTATATATTTGTACTTATTATATATCAAACTGTTTATAAATAATAATATATATACTATAAAAATTATCTATTTATTTTTTTACTATGATGAAGTGTTACAAACTTGTTACATACTAAACGTTAAATCCCCTTAAGCCCCATTTGTTGAATAATTAGTCATGGCCGGGTGGACCTAGACTCTAAACAATAGATGTGGGGAAATATGGTGGCTGATTGGTATCATGTCGTGATGTCGTGATGTCGTGATGTCGCCCTTCCTAAGTCGACAACCCGACATCACGACATCACATTTTAACCCGAAACCACGACACCCCGACATCACATTACATCACGACATTTTTAACTCGACACTACGGCATTTTCACCCGACACCACGACATTAAAATGTCGTGGTGTCGTGAATGTTGGGTGTTCGTGATGCTGTGATGTTTTGCACACTGAAAGTTCCCTGGGATTTTGCATCTTGGCTTCTCCCTGTCGGTAGTGCAGGGAGATCACACAGTGATGCTCTTAAGGCACTGACAAATCTGTCGGGTTTAAGGGCGCACACATGGTCACTATATGATACATTTATAGCGATTGAAAGTAGTTTGTATTGACTTCCGGTGGGGCATACCGGTTCCCGGTGTCAAACTGGGATTGATTTCAGCCAATAATCTTTGAATTTCCATGATCTGTAGTTCATTCTGGGTGTATTTTTCATCTGACCGACCCCATCTATGATACTCTTAAAGCGAATGGGAGTAGTTTTTATTGACTCCCGGTTAGAATTACTAATTTCGGATGTCAAACTCTGATCGATTTAGTGAAATCCATCACACAGTACCACTTTTTGTGGCTTCTTCTAAGGCATGGTAAATGTTTCGTGCAGTCACTTTTGGGCCATTGGAATATTCTGTCATGAGATTCAAAACAAAAAGAAATCATAACAAGCCAGAAGTCGCCAGAAACGAAAACAACTAAATTCCTATCTTGGAAAACAATACGCAGTCCACTAAATCAGCGATGCATGATCCTCGCCTCCTTGCTCACCTCTGGTCATATTGGTACGCTTCCTATCAAAACCTTTGCACATGGATGTACAAGGGCGACCATTATTCCGTGCACCCTGTTTTACAACCACTGTCTGTTAGTTCAGTTAAAGCACGAGGGTTAGGGAGAGTGAGATTATGCACAGGAACATACATGCTACTCTGTTTAATGGACACGTACGACTTGTCGCGCACTTCGGAGTAATTCACCATTTCAGTAATTATCACGCCTTCGGAAAGTTCTTAAAACAGTTTATTACAGGGTCGTCACCATCAATCTGAAGATATGCACAAACCCATATTTTGGAATCTAATCAGGCCTTGACAATTGTGACTTCCAATGACACGTAGTTGCTTGAACACAAAATTAAAGAGTTTTATTCTTTAAAACATTAACGTGATTGACCCTTTCAGTTGAACAATAGCAGGCGGAAACATGGCTGTCATGCCAAATTTCCCCTCGCATTACACAGATTACACCTTAGAAAATCTCAATAGGTTCGTTTAAAATTTACCAACTGCGGATTTCGTCAAGGTCACGAGATAGAAATTGGGTTAGGGCACGTGATTGTTGATGAGATTTTGAGTGGGGTTTATGGTTAGCGCTAGCCCTGTTTACACTTCGTAACCTTGGCGAAAGCTACAGTTAGCCTTAATATTTAGACTTAACCAAATTAGCACGGTAATGTGTTGACTCCAATGCTTATTAGA
Organism: Patella pellucida; assembly: GCA_917208275.1. Classification (NCBI taxonomy): domain Eukaryota; kingdom Metazoa; phylum Mollusca; class Gastropoda; family Patellidae; genus Patella; species Patella pellucida. The sequence continues at coordinate 15,088,701 of OU795040.1, read as the reverse complement.
AATGATAATACCAGCCACGGTAGACTGTAGTGGACGGTTTCTTCATTAATTATTGATTGCGCACGTAACTCATTGACTTCCAACTCATTTAATTCTCAACAGAACGGGACAAAATAAAATCAATTTATTACCTAATATACTATAAACAATTTCACGCCAAGTGAAATGAAGGGTTTAACGTCCAACTTTTCTGCACCAGCCGCGATTATGAAGAGGTGTGATTTGAAGAAATATTTTGCAAAGAAAGCGGTCTCCTTTTATTTTAAATTCCAGCCGTTAACTGTTTTTTTACTAGCAAACCAACGTGTACACTGGACCTCGGTTTTACGTCCTATCCGAATGACTAGACTCTATTCCTTGCCAGGCCCTGTGTCCGGTGCGTAAGATATGGACCGCTGTAGCCCCCCTGCACATTATTATGTAAAAACTATTGTAAACTTAGAATAGAATAACTTGCATCCTATTAACATTGTTAAAGTTGAATTCCTGAAAGGGATATACACCGTAAAAAAACACCAGTTCACTTCCATTCAGAAACTTATGGGGATCTTATGAATTGAACATTTTTCAGCATTCTGTATGTAGAAAATCAATTGTCAACACAGTGCCACCTCTGAATATTTAGATGGGCCATTTAATCTGATTGAATCGAAGCTGGGAGATATTTTGTATTTGTTTCTTAATTAATTGTTAAAAAATGAATTGAGTACATTTTAAAGTTGATTATGCCTTGGAAATTTGATATTTTTCAAAATATTGACAAATGATCAAAACGCACTGGATTGTAAGTGTGTGCAAAGTACTTCTGCTTTATGGCCGATAGGAATCACTCCTTATTATAATATAACACTCCTTATTATGATATAACTCTCCCTATTATGACAACTCTCCTTATTATAATATAACTCTCCTTATTATGACAACTCTCCTTATTATAATATAACTTTCCTTATTATGATATAACTCTCCTTATTATAATATAACTCTCCTTATTATAATATAATTTTCCTTATTATGATATAACTCTTATTATAATGATATAACTTTCCTTATTATAATATAACTCTCCTTATTATGATAGATCTGTCCTTATTATAATATAACTTTCCTTATTATAATATAACTCTCCTTATTATAATATAACTCTCCTTATTATAATATAACTTTCCTTATTATAATATAACTTTCCTTATTATAATATAACTCTCCTTATTATAATATAACTCTCCTTATTATGATATAACTTTCCTTATTATGATATAACTCTCCTTATTATGATATTACTCTCCTTATTATGATATAACTCTCCTTATTATGATATAATTCTCCTTATGGTTATGATATAACTCTTCTTATTATTATGATATAACTCTTCTTATTATGATATAACTCTCCTTATTATGATATAACTCTCCTTATTATAATGTAACTCTCCTTATTATAATATAACTCTCCTTATTATTATGATATAACTCTCCTTATTATAATATATTATGATATAACTCTCCTTATTATGATATAACTCTCCTTATTATAATATAACTCTCCTTATTATGATATACTCTCCTTATTGCGATATAACTCTCCTTATTATTATGATATATAACTTTCCTTATTATAATATAACTTTCCTTATTATTATGATATAACTTTCCTTATTATGATATAACTTTCCTTATTATAATATAACTCTCCTTCTTATCATGATATAACTTTCCTTATTATAATATAACTCTCCTTCTTATTATGATATAACTCTCCTTATTATAATATAACTCTCCTTATTATTATATAACTCTCCTTGTGATATAACTCTCCTTATTATGACAACTCTCCTTATTATAATATAACTTTCCTTATTATGATATAACTCTCCTTATTATAATATAACTCTCCTTATTATAATATAATATTCCTTATTATGATATAACTCTTATTATAATGATATAACTTTCCTTATTATAATATAACTCTCCTTATTATGATAGATCTCTCCTTATTATAATATAACTTTCCTTATTATAATATAACTCTCCTTATTATAATATAACTCTCCTTATTATAATATAACTTTCCTTATTATGATATAACTTTCCTTATTATAATATAACTTTCCTTATTATAATATAACTCTCCATATTATAATATAACTCTCCTTATTATAATATAACTCTCCTTATTATGATATAACTTTCCTTATTATTATGATATAACTTTCCTTATTATTATGATATAACTCTCCTTTTTATGATATTACTCTCCTTATTATGATATAACTCTCCTTATTATGATATAACTCTCCTTATTATGATATAACTTTCCTTATTATAATATAACTCTCCTGATTATAATATAACTCTCCTTATTATGATATAACTTTCCTTATTATTATGATATAACTCTCCTTTTTTTGATATTACTCTCCTTATTATGATATAACTCTCCTTATTATGATATAACTCTCCTTATTATGATATAACTCTCCTTATTATGATATAACTCTCCTTATTATGATATAATTCTCCTTATTATGATATAATTCTCCTTATGATTATGATATAACTCTTCTTATTATTATGATATAACTCTTCTTATTATGATATAACTCTCCTTATTATGATATAACTCTCCTTATTATAATATAACTCTCCTTATTATTATGATATAACTCTCCTTATTATAATATATTATGATATAACTCTCCTTATTATGATATAACTCTCCTTATTATAATATAACTCTCCTTATTATGATATAACTCTCCTTATTATGATATAACTTTCCTTATTATAATATAACTCTCCTTATTGCGATATAACTCTCCTTATTATTATGATATATAACTTTCCTTATTATAATATAACTTTCCTTATTATTATGATATAACTTTCCTTATTATGATATAACTTTCCTTATTATAATATAACTCTCCTTCTTATTATGATATAACTCTCCTTATTATAATATAACTCTCCTTATTATTATATAACTCTCCTTGTGATAATATAGATTTCCTTATTATAATATAACTCTCCTTATTATGATATAACTCTCCTTATTATAACATAACTCTCCTTATTATGATATAACTCTCCTTATTATAATATAACTCTCCTTATTGCGATATAACTTTCCTTGTCGAAACGGGGTGTCCGTGTGCTGTTTGTTTTGATTACTGTTTTACTCTCGTTTCAGATGCAGGATTTGATTATGGAAATTGGTTTTGTGAAAAGAAATTCAGATGGAAAATGAACGATAAAACATCAAGAGATAAAGTTTTATAAAACTATTAGTATTAACCAATACCTGTAATCGGCAGTCCTCCATATTTATGTTCTGGGCGTTTTTTTTAAATTATACATCATTTGGCTACTGAACATGAATAAATCAACTGTTTTAAGGCATTGTAAGGAAAACACTTTTTGTCGGTATTCTTCGTTATATTCTGGAATTTAATTTTGAAGATGACAATAATAACGCTCTTTTCCTCCCCTGCACCATATCAAAACCCACAACACTTCTAGTGGTATGCAGTGTCGAACCGCCTGTTGAATCTGGCGACTTCGACCTGAATGACTCGGTAAGACTATTTACTAATAAATAGTACCTCATACACAATATATTACTACGCATATGGAGAGAAATTATTTCCCTCCTAATTCGGTTCCCTCAACCGCAGGAAAATGTATTAGTTTATGGTGGGCCGACGTTTAACTCACAGAGGCTAGATAGGAGCTAACTGGCACGATAACAATATACGTTAACTGACATGGTGCCAATAGGAGCTAAGTGGCATGGTTCCAATAGGCGGTAACATGCATAGTACCAATCGGGGCTACCTGACATGGTCCCAATCGGAGCTAACTGGTATAGTGTCAATAGCTATTGACTGGCGTGGCGCCAATAGAAAGTAACTGGCTAACTGACATGGTGATAAACTACATGTAGTTGGGTTTAGGGTTTAAAAGCCTCCGTTGCCGAAACGTCGTACATAGTATTTTAAAGCGTATAATTTATCTGTTAAACATCAATTTCCAACTGCAAAAAAAACTATCGTAATATTGAAGAATATCGATTATGAAGAAATTACAAACTTGAATCCTAATGGCCAATTACCAATCTGATTAAAACACAGATTAGATTTCGTTTAGTTTTTATAGTTCAAAATTTCGTTTTACTTGTCTTTACTACACTAGGATCTGGAAGTGTTGTTATCATTGACGTATTCCGGATGGGGTTAGAATTAGACAACGAAACTGTCTGTTACCGCGAGTTCTGGGCCTTTTGGTGGGTAATCAATGCCTGGGTCAAAGGGCGCTCGTTTCACCTCTAACGTTAACTCCCACTATAGCTTGTCAGATCTTCATGTGTTGTAGTTCATCAAAATCATTAAAAAATACCCGAAACGAAATATAGATCTGTATATTAATGAGATTGACCAAAAATCTGTCCAAAAATATATGCAAAAATGTCTAAAACTTCTTTATTGGGAACGTCACCTCGGCAAATTGGTCGAACTAGAAAAAATTTTAAAACCTGAAAAATTTCTCCCGACCAAATTTTATCTTCTATTAAACTATTACAGCCTCTACGATTTCGTCTTGTCGTTAAAGAATGATAAAATTCTGTTGACTGTCGCCGAGTCCAGGCTACAGTCGAGTAGCTGATCATACGATGCTGTCGCCATGTTGGACAACGATCCCAATCGATCTTTGGTTACCTGAATCTGTTAGGAAAGTTAAGGAAACTTTTCTAGTTTTGTCAATATTTACAAAAATATAAAAACATTTTTTTTTTTAAAAAAGACGAAATACCAAGAAAACATGGCCAATTAAATTTTAAATCATTTGATAAGCTGGAAATATAATGAGGGTTAACGCCCTACTTGACTGTACCAACCGGGTAATGAAGACAGACCTAAATCATGGATATTTTTGGACGGACAGTGGCGTTTCCGTTTCCAATAAGATTTCTTGTACGTGCACCTCAAGAGTACACATGAACCTGGGTTTTCGCTCCATCCGAACAACTAGATGCTCTGACTTGTCGGGACCCCCCTTCATATGACAAGGGAAACAAAGGTGGAAAATCCCAAGGGATTCTCGCCCAAACACCGGAATCCAGATCGGAAAGTCCTGGATAAACTCGGCAAATCTCGACAGATTCCGATACCCTACATCTAGACTCGGATATATGACGAATTCCGCCATTTTTGGACTATTTAAAAGGACCCGGGTAAAAAATGGCCGCCCCCATGAAGATTATATCAACAAACTAAAAAATGGCTGCCATTTTGGGACTTTTTTGTAAAAGCAGCACGTTTTCCTGTTAAAGTAAATCGGTAGTCGACTAGCCGCATCGCAAATGTATGGTGTTAGGTACATATCACTTACTGTCATGCATCCGAGTCTAGGTGTAGGGTTACGGAGGGTATCGGGATCTGTCGAGGTTTGCCGAATGGTCCTGGATAGTGAGCTTGTGGCCACCATTATACTCCCAACGCAGAAGGAATAATCATGAGAACTGCATGTGTTTAAATCTGGAGTCATAAAAAAAGTGTAACTGATGGGCTCTATATATAGAAATGAAATAAAATGGGGTTTAACGTCCTACTCTTTTGCACCTAACCTGTGTTAATTGAAGAAGGCTCTATATATAGAACTGAATAATGAAATCAACCAAGCTTGATATGTTCTGTATTATTGAATTAAATACACACATTTGACGCTAGAATTCCTCTTCGGGCGTGTTTGATTGATCAGGGAAAGTCCATTTTAAAGTTGGTTAGGAAGGTGAGAAATCCAGTCACGCCGATTCATCCTAACCCCTACCGTAAACTCCCTAAAGTTGATTTCTTCGTATAGAAATAAAGCTGTGCAGAGCTTAATGGTAAAGTGAAGGGCTTTAATTTTATATAAATATATAATTAGACATCTATTCATACGAGCCCATGTCTCACTCTCTCTCAAGTTTTATATTCATCTATAGCTTTATTTAGAATTGCTGACATATGAAACTTTCACATGTGAGTATCCCATGGGAGAAAAACAACAGAAGAATTTTTAAACTTTTAAATGCCGTTGGTCATTTTCTGAATTCTAAAGAGATTAAAAGTGAAATGGTTATCAAAATAGCATGTGATTGTCACGCGTGCATGTTAGAAATGATTTATTTCCAGGGGTATCTATTTTTGTTTGATGGATTGATTTCTGCTTCATGAACATTTAAAAATAAGAGTCGTGTATTTTGTACACGAGGAGCAGTGCATTTGCTAATTACACTATTTTGCTTGAATACATTATTTTGCATATACCGTTTTTTAGGACCTCGAGGGAGTTAGAATCCTGTCCAATGGTTTGAGTTGTTCGTACTTGGTGGTTTTTTTTTGGTTTTTTTTTAAATACTCAAAAACAAATGAATAAATATGAATAATATTCGTCAGCTAATTTATAGAGTCTCGTATCGTTCCATCATTGTCTAAACATTAACGTTTTTGGAATCAATGTATTTGTGAATGTTACTGCCTACACATCTATGTGTCTGTCTGGCAGTTATCCTACTTCCGGTTTCAGAGACTCTAACAAGGAAATGTCCAATGGCTCTACCCATGCAACGGGTAACCATATTGGAATCTCGAGATGTAAGTGATTGTAAAGGATATGATGTTGATCGAGGTTTAACTGTTTACAGAAATTGTCGACACTCGAAGTAAATAATTCTCCTGACATTAAAGTTTTAAATCTGTCACTCATCAAATCACATGTTGGTTTACATAGCAACTGAAATAAATTGATAAAAATAGACAAACATGGGGAAAAATGCTATCATGCAGTATGCTATCAAGGGAATTTTGCCTGGGTTCTTTTACGTGCATGCTAACGTGTACGAGGGACCTCATCCCGAAAAACCAGATACTCTTCGTTGTGAGGCCTTCGGTTCTGCACAACTGACAAGGGAAAACCGCGCTGGAAAAACTCGCGGGAGCCTGCCTCATCGCGTAAACGGATGTCGGGGTGGGCGGGAGGGGGGACATTGTGCTAGCAACCACAGAGAATGATAAAATATAAAAATAAGTTAGTGAAACTAAATGGGGTTTAACTTCCTACTGCTCTGCTCCGAATTGGCTTTAAGTCGGGCATACGCCATGCAGAGAGCTATGAGGGCAATTCCAACTGCCAAGGGGTCGTTTATTGTGTTTACGGGACCTCGGTTTCTCTTGCCATCCTCAGCATCTTCCCCGGTCTGACCATTGACAAAGGGGTACCACTCCGGAATATTCCGATAAACTTTCTCAGATCGAACGCGGGAACTTGAGGTTAGCGTCCATAAGTATATACGTACCTTAGCAATAGATAACATAGCTTGTACAATATCTGAATTGTTATGTACTGGTAATATCTGTAAGCTAGTTGATAAATACCTTTAATATATAATAACAACACTGCTCACTAAAGGGTAAGAGAGAGAGAGAGAGGGGGAATGGGGTTTAACGTCCCCTCAGCACAAACTAAGTTCAATTGTGTTTCAATAATTCGCTTTAGCAGTAGGGGGAAACCGGAGAACACGGAGAAAACCCACAAAGGTAGACAGGCGATCGTTCTCCTTTTCATGTACAACGGGGGAATCGAAACAACCCTAGTTGCCTTAATGGCAGACCTTATCATACAGCGCGCACATGGTAACTATTCGGCCATCCAACCACCCACTAAAGGGTAAATATACCTTTAATAAATATAGTCCGGTCACCAAACCCAATATTGACCCCAAAACATACGGTTAGACACCAAAATTATCATTATAAATTAAATACTATGGAAGTTATTGGGGATTATTTGAAATGGGGGGGGGGGGGGCTTGGACGCCATCTTGAATTCCTCAAAACGCTCAAGGAGGTTCACGCGGTAGATTCAGGGAGAGGACACTCTGGGCTACTAAAAGCAATCACAAAACTTTGTATTTAATTTCCAGGTTCAGCCATAATTCTACCGGACTAATAATAACAGTACACCACACTAAAATAGAAAATATAGAACTTTATACAAGCTGCATGATGATTGCGATGGCGTTATTGTCGGTTCCAAATGAAATCAAGTGAGGTTTAATACACCACGGTGCAGAAAAGTACGGCATTTAAATACATTTGATTTGATCTGGTACCAACTACACGTATTACGTCATAGTGGTCATCATGCGCAATCATCCAAAGAACAAGCATGCCAAGTTTTACGAAGATCGTGCTCTCTTCTACTGGCAAGGCTTTCGGGGTCGCTGAACGCCAATTTAAAGATTACCAAATGGATGGATCCAATTCCTTATACAAAAAAATTATATGGACAGTATTATTTGTGTCCCAGACTCTTTGATTTGTAACGGGCGATGTAATTAGTATGATTAGTGAGCTTCGCGTGATGTTAACAAGTTAAATTGGGATACCAAGTCCTTAATGACCAAAGGTAGGCCATCAGACGTATGTCGCGTCATCTTGACATTCAGAAGCTGCCGTGAAACAATAGATTATAAATATGTTCACCTGAGTTGAAGACTGGACAATAGTTCTTGTTCGTTCTTGCCATGTAAAGAAGCTTTAAGTAATATATAGCAGTTACCATGGACGTGGATAAACTTGTTTACACTGTGAAAAAGAAGAAGACCAGGGCTGGATTAAGCATTAAGCCAATCTGATTAAAATACAGATCTATATTTAGTTTCGTTTTTTTTATACTTTTGATGACCTACACTATATGAAGCCTGGTGTAGTAAAGTTTAACGAAATTTGAACTATAAAAATGAAATGAAATAGGGTCTGTGATTTAATGAAATTAGCATTAAGCAAACTAAAAACATGCTTAGGACATCGTGGAACAGGGGGCACCACATAATTTCAGCTTTGTTTGATGACACATTCTTTAAAGGGCCTATCATTAATAATGCGCGTAGGGGTCTTTAGCAGAACAGAGGGGGGAAATCGGCAGTAGTGGATTATCAGTGAGGCTGATGAAGCTGCAGCCTCAGGCCCAAAGATTTTGTAAAAAACAATTATTAGACTTGTCTGATACGATTAAAAACGCATAGACAATGAATGTTAGGGGGTGGGGTTTAGGCCCAATGGGAATCAACATAGGCCCTGACCCGAAATTAATTAGGCCAACGCCATTTTAAATAGCCCCCCTAGCAACTGCCGCCTGGGTGGAACTTAATCCGCCACTGGAAATCGGAGGACCCGGAGAAAACCCACGAGATTAAATTGGGGACCTACTCCTTGTAACGTGTCGAGGCCACACCAGTTGAATTAATGACAGACACTTTAATCCATTCGGCCACCAAATCTCCCTGGGAAAGGGAAGAGAACACCCAGGACGACTAGACCAAATAGCACTGCTTGTAACCTGGGGTAAAGTGATTACTTGCAAAGAAATGAAAAGCGGTTTAACGTCCTATTCTCCTTTCCTACTGCGCTTATGTACACGGGCCTTTGAAATGAGTAGTTTTTATATCTATAAAAAAAAACGATGGAAATAAAATGGGGTTTAACGTCCTGCTATTTTGCTCCGACTGGCCTAATGAAGACGGCTCACACAGTGTGCTATGAGGGAAATTTTGTCCGGACATCGGCTTACTCTTATATCGAATTCCAACTGCCAATGAATCTTTTACGTATACGTCACTGTGTACATGGGACCTCGGTTTTCGTCCCATTCGAAGGAATAAACAGCTGTAAATAAACGATGGAACTCAACTTTTTTACTAATTGGTCATGAACTTCACCGTTAGAATAAACCAGATCACGTGTAACAGGTAAAATCATGAAGGCCACGCCAGACAAGGGAAAGATAACTGTGTTTGGTATGATTGATTCGGAGACTGAAACAAAGGAAACGTAAATATCTGTTGAAAATCGAAAAGATTCTTTGAATACCAAATTGTTTTTATCTGAAATTTGTATCTCTCCCCAAGTGCTTAAGCCCAACCAGCACACCTTATTATCTTAAATGAAGTTAAATGGAGTTGTCGAACTTTTCCGCAGCCAAGTCCAACAGTCAAGTGTTATTAGAAATGCACGCGTTGTTAATTGTCAGGACCTCTGTCCTGCATCACTGACAAGTGCAAACCACGCTAGATAAACCACACCTTATTATCTTAAATGAAATTAAATGGGGTTCAACGTTGAACTTTTCCGCAGCCAAGTCCAACTGTCAAGTGTTATAAGAAGTGCACGCCAAAGCGTGAACAGGATCTCGGATTTGCGTCCCATTCAAGTGACTAGGCGTTGTTAATTGTCAGGACCTCTGCCCTGCATCACTGACAAGTGGAAACCACGCTATAGATGTCGTCTAAATAGCCCAAATGTCACTTAATAATAGCTTAAATGTTGTATAGTAAAAGAAATGAAATAAAATAAAATGGGGTTTAACGTCCCGCTGTTCTGCTCCTAAACTGGGAAAATGACAACGGGCCTACGCCATACAGTGTGCTACTATAAGGAAAATTTTGCCCGGGCAGTGGCGCTACGGCCTACTCTATAATATATCGAATTCCAACTGCTAATGGGTCTTTAACGTGCCCGCCCATTTGTACGCGTGACCTAATAAAAGAACTGGAAATATTTAGCCTTGCAGTGTAACGTCGCCCAGTACATTAATTATATTCTAATTCATTGTTTCCTCTGTATAATTTCAGGTTCAACTAGGTTGACATTTACTGATTTAGAGTATAAAGGCGAAACGTAATAAACATTGTAATACAACACTTTTAACGAGTAAAGAAAGTGTCGCGGTTGTGTGCTTTATCTTTTATCATCAGATGATCTTCTATCGGTTTATAAAAATTGAACCAGGGGCATAATTTCTGCCGAATCTGGACAGTAAAACCAATTGGAAAAAGTCATATACAATAGTATGGTTACAAGATAACTGAAACCCACCTGGATCCCCTACCCCCAACTCCGAAGAATAACTTTGTCTCAGGAACCTGTGAGAGACAGAGAGAGAGAGAGAGGGGGGGGGATGGGGTTTAACTTTATTTCAATAATTCGCTTGTGCGTAGGGGTCTTTAGCAGTGGGAGAAAACCGGAGTGCCCTGAGGAAACCCACCGGATTGAGAAGGCGCCCCTATCTCCATGTCACATACGCTCACACTAGGGCTCGAAACCACAGCCGCAAGCCAGAGGTGATCGGCCAGCTAGAGATCGAAGCGCGGCACTCTAGACCACTAGGCCATCCCAACCCCTCTCAGGAACCTGACAAACCCCTCCTGCAAAATTTCCTTGAATCGCCCCTAGAAACCATAATCGTATTCCACAGAGTGGGTGTATTTGTGTATTTCCAGCTCAATGACTAACACCATTGAACGATTTGTCCCGAGAAGTTGTCCAGCCATACAGACAATTGGTGACGTATAAACCAAACAATAACTTACATCTTATTTTCATCTGTTTCTTTCCCAGGGCCTCAACAATAGCTGGTGTATTTAAACATTGATGAACAATCACTGGCCAACTTGATGACGCCATTGTCTACTTTCAACCAGACCAAACTCTTCTTCTGGATGACTGACTGAATTTTTTTCTTCAACTTTTAGTAGACGATTGTTCTTAGCACTCAAGCTAAAAAATATACAACACGACACAGTGCGAAACAACCAAAATGGGTTTGCATTGGGTATGATTTTTTTGACACTGTACCCGCTATAATAGATTCCAAAAATAAGTTCACGGCCATCAAGATAATTCAGATGTTGGATTTTTTAATAGATAATATCTTTGTTGAATTTGGAGGGGAAATTTATTAGCAAGTGGTAGGTATCCCCATGGGTACCAACTGTGCACCTTTGCTTGCTGATTTGTTTCTCTATTCATACGAGGCCGATTACATGCAGGCACTCGTAAAATCCAACAAACGATTGGTTAGACATTTTAATTTTACTTATCGATATATCGATGATGTTCTATCACTGAATAATTCAAAATTCAGTGATTATATAGAATTCATATATCCTGATGAGCTCAAAATTAAAAACACTACTGACAGTGACAATTACGCTTCCTACTTGGATCTGCGTCTCGATTTTGACAATTGCCATAAACTTAGTGTTAAACTGTACGATAAACGTGATGACTTTGACTTTCCTATTGTTAACTTTCCATTTATTAGTAGTAACATTCCTATATCACCAGCTTATGGAGTGTTTGTGTCTCAGCTAATACGTTACGCGCGAGCTTGTTCATTCTATTCTGATTTTTTAAGTAGATCGAGGCATTTGTCATCTAAGCTTCAACTACAGGGATACTTACGAACTAAACTTATTAAAACCTTTAAAAAGTTTTATGGCCGTCATATTGATTTGATTGGTAAATATGACATGTCTCTTTCGACTATTATTTTTGACATATTTCATTGACGGGTAGCCTATACTATATCCCTGATAATATAGGTCTACTACGTTATTAACACTGTTCATCACGTGTATTTTGCATACCGATAGTTCATTGGCCAATCACGCTATTTTACCGAGATTTCGCTTAATAGATTGGATGCAGCTATGGCGGGTGTGGCATGCCAGCAGGGTAAGCTTACTCTTCCGGACACCTGTTACCACTGTTTGTCGTGTATTTTGTACACAGTGAACAGTCCATATGCTGATTACACTATTTTGCCATATTACACTATTTTGCCTATACCGTTTTTAGGACTTCGAATTTTGTCTGATGGTTTGGATTGTTCGTACTTGGTTTTATTTTATATTTAGAATACAGGGGCGGCAAGGCGGATCGAGAGACCATGGATAGCGGGGGCGCACGGGTGACTCCAGTAGTAAAAGTGTACAGTGGATTAAAGGATCGACAGGTGATTATTCCGATCTTCGAAGGGACCCATTGACGGAGTTTCCAAGGGTGCTTCCCAAAAAAATAATTGAAAATTACATCACAGTCGATGTTATTTAGAGCACTTTCATGTCGATTTAGATATATTGGAACCAATGATTTCGTTGGCCAAATATAGCGAAAAACAAATGAAATTGGGTTTAACATTCTGCTCTTCTGCAGCGATTGGGCATTCGTCATGCAATGCTATGCAATTCGGTTGTTGGTTTTGAAAGTTCATCAACAATTTTATGATATGAGGTTCCCAGTTTGTCAGTGGTGCAGAACGGTGGATTGTGAAAGTCTGGAATTACCAATCTTTCAGTTGAGTAAGATAAACAGCTAGAGGCGCGCACATTAAAATATGTGAGTGTGACTGTTGGAATTGGCTGTAGCGCCGCTGTCCGATCTAAATTTCACATTCGAACACTTTATTAACCAGGTGGCAGGTTGGTGGAGAAAAGTAGGAAGTAAACCCTCGTGTTATGGACTGACACTACTGTATTCAAATTGACGTACGAATTAGCCTAGGATAGGCCCTAACCGGCCTAAGCATAAATAAGACTTTTTCAATGTGGCAAAGCAGAGGTAAAAACAACCTCATATTTTAAAAGTATAGGAAAGCTTCTTTTAAGCCATACATGTATTATTATTGATGCAGATTTATAATAATAAGCAATTCTTGGAAACCACTAACCAGTTCTTCAAATAATTAATTTTAGGCTATAGGCCCACATTCCAAGAAAACAAAATTTACATAGTGAGAAGTTGTTTTAATTATTGTCGATGCTGAATTAAAGCATTTGGAGAAATTTGTTTGGAACATATTTATTAAAATTTAAAGCAAATGTTTAAATTTTATTTATTGTTATTGTTAAGACTTGTAGTTAGCCTACTAGTTGTAAAATAGACTACTAGTAGTAGTACTTCACCAACCTCTTCTGCTTCTCGCAACAAAGATAGCAATGCAGTCAATATGTTTGTGCGTCTCCAATTTTGACATTTTTTATAGATACATTTCTGTGAAGATCGCCTTGTCCTGCTTTTTTTATAAGATCTTGTGTGTTTTGTGAATGTTAAATTCTTAAAAATAAGAAAGAGGTGAGACTGTCGTCTGCTTAGAAGGTGTGTTCGCTAGTGGAAGGGAAGTAACTCCAATTAACAAATCTAAAAAGGGAAGGTAACTCTAATAGTTTTTTGCTTTTGGTTCGCCATTCCTGTGAAGGTCGGCTGAATGTTTCCATAATTGCAAACGATTGACAGCAATTATGTCTTACACCAATGAAGATTATCTTCCAAGTTTTGAAGAACTAACTGTACCAGAAATTCAGCTTACTTCTTCAGTTCTTCAAGCTGGTGCACATCAGTATGGAAAGTACTGTGACGACACGAATAAGGTAAATAGATAGACACTACACTACACTCAGACTACAGTCAGTACAGGAGACTGAGACTCTTGAGACAGTACGTCAGTAGGAGTCAGACTACCGTACCGATATGATACTGATAATGAAATGAAAATGACGTTGAGATATAGCCTAGTAGAGAGGATAGTAAGAAAAATCCGAGGTCAGGCAATATTTCCCTTAATACTAATAGCATGCTGTTTTTGTATGGCGTATGCTGGTCTTCGTGATTAGCCAGTCGGACTCATTTTGGTGGGTCGGTCGATTTTTAATCTGATTCAATGAATACAAGCCAGGAGATAATCTGCAATTAGCGATTTGCTTCTGTGGCGATTATGTTCGATCTTACTCCCTTTTCTGTTTCCACCACTTTTACACAGAAAAACTAACACTTGAGTTGAGCAGTTAGTCGTCCGTTCTATGTTCACTTGAAACTTCCTAAATGACGTAGTTTGTGTCGTGGATGTTAAACCCAAATTATCTCTCTCTCATAAAATCATAACATATAATGCCTACTATTCACTCTATATATATTTCTTGTTTTCCAGGAATTTATGTTGTGTATTTCTGAAACGAAGGATCCCAGAAAATGCCTGAGTGAAGGAAAAGAAGTGACCAAATGTGGTTTTGAATTTTTCGGAAAAGTCAAGCGAGATTGTCACGAAGAATTTACCAGATACTGGAAATGTGTAGATGTGAGCGGAACTACAATGGAGTTGAATGGGTAAGTTAATGTTCTAAGTCCATCCTCATTTAGTCATGTTTTGATTCCCCTGTTGTACATGACAAGGAGAAGGTTTGCCTGTTCCGAGATGAGGTAGTTTGTATCGAGTAGGGGTTTGTAGTTTGTATCAAGTGGAGGTTAAACTCCCATTTTGCTCTCTCTCTCTCTAATTCCATAAATTTTTCCACCATTAGCCAATGTGGCTCAGTGAGTAAGTTACTCAGTAACTCACAGGCCCAATAACCAGGGGTTCCTGAGTTCAATCCCTTTTTTGACTGGTTTCCCCTTCTCAATGGTGGAGGTTAGGGACTTAGAAGAAAGAGTAACTAGTTGATCGGATGGAACAAAGGAACAAGGAGCTGTATACGCATAAGAACTCTTGCCAGTTTAAATTTGATAAACGTTATGCAGAAATGTTGTTATCCTCCATCTGCATGATGTATGCCCATCTTAATTGGAAGGGGAGGTTGGGTGGCCGAATAGTTGCATTATGAAGTCTGTCATTGAGTCAAGTGGCAGGGTTTCGATTCCCAGTTTGTGTGCATGACAATCTGTAATGTCTTCTGTCCAACCTCGTGGGTTTTACTCTTGGTCCTCCAGTTTCCTCACGCTGCTAAAGACCCCTTTACACAAGCAAAATATAAAAATAAAATTGAACCGTGTGTGTTCGTCCCGAAATGACCTAGTAAACACCATTTCTCTTTTGATTGGAAGTGGATGATTGATAAGAAGGGAATGCCCATGTACCTTTGCAGATTAAAGTTGTAAAATTTTCATTAATCAGCAACAAAAATCTATTTTTCTAGAAAAAAAATAAAAAAGGAAATTTAAGTAAACTATTAGTACATCTGTATGCTAAATACTATTTAGCATCAATAATCAAATATTAAAAAGTTTGAAAAAGACCCATCTTTTATTCATTTTAAGACGATTTTTTTTAGCTAATAGAATTTACAAACTGGTTAATAGAAAACATTATCTGACAGCTTCGCCGAGTCAGTGAGCCAGGGGGTCTCCGGGTACCGTTAGAAAATTATTCGGGATTTTCGAGCGTCGTTGCCCATAGTAGCAGTGCATTCCTATGGGTGCCATGTATAATTTTGGTAGCAGGTTAATAATTTCCTGGCAGTTGGAAATTAAGATCAGGGAAGGCCATAGTGCTTTTTTAAATTTAAGGATTGATTTCTTAATCCTTGACTCTTTTTATTGTTTGTACTTCTTTTCTACTTGCAGTTGCAGGGAATTTCAAAGCATATTTGATAACTGTGTTAAAGAAAAGTTGGGACAAGACAGACCACCTCTAGGTTATTTTTCAAAGATACGAGTTCACCAATCGCAAAGACCCAAACCAGCACCTTTGCCTCATCCCCTACCTGATGCACTACCCGAGCCACCATCTCTAGATAAAGCTCCAGAAGCAGATATGCATCCATATAATCCACAGTTGTAAAACAACGGCAAAACAATCTCTCTGAGAAATAACAGTGTTTTCTAGACCATCTCATAAATGTAGTGTTACAGTGTATAAATATTAAGACTGTTAGCATTAAATTATCGAAAAAAAAGAAAGGATTTCATTAAAACTATAAAATACTGTTCTGTGCTAATCTCTGTTATAAGAATAGTTTTATGGAGTGAGAAATAAGCTGTTTTTATAACTGATGTGGAAATATTGTTAAATACTAGAAGAGTTGAAATAAATATTTACTTAGACAATTAATAGATAATTTGGTGTTTTTTTGTTGATGGTTAGCACGTGTGTGCTGTAGCATAAAGCCTGTCATTGAGTCAACTTGGGTTTTCTCTGGATCCTCGGATTTCCTCCCACTGCTAAAAGACCCCTATGCAAAAGCGGATTATTGAAATAAAACTAAACCATATGTTAGTCCCGAAATGACCTAGTTTGTTTCGAGAAGACTTTAAACCCCATTAAAATTTCTCTCTCTCTTTTTATGCTCAGAAAAACAACTTTTACATTAAAACACTGCAACCTCTGAAATATATCTTACACTGTAGGCCTAACTATCTGGCTTAAAGGTTTTTTTATCTGGTAGAATCTTTTTAATTCTGATTCTTATACAGTACCTGTAATACATGGAGTAGGGTAGGTGTGCTAATAAGTGTTGTTGATGCACACCTTTGGTACAAAAAATAATTCAAGAAAATACATTCCAGGCAAGGTCTGCTATATTGCCCTTTATTTACAAAGCTCAGTTATGAACATTCATATTATGAGAGAGAGAGAGAAATTGGGTTTAACATCCACTCAACACAACTAGGTCATTTTGGGACTAACACAGGGTTCAATTTTTTTCAATAATTCGCTTGCATGCAGGGGTCTTTAGCAGTGGGAGGAAACCGGAGTGCCGGAGGAAACCCACGAGGTTGAGAAGACGCCCCTATCTCCATGCAACATACGCTTACACCAGGGCTTGAAACCACAGTCGCAAGCCAGAGGTGGCCGGCCAGCTAGAGGTCGAAGTGCGGCACTCTAGATCACTAGGCCATCCCAACCCCCCTTAATATTATGAACATGAATACAGGTAACAGATATCTACACAGTATAAAACAATTCTTTATGCCACCTACGGATTTCTCTACCAAACCCTAAGAGGAACTGGACTCCGGGTAGTTTTGAAAACTAGAATCCACAATAATCTCGTCTGGAAATTACAAACCTCAAAATTTTGATCCCCCCTGATTAAAGGGAGATAACCTGGTGATACACACGGTCTTTATTAATAGAGTTAGATTTGTTGTGTGTTCGTAAACATTACTTTAGGATGTGTTTCTAAAAGCTGTGAAAGTCATGTTGTTTGTTGGCCATGTTGGTGTTTATCGCCATGTTTGTAGAACACATCGTGTAATAGTCAGCTGTAGAGGATACTCAAGACTTACAGACAACGGTAACAACAATCTGATTAAAAATTAAATACAGATCAATATTTCGTTTCGTTTTTTTTCTATATTTTCGATGGCCTAATACCACATGAAGACCTGACCGGTCGTAGCGATACGTCGCGTCAGAGGTCATACGAGCGGCTTTTGGCACTATGACGTCAGACATTGATAAGCCAATCAGCATTGATATTACTAGTGGATTACCCACACTTCCGAGTAAAACACGACTAATGTTCGCCGTAACAGACCGTTTTATTGGCTAATCCCTCACCTTATCCAGACCAGAACACATCAATGATAACAACTCTTCCAGATTCTAGTGTAATTATATCTTGAATATCCGAGAAATATCTTTTCCTAGGGTTCGGGTTAGGTTTATCTAAAACTATTCTAAACGGTTAGGGTTAAAATTGTGGCTATAAACACGGAAAGTATTTCTCGGATATTCAAGATTATCGTGCAGTGTAGAACAGACCAGTAAAGCAAAATTTTGAACTATAAAAAAACGAAATGAAATAGGTTCTGTCTTTTAATAAGACTGTGGTAACAACTGCGATATTAATTATAATTAAAGGGGCATCATGTCAGATTTAAATAGTAGTAAGAATAATATTTGCAAAATATAATGCAAAAGGAATATCTATTTCATTCAAATTACTTTATTTTGAGCGAAATTATCAATGGCTGTAGTTTTGACAAGATGTGTGGATTCGCCGTACCCACCGTACTGGCCATTTTGTTTAGTTTTGTGGTTTATATGAAAGATGTACAACAGATTGGAACCGCATTTCTAAAGTTAAGTAGATATTTCTCTTTGTTCCGAATGATTCATCATAATGTTTGTCTCAAAATGAAGGAAGTTTTGTTTTGACAAGGTATTAAACCTTATTCAGTTCTATACCGGTACTATTAAATCTTCTTTCTGGTTTGTTGTAGATATTGGAAAATTAGCAACTCGTGCATTTTGGAAAGAAAAATATTCCCGATCAAATTTATACCAGTCGACGTTTGATTGGTTTGTAGAACCTGGTGACGTCATTAAAGAAATTGAAAGCAGAATTTTAAAGTCAGGGTCCCATAAATCATTTAGAATCATGGACATTGGCTGTGGGACTTCGTCGTTGGCTTCAAAACTCTATTCGCAAGTTAAAAGTCCAGTTGAAATCCATTGTGTTGATTTCATCCACGAGGCTTTAGGACAACAAAAAGACTGGTCGGAACAAGTCTTCACTAAAGGGCACCCTTTCACATCCAGCCATTTTGTGATGGCAGACGTGTGTCATTTACCGTATAGGAATGGGATTTTTGATTGCGTGGTGGATAAAGGTACAATGGATGCTTTAGTAAAAGATAAAATATTGGGTGAAGAAAAATGCCGGAAAATGTTGTACGAAATGGAACGACTGTTAAATCAAAATGGAACAATTTTACAAATATCGGACGAACATCCCGAAGTACGGCAACAATTATTAGAGACACTTACCCAAAATAACTGTTTAAGGTGGTCTTCTTCGTGCATTAGTTCTTTTGGAGACATTGAGTATTTTATGTATATTGGTCGCTTAGAAACTGATTTACCCACAGATTTGTGATACGTAGAAATATAATGATGGTGCAGTTTGACAAGAGCAGTGTCTAGTCGTTCTACGTGTTATATTGTCATGCACGTTAAAGAACCCTTGACACATGTAATTCTTAATAAGATTAGACCGTATTTGCGCTGTAAATTTACCTCACCTAGCACATCGTATGGCGTATGCCTGACTTCATCAGCCCAGTTTTGTAGAACAGTAGGACGTTAAACACCATTTCATTTCATCTTATTATCATATCCATAGGCGGGGGGTCGGGGTGGCCTAGTGGTCTAAAGTGCCACTTCGAGCTCTAGCTGGCCGGCCACTTCTGGCTTGCGGCTGTGGTTTCGAGTCCTGGTGTGAGCGTATGTGGCATGGAGATAGGGGCGCTTTCTCAACTTCGTCGGTGTCCTCCGGGCACTCCGGTTTCCTTCCACTGCTAAATACCCCTACGCGAAAGCAAGTTATCGAAGTAAAATTAAACCATATGTTAGTCCCGAAATGACCTAGTTGTGTTGAGTGGACGTTAAACCCATTTTCTCTCTCTCTATATATATATATATATCTATAGGCTCATCATATTGATAAGTTGAAATATACCAGTCATGTCCGGTTAGTTCACGGAACTGTCCGTTGAGAGACAATTAACAGACTGATTTTGTAATAGAACACAATTGTTTAGTAGATCATAAATGGACCTTAACTATCTGAAAAACAACATTTGTAAACTAATTTTCGTTGCGTTATTTTGAAGCCGAAGATGTTGAATCCCCTGTAGGCTATAATATTGTAAAGGATGAATCTTTAAAAAGAATTTCAGTGCAAGAATACATTTAATGTTATGTAACATTCGGCATCCTCTGCAGAAAATATATTCCAGCCTACGCCACGATTATTATATCCCCGATAGATAGGCTCAGAGTGGAATAATTGGACTGGAATTTTCAAGATATTCGTTTATTATTATCTGTTTATCTAATGGTCGGATCACGGTGGCTAAGTGGGCAAGACGCTGGCTCGCTAACCTCGAGGTCGGGTGTTCGATCCCGGCATTGGCCGAGAAAGTTCATCCAGATTTTCCAGCTTGGTTCCCCCTTGTCAGTGATGCAGGGCGGATGGGACGAAAAACCCAGATTCGGTGTACACACTGGCGTTACGTGAACGTGCCGCCGTCCGGGCACAATTTTCCTCATAGCACAATGTATGGCGTATGCCCGTCTTTATTAGCTCAGTTCAGGGCAAAACAGTAGGACGCTAAACCCCATTTCATTTTATTTCACTATAACTAATAATAACCAATGCTGCTTTAAATTTAAATAATCTATTTGCCTTCATTTTAGCATGGAGTAAGCCATGAAAATGAGATGATGTTCGGAATTGTGGACTTGTGGAGGCGGTGTGGGCATGCAGGGAAAAGAAATATAGCCAAACAGCATGTGGTCGGGACTTCCTGTCCCATCCGAAAGATCTAGACGCTGGGTAAGCATTCGACAAACCTCAGCAAATTTCAGAACCACCGAAATTAACCGAGGTTTGCCGAGTGGCTGAACAAGCTGTAATATTCCTATTAATTTGATTTTGAAAAATCCATTTTGTTAACAATATTATTTATTGTGTATTTGTCTTTACAAGAACTTTGATTTCAATTCACAATGTACATACATTAATATAAACAATTTAAACCAAAAAATAAACAACAAGAACATGTCCAAGTTGCTCATAGACGGATTTGAACTGCGTGGAAGAAATAATGTTCCCACACTTATAGGCCTACAAATTACAAATCGGCCATTGAGATATCTCACAGGCCAAATCCACGGCATATTTTTTATGAGCTACTTATTTTCAGGCAGCATGTAGTCACACGCACACACGAATAAATATTTTGATGATTAATTGCTCCGTCCAGGCTCCTGTTCAATTCACTGTTCGGCACAACCCGGCGAATACGACAATTACACAGCGCAACACTGCTCAGTTGACTTTCTCGGTTTAATAGGCGTCCTCGCTAGAGACAAAGGGACAAAATTTTAAAAACGAGCCGGTCCCACGTGACCTCATTGTATACCGCACAGCATTGTTTTCCTGAACATTCAATACGAACTGATGTGTCAAAATATGGTCCTTTTAAAATCGATAAGGTTACGTGGATCCGCCTTTTACTGGCCACGCTTGCTGGGAATTCCTTCAGCGAGGACGCCCATTGCAAGATGATATGAGATAGCTGAAACACTGACGTCACTGAAAACTACTTCCAACGTCATGAAATGAAACGCGTTAAGTTCAGGGCATAGATATCCTATATCTATGGTTCAGGGCACGGGGTACTGTGACGCATTGTTTTCTTTTTCCGGTCAAGGTACAGGGATACTGATGGCCGTATTGTTATCAATGTTATCTTCTTCCGGTCTGGAATCTGCCTTGCTAAATAACAACGAATCTGGGTCACCAAGCAAACTGAAATTTAAATCAAAATTGATGATGTTCACTTACCGGGAATAAATGAGCTTCTGATATCCGATATTTAAGATAAAAAAAATAGCATTGTGCGTCTATCAGCATCAATTGTAATAAGGTGCTGGGAGAACGATACTAAACATCCCACAAGTCAATGCGATTGTTCATATCCTGGACGCGGTTTCTACACAAGGGCCAACCATGACACCTCCTGTGTAGACTCGAATAACTAGACGCTAGCAATCGCCCATCGATTGGGATACCTCGCGTATTTCGCCGAACAGAACTGTTTTGAAATTAGAGCAAAAAACGAGAACAATTGAATGTAAATCAGGTATATACATTCATATTACATAATTATCTACGTTGCTACCCATTTGTGTCCATTTCTAGATCCAAAATGTTAGCTCCTTTAAACTGTAAAAGTTCAACGAAAAAAATACCAAAACAGTGGATACCAGAACAGAAAATTCCAGCTTAATAAAAATACTAAAAATATTACAGTTTCTGTATTTTTACCTGGAAAATTTGATAATAGTTGGCCATTTCATTTTAGATTTTGTTGGTGTTGGACTGGATGAGGATGAGGGTGATAAATCTGTATTAGGCCCTTCTAATATCTTTTTTCTCTTCTTCTGTAGATGATTCTGTCTAGCACACATTAACTCACTAAAATATTCAATAATTTAAAGCAATGAAGCAACGATCGCGAGTTTTACAAGATCTAACCGAGGCTTCAATAGTGTGTCATTCCCGACATTATAGCTACATTATCTGCAGACACGTCAACAGTAGCATCCAATCAGAAGTTGTGACATCGCGACCTCCACAGAAACTTTGTCATTGGACGAATTTTGAACTTTGGGACTCGATTATCACTAGTAGACATTTTAGCTTAAAAGCGCGAGCCTTGGTATTTGCGACGACAAAGGAATCTGATTGGTCATAGGCTGGGCATATACCCAATCAACTTAGTGTCGAAATATGCAGTGTTACGTGATAAGATGTATGCAGTTAAGGCGAGATCAAGCCTTCTATTGAAGATGTGGACACATTAGCCGAATCATTCGGCAGAGTGGGTGGACACACTAGCCGAATGCTTCGCCCGATTTACCAGTCGATTACATCACCTTTCACGTCACATGATTAAACAAGGCGGCGTCTTTGTCGTCAAACAATCACGTGACTTGTGGATATGAGCGGATGGTGATTGGTGATTGGCTAATGAATTCTACATTCGGCCGAATGTTTCGGCGAAGCGGACACACCAGGCGAATATCATTCGGCCGAATATATCAAACCTGTTTGATTCGACCGAATCATTCGGTATTGTGTCAGTGATGCAGGGCGAATAGGACGAAAAACCCAGGTTCGGTGTACACACTGGCGTTCCGTGAACGTAAGAGATCCCTTGACAGTTGGAATTCGATATAAGAGTAGGCCATAGTGCCGCCGTCCGGGCACAATTTACCTCATAGCACACTGTATGGCGTATGCCCGTCTTCATTAGTCCAGTTCGGAGCAGAACAGTAGGACGTTAAACCCCATTTCATTTTATTTCACTTTAACTAATAATAACCAATGCCGCTTTAAATTTAAATAATCTATTTGCCTTCATTTTAGCATGGATTAAGCCATGAAAATGAGATGATGTTCGGAATTGTGGACTTGTGGAGGCGGTGTGGGCATGCAGGGAAAAGAAATATAGCCAATCAGCATGTGGTCGGGACTTCCTGTCCCATCCGAAAGATTTAGACGCTGGGCAAGCATTCGACAAACCTCAGCAGATTTCAGTACCCCCGGAATCAACCGAGGTTTGCCGAATGGCTGAATAACCTGTAATGATTTTGAAAAATCCATTTTGTAATTAATATTATTTATTGTGTATTTGTCTTTAAATGTATTTTGATTTCAATTCACAATGTACATACATTAATATGAACAATTTAATCCAAAAAAAACAACAAGAACATGTCCCAATTGCTCATAGCGGGATTTGAACTGCGTGGAAGAAAAAATGTTCCCACACTAGGCCTACAAATTACAAATCGGCCATTAAGATATCTCACAGGCCAAATCCACAGCATATTTTTTATGAGCTACTTATTTTCAGGCAGCATATAGGCACACGCACACAGGCACACACGAATATATATTTTGAAGATTTATTGCTCCGTCCACGCTCCTGTTCAATTCACTGTTCGGCACAACCCGGTGAATACGACAATTACACAGCGCAACACTGCTCAGTGGACTTAATGGGCGTCCTCGCTAGAGACAAAGGGACATAATTTCAAAGACGACCCGGTCCCACGTGACCTCATTGTATACCGCACGGCATTGTTTTTTCCCTTGACATTCAATACGAACTGATGTGTCGAAATATGGTCCTTTTAAAATCGATAGGCCTAAGGTTACGTGATACCGCCTTTTACTGGCCACGCCTGCTGGGAATTCCTTCAGCAAGGACGCCCATTGCAAGATGATAAGTGAAACACTTCCAACGTCAAAAGCCAATCAAGTGAGCCTAATGAAATGAAGCGTGTTAAGTTCAGGGCACGGGTTACTGTTTTCTTCTTCCGGTCAAGGCACAGGGATACTGATGGCCGTATTGTTAACAATGTTGTCTTCTTCCGGTCTGGAATCTGCCTTACCCAATATCAACGAATCTGGGTCACCAAGCAAACTGAAAGACAAACATCAAATTTTCTATTTAAAAGATCCAAGTCCGTTACTCACAATACTTCAAAATCTTAGACATCGAAAACACGAATTATTGGTAAATTTAAATCAACATTGATGATGTTAAAGGGACAGTCCCGAATTAAATAGAGTCTCAAAAATAAAAGTCCAAGTAGGTATGAAATTTAAACGCCAAATATAGAAGAATGGTATGTAAACCCTGACTCAAAATTTCAGCACAAATATATTGAGTCGTTTGGACGTGAGTGTTAAAACAGCTTATCCGGACACGTAACCCTTTTAAGACTTCGGGTCAATTCTTTCGTTGGGTGACCCGATAATCGATTCCCGTTCCTTTAGAGGTCTACGCGGTGAATGATCCATGTGTTGTACTTGATAACAAAAAGTAAATTTCACCGACACGTTATTTTAATAAAAAAAAAAGTCTGGTTTTATCCAATCACCGCATAGTACAACCTAGGACACCGGACTATTTCCAGAAAACGACTGGCGGGTTAAATTGTTTGAAAACGTATCACATATATTGTGTCAGTTGCTCGGTCTTAAGGTAGGATATTTTAAGGGATTTTAACACAAAATTAAGCAGTTGTATTCTCAAAAATATTATCGGGATTGACCCTTTAACTTACCGGGAAAAAATGAGCTTCTGATATCCGATATTTAAGATAAAAAAAATTAACATTGTGCGTCTATCAGCATCAATTGTAATAAGGCACTGGGGGAACGATACTAAACATCCCACAAGTCAATGCGATTGTTCATATTCTGGACGCGGTTTCTACACAAAGGCTGTAGTATAGAAGTATTGTGTGTGGTCCATGGCCAAACATGACACTTCCTGTGTAGACTGGAATAACCAGACGCCAGCAATCGCCCATCGATTGGGATACCTCGCGTGTTTCGCCGAACAGAACTGTTTTGAAATTAGAGCAAAAACGGAAACAATTGAATGCAAAACAGGTAGGCCTACATGTATACACATTCATATTACAATATTATATGCGTTGCTACCCATTTGTGTTCAATTCTAGGTCCAAAATGTTAGCGACTTAGCTCCTTTAAACTCTAAACTTTAAATGAAAAAAATACCCAAAAAGAAGATACCAGAACAGAAAATTCCAACTTAATAAAAATAATAAAAATATTACATTTTCTGTATTTTTACCTGGAAAATTTGATAATAGTTGACCATTTATTTTTAGATTTTGGTGGTGTCGGACTGGATGAGGATGAGGGTGATAAATCTGAATTAGGCCCTTCTAATATCTTTTTTCTCTTCTTCTGTAGATGATTCTGTATACCACACATTAACTCACTAAAAATATTCGACCATTTAAGCAATGGACACATTATCCGAATCATTCGCCCGAATGGGTGGACACATTAGCCGAATCATTCGCCCGGTGGCTTGCGCGGCTGAATGGTTCGCGTGCGCGCTATATCATGAAGCCTGTCATTGAGTCAACTGGCGTTGTTTCGAATCCCCAGTTGTACGTGGCAAGGAGTAGGGTCGCCTGTCCAACCTGGTTGGTTTTCTCCGGTTCCTCTGGTTTCCTCCCACTGCTAAAGGTCTACGCGCAAACGAATTATTGAAATAAAATTAAAAACCATATGTTAGTCCCGAAATGACCTAGTTTGTGTCGAGTTGACGTTAAACCCATCGCCGCAATTTTTTAAATAAAAATTGAAAACCATACGTTGGTCCAAAAATGGCGGCGTTTATGTCGTCAAACAATCACGTGACTTGTGGATATGAGCCGATGATAATTGGTGATTGCCCGAATACTTCGGCGAAGCGGACACACCAGGCGAATATCATTCGGCCGAAAATATCGAATTTCGGCTAGTGTGTCCACCGCTTAAAGCCCCAATAACACTCTTGTTGTAACTGAATAATATGCCCCAATCATTATTCTGGTCAACAAATTGTACTATTTTACAATATTCCAATTAATTGATGATACAAATTTCATCTTAACACACCGAATTTAAACAATTGAAAAAGTTCAACTACATGGTTTGAAAAGCTTTACGTAAACACTTTCAAATGCAACTTGGATTTAAACATATTTTCGAACCCTCTGTACAAGTAAAAAAGGATGTAATGGATAATTTAAACAACAGGTAGGACACTTAAACATCTAGGAGTTAGAATAAGGCTTAAAAAAAATTCTTGACCTGTCAAGCCAGCAAGAGTGTTATTGTCCCTTTAAATAGAATACAATAATACCACAACATGAGTCATTCGGTGCCAAGAACAACGAGACCGGCCACTTCTTGAAGTTAACGCGGCTCCAGGGCCGGATTAAAAGGGGGGGTAGCACCGCAAACTATAAATTCCCCGAATGTTTGTAATGTCTTGCGCTCAATGCTCTCTTCTTTATCCCGGGGGTTCACGGTGTCTAAGTGAGAACCTGACAATGACAGCTGTCTAGTCGTTCGGATGGGACGAACAACCGAGGTCCCGTGTACACATCAGCGAGCACGTAAAAAATCCCTTGGCAGTTGGAATTTGATATAAAAGTAGGGCGCTGTCCGGGCAAAGTCCCCCCCCCAATAGCACACTGTATGGCGTATGCCCGTTTTCATTAGCCCAGTTCGGATCCGAACAGTAGGACGCTAAACCCCATTTCATTTCTTTGTCCCGGTTGGTGAGAATAGTAGGACGTTAAACCCCATTCCTTTTCAGTTTTATGATGACTCACCCGAAATCCACCACTCCGTTTTTGTCCTCATCCAGTCTTTCTAATAAATTCTCTACATGCAGTAAATTTAACGGCAGGTTAGCTTTCTGAAATTAAAAGCAAAATCGACATTTCAGTATATTTTAAACATACATTATGCAAGAGCTAAATCTGTCTAATGCGGGTCTTTCTCTAGGCCTGAAATGTATTCTAAATTATTTACTTAGACATTAATTAACTTACCCTCGATGTCATCGCATGCCTACGATATTTATTGAATTTGAATCCAATGTGCTGCTTAAAGCTTATTGATATGGATAATCGTGTCGAGAATTCGTTTTTATCGTACCGACTTTAGTAATGATGATCCAGGCTAGGCCTAAAATTTGATCGCCAAACTCTCAGTTCAGAATGGATCAGTTTAATTACATGAAGTTTTTAGCAATTTCCCTTTACATTATTTAGTTTTTAACTGCCAGCTCTTTATCTAATCTCCCATAATGCCCCTTCAATAATATTTGCGTTCGAGTTTGTCTCATGCCCACGCGTTCTGAAACCACGGCTTATTTATGCAATTCACAAATAGTTGGGGTTGAGGGCTCTAGTCGTGACCACACATTTTATATCACTTTGTTAACGAAACATTGTATGGTATTTAATTCTCTCTCTCTCTTTCTCCCCCCCCCCCTAATTCTAGCCTGGATAACGATAATCTTAGAGGAAGATTGAGCGTCTCCTCTTTCAATATGTACCGACATTGCCATAGTTGTATTGGAAATACCTATCCGATAAATACTTTCCAGGGAATGTATCTTTAACTTACCTAACTCGAGAAAGTTCATCTCGATTTTCCGGCGTGACTTTTCCTTGATAGTGAAGCAGAAGGAGGGCCTGACAAGGACAGCTGCCTAGTCGTTCAGATGGGGCGAGAAACCGAGGTCCCGTGTACACATTTGAGTGCACGTAAAAGATCCCTTGGCAGTTGGAATTCGATATAAGAGTAGGCCGTAGCGCCGCTGCCCGGGCACAATTTCCCTCATAGCACACTGTATGGCGTATGCCCGTCTTCATTAGCCCAGGTTAGGTGCATAATAGTAGAACGTTAAACCCCATTTCATTTCATTCCTTTAACTTACCTGAATACCCAGAATAAATTCTTCTTTGCTTATCCCACAACTTTTATCTTTATCAAACTGCTGGAAAAGATCCATTAATCTTAATCCGTTCGATTTAACATACTTCAAGAGAACGTCAAAAGGATCTTCTAACGTGATGGGATTTCCTGTACGATGTATAAACGCATCCTTCCCTCTCAGCGTGCCTCCATGTTTGACTTCGAAATTTGGACGATTCACTTTAACTTCTTCCAATAGTTCCAGGAACTGTGACGTAATACGAATGTCCTAAGATAGATAAACATAAACATAAAACATGCGTAGATTAAAGGCTCAATACCACTCTTGTTGTAACTGAATAATATGTCCCAATCATTATTCTGGTTAACAACTCGTACTACTTTACAATATTCCAATATTAATTGACGATACAAATTTCTTCTTAACACACCTAATTTAAAAAAATTGGAAAAATTCAACTAAATGATTTGAAAAGCCTAACCTCAACCTTTTCAAATGTGACTTGGATTCAAAAATATTTTCGAAGCCTCTGAATAATTAAAATAGGATGTAATGGATAATTTACACAAGATTCTGTGATGAAATACACATCGATATGTCTAGAGGTTTTCTGGAACAGTTGCCGAGGTACAAAGGTATTATGTCTGGAAGACTGGCCGAGATATTGAGACCGAATGATTCACCAAGATATAGAGTGATTCTGTACTGAAAGACTTACCAAAATATCGAGGGATTCTATACTGAAAGGCTTACCGAGATATCGAGGAATTCTATACTGAAAGGCTTACCGAGATATCGAGGGATTCTATGTTGTAAGGCTTACCGAGATATCGAGGTATTCTATATTGTAAGACTTACCGAGGTATCGAGAGATTCTATATCGTAAGGCTTATCGAGATATCGAGAGATTCTATGTTGTAATGCTTACCAAGATATCGAGAGATTCTATATTGTAAGACTTACCGAGATATCGAGGGATTCTATGCCAAATGAAGGGTTGCTCTTGAGAACCTGTAGAAATGCACAAGCACCGTGTGATGTCAGGGGATTTTTTTTCAACTGAAAAACAAACAACAGAATTTTTAAAAAGAAAAATTACAGATCAAATTTACCAATGATTGCATACTATGTAGGCCTACTAACTGTGGCGTCGTTAAATATGTAATTACATAACATGTAGGCCCTATAACTGACTATACATACATATAAATGTATAATATGTAGGCCTACTAACTGAGTATGTCGTTGGATATAAACATATATATTGTATGGTTTCAAATCTATTTCTTCCGCTTTAAACGTCTATATAACCTTCGGCCTTTATTTGTGTTGAATTTCAATATAACGAACAAGAAGATTTGCCCCCTTTAAACTTACGTTTACGTGTTTCAGCGTGTCGTTACCAATCATGTCAGTCATAAGAAATCCAACACCATCCAGTCCTATTCTACACGAAGCTAGATTTAATACTTGAAGTGTTGTGTTCTCCTTTAAGACCTGTCCTAGAGCCCTGGCACCGATATCACCTAAACCATTCCACGATAAATCCAGTTCTCTGATACTACCGTTCTCCTGTCAATAAATAAGATATTTAGATTCCAGCTTGGAGATTATATGCATGCACCCGAAACAGACATTGTCAATAACACATCCAGGAACGTCCTGTCATTTAAGATATTATTTGAAGAGTATTGCCTCAAGAAGAGATAAAATGAAATGGGGTTTAACGTCCTACTGACGATAAGCACCGACTGGGCTAATGACGACGGGCAATTGCCTAGAGTGTGGAGGGAAATTATGCCTGGACAACGGCACCAAAATCTACGAATATGTTACTCCAGCTTCCGTGGGTTCTTTTACGCGTACGCCAACGTGTACACGCACGGGACCTCGGTTTTTCGTCTCGTTCCAGTACCACTGACAAGGGTGGACCACGCCGGAAAATCCCTGTGAACTTTCTCGGTCAACACATGGGCCGAACATGGGAGCTTTAGGTTAGCGAGCCACCGTCCTACCCACTAAGCCACATTGGCTCACACCCGAAGAAGAGGTCAAAAAGGAGATTAGCAGGTGCATGGAACAGTTTGTCTGTGTCATAAGGTCTGTCGTTGGGTCAAATGGCGTGGTT
Source organism: Patella pellucida (assembly GCA_917208275.1). Classification (NCBI taxonomy): domain Eukaryota; kingdom Metazoa; phylum Mollusca; class Gastropoda; family Patellidae; genus Patella; species Patella pellucida. The sequence goes on along the minus strand of OU795040.1, from coordinate 15,058,129 downwards.
TCGATTCCCTGGTTGTACGCGACAATGGATAAGGGTCGCCTGTCCAGCCCCGTGGGTTTTGTCTGGGTCCCCCGGTTCCCTCCGGTTTTCTCCGACTGCTAAAGACCTTTAAGCGCAAACGAATTATTGAAATGACCTAGTTTGTGTAGAGTGGACATTAACTTTCTCTCTCTCTCCTCTCTCTATCCTCTCTCTCTCAGATTTTGATATAAAACCAGTTTTACCCCTTTCTTACCTTCAAGCCATTAACCACGCCCACAATACCAGCCTGACGAAGGTGGTTCCACTGTAAATTAACACTGGTTAAAGCATCGTTACCAGCTATAAGTACACAAAATGTAAATTAACACCACAAATACACAAATTGTAAATTAACACCACAAATACACAAATTGAAATTAACACCACAAATACACAAATTGAAATTAACACAAATTGTAATTAGCAGTACAAGTACACAAATTGTAAATTAACACTATGTACAAGTAAGCATATTTTAAATTAACACTATTATAAGTACATAGATTGTAAATTAACGCTGCAAGTGAAAGCATTCTGAGCGTATGTGGCATGGAGATAGGGGCGCCTTCTGAACCTCGTTGGTTTTCTCCAGGTACTCCGGTTTCCTCCCACTGCTAAAGACCCCTACGCGCAAGCGAATTATTGAGTGGACGTTAAACCCCATTTCTCTCTCTCTCTCTCTCTCGTGGATCAGAAAAACCCGCGTGCCTTTAGACGTGGCGACCGAGTGACTGAAAAGAAAGTGGTGTCTAGTTCTTTTTAAGTACAAGAGCCCTTGACAGTTGGAATTCGATGAAAGGTAGACAGCCACGCCGCTGCCCAGGCTAAATTACTCTCATGTCTCAATGCATGGCATACGCGCGCCTTTGGTAGTGTGTTAAAGCCCATTTATCACCCAATAATACATTTGACAGTAGATATCGCTTGTGTGTTAAATGTGATATCAACACAGTGTGGCGAGATCACTTTAGTGATATATACACAGTGTGGTGAGATCACTTTACATAAATTTGATTGGTCAATCAAAAAGGAACTACCTTCTTTTATTTTAAAGAAACCACTTAGTTTAAGTAAAGAGTGACTTTTAAAAAAAAAAAAGAAACTGCTTTTATTAAATTGACCTCGAAGGAAAAAACAAGGTCAGTATACAGGGCTATACAATAGCTAAACTGCTGTCAAAAAATAATGTATCACTACGCTGTAATGTAATTCGGTCCAGTAAAAGTGAAATCTATACCAAAGAATTATATTTATTTATTTGTGCATGTAAGAAAGGATTGGGTGATAAATAAAATTCTCTATTTCATTAGAATTATTTTAAAATGCAATTGTGAGAATAACAAAATTCGACCAGTACAAATTCACCATACGACACTATTAGGTTGTGCTCATTTTCTATTCTATAAAAATTGGAACGGAGAAAAACTAAACGTAATGGACACTTTCCTGTGCTGATTGGGCTAATAAAGACGGGCATACGTCATGTGGAATCGAATCGAATCGAGCGAAGAAATGAAGAAGAACTCACCTAAACCCTGGCCAATGATTATCCCCCCTTTTTCTCCAAATTCATTATAACTCAGATCCAGAGATTTTAAAGTTGTATTCGTCTGTAAATAAATCAAAACATCATTTTAAAAACAGAGTCAGGGCGGTTATTTATCATGGGACGGTCGGTCATTTATGTGATCTTGGATTCAACTGTATTCTGAAGATTCGATTCCCGCCCTGTATTTGACGAAGCGTAGGGTCATCTGTCTAAGCCCGTGGTTTTTCTTACACAACGAAATCATTGAACCATAACCATAGAAATATCCTAGCACGCGTCCCAAAATGAGAAGATTTAGTTAGGATTTTGTCCTTTATTAATTGATGCATATCGAAGATAATTTCTCACCTTTAAGGCATCAGCTATACATTGGGCATCACCTTCTTTAAACTTGTTACCTGATAAAAAAAAATGACATAGATTAGCACGTGCGCGCTGTATCATACTTTCTTTGGGCCTTAAATTTTATATGAACTATTAATTAGGCATTAATTAACTTACCAAACCAGAATCAACTCTCGATATCATGTCTTTTATCGTAATAAAGGTAACAATGACAATAGAGGCCACATAGTGAAATAATTTGACGGATATTTTCAGTATATTCCCGTTACATTATCTATCATTGAACTATTGTAGCGCAAACTGTCAGACATAGAGCAATCAATATATTGGATTATAGGCGCTCTATAAATAAATTATTATTATTATTATTTATCTCATCTTTAATGATGTCGCTTTAAGCCATGAGAAATGCAAATGACGCACCATTACTTTGTTATTGCATATCTTTAAAATTTGCGAACCTCTGACCCTGTGGTAAATGCAAATGTACGAAAGGTCCAGTAAGTAGTGTATGCTTACTGATCTAGAACATCGCATACCACGTATAATCACATGTCGCTAAGGCATTTTGTAATCCTTTGAAATCAATAGGCATAACTCCAAGATGGCAATGATGACGTCATGCTCGTTGACTGTTCGAACAAATAACCCGAATAAATATGAAAGGGTATCTGATTATAACACGGATTCTATTTCGTTTCGATTTTTATAGTTCAAAATTTCGTTTTATTTGTCTGTACTACACTAGAATCTGGAAGAGTTGTTATATAGCAGACGTTCTGGATGATGTGAGGGATGAGCCAATGAAACCATCTGTTACGGCGATTTTCGGCGTGCCATGAACGGAACTGTATGTAAACCAGTAGAAACGTCAACGCTGATTGATTAATCAATGTCTGATGTCATATGATCAAAAGCCAACCGTACGACCCCTGAAGCGACCTTCCAGTACAGCCGGTCGGATCTTCATCGAAACTATAAAATAAAAACGAAACAAAATATACATCTGTATTTTAATCAGATTGCCAATCTGTAATGATATTTACCAGAAATTCGTAGATGTGTTAACGTTTCGTTCTCGTTCAGTATTTTTGCAATCAAAATGGCTCCTCCCTTCGTAAGATCATTTTCTGAAATATCCTGCAACACATTAAAATATTTCATAGCACAATTGAAAATAATCTCATAATTCAAATCGAAAGATCATGCTCCACAACTACATAACAAATAACACGTGACACAATTACTAAATACCGCTTAAATAATTTACTCATTATGTCATTTTAATGCAATAGAGATCACTTGCGCATATAGCAACATTTTGATTGATGAATTCCATTCTAATTAGAACAAGATCCTATTTCGTTTCGGGTTTTTATTGTTCAAAATTTAGTTTTACATGTCGTCAGTGTAGGCCATCTGTATTTTAATCAGATTGGATGAATTCTGTTCAGTTTTAAAAATAAGTTATGTTAAATGGAAATCCCGTCGATCTGTGCTGCGTTGGCCGAGAGGATTCATCGGAATTTTCCGGCATGCAAGTCCCCCCCCCCCCTTGTCAGTTGTTTCTTACGGATGGAACGTGTACATATTGGTATACACGTAAAAGACCCCTTGACAGTTGGAATTCGAAATAAGAGTAGGCCGTAGCCCGTCGGACGTTAAACCCCATTTCATTTCATCCGATTATCAAGCTTTGATTGATATCATTTCATTTTCTTCATATTCTGAGTAGAAGAGCAGTACGATAAACCCGACTATATCTCTCTTCGTTTTAAAGAAGAACTACAAAATCACGAGATTTGTATTTGGACGGACATGCGTGACGTTGATAATTGACAGAACTTTGGCTTAGAAAAAAAAGAAAGTAGAAAAACGAAATTGATTACTCACCAAATGTTTCATAGCACAATTATCTCTTAACATGTCGACTATACACTGTAATCCATCGGCTCCAATATAATTACCACGTAATGATAACTCTGTTATTGTTAAATTAGACTGAAATAAAGGGTTATATTGTTAAATTAAACTGAAAGTAAGGGTTATATTGTTAAATTAAACTGAAAGTAAGGGTTATATTGTTAAATTGGACTGAAAGTAAGGGTTATATTGTTAAATTGGACTGAAAGTAAGGGTTATATTGTTAAATTGGACTGAAAGTAAGGGTTATATTGTTAAATTGGACTGAAAGTAAGGGTTATATTGTTAAATTGGACTGAAAGTAAGGGTTATATTGTTAAATTGGACTGAAAGTAAGGGTTATATTGTTAAATTGGACTGAAAGTAAGGGTTATATTGTTAAATTGGACTGAAAGTAAGGGTTATATTGTTAAATTGGACTGAAAGTAAGGGTTATATTGTTAAATTGGACTGAAAGTAAGGGTTATATTGTTAAATTGGACTGAAAGTAAGGGTTATATTGTTAAATTGGACTGAAAGTAAGGGTTATATTGTTAAATTGGACTGAAAGTAAGGGTTATATTGTTAAATTGGACTGAAAGTAAGGGTTATATTGTTAAATTGGACTGAAAGTAAGGGTTATATTGTTAAATTGGACTGAAAGTAAGGGTTATATTGTTAAATTAGGGTAGGCCTAATATAATGTTAATTATATTAGACTGATATAAAGCGTTTATATTGTTAAATTGGACTGAAAGTAAAGGGTACGCCTAATGTTAATTCTATTAGACTGATATATAAAGCGTTTATATTGTTAAATTCGACGGATGATACAGAGTTAGGTTAACTTTTTATTGGAACACCCTGTATAATAAATAGACACAATAACTGCTTGGTAGCTTTAATGAGCGAGATCCAAAAGTATTTATACGTTGTAATCGTAATTCATAAAAACAGTATTTACGATGTGATCATAATTTATGCAGTACAGTATTTACGATGTAATTGTAATTAATGCAATATAGTATTTACGATATAATCGTAATTTATGCAGTACAGTATTTACGATGTAACCGTAATTTATGCAGTACTGTATTTACGATATACTTGTAATTTATGCAGTACAGTATTTACGATGTAATCTTTATTTTTGCAGTTAGGTATTTACGATGTAATAAAGTATTAACGATGTAATCGTAATTTATGCAGTACAGTATTTACGATGTAATCATAATTTATGCAGTATAGTATAAACGATGTAATCGTGTAGTTTATTCAGTACCGTATTTACGATGTAATCGTAATTTATTCAGTGCAATATTTATGATGTAATCGTATAGATTCAGTATATGCGATGTAATCGCCATTTATGCAGTATAGTATTAACGCTGAAATGGTCATTTATGCAGTAGGCCTGCAGTATTCATGATGTAATCGTAATTCATAGACTCAGTATTTAAGATGTAATCGTAATGCAGTTCAGAATTTACGATGTAATCGTAATTTATGCAATACAGTATTGATGATGTAATTGCGTAATTTATGCAGTACAGTATATACGATGTAATCGTAATGCAGTTCAGAATTTACGATGTAATCGTAATTTATGCAGTACGGTATTTACGATGTAATCGTAATTTATGCAGTACAGTATCTACGATGTAATCGTAATTTATGCAGTACAGTATTAACGATGTAATCGTAATTTATGCAGTACAGTATTAACGATGTAATCGTAATTTATGCAGTACAGTATTAACGATGTAATCGTAATTTATGCAGTACAGTATTAACGATGTAATTGCGTAATTTATGCAGTACAGTATTTACGATGTAATCGTAATGTAGTTCAGAATTTACGATGTAATCGTAATTTATGCAGTACAGTATTTACGATGTAATCGTAATTTATGTAGTACAGTATCTACGATGTAATCGTAATTTATGCAGTACAGTATTAACGATGTAATCGTAATTTATGCAGTAAAGTATTTACGATGTAATCGTAATTTATGCAGTATATTATTTATGATGTAATCGCGTATTTTATGCAGCACAGTATTTACGATATATTCGTAATTTATGCAGTACAGTATGTACGATGTAATCGTAATTTATGCAGTACAGCATAAACGATGTAATCGTTATTTATGCAGTACAGTATTTACGATGTAACCCTAATCATAAATATAATACGGTATGTACGAGGTCGTCGTTATTCATAAATACAATATTTAAGAAGGAAAAAATGACTTACAACAAGTGCCATGGCAACGGCTCTGGTCCCCAACGGTTCTAATCCCTGGTAACTGAGGTTTGCTGTTCCCCCTTCTACACTCTTTAAGAAAGTAGAGGAGGGGACGATGTCGTATTTTTTACACGCTGATTTATAAACCATTCTTGTATGTTCCACATTATTAGGTGCCGGTACAAAACGATCTGAAAAGAGAGCGAGACAGACATAAACTGGGTTAGTTTTCGACTTACATTTCAATAATTTAAGCGTCTTAAAAGCAGTGGACAACCCGGGCTGGAAAGTAAAGGCGCAGAAATGGGCTTTAAAGTAAACGAGGATCTGAGAAGGGGTGGGGCACAGAAATGGTGTTTAACGTCCCCTCGACGCAAACTAGATTATAACCTACATTCATCTTAATTCCGATGATTAATTTACGTGTATGGGTCTAAAGCACTGGTGGGATCCTGGGGACCTGAAAGGGAAGATTGGGTTTCGCGTTCACTTCACAAAATTACCACATCTGTTCTAACATTAAGTACAAACCGAGTCTACTATGTTAGACACGACCATCCGAACCCCCATTGCCATGCGATATTAATATTGTGATTTTGTCATCCTACCCAGGCGCGGATCCGGGGGGGGGGGGGGAGCCGTGCCCCCCCCCCCCCCTCAGCCTCGGCGAGACTGGAATTTTTGCTTTTTAATTAATGATATAAACATGATTTTCGCATTGTCTATGCCCAGGCAATGCGTCAAGGCTCTGGAGATTACACCAAACCACTAATGTATGCGGCACTCTAATGATTACCATTAGTTACAATGTATGCCCCCCCCCCCCCTCGAAAAAATCCTGGATCCGGGCCTGCTACCCCACCTCCGGGATCCAATGCAACTGTCACCAAGTTTAAAGGAGCTAAATAGCCAATACTTGGGACCTAGAAATTGACACAAGTCTCAATCGAATGACAAACAAATTGACGTTTTCAATGTCGAAGATTGTGGTTGATATTGAGTTCAGGTCCGTAGCCAGGGGGTGGCACGGGGGGGGGGGCAACTGCCCTCCCAATACTGGGTCTTGCCCCCCCCCCCCCATTTTCACAAGAAAATTGGCTTTTACCACAAAATTCATGCAGATGCCCATGCTAGTTGGCCCTCCCGAAAACATCTCTGCCCCACCAAAAACAACTTCCTGGCTACGGGCCTGATTGAGTTAGAGACTCAGCTACTTTAAGCTGGATATCTGAAAGTATCTTACTTGATTCGTCATCGTCACTCTCGTATTCTATTCTTGACGACAACAAACTATTTATGCTGCCTCGTTTACCAACTTTAAAAGCAGACGTCGTAATCACTGAGGTGTTGATTGATCGCCACTTCTTGGGTAATTCTAATTGATCGTCCTTGTTTTTGACACGACATATTGTTTTTGATTTATCTATAGCTGTCCTTCTAAAGGCGGCGGGTTTAATTGGATGGGTGCCTTGTTTCTGTAGAAGTTTAGCTTCGCGCATTGATAGTTTTCTCTTCGGCTTGTCGCCCCCGACACCAAGATTCGGGGTCGATGACCTCTGTGAATTGTTGTATACTGGACCGCTGGAATAAATATAAAATGATGAGGATGAGGATTAACATCGGGGTGTGCTATTGATACAGGCCCGTAGCCAGGGGGTGGCACGGGGGGGGGGCAACTGCCCTCCCAATACCGAGTCTTGCCCCCCCCCCCCAATATCACAAGAAAATTGGCCTTTACCGCAAAATTCATGCAGATGCCCATGCTAGTTGGCCCTCCCGAAAACATCTTTGCCCCCCCCCCCCCAAAAAAAAAACCAACTTCCTGGCTACGGGCCTGTATTGATATGTCACTGCCCTCCCAATACCGAGTCTTGCCCCCCCCCCCCCCCAATATCACAAGAAAATTGGCCTTTACCGCAAAATTCATGCAGATGCCCATGCTAGTTGGCCCTCCCGAAAACATCTTTGCCCCCCCCCCCCCCCAAAAAAAAAACCAAATTCCTGGCTACGGGCCTGTATTGATATGTCACTGCTTACAACGGTGTCAGGAGATGTTTGGATATTTGATGGATAAGGACTCCAATATAAACAAGCTTTTGTTGCAATATATTCTTTTGGCACAGGGGAATCACGGTGGCTAAGTGGATAAGGCGCTGGTTCGCTAGCCTGGAGGTAGAGTGTTCGATCCCTGCATTGACCGAGAAAATTCATCTCGATTTTCCGGCGTTATTTCCCCTTGTCAGTGATGCAGAGGGAGGGTCTGACAAAGACAGCCGCCAAGTCGTTCGGAAGGGACGGAAAACCGAGGTCCATGTACGCATTGGACTGCACGTAAAAGACCCCTTGGCAGTTGGAATTCGATATAAGAGTAGGCCGAAGCGCCGCTGCCCAGGCAAAACTTCCCTCATAGCACACCCGTATGGCGTATGCCCGTCTTCCATTAGCCCTGGTTAGGTGCATAATAGTAGGACGTTAAACCCAATTTTATTCATTCATTCATCCTTTTCGCACAGGGCATGGGGGGGGGGGGGGGCAAGGTGTCTAAGTTTATTGTCACAGAGTCGTGTGGAGTTGTGTCGATTCCCACCATATATGCTACAAGGGGCAGGGTCTCCTGTCCAACTTCTGGTTTCCTCCCACTGCTAAAGCAAGGAATTATTGGAATAAAATTGAAACAAAATGAAGCTCCCTCGCACCTAGAGGAATGGACTTTCAAATCAGTTTAATCAAAATTGTGCCACTATTTCCAGTTAAAAGGAAATTGTGTCACTATATTGGGCCGGGTAAATTAATTATTGACCTAAAAGTGTAAATGATCTATTAAGACGATGCATACATTAGAGATGCATTATGTAAGAGCTAAATCTGCATGATTACAAGTTTTTATAGTGGGGGGGGGGCTTCAATAAAATAAAATGAATGAGTTAATGTTCAATATATAGGTTTAGAACAGCTGTCTAGTCGTTCGGTTGGGATAAAAAAAATCGAGGTCCCGTGTATACATAGGCATGCAGGTAAAAGATCCCTTGGCAGATGGAATGCAGCATAAGAGTAGGCCGTAGTGCCGATGCCCGGGCAAAATTTCCCTCATACCACACTGTATGGCTTATGTAACTCGTTTTTATCCCGGTCGGAGCAGACCAGTAGGACGTTAAACCCCCATTTCGTATCTAGTGTCGCTCTTAACTTCAAAGAAATGTTCACTTCGTCATAAATAATAAAGGTCGATAAAAGGTTAAAATACCACATTTATCTGTCAGTCATTTACTACCATTTTTTTTATCAATCTTTTTAACCGATATTCTGCTGATAGTGTCCTTGCTTAAAGCCCCAATAACAACTCTTGTTGTAACTGAATAATATGCCCCAATCATTATTCTAATTCTGGTCATCAAATAGTAGGCTACTATTTTACAATATTCCAAGTAATTGATGATACAAATTTCATCTTAACACACCGAATTTAAACAATTGGAAAAATTCAACTACATGGTAACAACATGGTTTGAAAAGCTTTACGTAAACACTTTCAAATGCAACTTGGATTTAAACATATTTTCGAACCCTCTGGACAAGTAAAATAGGATGTAATGGATTATTTACATAACAGGTAGAACACTTAAACATCTAGTAGTTAGAATAAGGATATTTTTTCTGGTCCTGTCAAGCCAGCAAGAGTGTTATTGTCCCTTTAAAGATATATGAAATAAAATGGGGGTTTAACGTCCTACTTTTTTTGTTTAGCCATCCTTCTGCACTTTTTGGCGGTGACCGGGTTATGTACTAAATCAGTACTTGAAAGCGAGTCAAGGAATTCGGTTATTCGTGTTAAAAGTTAAAATAGATATTGGATCTCTTATCAAGTAAATCTATTTTTCTTGTCAAATAACAATATTATGGACCGATAAAATGATGTATTACCTTGGGTAAGATCTGTGAACGTGTCAACGTCTTGAAAGTTAAAGTGGTTTTTTTAGGTGCACACCAACGTGTACACGGGACCTCGGCTTTTCTCCCCACCTGAACAACTATACATTACCGTTAACATGGGGGAATCGCCGAATTTCCCGGGGAATTTTTTCGGACAACAATGCCTCGCCCTACCTACTTTCCGATGTAGTTTCCTCATATCCCCATTTCATTATCTGTTATTAAACTATTATAGCGATAACTTTATCTAAATCTTACATAATGTATCTTTAAAGTTTAAATATTGGAATAGGGATATATATATATTGTGGATTTGTCAGTTTCTGTAATTTCATAAAAGAAGAATAAGAGAGGGAGAGAAATGGGGTTTATCGTCCACTCGACACAAACTAGGTCATTTTGGGACTAAGATATGGTTTTAATTTTATTTTCAATAATTCGCTTGCGCGTAATTGTCTTTAACAGTGGGAGTAAACCGGACAACCAACCCGGAGGAAACCCACAAGGTTGAACAGGCGACCCTATCTCCATGCCACATACGCTCACACCAGGGCTCGAAACGACAGCCGCAAGCCAGAGGTGACCGACCAGCAAGAGGCCGAAGCGCGACACTCTAGACCACTAGGCCATCCCAACCCCCTTACTTGAAAGAGAGTCAAGGGACTCGGTTATACGTGTTAAAAGTTAAAATAGATATTGGATCTCATATAGCAGTGGGAGGAAACCGGACAACCCGGAGGAAACCTACTAGGTTGGACAGGCGCCCCTTCGCCTTGTCACGTACAACCGAAGATTCGAAACCACGCCAGTTGACTCAATGACTGTATCCTGTATGAAGAATAAAAAATAACTTACCTTGTGTCTGCCATATCTGTTAATTTCCCGCGTATTTTTACTGTTGTTAGTTATTCGTCAAATTTCATGGTAAACGTTTTAATATTCTCCTCTGTCGTATTTTATAATGAATAAATTTACAGGCCCGCGTAGGACTTTTAAGTAAGTCGAGATCAAATTAATCAGAAACCTACATAGTTATGTAGCGTGTACCTTCGTCCAATCTGGAGCTCAAGTCTTTTTTTATATTTATAATTGTGTTAATATAAGTTTAGTAAAAAGTTTCTCCAAATTCCAATACTTTCCGAATTGATTTTGACTGTAATAAATCCAATTGTTAATAGCGCAGCTCCGTTTACCATGACGTCACGTCTTCGCCCCACGATACATTATGGCCGTTTGTAGCGGGTTACATTTTTCGGTTACGACCCCTTCACCCTGAATTACGTCGTTAATCTGTTAGCCATAACTACCATAACTACAAAATCGACTTGATTCTTTTCAAATTGAAATGACTAAATAGGATTAACTCGCGTGTGTGATATTCTGAATTCATGACTTCTATAAAAATTAACGTAATCCTATTACAGGTAACAAGTAACTATTGACTTTCGTTGATTACGTCATTAACCTTACAAGGTCAAGGATATAATCTCGGGTAGGTAGGTTATCAATTGAAAACGTTGAGAGATAATCTTCGAAATAAGTAGTTGTACGTTGATGTCTTTAAAGGTATTCGATCTATCCAGTAGTTACTAAATCCTTGTAAAATAAGTAATGCTTGTGAACAGGGCTTCGGTAGGAAATGGACCCGAGAGAGAGAGAGAGAGAGAGAGAGATAAATTCTATTTGCGTTATCTATGTGTATGTGTGAGGGAGAGAGAGGGAGCGAGAGAGAGATGAAGTTTAACGTCCACTCAACGCAAACTAGGTCATTTCGGGACTAACATATTATGGTTTAATTTTATTTCAATAATTCGCTTTCGCGTATAGGGCTCTTTAGCAGTGGGGGTGGGGGGACCAGAGGACCCGGATTAAACCCACGAGGTTGGACAGGCGATCCTACTTCTTGCCACGTACAGCCGGGGATTCGAAACAACGCCGGTTGACTTAATGACAGACTTTATGATATAGCGCGCGCACACTAACAATTCAGACAGCCAACCCCCCAGATAGAAAGAGAGAGAGAGGGGGAGGGAGAAAACAAAGGACCCAGAGAAAACCCACGATGTAGGACAGGCGACCCTCCTCCTTGTCACGTACAACCGAGGAGTCGAGACTACGCTAGTTGACTCAATAACAAACCTTATTATACAACGCGCATGTGCTGATAATCCCCCTGGCATTTTGAATTCGATATAAGAGTAGGCCGTAGGGCCGCTGCCCGGGAAAAATTTCCCTCATAGCACACTGTATGGCGTGTGTCACTCTGCATTAGCCCAGTCGGAGTGGGACGTTTAACATTTCATTTCATTTTCTCAGAATTAAGTAATTTTCAACATATTCCCTTTTCATTATCTATTTGTAACTATCATGGAGAGAAATGTTAGCTGTTAATTAAAATTTAGATTCCCCGGATGTACGTGACGAGGAGTAGGGTCGCCTGTCCAACCTCGTGGGTTTCCTCCTACTGCTAAAGACCCCTTCGGATTCGGGAAATAAAATAAAATTGAACCATATGTTAGTCCCGAAATGACCTAGTTAGTGTCGAGTCGGTGGGACGATAACTCCCCTTGTTTACCTTAATTTAACTAAGGCCTTTATAAAACTTTTGTTGTTTAAATGTATCAAATTAATACATCAATATGAAACTATGCGCAAAGTTGTGTTCTTCTGGATGGTTAACGTACGCGCGCTGTGCATAAAGCCTGTTATTGAGTTAACTGGCGTGTTTTCGAATCCCCGGTTGTACGTAGCAAGGAGTATGGTCGCCTGTCCAAATGTAATACTTTAGTAGACTTTGTGCTTCTAAGATTATAGGGGATCACGGTGGCTAAGTGGATAGGGCGCTGGTTCGCTAGCCTGGAGGTCAGGTGTTCGATCCCTGCATTGGCCGAGAAAGTTCATCTCGATTTTCCTGCGTGATTTCCCCTTGTCAGTGATGCAGAAGGACAGCTGCCTAGTCGTTCGGATGGGACGAAAACCCGAGGTCCCGTGTACACATTGGCGTGCACGTAAAAGAACCCTTGGCAGTTGGAACTCAGTTGCTGCCCGGGCAAATTTCCCTCGTAGCACACTGTATGGCGTATGCCCGTCTTCAATTAGCCCAGGTTAGGTGCTTAAGCGTAGGACGTTAAACCCCATTTCATTCATTCATTCTAAGATTATAGACAACAAATGGGGAGATATGATAGTGTGTACTGAGATCAACTTAGGGTTAATTGACATATTGATGTATAAAAAAGAGTACAGAACTGATTCTATATGTAAACATAACTGGTTATATTATAAACAACATGTTAACAGATATTTCATGGGAATGATTGCTAGTGAATTTCCATTCTACTATATAAGGTTGGGTTGTTGACGTCATTGGGCTCAATTGACCAATCTCTATAATTTTTTACATCATGTTTGACCAATTAGATAATTGAATGTCCAAAATGCAACTGATACAAAGTTTGGGTACTCGTGGTAATTCGCCAGACAACATTTGGTTTCAGAAGGAGAAAGGTGTGAGAGCTCCTATTAGTTTAGCTAGGTTTGAGAAGGCTTTAGCTAGTATTGACTGTAATTTTAATCTGTACTTTGCTTGTATGTATACCTATATATGCTACATAAAAGGTAAAAACGAACGTCTTAAGGAACCAGTAAAAATACACAGCGTGAAGGAGAAGGAAGACAGCTAGAGACAAAATTCTAGACGATCAAGGGCTGTTCTTATATGTAGCAAGAAACAGATGCATGAGTCGAATGTACAATATGGCGATCAGTTCGGACAACTTCTGCTCTCCATGTCAGACAAAGAAGCTCGTGGTGCTACACAAACTCGTGGGTTTTCTTCGGGTCCTCCAGTTTCCTCCCACTGCTAAGGACCCCTACGCGCAAGCGAATTATTGAAGAAAAAAAACACATGTTAGTCCCGAAATGACCTAGTTTGTGTCGAGTGGGCATTAATCCTCATTTCTCTCACACTCACTTTGTGAACACATAGATAACGTAAATAGAATATGCTGAAAATGTCAGTAATTGCTCCACCCTGAACGAGCTTTTGTATTCTAGGCTTGCCTCAAACTGTCACATCTTTATCTTATTCTCGATAGTGCACCTTTAAATAGGACGGTCCACGGTAGTACAACAAAGTAACAGTGATAATTTCAAATGAATGAAATATAAACTTAAAAAGTGTAAATGTAATGAAATGGGGTTTAACGTTCTACTATTCTGCTCCTTAACTGGTCTAATGAAGAAGGGTATACGCCATATAGCGTACTATGAGGGAACGTTTGCCCGGGCAGCGGAGATACGGCCTACTCTTATATCGAATTCCAACTGCCAAGGAATCTTTTACGTCACACCATCCTTTCGACTAGACCATTTTTTAAGGGTGGAGAGCGAATGGTTAGCGAGAACTGCATCATGATTCTGTGCGCGACAAGAAGTAGGATCGCTTGTCCACCCTCGTGTGTTTTCTCCGGGCCCTCCGATTCCTCTCATTGCTATTTAAAGACTCCTACGCGCAAGATAATTATTGAAAATTGAACCATATGTTATTCCAAAATGATATATACCCCTCTCTCTCTCTCTCTCTCTCTCTCTCTCTCCATTGTAAATATATTTCTTTGATTTTAAAGCGCAATCTCTATTCTCTACAACCTATAGCGCACAATTGCCACGCAACACATATCAAAGCGTTTGGTAAATCGAATATAAACATGCGCCATCGACATGACCTTGGCATTGAAAAAGTAAAGAGGTTCTAAAGGATCCGCCGAAAAAGTAATATTAATAAACTATAACAATGCTTAAAACAGTGGAATAGCATTAGGATATGGGCGAAATGGGGGGAGGTGAGATATCCCATCGCTTAACACCAAATTTAAAAAAGATTTGTTGAAAAATATATGTTAAAGATGTTTGCCTCTGTCGCATTCACAATGTTTTTGGCTAAGGGGGCATAACTCTGGAACGAAAAGATAAGTTATACCGCTATCTTTTGATCTTTAGCATATATTTTTAGTTTCGTCAAAGTCGGTCATAAATTATGGGCGCTAAGGGGGTCAACAAATTTAGTACATATATACTATTCAAAAAAAGGGGCCATACTATACCGGAAAACACATGAAAACACCGAAAAACACAGGAAAACAACCGGAAAACACCATTTTATACTGAATACCGGAAAACACCGGGAAAACACTAAATACCGGAAAACACCCTAAAAACACTAAATACCGGAAAACACCCAAAATACCGGAAATGAACATTCGCGGCCAATGCACGGATGGACCATCCAACCTCCCGACTATTGACCACTAGAGAGAGAGGGGGGTGGGGGCGACCACGGCAATAATATATACCGGAAAACAACCAGAAAACACCATTTTATACTGAATACCGGAAAACTCCGGAAAACCACTAAATACCGGAAAACACACTAAATACCGGAAAACACCCTAAATAGGTGACCTGATTTTTCCGAGAAAAAATATTTCCCGTCCCCCCTAATGTTCCAATATTATTTTTGAGTTTTTCCGACAGAAAAATGATTTTACAAAAATACATTCCGTCGAAAATGTTTTAGAGAAAAAAAATGGAATCAGACTTTTGGAGAAAATTTTGGAGAAGAAATTGGTAAAAATATTCTGAAAATATTTTTTTTTTGTGACCGAAGACGACCACTCGCTTGTATGTTAATGAGCTTATTTCATCGGCGCTCACCCAGTCCAAAACCACACACAGGACCAAGCCCCGGGTTATTCAATAGGTACCAGAAAATTCAGCAAGAGTCAACTGTGCCTGCGATTTTTTAATCGAGCGCGACAGGTATTTGTGAAATTAAATAAAAACCAAGTACGAACAATCCAAACCATGAGACAGAATTCGAAGTCCTAAAAACGTTATAGGCAAAATAGTGTATTCAAGCAAAATAGTGTAATCAGCAACACGGGCTGGGCTGGGTATATAGAGGTAAAGTGGTAACACGGACAGGGGGTGTAGCGGCAACACGGACTGGGAGTGTAGCGGTAACACGGACAGGGGGTGTAGCGGTAACAGGGGCTGGATGTGTGTAGTGGTAACAAGGGCTCGGTATATAGAGGTAACACGGACTGGGAGGGTAGTGGTAACAGGGACTGTGTGTGTGTAGTGGTAACACTGACTTGGAGTGTAGCGGTAACACGGACAGGGGGTGTAGCGGTAACAGGGGCTGGGTGTGTGTAGTGGTAACACGGGCTCTGTATATAGAGGTAACACGGACTGGGAGGGTAGTGGTAACACGGGATGGGTGTGTAGTAGTAACAGTGCAGACCTATTAATCTCAATTATGTTTCTAATTATAACTGACGTTTTATGTTCCTCACAACATAGTAATTTTCTTCGGTTTTTTCTTTGTTGACGCCTATCATATTTTGAATGTTTTAACAGACGCAATTAGTCTACCTCAATCACTGACCATATTATATTTTGTATTTTAATTGAGAGTTTTGAGTAAATTTCAGTGTTTCAGTATTTAAAATGATTAAAAACTGCCCTCGAAGGGCCCCCATTATATGCCGGTTGCACCAGTCTCCTTATTCTTACCAGTACTGCTAGAATCCGGGTGGTATGAATTAGTGGAAGGCATGACTAGGCCAACTCTTCCCCAGGTGAGAAAAAAATCGTATCATAAAGCAGCAAGGATCATCAAAAGCGGGTTAATAAGTCTGAATAGTTCGAGTTGAAGTCCCAGGTTTAACCGCTATGTGGCCTAAACGAAAGAGATACCACGCAATGCTCGGACAGACTGTAATCTGAAAAGTGTCTATCCTTTCCAAGAGCTATACATCTCGTTGGAAGGGCTAAAAAATCTACTTGTTTCTGTTCTGAGCACACTCTCATTCCCGCGTCAAATATAATCACTTTAACCATTATAATATACAACATATTCCATCATATTCCATCATATTCCGAAAGCCGTACTTTTCAAGCCTCTATCCCTAACTTGTTGACCAGTTTTCCTTGAGAAAACCCCAACTTTCGCCCAATGGTTCATGAGAAACTTTTGGGGGTGTTTTGTGTGTGGGATGGGGGGGGGGCTTACATATTCTTTCTACATTGACGGGAGGTGGTAAGGTGGACATCTGTGAAGAGGGTTGATAGATAAATTTTCAAGGAACCAATTGTTGTCTGTGTTTCTGAAATAGAGGACTCTAGCCGATGAGGCTACTTTTTCCCCCCGAGAACCCCAGGCAACCAATTAATTTTATGTACTACTACTATCGTAATATATCATACTATATTAACCACTTCCTGGTGGCTGAAGACTTACTCCGAATGCGTATTCGGAAAAAAATGTCCCCGAGAAAATGTTTTTTTCCGACAATCGATATTCGGGATGTCTTCTGTTGCACAAATTATGCTGCACTTTGGGAGAACTTACAACCTTTGATCTGAAGATTGTAGATGGAAAACTAGCATTTGCACTATTTCAAAGTAATCCTGCATTATCGTATATCATCCCGTAATTTGTGATTATTGACAAATTGGGTTGAGGAACGGAAGATCTATGTCCGCACGTGACTGGACAATTCCACCCCCGTCCCTCCGCTATTTAATAATCTGGAGCTTGGTCCTCATGTGTGGTTTTTTGACCAGGTGAGCGATGATGAAATTAGTTCATTAACATACAAGCGAGCGATCGCCTATACGGTCAAAGAAAATATTCATTTCAGATTATTTATCCATTATTTTTTTTTTGTAAAAACATTTTCTACGCAATGTTTTTTTTTTGTACAAACATTTTTTCGGAAATTCGATTTTTTTTTGTAGCAGAATTTTGGAGAAAAAAAAATCGGAAATATTTTGGGGGGGTTATATTTAAAACGGACATTGTAATCACCTTGACCTTTCTTCATCGGGGCTCACCTGGTCCAAAACCGCACACAGAGAACCAGGCTCTGGGTTTCCGGTATCTAGGGTGTTTTCCGGGTGTTTTCCGGTGTTTTCCGGTTGTTGTCTGGTATTTTCCGGTGTTTTCCGGTATATAGTATCGCCCGGTGACCATACTTCTTGTCACATCCGCGTACACACCAATCTTTATTACAATAGACCAACATTTAATTATAATTCTTGTTTTTATTTTCGAATATAGAGATAGGGATTTAACCTTTAGGAATTAACAAATAAAGATAGACTACTGTCAACGAGTAGGTCTTATTTTACATGATATATAATATAAAAAGCACTATAACAATTTCTATATAGCCAATTCGATTTAACAAAAATCGTCCTGGATTATTTTTCTTCAATTCATTTTACACAGGAACTACGGTTTTGAGCAAAAGTCGGCGAGGGATCGGTTCTCCGTATCGAATAGCCCAAGCTTTGGGTTTCGACCTCTCGTTTCTAGCCTTCATTTCCTTGACATATTGGTTCAAACCACGTATCCTGTCTTTGACGCTAATTCGAGGCGTAGTAACCGCCTTATCAACGGCAACGTTAAAATTCACGGTGCTCAGAGCGGGTTTCAGGGGCAGCACAACTCGACTTCTGTGGGACAGTTCTTCGTAATTACTCAGTGCGTTATATTCCACGGGGCGTGATTGAAACCCGATACTGTGGTACGTTTCCGGTAAACGACAGGGGAAATACATGCATTGTGTTTCCTTCTTGCGGGGAACATAACGACACGGGGTCGACTTAAAATGCGAGATCACAGTGATGTCATTTTTCGACCTTGGTTCTTCTTCGGATTTCCATTTCTGGCGGTGACTGTGTGGTTTAACAGTCTTTAGTTTTTCGTTCAAATCGTTTTTGAGATTCACTATTTCTGCGTTTTCATGTTTCTCGAGATTCCTTTTAGCTACTTTTATCTTTTCAGTTTGATCTGGAATTTTAGAGTCTTCTGTTGTTTTATCTCTGAAGGATGGGAGGCAGAAATCGTCATCCCAGATTATAGGTGAATCCGTGCCATCACTATACCGACTCCTGGCAGTCTCGGACAGTTCCTGCAAGATTGTGGCCACACTCTCTGTGTTCCTTTCAAGAGATTTCGTCTTCTGTTTTTGCGAAGCTTCTAATTTGTGAATTCGTTCATCGAGAAGACGTCTGGCACACTTGTTCATGCGCCTGGCACGAACAGCGGCCTCGTGATTCTTCTTGTTGAGGCGGGAAATGATGTCCATGTCAGACTTTAAAATTACCAATCGTGATCTGAAAGATAAAAATAGAAAGTCAAATAATATTCACACTAAACAACATCAGAGATCCATGTTTTGGTGAATAGCTAACCACCAACCACTTGGTGAGACCCTTGTAATGGATAGGTAACAACTTAGGTTGATACGGTGCAGATTTAAGAAATGGACAACTATACAGAGCCAGTTCATTTCGGAATACCTCTTCATTTTACGGTTTCATGATTAAATTCCATAACATTTTATGAATAGATTTCAGAACAATCTCTACATTTCAGAACAATCTCTACATTTCAGAAAAGCTCCGCATTTCCGAACATCGCTAAATTTCAGAGCATCTCTACATTTCAGAGCATCTCTACATTTCATAACATCTCTACATTTCATAACATCGCTACATTTTAGAACATATCTACATTTCATAACATCGCTACATTTCATAACATCGCAACATTTCATAACATCTCTACATTTTATAATATTTCATAACATCTCTAATTTTAAAGCTCACCAAATTCCATAGTTTCTGAATCTTGGGCTATTTTGTTGCTACATCAAATATCTAAGATGTTATGCACTGGGGATTCGTTTGGTGTTCATGACAGATAGCCAGCCACCTAGCTGTGGCATTTTAATGACGTAAAACAATTGTCAGTCAAGAGGCTATATCTGACCTGTCATACTATAGTGATATTTATAATGGGACTTGCTAGCTTCCTGGACGCCAAGGTGGTTTAGTGAGTAAGCCCCTGGCTCGCTAACCAATTGGTCCCGGGTTTGATCCTGGTGCTGAAAAAAAAAATTCTCGAGGCTTTTCCAGTCTGACATGGGAAAGTGTATAATCGGTCAAATGGGACGATAAATCGAGGTCCAATGTACACGTTGAGATGCACGTAAAAGACCCGTTAACAGTTGTAAATACGAGTAGGCCATGGTGGCTTGGCGCCCCTGCCTGGTAAAAGCTCCCCACATAGCACACTGCGTATGCCCGTTTTAATTAGCCCGTATGGCACAGAATGGTTGGACGTCAACACCATTTCATTTCTGCTTTCGTCTAGCGATAATATGATGTTGATAGAGGAAGTTCTCCTGGCTTTTCAGTATAGGCGGGGGAGGGGGGGGGGTAATCGGTCGAATGGGACGGCAAATCGAGGTTCAATGTACACGTTAACGTACACGTAAAAGAGTTGTAAATCTAAATACGAGTAGACCATGGAGTCCCGGGTGGCACTGAACAGTGGGACGTCAACGACTCAACACCATTTCATTTCTTCATCCAGCTTCCTTCTAGAGGCTAGAACACGCGACCCGATAATATGTCCAGTCCTCCCTATCGCAAAAGCACAAATCTCACCTTTCAAACACCTTAGAAACTAATCCAGAATTTAAAGGAGCATTGTATCGCACCCTGTAGATTTCCTATAGTGTAAATTTATCCACATAATGTAACTACTTGTCGCCATTTTACCGATAAAATCAATAAAGACTGCCATGGCAAGTTAAACAATTAACTTGATCGGATTGACTTTAGCTGATTGATTGAAAATCAGTTGATTTATAACATCGTAACACTACGGGTGAAACAATAAAGAGGGAATGGGTTTTAACGCCCACTAGACACAAACTAGGTCATTTCAGAACTAACATATGGTTCGATTGTATTTCAATAATTCACTGGCGCGTAGGATTTCTTTAGCAGAGGGTAGAAACTTGGGAACGAGGTAGGACCTCTTTACATCAGAATCCGACACTGGTCCTTGGCAACTTCAAGGCACCCACTTCCTAAATACAAAAACTATTAACATGGCTGCGTTTTATACTTTTGAAAACAGATTTGCTGTTGTTCAGTTAACAGAAGATAATTTACGAAACGATTAGAAATGTACTGTTAGATAACGTTATAATAGTTTGAAGAAACTATAAAATGTTTGAATTTATTAGGTCTACACAACTATCAATACCACAGACAACATTCTGTACTTAAAATAACATAAAACTATATTGAGCTTCTTGAACATGAAAAATACAAGGCACAATTTTATACGAGAGCCAACATCTTTGATTGGCGTTTATTAGCAAATGAAGTGAAAAAAATGGGGTTTAACGTCCTACTGTTTGGCTCCAAACTGGTCCAATGAAGACAAGCATACGCCATACAGTGTGCTATGGGGGGGAATTTAGCCCGGACAGAGGCACTCTTATATCGAATTCCAACTGTCAAGGGATATTTTACGTGCACGCCAATGTGGACAAGGGGTCTCGGTTTTCTGTCCCATCCGAACGACTAGACAGCTGTCCTTGTCAGGTCCTCCGCCCTACATCACTGACAAGGGGAACCACAGCAGAAAATCTGGATGAACTTCTTTGGCCAATTCAGGGATGATCGAACACCCATCTTACCCACCGTGGCCCGCTCAGAAAAGAAACAGTAATTGTATTACAAGTACATTCCCAATCCATGGAATTGGGTCTTGTTCACTTACTAAAGCCGTTATCCTTGAAACAAGTAAAGTACAGGGGCCGGTTGCTAAAAGCTCTGTTATCTTTTAACGATCCGTTAACTTTAACGGAGAGAAAGAATGTTGCTGGAAATAAAGGCCTCGAACATTCTGTGGTGCAAATTTTTACTACAGATTTATGCTAATATAAAAAATAAAGTATTCTATAGTGTTTTCTGTAGTAAATTTAACGGAAATTTAACAAACGACACGTTACCAACGATATGCCCGTTAAAGTTAACGGATCTTTAAAAGATAACGGAGCTTTGAGCAACCGGCCCCAGAACGTTCTCAAAGTTTAATTCAATAAATAAGATACTAGGTACTCAAAAACAATTTTTGTTATGGATTTTTAAATTTTAAATCCATAAAAAAATTGTTTTATATCAAATAATTTAAAGACCTACCATAAAATTAATATCCACATGTTTATAGCTCACTATATATTCAATGTTTACAAGTCGACGGAGTAAAGACAATATGTTGTTAAATGTATCTAGTTTTGTTGTAATATGACTCTCCTTGTCTGGTATACGGTTTGTATATTGTATATTATGTACAGTAGGTAAAATATAAGTATTATGTTTACTATAATAGTTAATCTATTGAACAATGTATTTATAATCCCATAATACAGCTTCAAGAACAAACAGGTCATCTTCGTCAGCCAATAAATCAAATGGGGTGTAACGACCTAGGACAACTCGATGAATGAATGAAGTCGTACACTATGTCCGGGCAGTGGAGAGAGAGACAGCGAAATGGGGTTTAACGTCCACTCGTCACAAACTAGGATATGTCGGGATAAACATATGGTTCAGTGTTATTCCAATAATTCGCTTGTGCGTAGAAACCTCTTGCAGGGGGGGGGGGGGGCTGGGTGATCATGAGAAAACCCATGTGGTTGGACCGGGCAGTGGAGCTGTGGCCTACACATATTTTGAATTCTAACTTCCAAGTATGTGAACGAGGGACCGCGGGTTTTCGTCCCGACCGAACGACTAGCCGCTGTACCTTGCCATGTCATCCTAATTCCCATATCACTGTTAAGGGGAGCCACGCAACATAAGAATCGAACCCTGGAGCTACTTGTTAGTGAGCCACCAGTTTACGCACTGAACCACTGTTGCTTATGGTAGTATTTCCATCGTTACACCTGTGATAGAGAGAGAAGGGGTTTAACGTCCAATCGACACAAACTTCAATAATATATGGTTCAATTTTATTTCAATAAAACCACGCCCCTTGCTTCACTGACAGTCCTTATAATCTACAGCGCACTCATAGGGCCATTCGGCCACCCACCTGTAGACGACGATTTGTTTTGTCATGTTTTTCACCTGTAGACGACGATTTGTTTTGTCATGTTTTCCACCTGTAGACGACGATGATATCTAATTACAGGTGAGACTTACTGATCTGTGTTATAAAGTCTACACCTGTACTAGACAGAACTCATTACATCCAATCGGCAATCCGCATTAATCTGGCGGATCGCTTCACTGATTAATCCAAGCCAATCCCAACTAATCCTTAGTACAGTTAATCCCTAGTAAATGCAATGAAATCGGGTTTAACGTTTAACGTTCTAAGAAAAAATGAAGTGAAACGGTGTTTAACGTCCTACTGCTCAGCTCCGACTTGGATAATCAAGACAGGCATACGCCATACAGTGTACCATAGGGGGATTTATCGAATTCCAACTGTGCCGAGGGATCTTTTACGTGCACGCCAATGTATACGCCGGACCTCGGATTATCGTACCACCCGGACGACTAGACAGCTGTCATTGCCAGGCCCTCCGTCCTGCACCACTGGAAAGGGGAAACTACGATGAACCATCTCGGCCAATGCAGGCAACGCCGGATTAACCATTGAGGGGGGCCTGGGGCCTGGAACATGTGGTGGGGGCCCTGATCACCGACCGCGAGCGCCGAAGGCGCGAAGCCCCGCAAGTGGGGTACGGGGCAGGGTCGTTTGTGGCATTGTAAAACTGGGGACGCAGCAGAGTGTTGGGGACGCCAATATAATGCCTGAGTTACGGTGTGTGTGTGTGTACGTGGGGGTGGGGGTCTGGAAGCCCCTCCCCCCAAAATTTTGAAAATTAGACTGTCACAAACGCGTTTTCCACCCACTTAGAGCTGCAATCAACGTCGCTCCGGTGTGTCAATTTCGGTAGCGCTATTTCTTATTTTGATGAAAGCACACCAAAATGAGAAACTGATTTCCTCTAAACTAGAACTAGTCTGAAACACCATAAGGCGACGTGGATAGGGCGACCAGAACGAAAATCTCTAATCATGTTATTTGGTGGCGGCGCCCTTAAAGACCAACAAGGTCCTGTCAAGTGAATAAGGGCGACCAAAACGAAACCTTTAATGTCATGTGGTGCGTCAGACGCCGACCCAGAAAGAGGTGATAGGATAGGCCCTTCGCCTATGGGAGCGGCACCCTTGTCTGGGGTCCTTCCTCAGAAAAGTTTGAAAAATAACGATACAGGAAACACGTTTTTCTGCTATTGGGGTGATATCTGAGTGGCAATTTTGTATTTTATATGGCGGCATTTGCTCCTTGTGTCCGCACCTTGGGTCTGCGCCTGTGGTGTCGCCCGATAGCCTCCACATAAGAGATATAAGAAAGTTTGGATCAGGTGTAGGCGCCATTAAAACCGACCGATTCATCAGTGCCATAGGAGCATCACTATGTGATCATATTCAAGTGTATTATTTTATAATTGAAAGGTTGTTAATTTTTTTGTTTTTGGTGTGAGTGCCTTATTTTTCTGGAAATTTTCTGAAATTGGAGGCCGGAAACACGATTTCCTGGTATTTCAGGCACTTGTGTGGAGCCATTTCAGTGGACCAATCCATGCGAGTGCTATGAAATGATGGCATTTTTAGAGGAGAGGCTGGGCGCAACAGAGATTTTTTTTTGGGGGGGGGGGGCTAATGTGGGGGCCCTGGGGCCTGTGCCCCGTGGTAAATCCGGCCCTGGTGATAAATGCGAGTAACGTGAATTGATGGCATTTCTAGAGGAGGTGGCTGGACGAAATTTAGATTTTTTGTGGTGGTCCCCCTAATGTGGGGGGCCCTGGGGCCTGTGCCCCATGGTGCCCCATGGTGCCCCATGGTTAATCCGGCCCTGAATGCAGGGGTCGAATGTTTAACGTCCGGAACTCTTCCGCTAGATCCGGGATAATGAAGACGGGCATATGTTATGGTACAGTCAATCTTCTTTGAGAGAATTTTTCTCCCGACAGAATACTCCTGTTTAAAATTCCAATTGTCACGAGTTATTTTACGTGTACGGCGATGTACCAATCGTACATCTAGACCAGGGCTAGACACTGCCCCTTGTCAGCCGTTACAAGGGTATCCGGTGGCCGAATTGTCCGACGGTTATGGGACCTGTCAACATTAAGTCAACGTTTCGATTTCAGCTTGTACATACTAAAAGCGCCATTACCTTTTAACTGTGGGCTGGGCATCGATCCAGGCGTGGCTTGGGTGTGAAAAGATCCTTTATATAGTTGGAATTCGAATTATAAGAGTAGGTCATGCACTTTAGATCATATGGCTTACTATGGTGTATAATGCCATAATTGCGATCCCAAATGTCCACGGTTTTTCGTGGACTATCCGAAAGACTAGGCACGTTTCCCGTGTCAGCCTTGCCGCGGGAGAGGGATTGGGTCGTTACCAGTACTATCGTCCAATCTGAAGAGCTATGAAAGACAGGTTCGAAACACCATATCGAAATATCCATATCTTCCTTCTTGTTTCCCAATAAAATATCTCCATGTCTTGAATTTTTACTTAGAACAGTCGTTCGTCGGATGGAACAATATATAAACGGGGTACCTAAGATCCCATGGTCGTTGGAATGAATGAATGATTGAAATGGGGTTTAACGTTCTACTATAATGCCGCTAACTTGGGCTAATCGAAGACGGGCATACGCCATATAGTGTGCTATGAGGGAAATTTTGCCCGGGCAGCAACTGAATTCAAACTGCCAAGTTATCTTTTCCGTGCACGCCAATGTGTACACGGGACCTCGGTTTTTCGTCCGATCCGAACGACTAGACAGCTGTCCTTGTCAGGCCCTCCTTCTGCATCACTGACAAGGGGAAATACGCCGGAAAAACGAGATGAACTTTCATGGCCAATGCAGGGATGGAACACCCGACCTCCAGGCTAGCGAACCAGCGCCTTATCCACTTAGCCACCATGCCCCCCCCCCCCCCATGGCCGTTGGAAACCGAAATAAGAGAATATTTACAGGACGAACATTCTCCTAATATAGCCGCGGCATTTAGGCGACGGGGCGTAACCTATATTCGATTACATGTAAATACATGTCTTAATTTGGGGGTCAGGGAAACAGCTGTCTAGTCGATCGGATTGGGCGAAAAACCGAGTTCCCGTGTACACACTGGCGTGCACGTAAAATATCCTTTGAGCGTTTGAATATACCAATGGGTCGTAGTACAGCTGTCCGGACAAAATTTCCTTCATAGCACTTACTTAATCATGGTGTATGCCGGTCTTCATTAGCCCAGTTCGGAGCAGAACAGTAGGGCCAGGGGCCTGTTTCACGAAATTTTAACTTAAGATAAAATCCAAATTTTAGTACATACTTAAATCTGATTGGCTAAGCGCTAAAATCAATCTAATACTATCCAATCGAATTACTAAAATCGGATTTTATCTTAGTTAAAATTTCGTGAAACAGGCCCCAGGACGTTATAATTATAATCAACTCCGGCATTTCATTTCATGTCTTGATTGATGCTGAAAAGTAAGACTTTAATTGGTATTAAAAGCTTGGTTCGCAATTCACCTTTAAATTCAAATATTTGGTTAATTTAGTGATTAAAATTGATAAGACATGTAGGCCAATATTTTTATCTTATTGATAATAAACTTTATTCATGGACGCGCGCTTCAGATAAACTAGATTTTGTTGTCAAGTCGGTATTGCCTATTGCCGTAATGAATTAGAATCAAAACATAGACTTTATTAACCAGACGTAAACCCACGTGCCTTGCGTCAATTTATTTATTTACAGAGGGCGCCAATGTTTACCCCAGTTTCACAGCTCGCAGAATGGCTACGTTAAAGCTGCCCGCATTTCTAGCTAAAGTTCGTGGACAAAATGCAACGTTGCAGAAACTCCTCAAGACAAAATCTTCTAAGAATGCACCTCATAAACATTTTTCGTCTAAAAACGCTTCACCAATTTCGACCACAGCATTTCCAGAGTTCGATTCCTTGACTAACTTGAAATGTCATGAAGATTTGTATAGGTTGAGTTTGGAGCAGCCCGAGGTATTTTGGGGAAAATTGGCTCGATCCCGATTGAAATGGGAAAAAGATTTCCATACTGTCCAGGACTGTGATATGACCCAGGGAAAAGTCAATTGGTTCTTAGATGGAAAAATAAATGCCTCAGGTAGGCTGTTATTTTTATTTATTTTGTATTAGAGAGAGAGAGAAAGACTGAGAGAGAAAGACTGAGAGAGAGAAATGGGTCAATTCGGGACTAACATGTATGGTTTTTTTTAAAAATTATTTCAATAATTCGATTGATCATAGGGGTCCTTAGCAGTGGGAGGATACCCACTCCTTGTCACATGTGACATAGAACCGGGATTCAAAACCACGCCAGTTGATTCAATGACTGTCATTATGATACAGCACACGCACTCTAACCATTCAGCCTTCCAACCCCCCCAATTATTTTAGAACAGTCCTCATTTCTCATTCTGTTTTATGAATTGACACAAACTTTATAATTATCTTTTTTGGTGTTTATATTATATTATTAATTTAGGCCATCTGAAAATTTGAAACTGCTATATTTATTTTAAATTGCAAGTTTAAGAATAAGTATCTCATCAATCTTTGATTTTTTTTCCTTTTTCTCAAATATTATAACTGTATAATTTATAAGGCTACTCAAAGTTCATAACTACATGTAAGTAGTTAGTGATGACTGGATCAGGTTTTTTCTTTTGTAGCAACAACTGTCAATGTCGTATCTGTCAATGAGAGCATGGAAAATCTGATTATTTACAGGCAGTGTTGTATCTGCACAAAATAGCGCATATGACAAGCACTCTAACTGTGTCCATGTCCAAACATGTGATAACCAATTGATTATTATTTTTTAGGTTACTTTACCATAAAATCAGTCCAAATATTACAACCAGTACCTCTCAGTGGCACCACCTTCAAGTGTGCGGCCTGGGCATATGTCAGACAAACCATACAAGACACACCTCTATAGGCAATCCATGCCCTACCAACCATACCTTAGCCACACCTCTGTGGGCAATCCACACTCCACTAACCATACCTCAGGCACATCTCTGTAGGCAATCCACACCCCACCAACCATATCTTAGACACATCTCTAAAGGCAATCCACACCCCACCAACCATATCTTAGACACATCTCTGTTAATTGGAACAAAAACTTCATATTATTTGGACCATGCTAAATATTATTAATGAAAAGATATGAATTGAAAATGAAAGATAATCTTATACATCCATATTGGAGAGAGAGAGAAATGGGGTTTAACATCCACTCAACATAACATAGGGTTCAATTTTATTTCAATGATTCGCTTGCATGTAGGGGTCTTTAGCAGTGGAAGGAAACCTAAGGATCCAGAGATTGGACAGATGATCCTACTTCTTGACACATACAAACAGGGAATCAAAACCACACCTTTTTTGACTCAATAACATTCAACACCCCCACCCTCTGAAATACTATGCATCCAAATTGGTTATCAACATGCTTGACTTAAAGGAACTAAATCGCTAATAAACAAATAGTATATATTGTGCATGCTCTCCAAATAGAATATGGCATCACCGTTTGATATGACCTGTGGAATATGTCTGTGCCTCATTCTTTGAGCACCTTGTTACAAATGGCACTGAAATGCATTATGGTACCCGATTCGTGTACCAATGGTAAAATGTTTATTTTGTCTCAAATATTGGATATTGGAAGCCCATCTTTTCCAGATTTAAGAACACAACACCAATGCTGATAAGAATCGAGTTTTCAATGTTGAAGATTTTCGATGATATTGAATTACAGACTTAGCTACTTTAAATATAAGAAAGAGATTTATATATTATTATAGAGTAGTATTACAGTAGCAGTTTGATAGATTATTACACTACATGTCTTTATACACATGTCAAAATGACATGCTCATATAATTTCATATTTAAAAACTGGGAGTAGAAATATAAGGGAATAGAGGGAGATGGTGTCTTTCGTAATAGTTGATCAAATTATTGTGGATGAACGGCAACACTTGGGCCAACTCTTATTTCCATCTATCAAATGGAGTTTACATGGACACTATATGCGTTAACAGAACCTTGATTTTTCATCCCATTGGAATGACTAGACACCACTGATACAGCAAAAACATTCTAACAAATCTTTCGGTCAACATGGAGAGCGAACCTAAGACCTGTTTAGTGAGCTGGAGTCTGAGCCCCTGCGTCTCCAGATTTGTTATTGACAGTCCTAAATGAGCTTCTACTCCCTTCAAACACGGTATCTGTGTATAAATAACCTGCATGGATGACAGGTGAAATAATGTAAGTAGTGATATAAACTACAGGTACTTGACATTATAATACATACATCATTATCTATATCAAGAAGGTGAAATATATACCCTTTAAAGATATATATATATATATACATATACCCCAAACACAAAATGAAACAATGTATCGATATTATACACATGGGGATTAACTTTAACACCTTACATTCTGCAGGCTAATGAAGACAAGCATTCAGTGATGGGAAATTTCACCCTGATGGGTTCTTTTCAAGATGTACACTGGACCTCATTGTTTTGTACCATGTGGACGACAAGACAATGTTTCCTTCTTGCATCATTGACAATGGAACTTTCTAGGACTGTTTATTGAACCAGTATAATTCTACTAGAGCTACTGTAATGTAGAGCTACTGTAATGATCTTTAATGAAGCTAAATCGCCAAATTTTCGGACTGAGAAATTGACACAAATAGGTCACAACGCATATAATAATGTAATATGAATATATATATATATATCACCAACGTGTTTCGGAGCTATTCTTGTTTCGAATATGCACCCAGGTGATACATATGTACTATTTGTAGATGAGCTAGGATTGGGGGTGTATAGCTCATTACTGGATCAGTATTCTGGTGAAGGCGGTCACTGTTCATTACAAGTCCAATTTCAAATTCATTCCAATATTACTTTATATACAGTTTTTAAAATACATTATTTACAAAATCATTTTAAAGGGGTACTAAATGTCCTAACTCTTAACCCTATCTCTTATCTGATCTGTATATTTTTCTATCTGCATATTTTCCATCTATCTCTATCTCTCTGCCTTTATGTCTATCTCATGTCTTCTTCTTCTTTTTGGTGTTTAACGTCTGCTTCCACTTAAGTGATATCGCATGTCTGTATGTAGCAACTTATTTGCATACAGACAAAAGGACATCATTTCAACAAATCAAAATAAAAGAAGTTAAATAAAAATGTAATTTCATTGGCTGAAGTTCATAATATAATTAATAGAAATAGTTAATAGGGTTTAAGCCATAAAAAGTAAAGGTGTTGACAACTTGATCTGACTGCATTGTTAATTATATAAATCTTTGTTCAAGGTTTCTCTTAAAAAGCCTGCTGGCAATTTTAGGCAATAGACTTTAAATTAATCAAAATATTAACATTAAAAGTAAAGTCAGACAGACTGGTAATATAAAGTCAGCCATATTGACAAATATAAAATTAAGAAATAAATTATCCCTTCTTTAAATAAAATTTGAAAAAGAAATTAAAATTAATATCACTATTCGGTGATATAAATATAAACTAATTTAAGTTCAATCAATTCCGTTTTTACTCTAATTTCAATTCAGTCATGTACAGCAAAATATGCAAGAAATCTCAATCGAATGGCAGTACAGTTATTCCAACCTACACCGATAGTATTGATTGCGAATGCTTTCCAGAAAAGAATATGATGTCACAGTTTTGAAATGACTTAAATTGTAGTATATTTCTAGCCTCGTTCTTCGAGTTCCTTGTTACAAATCGCGCTGAAATACATGTAGTAGTTATTAGCACCCTTTCCGAGGTGTATCGGTGAATATCAGGACAGTTTTGGTCGGGGGTTCAGCCGAGGCGAAGCCGAGGCGGTCCCCGATCAAAACTGACCTGATATTCACCGATACACCGAGGAAAGGTGCTAATAACTGACTTACATCACATTTCTATCGAGTATTGTGAAGGAAAATGTGAAAATAGTATTTATTATCGAGTCGTTTCAACCGAAAAGTGACAAATGATCTTTCATTTATCCCTTTTTGAGCCTCACGTTACATTTCATGGTAGAATGATTGCACAGTGAAGAAACGACCTAAATAGTATTTACACGTGCGTATTGCTATACCCTGGGAGTAAAACTATCACGTGTTTGTTTAGACCACATGTCAAAACAACTTGTCTATGGCGAAGAGGACTGCGGTATTAATAATATTATTATTAAATGTAGTGTAAAGGAAATGCGAAACGTGGGTCATTCCTGGTGAAAGTTTGCATCAGCGAATTATTATTTGTAATAAAATGTATGTCTTTTTAGGCGTTTCTCTTTCATCCTGCTTATTTTGAATGCCTGTGAAGTGTCCAGCAAGAGAACTGCGCCTTCTATCATCATAATTGAAATAATTATTCAGTATTCTAATATATATGTTTTGCATATTAAAATAAATCAAACCAAATTGTGGAATAGATGCCAATTGATATGTATAATAATTGATTTTTGTAATATGTTGTCATGTTAATTTAATGTCATTATATATATTTTTGAACTGCCAGTTTGTTCCACCCGGTTTGTTTTGTTACTGTGATTTTGACTACTTGTTTGGTGTGACTTATCATTGCGATCTGGGCCGGACTAAACGTCCGCTACTTATTGCTTGAATGGTAACTTAAACGGTGTAGAAGTGTTCGTTTGTCGGGAATGAACAGTACTCTTTTTAAAAAGTGTACTGTTCATTTCTGATACACGGATACTTTTAAGCCTGTATTGGAAATAAACAGGCCAGTTTTATCAAAGGTTGCCACTGGCAACGAGGTATAAGTGGGATGTAAAATTTGTGTACCAATGGTAAAATGTTTACATGTATTTGTCTTACATATTGAATATTAGAAACATCAATGTTGATTTAAATTGACAAATAATTTGTGTTTTCAATGTCGAAGACTTTCAATGATGTTGAGTTAGAGACTGAGCTTCTTCAAGAACACACAATTCATGAGAATTGAAATGTTCATTAATGCGCTCATTCTCAATTAGCTGATACCATACTTCATATCTGTGGAGTTAGGGACAATTATTTTCAGTACGTTATTTAAGAAAGAAGTTAGATAAACTTTTAACACTATTAAAAGCTTTTAGGTTAAAAGGTCAAAAGAATAAATTATCTTATCAAAGGTTATTATTATCAGGTAGCCATTATTATCATACCTAGTAAGAATGTCATGACATTGAAATGGGGTTTATTACTCTACTTTTCATCATGAACCACGCTATTGAAGATGTCACACAGGGTGCTTAAAGTAAAGTACATTTAAAGTACATTTTATTGCATAAAAACGCCCACGAGGGGCAGCTGTGAGGGTAACTTAACTTGTCCGCTGTGCTACAGCTTACTCTTATATCCCATCTGATTAAAATACAGATCTACATTTCTTTTCGTTTTTTATACTTATGATGGCCTACAGTGAAGATCTGACCAGTTGTACTGGAAGGTCATGTCAGAGTTCATACAAGCAGCTTTTGACCCTATGACATCACAGACATTGATAAATCAATCAGCAATGATGTGTCTGAGGAAGTTCCATGCAGGTTGGATGGCGGAAAGCGCACTGCATCAAAAGGTCTGTCATTGAGTCAAATGGTGTGGTTACGGTTCCCTGGTTATACATGTATGTATGTGACAAGGAGTAGGGTCACCTGTCCAACCTCACAGGTTTTCTCTGGGCCCTCGGGTTCCCTACACCAAACGAATAATTAAAATAAAATTGAACCATATGTGTCCCGAAATGATATAGGTTGCATCAAGTTCGCTCTTTACTCCATCTCTCTCTCCAATTCTCTGGGCCAGGGTAATGCTAGGGTCAATCACCGGGAGCAAACCAATGACCTGGTTAGCAAGTCAAAGTGCCTTACTCACAGAGCCACAGCAGCTCCCAAATTGAGTATAAAAAGCTACTACATGTATATCTGTCTGGCAAATATGAAGATGGCCTGGTGGTCTAGAGTGCCACGCTGTGACTTTTAGCTGGCCAGCCACCTCTGGCTTAAGGTTGTAGTTTCGAGCCCTGGTGTGAGTATGTGAGTTTCCTCCGGGCACTGCTGATTCCTCCCACTGCTAAAGACCCACTAAAAAAAACATATGTTAGTCCCAAAGTGACCTAGTTGTATAAACCATGTAAACTATAAATGGCAAGATCTTAGAATGTGCATCCTCACTAGAGTTAAAGGGGCATAGTTTATAGGTCACACCATAGAGGAGGCTGTCCCATGTGACCTCATTGTTTACCTGTACATTCATTACGAACAGGTGTGTTGACTAAGGTTATTGCCCTTAATATGGAATTTAATCCTGATAATTCAAAATACAGTTCTCTAACCATCGATGAGATCACATGGAACCAAGTTTTTACTAGCGACACCTAATGGACATTCCTTTAACGAGGACGCCAATTGATTATCAATTTGAAATATATTTCCACTTTAAATACTGGTATATAGATCAAGACAGTACAATGCCTGTACTATCAATAGATTTAAACTTGGTAACCATAGTAACAAGTGAATTTTTAAAAACCTATTTAAGATATTTAGGCTATTTATACAACTTGTGTTGATTTACTTAACAGATGTGTATTTAAAGTGACAATCTATCTCACCTTCTGTTACAATATAATACAATCATTTTAAGTTTGTCTTTATATCTCTTTCGATAAATATAGATGTGTATTTGAAGGACCTAAGCCCGTAACTCAAAATGCTCTAAAATTTTCGACATCGAAAACACGAATTATTGGTCAATTTAAATCAACATTGATGATGTAAACTTACCGGGAAAAGATGAGCTTCTGGTATCCGATATTTAAAATAAAATAATTTTTTTAACATTGGTACACGAATCGTGTACCATAATGCGCTTCAGCCCCGCAGTTGTATTGAGAGACTCAAGGATGAGGCTAGACACATTACACCAAGTCAAACGAAGTGATGTAGACTGGAATAACTAGATGCTAGACTTTTGCACATGATTGACATTGCTGGCTTATTTCGCAAAACATAACTGATTTGAAATTGGAGTAAAACGGAAACCGTTAAATGTAAATCAGTATACATTCATATTACATTATTATATGCATTGCAAACCACTTTTGTGAATTTCTAGGTCCCAAATGTTAGCGATTTAGCTCCTTTAAAGGGATGATTTAATTTCAACTTCAGTTACAATTATTTTAAGTTTGTGTTGGTTTATATTGATATTATACTGCCATATTTATACCTTTTTAGATAAATATAGAAATAATAATAATAATCGTGTTATCTTTTTGGTAGATGCTTTAGATAAATAATAATGATTGTGCTATCTTTTTGCCGGCCCATTCTGGCTTGCAGCTGTGGTTTCGAGGCCTGGTGTGAGCGTATGTGGCATGGAGATAGGGGCGCCTTCTCAACCTCGTGGGTTTTCTCCGGGTCCTCCGGTTTGCTCCCACTGCTAAAGACCCCTACGCGCAAGCGAACTATTGAAATAAAATTAAACCGAATGTTAGTTCCAAAATGACCTTGTTTGTGTTAAGTGGTCCTTAAACCCCATTTCTCTCTCTCTTTCTCTTTTGGTGCATGCTTTAAGTCCACAAGACTTAGTGTTTATAATGGCATTAAGAATGTCAGCATATCAGCAGATTCAGGAATTTATAGAGGAGGGTGTTTGCCTGGTACCGGAGAGTCAATGTATCTTTGTGTGGTGAGAGGGCTGGCCTTGAAGAGTTTTGAGAAATACTTGGTCTCTATCATCATTTTGGCGTACATTGTATATACATACATACACACTGACTTTTTCAAAGACAGAAATCCAACACCCCGTGTGATGTCAATTTTTATTATAAATTACCATGATGACAGTGTGATTAAGTTTCATTTATGCTAAGCATTAATTGTGATATCACATATGCCTACTGTATATTATTACATGTATCTCATGCTTTGAATGCCCATTCCATCTGACAAGAAAGGATAAAGCACACAACCATGATATTTTTACCATAAAAAGTACATTTTTTTGTAGATGAGCGGCGGGGTACCGGGCAAAAAACCCACCCTCTGGATTTGCTCCAGCATCTCATAAGAATAATTAGATCATCTATTCGACACTGAACTAATAATTTGTAATGACCATGACTAATAAAATGATAGACTGTGAATATCTTGGTTGATCTAATGCATGCTCTGTAGGTCATACAGAAGATAATTGAGTCAAGTAGCATGGGCTGCTTTCCAAATTCTACAGGTTTTCTCCTGATCCTCCGGTTTCCTTTCAGTCTTAAACACTGTATGCTCTTAGGGTCATCTGACCAACCTCGTGGCTTTTCTCCCATTACTCCGATTTCCACCCACTGCTAAAGACACCTACACACTAGTGAATTATGGAAATAAAATTGAACTATTAATAGTCTCAAAATGACCTAGTTTGTGTTGAGTGGTTGTTAAACCCCATTTCTCTCTCTCTCTGTATGCTCTTATCTCATACGAGATCTTATATGTGTTATTAGGGGATCACGGTGGCTAACTGGATAAGGCGCTGGTTCGCTAGCCTGGAGGTTGGTTGTTTGATCCCTGCATTGGCTGAGAAAGTTCATCTTGATTTTCCGACATGATTCCTCCTTGTCAGTACAGAAGGAGGGCCTGACAAGGACAGCTGCCTCGTCGTTCGGATGGAACAAAAAACTGAGGTCCCGTGTACACATTGGAGTGCACGTAAAAGATCCCTTGGCAGTTGGAATTCGATATAAGAGTAGGCCGTAGCGCCACTGCCCAGGCAAAATTACCCTCATAGCACACTGTATGGCGTATACCCGTCTTCAATTAGCTCAGGTTAAGTGCATAACAGTAGGACGTTAAACCCCATTTCATTCATTCATTCATTTATATGTGTTATTTTAATTGATATTTTGTGATATCTAAAAAGAGTGAATGTTTCTGTTACAGTAAATTGTATTGATCGTCACCTAGAGAAATATGGCGATAGGGTTGCACTTATATGGGAAAAAGATGAGCCAGAATCTCAAGAATATATTACCTACAAGTAAGTATCAGGACTTATAGTAATAATAATAATAATCTCGTCATTTTACAAGGGTAGCAAATTAGGCATGAGGCCTTTTTTTTCGATTTGGCCCTTTGCACAGATCATGCGAATGATTTCGATCATTACTGCAGGAAGAAACCGAAGAACTCGGGGGGGGGGGGGGGGGTAACCTGCCTGATCAGACGGCAGACCGAATATCCCTCTCACTTACAACGATAAAGTTCTTGCCCTGAGCTGGGTTTAAATTCTCGATGCATTGCTGAGAACCCGCCTCTCTATCGCCACGGCTATCCGACCAGCCTATTTTGACCACACTAATTAGAGTTTTAGTTCTAAATGATTTTTAGCTATTTAAAAGGAGGAAGCACGCAAATCTAATAACAAAATTCTTCTGCAGTTGTGGCCCTTGTTTATTGAATGATAAAAGTTATCACCCATTCTATATGAAATTCATATGCATCATTTAAATTAGTGAAATTTTAAAGCCTACTTAATGTCACCAATTTCCGTCAATTACTTCTAGAGTTATGGCCCTTGTTTTACTTTGTTGAACCTTGTGGACATTCGAACGACAAAAGTTATCATCAATATCAACAACTTTTGTAGATCACTTCCAGATTTATGGCCCTTGCTTTAGTTTTTAGAACCTTGTGTACATTCAAAAGACGAAAATTATAATGTCATCTGTATGAAATTGTCTATAAAATGCCCCTACTTACTTACAAAAGAATAAATATGTGACAACCCTTGTCGGCAGATAGGATGATTTAGCTGTTGTGGGCGTATTTTTTCAGACAGTTATCGGAGATGGTTAACAGACTTTCCCAGACGTTATTAAATCATGGTGTTAGTCGAGGAGATCGGGTAGCCATTTATTTACCGTGTTCACCGATAGCTGTAGCAGCCATGTTGGCTTGTACCAGAATCGGAGCCATTCACAGTGTTGTTTTCGCTGGTTTCAGTGCTGAGGCTCTCTCAGGGAGAATTTTAGATGGTAAGGGTATTCAATTTTAAGACTAACAGTAGGTACAATTTTATTTCAATAATGTGCTTGCACATACATATGTAGGAGTCATTAGCAATGAGAGAAAACTTGAACACAGTCCTTATAATCTGAAGCACACACATCGACATCTGAGGGAATGAACCTATCAATATTCAGTGATCCACAATCGTCCTTTCCGGAGTTATGGCTTATAACAGATTTATTTCTTCAATTTTAGAACAAAAAGTCGTCAAACAATTGGCATATATACAAGGGAAACAGAAAGAATTTCTATAAATAGACAGAACAATATTTTCATCTTATTCATATAGTTTTTGATAAATAGGGATTTAATGTCTGCTTGCTCTCTTATATAGCAGAAAAAAGTTTACAGCAGTAAATCCAAGGGGTTAAGAAGATGCCCTGATCTCAAAGTCACATTTGTTCAAACCAGGGATTGAACCCACGACCGTATGCCAGAGGTGACCCGTTGAAGCGTGACACCCGCTAAACCATTGGGTCATCTCAATCTCATTTCTTTTGTGTACCATTATGACTCTTAGTGGTACTTGTCCATCTTGGCAATTACTAGAGTTGTTTCCCTTTTATATATGTTGCGAAACAAGCCATTCTGTTAAATGCATAATCACATTAACCTGGACAACTGCCACTCACTGTGTGTAGGGCATAATATAACGCATGGAGGTATTTTCGCCAACCTATTCTAATAACATAATTCTCCCCCATGATTGCAGCATGTGTATAATGGCTCTTCTGAGTGCGTAAAACATTATATTACGTCTGGTCGAGGAAATCTTTGCCTGAACATTTGCAAGAACATGTATAAAAGCAATAACACCAGTGCTATCTAATCAGGAATAAATAGGTCATAAAATGACGTTTTCTTCAAATTAATTACGCAATAGGGGGTAGTTAATGTTTTAAAATTGTCGAGCTTAATGGGATAAAATTATATTTTTATATTTTTTTCAGCTCAAGCGGAGACTGTGATAACAGCTAATGAGGAAGTACGGGGAGGAAAGATAGTAAACTTAAAAAAAAATGTTGATGAAGCGGTGGCCAAATCTCCATGTGTCAAGAGAGTTTTTGTATATAAATTAATTGATAGAGAAATTAAAATGAATAAGTTAGATATACCATTAGAAAAGGTAAAATTTGCATATTCACCCCATAATAAATATAACCCATTGGTCATCCCATTTTGAACCGTATTGACCCATATTTACCTGTATTGAACTTATTTACTACATATTCATCCACCAGGCCTGTAGCTAGCTTGCTGGCTGAGGGGGGGCAGCCCGGCTGATAGGGGGGGGCGGGGTGGTTCTCTCTGCCCAGCCATATGGTCGACAACTTTTTGTCAGGGGGAGGGGGGGGGGAAAGATTATTTCCAGGGGGGCTTCGCCCCCGCAGGCCCCCCCTTGGCTATGGGCCTGTCATCCACATTCCTCCCATATTTGCCCAGATTCACCCTGATTTTTTTGCCACTTTCTTCCTATGTTCGTCATACATTTTGGGGGTTGGATGGCAGAATGATTAGCATTGAGTCAACTGGCGTGGTTTTGAATTCCGGGTGGTACGTAACAAGGAGAAGGGTTGCTGTCCAACCTCTTGGGTTTTCTCCAGGTCCTCCGGTTTCCTCTCACTGCTAAAGACCCCTACACGCGAGCAAATTATTGAAATAAAATAAAACCATATGTCCACACTCACCTATTTCACCTACTCGCCCATATTCACCATCATTTTGTCATTTTTATTTATGAATTGTTTGAACAACTTACCTGCTGGCAACCTTTTATTACACGTTTTATGGCAGTTAATGATGGATATATGTTCAGCTTCCTGGCACCATGATAGATTAAAATGTGAATCCCCTAATATTGTTATAGGTTATGTCCGAATCTAGCAGTAAATGTGAACCAATTATAATATTGTTATAGGTTATGTGAACTATCTATAATATTGTTATAGGTTATGTGAACTATCTATAATATTGTTATAGGTTATGTGAACCATCTATAATATTGTTATAGGTTATGTGAACCATCTATGATATTGTTATAGGTTATGTGAACCATCTATAATATTGTTATAGGTTATGTGAACCATCTATGATATTGTTATAGGTTATGTGAACCATCTATAATATTGTTATAGGTTATGTCTGAGGCTAGCAGTAAATGTGAACCAACTATGATATTGTTATAGGTTATGTCCGAGTCTAGCAGTAAATGTGAACCAACTATAATGGATTCCAATGATTGTCTATTTATGCTGTATACCTCTGGAAGTACAGGTAAACCTAAAGGTGTGGCACATTCTCACGGTGGTTACCTGACCTACGCTGCTGTTACCTTTAAGGTGAGTAGAACCATGCCTGGAAATGAGGCACCTGTCATAGACAATGTCGGGTAGAAATACAGGCCTAGTCAGGTACAAAAGTGTCTATCGTATTGGATGTAGATTACCTGACCTATGCAGCTGTTACCTTTAAGGTGAATAGAATTATTTTTGAAAATAAGGCACCTGTCAGTTTGGATGTACATGTAGATTACCTGACCTATGCTGCTGTTACCTTTAAGGTGAATAGAATTATTTTTCAAATAAGGCACCTATCAGTTTGGATGTAGATTACCTGTCGGATGCTGCTGTTACCTTTGAGGTGAATAGAATTCAACCTGAAAATAAGGAACCTGTCATTTTTGCAGATTTTTTTTTTGTTATCCTTAACGCAAGACTGGCACAAAATTAAAAATATCAGGCCCTGAGTTTGCAAAGCTCTTTCTGTTCCAAGACATAAAAGCAATGAAATGGGGCTTTAATTTTCCACTTTTCAGCCCAAACCAGGGGAACCAATTCAATTTATCTTCAGAATTCAATCATTTATGGATTCATATTCTTTTGGTAGACCAAACTTTCATAATGTTGTAGTTTGCAAGAAATTCAAAATCACCCTAAGTTTGTGATTTAAATCAAGATCCAATTTTGACCACTGTTCAATGTGATCCATTATGCGGTTTCCCCCCGACTATTTTGTACAGCAGTATACATTGAACCATTACGGTCAAGTGGATTAAAATGTTTTTTTTAAAAGTTAAAGATTGATTTCACTTAATCTGATACACAATAGCAACTATTGTCTTTATACAATCACATATGTGAAAAAACTGGTTCAGTGTCCCTGGTCTCCCTACTTAATTTATCTTATGATTATATATTTATTGTAGCATGTATTTGACTATAACCAAGGTGAGATATTTGGATGTTTGGCTGATATTGGTTGGATTACAGGACACAGTTATGTTGTTTATGGACCTTTATTAAACGGAGCTACAACTGTTTTATATTCTAGTACACCAACATACCCAGATCCAGGTACAGACGTTATATTATATAAATACACTGACAGTCTTGTTTTTTTAGTGTAGTGTATTCACACAGAATAATAACACTTACACTGAACTAGTAGTATCATAAGGTCTGCCATTGGCCATTGAATCCATGGTTGTACTTGAAAAGGAGTAGGGTCACCTGTCAAACCTCTTGGGATTTCTCTAGGTCCTCTGATTTCCTCCCACTGCTAAAAACCCCTACGCGCAAGAAAATTATTGAAATAAAATTGAACCATATGTTAGTCCCGAAATGACCTAGTTTGCGTTCAGCAGACATCAAACCCCATCTCTCTCTCTCTCTTTTTTTTCTGAATACATTTGTTCCTTTGGTGATCTGTGAAATTTTTCTATTTTATATAGGTCGATATTGGGAAACGGTTGAACGATTAAAGATAAATCATTTATATACAGCTCCTACAGCTCTCCGGCTTCTACTCAAGGCAGGTGACTCTTGGGTGACTAAATACGACAGATCTTCTCTCAGGAAACTAGGATGCGGTAGGTTATATATTTACAGGTACCGAAATTGAAACAGGTTGTTATACTCACTCTTGTTGGTAGTGGGGATGGTCTAGTCAAGTTGTCTAGTGGTTTATCGCATGTGGTGAAATCACAAGATCTGTCATTGAATCAAGTGGTGTCATTTTTATTCCCTGCTTGAAAGTGACAAGGAATAGGGTCGCCTGTCCAACCTCATTGGTTTTCTCTGGGCTTTTCCAGTTTCTTCCCACTGCTAAAAACCAGCGTGGTGGGACGCAAGGGCTAGAAAGGGAAAACATCTAACTGTTTCAATGAGATAAGAAAAACTAGTGTCTTACTGGGTTGCAAGCACCCAAATTAGTTCTTAAAAAATATTTGTACCTTAAATCAATTAGTCATTTAATATGTTGTAGCCTTATATGTTTGTATGCCAAAATATCTACCATTCTGACCTACAAATGCCCCCTTTTCACTGTTGATACAAGGGCCATGGTGACTTTTTTATCCAGGGGCCCCATGCAATCTTAATCTGACCAGTTTGAGAATTTGC
This sequence comes from Patella pellucida, assembly GCA_917208275.1. NCBI lineage: Eukaryota > Metazoa > Mollusca > Gastropoda > Patellidae > Patella > Patella pellucida. Next base: position 15,016,589 of record OU795040.1, on the reverse strand, counting down.
AAGGGAAATTTTTGACAAAATACAGATCTTAGGGTAGCCACCATTTTGTATTACACTAACAACATGTCCATTTGTTTTAAGGTGATGTTTATAAGTGTATTGTTTTGTTTTATCAGTTGGAGAGCCGTTAAATCATGAAGCGTTTGAATGGTACCGAGATGTAGTTGGTGAAAATAAATCTGATGTTATTGATACGTGGTGGCAAACAGGTACGATCTCCATATTTGAATTTTCATTTGGAAGACACTGTTATCTTTTTATATTTCTTTTATATTGATCAAAGAAAAAAGGGAACTAATAAAAATGGGTTTGTCTGTCTCAAGCACTTTTGGGAAAAAAAACAACTAAATGCGGTAGAATGTTCATCAGGTGAATGTTTTGCCCGAGTTCGCTAACGATTTTGCTGGGTTGACCAACTGAATAACACAAACAAACAAAATGATTCGGTGTTTATATATTGTAGAAACAGGTGGCATTTGTCTAACACCGCGACCATCAAATCCTGGAGCTGAGATTATACCGGCGATGCCAATGAGACCATTCTTTGGTATAGATCCTGTTTTACATGATGTTGAGGTAGGTTGTCTGCTTCTTTGATATTTAATCATTAGCAGGAGAGGGGGGGGGGGGGGGTGCTGAATCGTTTAACATAAAAGGAAATGGGGTTTAACGTTCTACTGCATTAGATCATAAGGTCTGTCAGTCACGAACCAGTGACTTTTAATTAAAACACTCTTAAATTATTTGGGTCTTTATTTCGATATATCTGCCATGAAAATATCTATTTATTATGTATCCTTTTGTTGTCTTGGAAAATATTGACCAGGTTATGAATCACGATACAAATCGAATCAGAGTACCTGAATTGAAAACCAATTATTACTATATTCTGTTGTTGTCTTTGGTTAATATTGACCAGGCTATGAACTTTAGTAGATACTTCAATTTTGATTGGCCAAGCACTAAAATTAATCTAATATTATCCAATCAAATTACTAAAATTTGGATTTTCTCTTAGTTAACATTTCGTTAAACAGGCCCCTAAATTGCAATACATATTGTATCGTGACTGCAGTCGCAATACCCAGCTCTACCGTTTTTATGATCATTTTTTTAAAGGGAAAAGAAATTGTTGGAGATGATGCATCAGGAGCGTTATGTATCAGGAAACCATGGCCTGGAATGGCATATACCATCTATGGTGATCATAATAGATTCATCGAAACTTATTATCAACCATTTAAAGGTAATAACCGATTTATTGAAACTTATTATCAACCATTTAAAGGTAATAATCGATTTATAGAAACGTATTATCAACCATTTAAAGGTAATAATCGATTTATAGAAACGTACTATCAACCATTTAATGGTAATAATCGATTTATAGAAACGTATTATCAACCATTTAAAGGTAATAATCGATTTATAGAAACATATTATCAACCATTTAAAGGTAATAATCGATTTATAAAAACTGATTATCAACCATTTAAAGGTAATAATCGATTTATAGAAACGTACTATCAACCATTTAAAGGTAATAATCGATTTATAGAAACGTATTATCAACCATTTAAAGGTAATAATCGATTTATAGAAACGTATTATCAACCATTTAAAGGTAATAATCGATTTATAGAAACGTACTATCAACCATTTAAAGGTAATAATCGATTTATTGAAACTTATTATCAACCATTTAAAGGTAATAATCGATTTATAGAAACTGATTATCAACCATTTAAAGGTAATAATCGATTTATAGAAACTGATTATCAACCATTTAAAGGTAATAATCGATTTATAGAAACGTACTATCAACCATTTAAAGGTAATAATCGATTTATAGAAACTAGTTATCAACCATTTAAAGGTAATAATCGATTTATAGAAACTGATTATCAACCATTTAAAGGTAATAATCGATTTATAGAAATGCACTATCAACCATTTAAAGGTAATAATCGATTTATAGAAACGTACTATCAACCATTTAAAGGTAATAATCGATTTATAGAAACTGATTATCAACTATTTAAAGGTAATAATCAATTTATAGAAACTGATTATCAACCATTTAAAGGTAATAATCGATTTATAGAAACGTACTATCAACCATTTAAAGGTAATAATCGATTTATAGAAACGTACTATCAACCATTTAAAGGTAATAATCGATTTATAGAAACGTACTATCAACCATTTAAAGGTAATAATCGATTTATAGATACTGATTATCAACCATTTAAATGTAATAATTGTAAATAGTAAACTCTATTTTCAAAGAGTAGCTAGTGGATTTAAAACTCATGTGGGTTGGAGACAGTACACATAAATCAAACTAAAAAGGGTCGTATAAAAAAAAAATTATGACGACAAAACCCTCTTTCATATGCTTGTAGTACTGTTGAGTGGGGATTTTTAAATTATGTCTTACAAATTTTATAAGATTTTAAATCAATTTCAATGTCTAAATTCTAGTTGTATTTTTGTTTTTAAGGTTTTTATTTTTCTGGTGATGGAGCACATCGTCATCCTGGTGGATATTATCAGATAACGGGGAGAATGGATGATGTGTTGAATGTTAGCGGACATAGACTTGGTACAGGGGAAATAGAAAATGTCATGGTAAGTGTCACTATTTTTATAATCCTTCAAATAGAATCAAAAAATCCAATCTGATTAACATACAGATCTACCGGTATATTTCTTTTGGGGTTTTTGTACTTTCGATGGTCTACACTACATAAAGATCTGACTAGTGGTACTTAAAGGTAATGTCAGGGGTCGAAGAGCAGCTTTTGGCCTTTTGATATCAGACATTTGATTAATCAATCAGCATTGATGTTACTAGTGGATTACCCACAGTTCCGTGCAAAACACGTCTAAAACTCGCCATAACAGACCTTTTCATTAGCTAATAATCACTCACACCATTTAGAACACGTATCATAACAACTCTTAAAGATCCTAGTGTTGTAAAGACAAGTAAAACGAAATTTTGAACTATAAAAACGAAACAAAATAGGATATGTTTTAATCAGATTGAAAAAAATCCGACAGATTGGGCTGCGTTAAATTTAAAAACTGATCGTTATTTGCATTTATTTCTTTTCTCACAAGAGTTTAAACTTTTTTCTAACCCTAGACTGATCACCCAGCAGTTGCAGAAACAGCTGTTGTAGGATTTGAACATGATATAAAAGGAGAAGGTAAAGTTTCATGCTCATCTTCATCACCAATTTTATCACGGACAAAACAAGATGGGATGCTCGTTGTCTTGTTCATTAGCTCTTAGAGGTCCCAAGTTCGTTCTCACTGTTGGCAGAGAAAGTCCACATGATATTCCAGCCTGATGTTCCCCCTTGTCAGTGGTGCATTTAGGTAGGAGGGATTAGCGAGAGTCTAGTCTTTTGAATGGTACAGAAAACAAGGTGCTGTGTATACAATTGACATCATGTTAAAGATCCTCTAACGAACACAACAATCACTGAAAAATGTCCCGTCTTCATTATCCCGGTTAGTGCAGGACCGTAAGCGAGAGAGAGAAATAGGGTTTAACATCCACTCAACACAAATAAGGTCATTTCGGGCTAACACATGGTTCAATTTTATTTCAATAATTTGCATGCTCGTAATGGTCTTTATCAGTGGGAGGAAACCAGAGGACCCGGAGAAAACCACGAGGTTGTACAGACAACAGGGGATTCGAAACCATGCCAGGGGTCTTTAGCAGTGGGAGAAAACAAGAGGACCTAGAGAAACCCCACGAGGTTCGACAGGCAACCCTACTTCTTGTCACATTCAACTGGGAAATCAAAACCACACCAGTTGACTCAATGACAGACCTTATGATACAGCACACTGCACACACATGCAAACAATTCCGCCATCCACCCCAACCCCCCCAGGATATTACGACATTTCATTTCTAAATGAGGAAAGTAGGTCAAGGCCTTTGGGATATTAACTCTTTATGAAAACTAAAAGGTGGTTTGTTATTTTTTTTTGATTTTTATATTCACCAGGAATCTATGCTTATGTTATATTGAAAGATGATGTAACAGACACGTTTGAGAAAATTTCCAAAGAATTACGAGAGCTATGTAAATCTAGATTAGCATCATATGCTCAACCAGATATTATTCAGGTAGGTTTCAATATTTTTGTCCTCCATTGTTAAAAAGGTTTCAAATCTTGCCTTTCCCCTTTAAAAGCTAACTGTATTTATTGTGTTATACATACTATAAAATTTGAATTTCAAAGAATTAAATTCAAATTTTATAGTATGTAAATTCTCCAGTAGGTAAGAGAGAGAGAGAAATGGTGTTCAATGTCTATTCGACACAAACTAGGTCTTTTCGGGACTTTAATATGGTTCAATTTTCTTTCAATAATTCACTTGCACGTAGGGGTCTTTAGCAGTTTGGAGGAAACCAGAGAAATCTCGCAATGTTGGACAGGCAACCCTACTCTTTGTCAAGTACAACTGGGGAATTGTAACAACTCTAGTTGACTCCATGACAAACCTTTTTATACAATACACATGTGCCAACCATTCAGCCATCCAACCCCCCTCCCAGTATGTTAAAGATATATGTACATTCTCACTATAATAGTCCAAAATAGATAATTACTCGGTATCTCTAAAAAAAAACAAAACAAAGATGTGTGTATTTTTGTCCATCACGCTTTGTTGTCGCGAACCACCCCCTACATATGTGGTATCAAATTAACTAGCATGACCCTGTGAATGTTTTAGGCTATCAAATTTGGACCCTGGGCAAATTTGGACACTGTACGAAGCCAGCTATCCGGCTATTAAAGGAATAAATTTTAAATTTCAGTCAAATTAATCTTAATCTGAGAAAAGTTATGAATGTTTGAAATTGTAATGAGAATAGCATAGTCTTGATTTTCATTGCTACAATGGCATTCATGTTTAAATCCATTAAAAATCATGACCATCCAATGATCTAGAGAGTTCATTATGGGTTTGTCATGTGAATAAATATCTAATCAATACATTATGTTACATATGAGGCCAAAAAAAGATTTGTAAATTTATGCTAACCAATTACTATTATTTATTTTAGTTCACTCCTGGTTTACCAAAAACAAGATCTGGCAAAATTATGCGTAGAATTTTACGAAAAGTGGCAGCCAATAATACTGATGATCTCGGGGATATTTCAACTTTAGCTGATCCATCAATAGTTGACGAAATTATTAATAATCATCAGAAAATAATCTTGTGATCGTTATTAGAAATAGACAAATAGTTTGGTTTATTAGACATGCATAATATTTAAAATTTTTATGAAATAATGACAGCATTAGTAAATTAAAAGTATGGAGGGGTATTAAATGTAGGCCTTTCTCTATCAGTATGGATTTGATATAAATTTGAACTATAACAGATAAACTATTTGAAATTATAATTTTATGTTTTAATGCCCTGAAATTATAATTGTATGGTTAAATGCTTTGAAATAATAATTTTATACAATTATTATTATTTAATACATTTATAAAGCGCATCTTAGACCGAAAGTTCAGATGGGCTTAACATAACAAAGTAAACATACAATTTATAATAAAAAGAAGTTCCTAAAAATACAATTTATAATAAAAAGATGTTCTTAAAAAACAGTTTCCCAAAAATTAAAAGACAATGTAAAAATTGGTATAATGTGTGAAATCAGTAATAAGCGTGTTTGAATAAATGAGTTTTCAGGTGTGTTTTGAATGTAATGATGGAAGGTGATTTCCGAATAACATAAGGTAATTTATTCCAAAGTAACGGTGCATAAAATGAAAAAACCCTCTTGCCATATGGTTAAATACTCTGAAATTATAATTTTATGGCATATAAGCCATCTTGAGAAGGAAAACATGAGAATAAATGTCTGCTATTATTGACTTAGTCACGATGGCTGAGTGGGTAAGGCGCTGGTTCGCTAGCCTGGAGGTTGGATGTTCGATCCCGGCATTGGTCGACTAAGTGCATCCAGATTTCTGCCGTGGTTTCCCGTTGTCAGTGATACAGAAAGGACAGCTTTCTAGTCATTCCCATGTGACGAAATACCAAGGTATACACATTGGCACGCACGTAAAAGATCCCTTGGCAATTGGAATTCGATAAAGGAGTAGGCTGTAGGGCCGCTGCTCGGGAAATATTTTCCTCATGGAACACTGTTTGTCACATACCCGTCTTCATTAGCCCAGTTTAGGAGCAGAGCAGTAGGACATTAAACACCATTTCATTTCACATATTAGCCTAGATTTAGCTGTGAGAAATTTGATATTAGTAAAAAATGCAAATGGTGCAGTTTAAAATATCTTAGCTTTATTTCTATATGAATAAGGTTGATGGTCTTTAGTTATATAATATTTTTGCACACAATGTGTTGATTTCTTGAAAATATATATTATTGTTATAGTTTGTAATTTGAATAACATGTACAGTATTAAGCTCAGTTTATTGAGATAGGTGACTTGTGAATGGCTAATATTGTAAATACATGTATAGTATAGTATGTAGATCTTTTACTCGACTTTAATCTTGCTAGAAAATTTACAAATGATTTATTGAGATTTTATTAGTATTTTATTAGTAATTTTCGTAAAATTGTTCAAATCTACAAATGATATATTTTGTTTTTATAACTAATTTTCGTAAAATCATTGAAGACAGTCTCAACTGAAAGGGGACCCAATTTTTTTTTTTTTTTTTTTTAAAAAGCAGCAAAAGGAAATTCAACATATAAAATTATTATGTACAGATTTGATATATGCAATTTATAATCCAACATTTTACAAAAAAAAACATTTAAAAAATTAAGATATGTAAATAATCTTCATAAGCAGCATATTATATAGAATTTAATGGTTTATTATTAATAATGATGTCATTTTGTTATTTTTATGTATGAATTTATGTATTGTTGTTACTTTTTAAACATGCTCATGTACTAATGTTAAATTCAGGTATTATTCAATTATATATATATATATATATAAATATACCAGTATGCATTGTCAGGTCATAGAAACAATAATGAAATAGTTATGGTTTTAGTGAATGCCATTCAAAGAATAATAATGAAATAGAATTTATGGTTTTAGTGAATATCTACCTTAGCCTTAAGACATTTCTAGCATGCAAGCAATGTTTAATTACAAATCTGATTGTTGTAAGGGATATGATATTATGAATGAATATTCTGTTTAATCGAGCAATAACCACTTATATATTCAGTAGGAATGTTTTAGCTTTAATCTTGGAGAATAAATGAAGGGAGTGGATAGTTCTCAGCATCATTCACATTATAGGTGTTGAGGTTACCCATGCTTTTTTGAATATTTCTTAATTCTCAATGTTTGCACTTTAGATTACAGTGCTCTCTGTCACATCCGATCTCTGATCACTCGTATTACGACATCAATCAGCCGTCCCGTCATAAATTTAAAGTGAATCGATACTGTATAATCCTGCCTTCAATCAGTGGGTGTGAAGCAAACACTTACTGATCAATTATCGGTGAGATTAAAACTGGATGGGTGTAAAGCCACAAAAGATTAACAAGCAATCACCAATCAATTATCTATGATATTAAAACTTGTTAGCGCTGGTCTGTGTTGATTACTTCGATAATATTAATCTCTTGTACAACATTTTTGACAAAAACTTCAAAATACTCAAATTTTCCCCAGTTGTAAAAATATTCCTAGCACCCGTTGGAAAAATGCCGATCGAACCTGAAAAACCTATAAGTTTGTTCACCCTATGGATTTCTTTGATCCATGTAACGACGACCTGGGGATCCCGTACGATGTCGGATTTGACAGACTCCACTGTATAAGGTCTGTGAGGTTGGGTGGCCAAATGGTTAATGTGTGTGCGTTGTATCAGAAGGTCTGTCATTAAGTCAAGTGGCGTGGTTTAAATTCGTGCTTGTACATTGCAGGCCCCTATGTGCAAGCGAATTATTGAAATAAAATTGAACCATGATCTAGTTTGTGTCGGGTGGATGTTAAATGCCATTTCTCATTAGCCCAGTAGGAGGAGAACAGTAGGGTGTTAAACCCATTTCTCTTCTTTAGTAAAGGATCAAAACCGGACGAGGTCGGGTTAGACAGTCGATTCCTGAGAATTACAGATCTTATGACCTAAAGTGGACACTTAAAAACATTTGCCACCCAACACCTCCTACAGTCCCTATCACTACAAAGTGAAGATAAATATTGTTTATATTTGGAAGCAATTTAGAACTTTCAGAAGAAAAATAATAATAAAGATGTGTACAATTCATTATAGCTTTCATTTATTTTCCAAGTTTTTATTATAAAAAATATATAGAAAGGTTTAAATAAAAGAAATTTTTATAGAATTTGTCTTATTTTTTCTTTATATAACTTTTCTACACTCCGCAGAAACCTTTAAGGAATGATAAGACCAAACCAATTTAAAGATGTTCTGAAGAACGAAACTTGAAATTGGTGTAGCCTAATTACTTACTGCACATCAGTGCCACTAAAATTCTAACGCCTCTATATTTTATAAACAACCTGTGTACTACATGTATATGAACCAGGAACCGATCATGTGATCACTACAGGCATCATAGAATTGTGACATCAAACCAAATTCAAAGTCTGTCAATCGATTCACAATTGTCCAAAGAACCTGACCATGCATGTTGGTCATACTCAAATTGATGGGAGTCTAAGATTACTGGTTCAAAACTTTGGTCTGGAGTTCCACTGGTTTCCATTAACTATTAGGAGGCTTGGATCTCTGCCTCAGTTCATTTATGTTAATCACAGAAGTTCATATTATCAGGTTTTTAATTTCTTCTCTGCTGGCTCTACACTGTCACCATTATCTTCATCATCATCATCCTCTTCATCCTCATCATCCATAGCATCATCTGAAAACCATGTCAATAATATTAAATTAATATGTGAAGCACTGCAACATAAAATGCAAGTCTTCATTTTTATCTATCTGTCTATGTTATGTTTTTTTTATATATATACATGTATATTCACACTAACAATTAGGCTACACTCCGCTACAACGACAGGCCTAATTTTTGGGTACCTTCCAAACAACTGTGCACTTTTCCCAAGCCAGGTCCTCATTGTTGCACCAGTCACAAGGGGATATACCAGACTCAATAAGCTGGTAAACCAGGGCCTGCTTTCCTTGAGCCATAGGGCAAGGAGATAGCACGATTAACAAATTCTTCCCAAATCTATTTACTTTAGTAACGGATCTTATCAACTACGTCTCTGCTCACTATCGATAGAGAGCAGCTGATATAAGATCAGTGACTAAGGTGCCTAACCCAAATCCACCATTATTTCAACGCATATCACATAAATTGATATCGATATTTAATAATATAATGTTGTTTTTTTTTACACCAAATTATTATACTGGAGTGGATATCATATTGTAGATTTATTTCATGTGTGCTACCAGCGCAATCCCCCCCCCCCCCACGCTATCAATCAACCGTGGCTCCTTGTATATTGTGGTTGTTGGGTACATATATTATATACGACCCTACACCAAACAATTTGGTAACTGTTGACATGTAATATTTCTTCGGTTCTAGGTGTACCTTTATTTGTGTTCAAATTATTTGATTCCAAATTGGCTGTTTTTTCGGCGTTTATTGCGTCGGTTAGCGCTTTGTTACTCTCTTCTTGGATATGTTTTACCGATTTCTGAAGTTGTGGATAATCTACGCTACCATCCGTCAGACCCGCGGGGTGAGAAAACTTCAGCTCTTTACCATTGCTTAAGCTTATTTTTATCTCTGAAATGGAACACATTTTTCTTGATGAATACAAAAAAAGTCCCTAGCTTAGCGTAATCATTAGAGTTATTCCCCTTGGTAAACGGTGTTGATTTATTTTGTATGACTTCAAAAAAAAAAACTAATTTTTCTGGAAAGTCAAAGTATCTATATTACGTCATTATCTTTTGTAGAGATGTTCATATAATAATTTTTTATTCACTTATCAAAACTGAAAATACATCTCTCGCAGAATTAAGAGTAACAATAAATGATCTGGAATTATTTTTTAAGGGGGGTAAAAATATATTCACCGACTGTTAGGTTGTCAACAAAAAGACACGTGTGTTCAAGGCTATGTTTTCATTTCTGGACAAGGAGAAAAACAAAATATCAAACAGTTTATGGATGACCCGTTTTAGAAAATTAGGTTTGTATGACGTGTTTCATGCTTTGATATAATAAATCAAAATTTAATTCCCCACTTAATTTTTTTTAATATGGTAGATTAGACTATCATAAATACATTAAATCATTAATAAAATTATATTTATAACGAAATGAGAGGTGGTGGATTTGCCTTTATAAAATACTTGAATTACAAATTGTAATTCCTGTCGACTTCTACATGTAGTTTCATTCAAATCCAGAAATCTCAGAGTTGGCACAAACATAATCAATAATTGGGGATAAAATTTGTTGATTTTTTTTTTAAAAAATCTAGAATCAAAATACTGTAGGCCTACATCAATCTTATTTTAATTACACCAAACCAGGCCCGTAGTCAGGAAGATGTTTTCGGGAGGGCCAACTAGCATGGGCATCTGCATGAATTTTGCGGTGAAGGCCAATTTTCTTGTGATATTGGGGGGGCAAGACTCAGTATTGGGAGGGCAGTTCCCCCCCCCCCTCCGTGCCACCCCCTGGCTACGGACCTGCACCAAACCCGAATGAATTAAATAGGGTTTAACTAACTTCCAACTGTTTTGCTCCGACTGGGCTTATGAAGGAAATTTTTCCAGGACAGCGGCATTGGCCTACTATATCAAATTCAAACTGCCAAGGGCACATGACCTCAGTGTTTGTCCCATCTGAATGACTAGACAACTGTCCTTATCAGGGACTCTGTCCTGCACCACTGACAAGGGAAAACCAGTTCAGAAAATACCGTTGAACAGATTAATGAGAGAGACATGGGGTTTAACATCCACTCAGCACAAACTACAATGTAGTCATGTCAGGACACTTAACATGTGGTTCAATTTTATTTTAAATAATTCGCCTGCTCGTAGGGTTCTTGAGCAGTGGTTAAATTTTATTTCAATAATTCGCTTGCTCGTAGGGTTCTTGAGCAGTGGTTTGTTTCTGTTGATAGCTTATTAACTACATCTAATTGATTAATTACTCAAATAAAATTTAGCCATTACTGAAAATACCTTGTTTTTGTGGAGTGGGCGTTAAACCCCATTTATATTCCTGACAACCAAAGTTAAGATTTTTGACACAAATTCTTTAATGCAAGAAGAATCGGTTTCACCTCGCAATTAACAGATGAATCAATTAACATAATTTTTCGTTTTCTTCCAGAAAAATGCAATGATTGGCTTTTTCTGAGCAGAACATTAGAATGACAGAACCACCATTGAAATTGAACACTGCTAGAAATTTACAAAATATTATGAGCTCTTCTTGTATTGAGAAAGAACTTCAATGTGTCCTGCATTGGTTTCAAGGGTGGAGCCCAATGCAGAGAGACGATTTTTTAAAAGACATGATTGATAAAGCTGTTCCCAATAATGTTGATGCGCTATTTGGTGCCATGGATACAATGACAGTGGTGGATAGACCTCCATCAATATTCCAGTGCCAAATTAAATTATTTTCTCAGTGGTTTCAAGGATGGAATAATGCTGAAAGAAATCAATTGATTCAACAGTTGCAAATTTTAGAACCTAACTTTGTAGCAAAATTTAATTTTGAAGTGGAAAAAATAAATGGAAATTCTGGATAATGAATTGGGGTATTTAAAGTTTAAAATTTTGTGCTACAAACAACTGATATTTTGGTCAATTTTGTTTAATTTATCATTGCTTATTTACATGTAAATCCATGCTCAAATGTACTCAAATTGAGAACAAAATCAGAATGCCAATGTTAGATAATCACCTGGATTGGATTCAATCAAAATAATTTACTCAACACTTACATGTACACGTACAGGTTACACTGACTTGTTTATATCCTCTGTAGAGGTTGCCTTCGTAAATTACTTTCAGATATGCAGCATTCACGATATACAGTAGAATCTGTATTAAGCAGCCACTATCAGGAGTGTCCTCTTAATATAACAGTGACCACTGGTCGCGTTAGAGGGGTGACCGTTGATTAAAGGGGGAATTTATTGTGACCGCTTACAGGGAGATGTTGCCGAACAGGAGTGGCTGCTCGTACAGATTTAACTCTAATCATTTGCAAATGATTTAAAATCCCTCAAATGACAATCACTGCAATGATTTTAAGTATAAATAAATGGGGGACATAAGGTTAGATTTTCGATAGGGTATTATGCATCTATAAATCTCCAAGGGCCTACAATGTGTGCCTTTACTCTGTTGAGGCTGTCATAAGTTGTTACCATACGGATAAGGCGTTAGATTCATGGGTCAGACTTTATCATGCTAGTACATTTTAATAATTTATGGCCGTCTTCATTAGCCCAGTTGGAGCAGAAAATTCGAAATTTTCAAATGATGAAATGTAATGTTGATAACTCCAAAACCCCTGGATGGATTTTGGTGGTTTTTCAGTATGATGAAGAGGAGGGGGCCCTCTTCAAGTTAGTACTAAAAAACCTTCTAAAGGAATTAGTGGTGGATCTTTGGCTCAACTAATTAGGTAACGTGGCACCACTTTTTTCAAAAATCTTTGATGACCCCTAATATCATCCTTACTTAAAGTTACTTTAGTTAAGAGCTAAATCTGCCTATAGCAGGTCTTTCTTTGGGCCTGAAATGTTTTCTAAAGTATTAATTAGACATTAATTAATTGATCCAAGCCTTAATCAACTTTGAATGTCATCAGATTGCTCCGATATTAAACAGATTAAAACGTTTCAGTGATACTTCGATTTAATCAAATATGGCGGACCCAGAAGGTTCGAGGCTTAGCTTCGATCAACCAGGACAGTGGTTGAAATTATTGCACACATCTGCCAAATCTTCAAATGCCAATATCGTCGCTTGCAATAGAGTAATTTGAATGAAATATTCAAAATATTCATTTTACATCATCTGCTTTCGAACTATTATAGCAAGAATGGCCAGTTCTTGTCTTTATTTTGAATAATGTAACTTTAATGTGGGCCATTTTTATAGCCATTTTGAACAATAACTTGGTACCTCAATCCTCAACCCTTACATGTAGCAAGATGATCACTTGCTGTTTATGTGACAATTTTATACTGAAGTAGCAAGGTTTCACTCACAAGCTTGTATGTGACAAACCTGCCCAATCTCGTGGGTATTCTCAGGGTCCTCCACTTTTCTTCCACTGCTCAAGACTCAACAAGCAAATTTGTTGAAATAGAAATAAACCATATGTTATTGCCCTTGATCACTTTAAAAAAAATGATATGATTGTTTGGTTGTTTAGTTTTATGTTTCATGACTGGGTCAACAGCTCATGTTTTAATCACATGTTTTTGTGCCGTATACATTGTACCTTGTACTCAAGTCTGGCAATAAAAGGCACCTGCCACAGACTTTGTCAGGCACAAATACGTCTGGCCCCAAGTTCACAAAGCATTCTCAGACTTAAGTTGAGAATTTACTCAAAATTGTTCCCCTTATTTTAACCAAAATATATTCCTTTATTAAACGTTTGTTGTTTTAATATATTAAATACACCAATACGATGCTATGTGCAAAGTTTTGTGTTTCTGGATCAAAGATAATTCTCGAAAAGAGAAAACTTAAGTCTGAGAATTTTAATTCAGATTGTTGGGGGTTTTATAACGGAGTCTCCATTATTTTTATTTATGGTCAAATCTGACATGCAGTGATCAAAAATCAACAAACCAGCACTAAAATGCGGAAATTGTAAAATGTAAATATTGAAATCCAGATATGCGTATAGAGCAGAAGTTTTACCTCCCCTTTAATAACATACATGTAAATGTGACATGGTTCCAGAAAGTTTAAAGGGCATTATTATGCAAATGATTTTTTATTATTATTTTTGTTTACATGTTTTTATCCCTTCACTTATCGATTAGATACAAATGTATAAGTTGCATTTGCTGTATGATTGTTACAAAATGGAAATGCTAGTGTTATGAGGTGTTCTCAAGAGTATTAAGATGTATGTGTTACTAATAATTCCATGGTTTTGATTTATACTGGTTTCATGTGCGCTTTGAAGGATATATTTGTAATTTATACTGGTTTCATGTGCGCTGTAACTGATATTTGTAATTTATACTGGTTTCATGTGTGCTATAACTAATATATTTGTAATTTATACTTGTTTCAATGCGCGCTATAACTAATATATTTGTAATTTATACTGGTTTCAATGCGCGCTATAACTAATATATTTGTAATTTATACTGGTTTCATGTGTGCTGTAACTAATATATTTGTAATTTATACTGGTTTCATGTGTGCTGTAACTGATATTTGTAATTTATACTGGTTTCATGTGCGCTGTAACTGATATTTGTAATTTATACTGGTTTCATGTGTGCTGTAACTGATATATTTGTAATTTATACTGGTTTCATGTGTGCTGTAACTGATATATTTGTAATTCATACTGGTTTCATGTGTGCTGTAACTGATATATTTCTAATTTTTACTTGTTTCATGTGTGCTGTAACTAATATATTTGTAATTTATACTGGTTTCATATGTGCTGTAACTAATATATTTGTAATTTATACTGGTTTCATGTTCGCTGTAACTGATATATTTGTAATTTATACTGGTTTCATGTGTGCTGTAACTAATATATTTGTAATTTATACTGGTTTCATGTGTGCTGTAACTAATATATTTGTAATTTATACTTGTTTCAATGTGCGCTGTAACTAATATATTTGTAATTTATACTAGTTTTTTATGTGTGCTGTAACTGATATATATATATATCTGATAAATTTGTAATTGTCCTGCCTTTCGAAGAAAGCAGGGTCTATTCAAATGGGTTCATCCGTCTGTCTGTCTGTCCGTCTGTCCGTCTGTCACACTTTTTGGACACAATAACTCTTTTTCTAATTGAGCTAGAATATTCAAACTTGGTGTAGGTGTTTATTAGGTCATTACCTTGATCGAGTTCGAAGATGAGCATTTTCTATTTAGGGTAAGCAGAGATAAGCAATTTGATTAGTTGATGCTTTGGGATGCAATAACTTTAGTTGTAATTAAGTGAGAGTGATGAAACTTGGTATATAGTATCATTTCATCAAAAAGTTTAATACTGAACATTTTCTGCTGAGGGTAAGCAGGGCGATAAACAATTTGAAAGGTCTAGACTTTGGAACACAATAATTCTCCTTCTAATTAAGGTAGAATGTTTGAACTAGGTGTAGGTGAATGCCTTGATGGAGTTCGATGATGAACATTGTCTGATTCTATCTGATAAAG
The DNA here is from genome assembly GCA_917208275.1 of Patella pellucida. Taxonomy (NCBI): domain Eukaryota; kingdom Metazoa; phylum Mollusca; class Gastropoda; family Patellidae; genus Patella; species Patella pellucida. The sequence continues at coordinate 15,001,135 of OU795040.1, read as the reverse complement.
AGTGATGATACTTAGTGTATAGTTTGATTGCTCAATACTTTTGAAAAAAATAAATGTGCAATTATTTAATATGTGTCATTTATTTTTTTTTGGATTTCGGCGGGGACATCAGCCTTTCTGTTGGCTTGTTTATACTGGTTTCAATGTGCGCTGTGACTGATATATTTGTAATTTATACTAGTTTCATGTGCTGTAACTGATATGATTGTAATTTATACTAGTTTCATGTGCGCTGTAACTGATATATTTGTAATTATACTGTTTTCATGTGCGCTGTAACTGATATATTTGTAATTTATAGTGGTTTCATGTGTGCTGTAACTGATATATTTGTAATTTATACTGGTTTCATGTGTGCTGTAACTGTTATTTGTAACTTATACTGGTTTCATGTGTGCTGTAACTGATATAATTGTAAATTATACTTGTTTCAATGTGCGCTGTAACTGTTATTTGTAACTTATACTGGTTTCATGTGTGCTGTAACTGATATAATTGTAAATTATACTTGTTTCAATGTGCGCTGTAACTAATATATTTGTAATTTATACTGATTCATTGGTAATTTATACCAGTTTCATTAGAGAGAGAGATGGGGTTTAACATCCACTCGGCACAAACTATGTAACTGATACATTTTTACTTTATACTGGTTTCGCTGGACACTGAAATGAATACCCGGGCCATCTTCATTAGCCCAGTCGGAGCATTACAGTAGGACATTCAACAGAGCCCGTAGCCACAGGGGGTAAGACTCCCCCCCCCCAATACTTCAAACAACAATAACGATTTCTTAGGAGTGTTCTTAGCTGGCCACATCCTCAGCCCATCCAAAAAAATTGATAGCCCCCACAAACTTTATAAGCTGGCTACAGGCCCGCATTCATTTTTTGTAATGAATATATTTGTAATTCCATGTTTATAACTTATACTCGTTCCTCTGCATTAAAAATATTGAAATATTTGTGTATCGTATTTAATTTATTCGATTGGAGGACCAACAATAGCTCAGTGAATATGTGCCACCTCCTTGGTTCAATACCAACATTGGTGGAGAATGTTCCACTGTATTTTTTAACCAGATTCCTTGTCAGGGGTGCAGGGCAAAGGACTTGGCAAAGAAAGGTGCCCTGTTGTAAGGATGGGAAGAGAAGCCAAGGTGCCACGTAGACGTTTGCAGCACATTAAAGGTGCTCTTGGCTTGTTTACTTTGTCTGCAGAGGATACTGAATTTTGGAGAAAAAAAATTAATTTATCACAGCTTTGTAAATATCAAATGGAATTAAACCATTCTTTGAATGATATTCCTATACTATCTATGGCCAGAGAGGGAGAGAGAAATAAGGTTGTAACATTCACTAAACACAAACTAGATAATTCCAGGACTAACATTCAATCTCATTTCAGTAGCAGGACCCAGAGAAAACCCACCAAGTTAGGCAGGCAATCTGACACCACGCCACTTGACTCAATGGTAGGCCTTATTCTCTAAAACACACATGTTTAACCATTCAGCCACCTACCCCCCCCCATCTATCTATCCACAATAAAGAGAATTTTGCCAAGATTCCTAGTCAGGGAAAACTAGCTATGGAAACAGGGAACTTTCATAATAAATATCATGTGGAAACCGGTGGTTAAAGGGGGAATATGAGGGGCTCCCGCGGAGAGGGATATTTATCCTGCTACACACCTGAATAAATTGCAAAGTATAAAGACAATACAATCAAAATTATTCAATTATCAATTCAGACAGTTAATAAGGATCTGGCCATTCGCACTGCCAATTTTATATGAAATGCGGTTTAATGAAGACGGTCATATCCCCAGATATCAATTAAGCAGAAAATACCAACACTTCATATGCCATACAGTGTGCTGTGAGGGAAATTTAACCCGGGCAGTGGCATTATGTCCAACCAAGGGATCTTTTATGTGCATGCCATTGGTTACATTGGACTTTTCTGTCCCATCCAAATAACTAGACAGCTATCCATCCATGTCAGACCCTCTGTCTAGCACAACTGACAAGGGGAAATCACATCGGAAAATCTGAATGAACTTTCTTGGCCAATGTGGGGATGGAACACACGACCTCTAGGCTAGAGAGCCAGCGTCTTACTCACCTAGTCACTGTGACTCTCTTATGTGTCTTAGAAAAATAAAGTAATAATAATTATATCTTTTAATACAAATCAGCCCATTCTATTTTATACTCCGATAATTTTTTAAATTACAGTCTTTATATTATAATGATACATATTTTTAACATTTCAGATATACTGTATCTGGCTTTAATGCCCCAAATCTTTCATTATAATAATGCATAGTTTTGACATTTGAGATACATGTGAACATTCTGGCTTACTTTACTTTTAATGCCCAAATGCTCTCACTAAAATTCATGTAATAACAGTTGAGATCCTGTATGAAGACCATCTGACTTGTGGTGTCTGTAATAGATCACATCTTTCACTAAATATAACTTATTAAAGAACCTTTCACTAAAATAATAACATTTATTTAACACTTGAGATACTGTACACCGTGTGTGAACCATCTGACTTGTGGTGCTTTTAATGCATGATATCTTTCACTAAACATAACTTTATTAAAGAATCTTTCAGTAATATAATAACATTAGGCAGTTGAGATACTATACACCATATGTGAACCATATGACTTTGTTTAGCCTTTAATTTAATACATGACATCTTTCACTAAATATAAGTTTAAAGAAAGGAGTGATTGTTTGGACATCTATGGTTTATTGTCCTAGCTGATGTTCTATTAAAATCCCAGATAATTTCATGAAATATCTATTGATGATGTAGACTCTACACAAACCTTACGTCGAGGCTTGCTCTAAAATAAGGTCTTCTACACTATACAGCAGTATAGTTTTGGTTTGAGATTGGGTCCTTGGCACAGTTCTTCCTTTTATTCCATCATCTTACCCCTGTACACAAACTTAACCAACCAAATTATGACATATACCTGAGATTGAGACACTTATATCATTATCATACACAAATATTTGTCCACAAACAAGTCACTTATTGTCAATTCAATGATTATCATCTACAGTAAGTTCATTTTAACTTTTGTGTGTCATTCAGGTTCCTTTTATTTCTTCTTTTCATCAGGATCCATTCCGGCACTTTTCTTTATTACTCTCATAAATTCTTTGTTTTTATTAGATCCAGTCGTAGAGTATCCGGCTTCTGTAGCCTTCTGCAATTCAAAATTTTTTAGAGCCTTTAAAATCAGAGAGAGGGGGGGAAAATGGGCCGGTTTATTGTCTACTCCAATTTATAACTTTTATTTTTAACAGACAGATAGAGGGAGAGAGAGAGATGAGGTCTAATGTCCACTTGCCACACTTTAGGTCATTTTGGGACTAACATATGGTTCAATTTTATTTCAATAATTCTCCTGCGCGTAGGGGTCTTAAGCAGTTGGAGGAAACACCAGAAAATAAAACCAACAGGGGCAGTGAAGTTTTTAGGGGGGATGGTGGCACATCCGGCACAGTCCACTGTAGGTATTTTAGGGTTATGGTCGCAAATTTTCTTTCAGGGGGGACAAAAATATTTTCAGGGGAGGATTTTATGAGCACATAAAAAAGATGCAATTTTAATTGGGTTGGTACTCAAAAAGGACTCAGACTAGTAATTATTTCCTCTTGTTTTGTGATAGCCGAATGTTGTGCAAGTTATATATAGACAATTTTTCCCTTAATTTTTTTCTCACCTCTTCCTGATTTTTTGGTGTAGAAAATGAGAAAGGGGATCAAATTTGCAATTTCAGAAGTTCTGGGTAATACTGATGATATTACAGCAAGGGGATAGGGGGTGTAATGTGAGGTTCTACAGAGCAAGTGAGATTTTCACCCCAGTTAACCCCAAATCCCTATAGCAAAAATCTAAACGGTCAATCCCCTACAAATTTATGATGAGCAGATTGACAAATATGGTCCCCATTGTGCCTATAAAGGCTGGAACCAATGGAATGTTGAGCAAAAAGCTACGTCCTGTGATGTGTGAACCATTTAACCAATCTGTTTTACAAAGTTAAAGATGGTTGTCTTTTATCTCTGTCCAAGACGACTGACCTGATTTCGGGGGGGGCTACTGACAATAACTCACGCAATGTGGCCACCCCCACTAAACACCACACCCATACCCCCCCCCCCCCCCCCAACCTTTTTTTGCTTTTTTGAGTTTTGGGCGACATTTTATTTTTCACAATTAAAAATTGTTGCAAGGGTTAAAGCCCCCTTAGCCTCCGCGACCCCTGGTGACATCACATTCTAATATTTACCACCAAATTAAGATGGCGTCCAAAACGTCAAAAAAGATTACTTCTGTACCTATTTAAGCTACATATGGAATATTTGTTATCCAGATATACTTCAAACACCTTTATTTATTATTTTTCTTATCCTTCAAAAAAAATGTTTTAGAATTTAATTTGTCGCAGGAAAAAAATTAATATTTTGGCTCATTAAGACGCATAGATGTCATCTTTATCAGTGATACTAGCGGCCAAACGAAGATTCACTGCGGATCAGTGTGCCATTTAACATTGATGTCAATGTTCAAATAATTACTAGTCTGAGACCATATAGGAGGCAGACCACTATTAAATTTCACACTCTCGATACAATCTGAACGACAGACTCACCCTACTTGCAGAGAAGTGACTCTGACACAGTGAACAGCCATGATGTCCCCATGACGTTATCTAAACGTCACAGGTCGCGAGGTCAACGCACAGCAGTCAGTTTGTAAACAAACAAACGAAAGTACAATGACAGAAAACCTGCGTCGTATCAGGGTTGCCTGTGCAATAACATGGACACAACACGAGATTGATTAATAATCCCAGGAAGAAAATGGGATTTTAACAGAATTAGCAAGTTTAAACGGACATTTGACACACGCGGGGCCGCACTATTGGCACTATTTTGTGCTTCGGTCAGGTCTATTTCACATATACACAATGAATTCTGCAAATGTTTTTAGCGTGGGGATTGACTACTAGTTAATTTATTTCAGTTCTAAACAAAAAATTTAAAACATTAATGCAATTTTAAAAAAAAGCCAAATTCTGGCTGGGATTACTGAGCAAAATGGCCATTCACTGGATACGTGCGAAATAAAAGCCAGCTACCATAAATTTCGTCACGTTAGTTACGTACGACTCTCGGTACACACAAATTGTAGTTCGTCTATTTATAGCAATTCTCTCTCCTTCTCTTCTCTCCCCCTTTGCATTGACATTTTTGTTGATATTTTGGTCTAGAATGGAAGAAGAGGGTTTGAATTAATATTTTCTGCCAGGTTTTGGTAAATATTGCTGATTTTGAGGCAGAAGGATTACTGAGTTATCAGGTTGGCTACGGTGATATGTACTGCAACTAGTTACGTGTTTTGGTGTATCTCAAAATTTGGGTGGTCAACCTCACGAAAATTTGGGGAAAAGTTGGAGGTGGGCAAAGAGGCAAGAATTAACATTGAAGTCAATGGGGAAATTAATGGTGGTCTGCATCCATAATTTTTATCTTTAAAGACGATTATCTCCCTTTAGTGTGTTTTTACCGGACATTTTCACTGCATTTATGCTAGTCTAGACTTCAAAAGTTATATTTTACTCCCTTTTCCAAATATATATAAATCACCTGTTTTAGCTCGGTGTCAGACGGCGTCATGGCATACATCAGCAAGGCACCAACCCCGATGGTGCCCACAAGAACCTTTACTACTAATCCTTGAGGGGCCATTATTAAAAGTCTATTGAAGATTGACCCCAAGAAATAAAGACCGCATCAAACTCATTTTATGCGATATGCAATATGAATGATAAAATTGATATCTCGAAACGTTGTTCAATTAAATAAGTGTTCAGATTTGATGTAAATTACAGTTTTGTAAGAATTATACATTTCAAGATCTATTGTAAACAAATTTTTAGACGAGGCAATTTTCGTTGGTGTTAAAAAATACTACACACCGTTAATAATGTAAACATTTCCAACAGGCCAGAGGCAAAACATAAAACGTCATTTACAAAACGAAAGAATTTGGCTCGTGTTGTTTTCTGTGAAATTCTTGTTTAAAAAGGTAAATTTTTAACGTATTCTTTATTTGTATTCTTCGTTGAAGGCAGCTTTTATTCACTTATTCCACACGAATGTAAAATAAATCATTTCATTTCAGTCTCCACGAGTGTCGTCTTTTCTAAAACAACTGTGTCACATTTATGTAGGGGAGAGCGGGGTAACACGGGTCACCCATTTTCGTTAATCGGGGCACCGGTGTGGGGGGGTGGGGGTGTAAAGCCAAATGACACTTTTGTTGTAACACAATAATATGTCCCAATCATTATTCTGGTCAACATATTGTACCATTTTACAATATTCCAATCAATTGATGATACAAATTTCATCTTGACACACCAAATTTTAAAAATTGGAAAAATTCAACTACATACCGTAATACATTGTTTGAAAAGCTTTACATATGTAACTTAGATTTTTAAAATATTTTCAAACCATCTGGACAAGTAAAATAGGATGTTATAGATAATTTACACAACAGGCTAGTCGTTAGAATAAGGCTGGTTTTTTTTTCTGGACCTGTCAAGCCAGCAAGAGTGTTATTGTCCCTTTAATGTTTACTCAACATTCGGGACTAACATCTGGTTCAATTTTGTTTCAATAATTCTCATTAGAAGTGGAATGAAACCGATAAGTAATAATAAATATTTGAAACAATAAGCGGTTGAAGAAAACATATCTGATTGCCTGACATTACGAATTGTTAGAAGCATATTGAGGCTTATAATAATATATTGTCTAATATATACATGTGTGGATAGATAGAGGGTCAGCTAGACTTCTGTGGTTACTGGTTACATACAAGCGAGAAATTGAAACCGCCCCACTCGAAAGTCAGAGCTTATGATCTAAATCATATCTGTTAGACCAATCCGCCACCTCTAAGCCCCCACATGTAGCTTGATAGTCATGCCTAATTTATAGGTAGAGTAGAATACTGTAAGAATCTTGTAATATTACACTTATTGATAAATCAGATAACCAATTATTCTCAGACTTTAAGTTAAGATTTTGCTGAAAATTGTGTGCCTTATTTTGACTAAAATATAGTCGTTTATAAAACTTTTGTTGTCTTCAGTGCTGTATCATAAGTCTATCATCGAGTCAACTGACGTGGTTTTGATTCCCCAGTTGTATGTGACAAGAAGTAGGGTCGCGTGTCCAACCTCATGGATTTTATCTGGGCCCTCTGGTTTCCTCCCACTGCTAAAGAACCATATGTGCAGTGCAAGCAAATTATTGAAATAAAATTGAAACATTTTTTAGTCGTGAAATGACCTAGTTTGTGTTAACTGGACTTTGAACCCCATTTCTCTCTCTCTGTCTCTCTCCAAAATCTATCAGACAAAATTTTTTTTGATGAAGTGAAAGTTAGCCTTTTCATGAAACATAAACATTTTGACCAAATAGATGTCAAGCTGCATTCTATCTGATGGTCATTTGCATTGATTTATTTAACAACACGTCATGTTGGAGACACTATTCAAATTGGTATATTAATTATAAATGTACCCAGTGGGTCAGTGTACCCCAGTCTCCCCTATGAACAAGTTTTATTTGTGAGTTACTCTGTCTTATATTCTGGAAAAGTCAAGATGTTGCTTGTAAGATTATGAACAAAATCACACTAGAATCTGTCAAATGTTATGGTGAATGAAACTAAGGTGTAATATTCAGATTTTATGGTTAATTTGGTTGGAGATTTTTATTAGAATGCTAGTTCTATCGATTGGTTTTGAGACAGTGGTGTGTTCCATCTCACCATGTACTAGTTGGGGTCAGAAAACATTTGATTTATTACTTCTTACTCTAGACCGATCCCAGTACAACCATTTTGACCTTTAGGAAATGACAATGACTTATAACTAGTGTTTATCTGCAATTTTGATCTTATATTATGCTTCTTAAAGATGCATTATATTATAATGTGAGAGCTAAAGCTGCAGGTTTTTTTTAAATTTTTGCTTCAAATGTTTTTAATCTATTATTTGGAGCTCCAGATTGCAGAGAATTAAATGGATTAGGACACCTACATAATTAAATTAGTCTCAATTATCCAGTACCGTTGTTACGATAATAAACAATCAACACTTCATCTTCCTGCACTCAAAACTTATAACTTTGGGCTTTATCGAAATCTTATAATATATGGATCTTTAAATACAAATTGATTATTTGGCAGGTAAATTAATTGGGCCTTATTTCTAGAAATTTTAACTTAAGATAAAATCCAAATTTTAGTAGATACCGGTACTTAAAATTTGATTGGCTAAGTACTAAAATCAATCTAATATTATCCAATCAAATTACTAAAATTTGGATTTTATCTTAGTTAAAATTTCATGAAACAGGCCCCTGACCGACAAGTACTGATAAATTTGTCAGCCTGAAAAATTTCAGTCCACTTGACTGATAAATTTAAGTTTTCAATTAGTTGACAGATTGAGTTTTACATGTGCATGATTAATTAGTTGACAGATGGAGGGCTGGTGAGAAATGTATCAAGATATATAGATGACCTTTGATATAAAGAGTATATCATGTGAATCCGGTTCCACTTTAAACGCTTGTTATTATTAAACCTATTGACTTCATTCTCATCATTAAAACAATACCATTATATTAACACGGCAGTATCAAGTAAAGGTTCAATCATACAGTTTTTCATTGTTTAAATTGTAATATAGTTATTGAGTACATAAAATCACTGCTCACCAAGATGTTGGCTTAGAGGTGTTTAGGACTTTTGTGAGAGAGGGGCATACGTTCAGGTGCCATAATTTCTCTGTTTTGCCCAGAATATCCCCAGATATCAATTTAGCAGAATATACCAACACTTCAGATATTTGGTACAACATAATATATAGGTTTAGGATGTCAAATTCTTGGTGCTACCTATTATAGGTTTAGGATGTTAGGCTTGACAATTTCTGTTTGAATTTGAACCCCCTCATGTTCAAAAAGCGTTCAGTTGAACAAGTACATGTGTCAATGCGATCACATTACGATTATTTGAATAGTTCAACAATTTTTTCTTCCCATGTTGAATCAGCTGTTGTAGGTGTGATATTAGCTGGATGAATGGACAAACAAATGAACAAATTATGACAGAGACAATTAATGAAGGAACAAATGCATGAATGAAGAAATGAATGTATGAATAGGCAATTGAATGAATTACTGAAAAAGAGTGAATGAAAGGTTAGGCAAACAAATGAATGAATGAATAAATAAATACACATATCATGAATGTATTAATGAATAAAAAAAACACAAATTAATGAAATGACAAATGAATAAACAAATAAATTAATAAATAAAGTTATAAATAGAAAAATAGATGAACAGACAAATGACTGATTGTTTGGCTGGAGAAATGAATGAGGGGGCCTTTACTGTTTGTAATGACAGTGTATGTAAAGTGGTATAGGACATGTAATGACATTATGTCAAGTAGTGTGACGACTGTATCATGTATGTGTGTTGTAATCCCCTGGTATTCTTCTAACACAGGAAATTATTGTGAATAGTCTGGCCCATGATGAATATGTGCCTACCTAAAAAAAAAAAAAAATAATTATTAAAGAAAGGTTGAATGCAGTGATTCACATTTGATAGTTGGATTACACGAAAGAAAGTTATTTTCATACGGTATTTGGATATCCTGGGATTTGCATTTATAGTGTTTCAGGTAATATATTACATTAATTTAACAAGGCTTTGTTATACAGGATGTGCTTATACTTTCTAGAACACCTGAAACCACTTTTTAAATTTGAGGATTTCACATAGCTAATTTTGTTTTTCGAATTTTGTATTTAATAATTGTGATGGTTATTTGAGCCAGGATTTATTATTGGAGGTGATCTTAGTGAGTTATTTTGTTTCAGGGGGGTCGGGATCGCCTAGTGGTCTATAGTGCCGAACTACGACCTCTAGCTAGCTGGCCACCTCTGGCTTGTGGCTGTGGTTTCGACCCCTGGTGTGGGCGTATGTGGCATGGAGATAGGGGCCTTCTCAACCTCGTGGGTTTCCTCCGGGCACTCCAGTTTCCTCCCACTGCTAAAGACCCCTACGCGCAAGCTAATTATTGAAATAAAATTAAACCATGTTAGCCCCGAAATGACCTTGTTGTGTTGAGTGAATGTTAAACCCCATTTCTTTCTCTCTCTCTCTATTTTGTTTCAATGACATTGGACACAATCTGTTAAAGATAAAACACCAATTTTGTTTAGTAAATAAGTGAGGCTTGTTTATGTTATTTGTCTAACAGGATATTAAACCACATTTGATTAATATATAATTTATATAACTGATATATTCAATAGAGACTGTGTACCCGTTTTTATCTTAAACAATGTTTGAAACTTCAGTGTGATATATATGGTGTCCAAAGAATGTTTGATGTTCATCTATAAGTAGATATGAACCTGTGTTTACTTCACGCTTCATTGAATCAAGACAAGTAACATGTTTCAACAGACATAAAACCTAAGAAAAGACAAAAGGTAAAAGGTATTAACATGTTTTCTTTTATATCTCTCTTGTTAACTATAATAGGCCTTCCTGTATTAGGCCAAACTAAATTGAATATGAGTTCATCTGGAACATTTAATGAAATAAATCTTTTGGGTTGGTGGGCGTGGGAATTGTGGGGGGAATTAAATACATTTATTTCGTGAATTATGAAAATGTTGCTCAGACAGACAAGGCTATTTATCAATAACTAAATATCGAATTTGTTTAACCTAAAGATTCTGACTCACACGGAAAATATTCAGAATTAAAAAATTCTTGAATTATGAAAACTTTGCTCAGACAGGTATATTTATAAAGAACTAAATATCAAATTTGTTTAGTCTAATTATAAAGAATGGTGTGACTCATACGGAAAAGATTCTGAATTAAAAACAAAAAAATCTTGAATTATGAAATTTTACTGAGACAAGCTGATTTATAAAAACTGAATATCAAATTTGTTTGTCCTATAAAGAATGGTCTGACTCATATGGAAAAGATTCTGATTGTTTTTTTTATAAGCTCTAATCCTATAGTTTCTGATTGTCACCCGTCTTCAATCAGCCCAGGTTAGGTGCAGAAGCGTACGACGTTAAACTCCATATCATTCATTCATTCTGATTGTCAATTGTGAGATTTTGAATCCCATACAAACTGCATTACTGTGACTAGTTCACGCAGTAAAAGGATAAGTCCAAAAGTCTATTAACAATTATCAAATATTTCAAATAAATTAGGGTTTAAATATCAAATTTTTCTGCACCAACTGGGGTGCTACAAGCGAAATTTTTGCCCTTACACACAGAAACACTACGACCTACTTTTATATCACACTAATGTTTACCATTCAAATGACTAAGGAGACACAAACAGATCAAGTTCTTTAATTTTAATTGACATGAATATATAACAAGTGACAAAGAGATATGTTCGAATTTCAAATTGCCTGGAAAACTAATGGTACATGTACTTCAATTTCACTATTTTCTCTCTGTATTACATTTCCAATGTGGTTTGCCCCTTGTCAGTTGTGCACGACAAGTAAAAGATTCCTTGGCAGTTGGAATTTGATACATGAGTATAGGCTATAGTGCCACTGCCGGGAAAAAATGTCCCTCATAGTCATAGCACATTGTATGGTGTATGCCCATCTTCATTAGCCCGATCGGAGAAAAACAGTAGGATGTTTAACCCCTGCTTTGTTGTAAAAGGGATCCCTGTGAATCCTTTTAAATCATATTTCTGATCCTAACTGCTCTTCGTTTCTCAATTTAAGTTTAAGAGTCAAGGTCAATGAGATGTAAGTAAGGTTAGGCCGCATGATTGTAGATTAGGGTATGCATTGGGGCTAAGTCCAGGGTTTTTGTTTTATAAACAATATTTATTCAGAATGTGACCCAGGAAGAAAAATTGAGCAGGCCTTATCATTTAGCATTAACCACCCAGCCACCCTTACAATAGACTTTCCTGCAGAAAAAGTGGTAGAAGATATTTTTCTCCGAAATAACTCAAATGTCATGGTCACACTGGAGCTTGAAATTTGACCCTTTAAAAAAACAGGGGTCATGAGACATTTGTGAAACTAAAACAGAAACAATGTAATATGTAGGAAATGTTTATATATTTCCTGGTAAAATGACTAAGGCTGCATGTTTATGTCGCGATATGACACCTGAAAAACCCTACCTTAGATATGACAAGGCTAAAACAAATTAATTGTTAGTTCTTTAGAGTCTTGAGTCCCCTGAATAAATCTTTTGTTTTGAGGACAGGCCTTGGAGTTCACAAAACATTCCCAGACTTAAGTTAGAATAATCTCAAAAATATTAAACTAAAATGTTACCTTTATAAAACTTTTATTGTTTTTATGTATCAACTACATCAATAAAAAACTATGTGCAAAGTTTTGTGTTTCTGGATCAAAGATAATTCTCATAAACAGTAATTTAAAGTTGAGTAAATTTTTGTCTGAGAATGCTTTGTGAACTTGAGATCTCATTTTCTTTCATTTCATAGAGATAATAGGAAATGGGGGGTCAAATTAATATTGCAATAACAAAAAGTTGTTTAAGGTAAACAGGCTGAGAATGGTTTGTGCCATCAAAATAACACATTATCTTTATCAACTCTTATATATTAATTACTGGTGTTTGTTTTAATTTTAAATTGTTACTATTAAATTATAAATTTCAGATTGATTGGCAATAATAATAAAATGTGTGATTGACTCATTAGAAGCATCTACATGTACCAGGGCTTGTATAACTGTGAAAACTATATAACAGACAGCTACTCCCACCGTCAACCCATGTCTCCTGCCATCCAACATCATATCAATATGGTTATTTCATCAGCAGAAGCCAACATGAAATGATTATTTACCAGAGAGAGAGGGCAGCAGTACCAGTCTTCCTTGAATTGCTCTAGAACTGAAATCAACGATGGATGGTCATTTGAACCCAGAGGCACCAATGAAGATGGACGGATATTTGAACCCCCAGGTTATTAACTACGAAACATCGGAGCTTCCATGTCAAAATTCAGCCAAATACACTCCAGATCCAGCACGACAGCGACATCATTACAAAAATGACGATGCCAGTAGAGATGAGACTTCCATGCCTGAAAATGGCGGTTATCTACATGCTAAGGCTACAAATTATGGGGTTGATAATCATAAACCCCAACCCCAACCACGTGCTAGAACTAAAACAAGATTTGATTCAGGTGAGAAAATATGATTTATTTTTATAGCATTCAATTAAAAGGGCATTATGGGAGATTCATATCAATTTTGATGCATATTCTGTCATTTAAAGATACATTATGGGAGATTAGATAAAGAGCTGGCAGTTATCACTTTAATAGTTAAAAATTATATCATGTAAAGGCAATTTGATCCACTCTGAACCGAGAATTTAGCAATTGAATTTTAGGCCTAGCCTCGATCGCCATTACTAAAGTTGGTACTATAAAAAACATAGACTTTCAATTATCCAGATCAGATTCAGATCCAGTAAATATTGCAGGATAGCGATGACGTCGTGAGTTGGTTTTTTGCACACGAATCGTGTGCTAGAATGCTTTGAGTGTCATTTGTAATGCAGCAACTCAATGAACGACAATAAACATATCCAACAGGAGAATACGACCAGTGTAGACTGGAATAACCAGACACCAAAGACTCACTGCCATTCAATTTGGACTCGTCATATAAAGGTACTTCGTCTAACATAACTGATCAGAAATTACAGTAAAAAAAATTAGTGATTGAATGTGAATCATTTTATATACCTATACATTCATATTACATTTATAGGTGTTGCGTTCCATTGCATTTGTGTTCATTTCTAGTTGGCAAAGAATAGGGATTTAGTTCCTTTAAATTATTTCGGATGTCAATCTCTGTCAAGATCCCCTCCGGCCTATACAAAAACAACTAAAAATGTCAATTTATTTTATTAAATTACTGAAACATGAATATTCCAATTGGCAACAATTAAGAATTCTCTGAACTTTGTATTCCTTTTTACTCAACGACAGTTGGGCCTAATTCAGATTAAAACAGGCTCATCAGTCCCTGTATATACATATAAACCACATCGCACCAACACAAATTTGATAACATACGTTGTCTCTATTTATATACAAAAAAAACTCAAAAAAAGATTAGTAAAATATTATTTATTGGAAACCAAACTCGTGTTATGCATAGCCTATATACGGGGTGGCAATCAAACTCAAGGTAATTTACTGGTGATATGCCTGTAACATATATTTATATCCGATTACCAAGAAAAAAGTAGGCGAAACTTCTAACACTGCATTGCTTGGTCACCTGATATATCAAGGTAATTTACTGGTGTATATACATGCAACATATATTTATATTGTATCATGATTCATTATAATTACCTGTATGTTATCTACTTACATATTCACATTTATTATCATAGAAAACTTAAAGAGAAATGGGATTAAACATCGTACTGTTCTGCTCCGAATTGGGCATACACCGTAGTGTGCTAAGAGGCACTATGGCCTGCTCTTATATCAAATCCCAACTGAAAAAGGTCCTTTATGCAGGGAAGTGATTTGGTGATTGTCAAATTATCTGAAAATTGTCGGGGGTCTGGGGGACGCAGGCCCCCTGCTAGGTCCAGGGCCATGGTGGGGGATCTAGGGGGGTGAAGCCCCCCAGAAGCTCCAGGGTTTTAGTGCTTTTAAAGCCTAGTAAATGGGCTCAGATGACAAGAATATAACAAGAAAACAGCATCAATTTTCAATGTCTATTCAATCCAAAAAAGTCCATACAGTCTCTGACTCAAGGATCTTTCACAAGACTTATGACTGCCACAACTGCACAAAACAGTCGGGAATTTCTAAAAGTCGGAATGCTGCAGATACGAAATCAGAGTTTTGTACTCAGTGGCGAATTTATCTCCACCAAGGCCTGAAGCGGCAGTTGCTGGAAGGCCTATAAGGGCCTGTTTAAAATGGCGTGGGCCTAATTTATTTCAGGTCAGGGCCTATGCTGGTTCCCGTTGGGCCTAAACCACACCCCCTAACATTCATTGTCTATGCGTTTTTAATCGTATAAGACAAATTTGTGGGCCTGAGGCTGCAGCCTCATCAGCCTCAATGAAAATCCGCTACTGTTTGTACTGAAAAATCAGAATTTTTAATTTTTTTATTTATTTTTTTTTTTAAATTAAAAAATCGGAATTCCGCGAATTTTTGGAAAAATCACATCCCTGTTTATGTTTTTATACAGGACCTTGATTTTCCATCCCATCTGAACGACTAGACAGCTGTTCTTGCCAAGCCCTCTGTCTTACCCATTTAGTCACTACAAATGAAATGAAAAGTGTTTAACTTTTGTGTGCCAATGAAGACGAGCATTCACCATGCAATGCTCTATGAGGGACATTTAGCCTAGACAGATGCTTTTCCGCCTAATCTTTATCAATTTTCAACCATCAAGGGCTCATTAACGTGCACCCCAACGCATCCTTAAAGATTGGTTTCTAATTCCAACCAAACGACTATACAATGTTCCTTGCCAGATCCTCAATTGACTTGAGAATCCTGAGGAACTTTTTTCATCAACACCAGGGACAAACAATTGTTTTCAAGATAAACGGGTTTAACCTTTTCTAGTCAGAAGTGGGCATCTCTAGTTCTGACAAGATATATTGCTGAATCGATATTCTTACGATATGTATATTAAATCGCGAAAGGCTGAATTGATGTATCGTGATTCTTTTTTATATTTTTTCATTGTTTCAGTAACTAATCTGTCACTCATAATTATCTTCGACCCACAATCACCCTTAAATTGTTTGGTTCTTATTTTGATCTGTTGGCTACAAGTAGACAAACGAACATTTCAAGGCCTGTGACTCTAATAAAGTATCAATTAATCTCATTTATCCTGTTGTTTTCTTTGATAAATATTGACCTGGTTATGAATCATGAATTGTATCGTAGCACCCAAATCGCAATACATATATCGTCACTGCGGTGGCAATACCCAGCACTATCATCTACTCGACCTTTGAACTGGACGAAAACCTGATCATGCTGATGTGACATTAAACAAAACCCCTATTCCATTTCTCAGGTAAATCACAAAGCCTGTTTAACACTTTCAAAAGATGTTTTCCAATAATTTATACATGGAATTGAGGTCATTTATAGCCTATTGACATGTCATTTCTCAGGCAAATGTCAAGGCCTGTTTAACTCTTTCAAAAGATATTGTCAATAATATATATTGAGGTCATTTGACATATCATTTCTATTTAAAACATGTTTATATTTGTTTAGTCAATATAATAGTTTTTTTGGTATATTTTCTCTTCTCTATGCCTGTATGATTCTATTGAGAACAAGCCGGATATAAAAAAGGGGTCACTGGTCATAAAGAATCTGAAAGGTTGAAGTGTATTTAAGTATATACTCGGTAATAGAGATTTGATGTGTAGACGTGGAGTAGTTTTAAATTAGTCGATATTTTAGGATAATTATCTGTGAACTGTAAATTGTTTTTGTGTAAGTCATCTTCAAATAACGTTGAAAGGTTATTATGTAATCAGAAGGTATGTACATGACAGTGTTGGGTTTATACGTGTACATGTAAATACGTTCTGAAGAGAGCATAAGAATGCCCCGAAGAGTAGATTTATCAATAAGGTTTAACTAAGTACTCTTCAAACATTCTCTTCTTAAATATCTTTACACTTTACTCATATTGAAAATTGATTGACACTTTTATTACCCAATATTAAGGGGTAGACTTACACCATAACTGGGCCCCCAAGATGGATTACATGTAGTTAAAGTAAATTAACAATGGTAAGCTATGAGAAGGATAATAGACAACACTACAACAGTAGTAATGAGATAATCCATCTATAAACATTTACATAATCTAGGCTCATACATCATCAAGGGTTTATGGACCTACTTATAGTCCAACCTTCTAGGATGGGTTGTATGTTCAATCATTGTTTGATACAGATACCTGTAAGAGTATTGAAACGTTGCATGTAATAAACCAAGAAGTAGTAAATCAATAAAGTTGTGTTATTGTGAATATAGAAAAATTGTTTAATGATTGTCTAGGATAAACCAGACATGTAAAGTAATGTATCCATGATCTTTGTTACAGGTTATTTTAAGTAGTTAACTCGCTGTCTATAGAAAGTTTTTTGATAATTGTCTTATTGTCTAGTATGCTATAAACCTGCCACTCTACATGTAGGCCTACTTGTAAATGGAGATAAAATTCAAGTAGACTAATAATTGTTCTAAACATACGTTATGTAAACGCTAAATCTGCCTGTTACAGGTCTTTCTTTAGGCTTCAAACATTATATAAACTATTAATTAGACATTTATTCCCATGACAAGCCTATAATCAACTCTCTAGATGGCCGAGATTTAAATGGATTGAAATGTTGTTTTAAAGATTCATCATTTAAGAGTTATATCTGCATTTTAAAGGTCTTTCTTTTTTAACTTTAAATGTTATATCAACTATAAAAATTAGAGATTTATCTACATAACAAGCCTATAATCAAGTCTTTAAACCAGTGGATGGCAAAGATTTAAATGGATTGAACCATGATCACCATTTTATTTAGAAATGGTAAATCACGATTTTGTCCTGATTGTACAGTACCATTACTTTTTGTTACAACTTCAAACACTGATAACTTCACTTAGAATAAATTACTTTTACTAAAGTTTTCAATACATTCTTTTTTTATTTTATGTAGCAACAATGTGCAGCTCTTTATCTCAATCTTACATAATGCATCTTTAATAAACTATCTGTGATCAACCTACATTGATGTAGATAGTATAACTAGTACAAGCCAACAATTGTCAAATAATATTTGACATGAAAATGTCCTGACCTCAAATCAGACATTTTGCATAATAGTTTGTAATGAATTGTGTTAGGATGATTTGATTTACTAACCTAGATCTGGATCCGGCACACACGTTTGATTCTGTTTACTTTATTGAATGTAGAATAATCAATTTGAGTACCTTTCAACAGTGATTTAGCCATGAAATATTGGTTATTGTCCAACCTTGTGAGAGATTTTTTGCTGTACAGTTTCAGTCGCTAGGTACCGTACCAGAAATGAGTGAAATTTATAGAATAATTCATAATAAAATTTCATATTCAAGTAAGATAAGCGTCATATCCTAATGAAGATCTGGTGACCAATCTAGCAGCACACATATTAACTTACATGACAAAATGTCAGCCCCTAATAAACCTTACCTGACAAAATGTCAGCCCCTAATCTAATAAACTGGTACCTGACATTTAGTTGTAATTTATTGCCGTACATTAACAGTTTCAGTAAAAACATAGAAAAAGACAAATCTGCACCGGACCAAATGACGGACATGCGTGGGAACGTGAATTTGTGTCGGACAAATGTCTATGACATGTACCTTATTTCCAGACTTGTGATGCAGTGATATTTTGTGACCATGGCTGCCCCTGCTTGACACATGTATATATATTTTGACCTAATAAATCTATGGGTCAAGCCATTATGAGATAATTGATTTATAAATATTATTCCAGTGTGTAGCATGTTGTTGTATTTACCAACATGTAGATGTTGATAAGAACTGTGAAAGGTAGACTACGGTATTTCTAAGATTGTCAATACAGTGATATATTGTGTGATATATTGTGACCCTAGCTCACCACCCCCTTGCTTGACATACATACTTGTATATAATATGTGTTGACCTAATTATTAGATATTTGATCAATGTTATTCTGGTATGGTATGTTGTTCTGTTTATCTACATTGTTTGTATGGTCAACATGTCGATAGGAAAGGGAGGTTGTGGATGGTCAAATGGTTAGCACGTGTTCGCTGTATCATAAAACCTGTTATTGAGTCAACTGGCGTGGTTTCCAAACTCCGGTTGTACGTGACAAAGAGTAGGGTCGCCTGTCCAACCTCGAGGGTTTTCTCTGGGGCCTCAAGTTTCCTCCCACTGCTAAAGACCCATTAGCGCTAACAAAATTAAACCATATGTTAGTCCTGACATGACCTAGTTTATGTCAAGTGGATGTTAAACCCCATTTCACTATCCCAAATCCTGAGTGAAGTAGAACGGAATGAGACCACTGTAGATAACAAACAAGGAGGATACTGACAGTTCATGTATTTACATTATATTTGTTTAATGTCAGGTTAACATTTATTTGAACAAAAGTGTTAATGATACTTGAGCCAGTGCACATTTATTTATTCACTCTATCTCTGTCAAATGTCATATTATTTACATGGGGAGGTGGGTAGCTGAAGGATTAACCCTTGCCCGTTGCATTATAAGGTCAAGTGACTTGGTTTCGATTCCCTGTGCTTACGTGACAAGGAGTAAGGTCACATGCCCAAACTCATGGTTTTGTTCTGGGTCCTCTGGTTTCCTCTCACTGCCAATTATTGAAACTATATGTTAGTCCCAAAATGACCTAGTTTATATTGAGTAGACTTCAGTAGACCTTAAACTCTATTTCTCTCTCTCTCATTATTTACATTGCCTGCTTAGTTTAAAGAGGCTAAATCTACCTGTTGCAAGTCTTTCTTTAGACCTGAAATGTTATCTAAACTACTAATTAGACATAAATAACTTATCAGAACCATTATCAGCTCTTGATGCCATCTTATGTGTTCGATTTTCACTGGATTTGAATCGGATCTGCTGGATAATCAAGACTATGTTTTTTTTGTACCGGCTCTCGACTTAAAATTCTAAGGCTAAATATCTTAGTTCAGAGTGCATGCTGGGTGTTGGTGACAGGCCAAAGTATTGGGGCCCAATACTAATATTTATAATTTGTTGTGACTACCTTATTTGTTGGAAGTACAATACCATAAATATGTTCGATTTATTTGACCATTTATATTTGTATTCCTCTGAGTGGACACGCAAGTCCATTGCTTAGTTCCAGGGGGGAGCCTATAATTCCCTGGGTTTAGAACTCTAAATATATATGTTGATTTGATGATTTCTATTTTAGGTGTTGGTGATTTAGAAATGCATCATGTATCTGGTTTAAGTCCTACCAGGTCATCAATGAGTTATGAATATGTTGATAACGTGAATCATTATGAAGAAGTTCCAACTCTAGACAACAGGTGAGTTTAAAAGCGTGTAGGCCTACAGAATCATAGCCCTGTGGTAGACTTGATTGTCTAACAACATCTTAAAGTGTACAAAATTGTAGACTTGATTGTCTTACAACATCTTAAAGTTGTGAGAATTTGACCGGGTAACAGAAAGTAAAGGAATATCATTTAATGATATCCATCATTATATGAAGGAGGGTCATGTTGATATTTTTACCCTCATCGTACCCTATTTTTTACCCTCATCGTACCCTATTTTTTACCCTCATCGTACCCTATTTTTTACCCTCATCGTACCCTATTTTTTACCCTCATCGTACCCTATTTTTGACCCTCATTGTACCCTATTTTTAACTCTAATCGTACCCTGTTTTTAACTATATTCGCAGACTCAATTGTCTAACTAGACAGAATGTAGGGTAGTGAGCTCCTACCCTACCTTTTGTCTGTGGCTTGTATTCCAACCTTAAGTCCTTTACTATTTAAAGTTCTGATTTTAACTGTTTTAAGATTAGTTATTTGCCCCTGAATCGGTTTCAGACCAATTATTTTATGATCTCGCTCACTTAGTCACAGACGAGTGTATGAAGGTTTGACAAGATATAGGGTTGTAAATCGTTCATTATCGTAGCAACAATACTTGACAACTGAGACTAAGTCTTGATTATTTATCTTATTGTTATTTATCTTGTGGGTGTTCTAATCCATTTGAATCTCAGCCAACCGATAATTTGAAGAGTTGTGTTTAGGCCTGACATGTGACTAATATTTTAATCCAAAATAAAGACCTGCAATTCGCAGAGTAATAATTATAATTTATGTTTGATATTTTACCAGATTACCAACACCTGATATTCCACCAGCAGTACCAGAACCATTAGGTCAAAGGTCACCTGATTCTCAAACTACCATAACTTCAGCTCAAACAGAAGTTACATCAGACACAGATGATCGAGCGACGGTATTCAGATCACAATCTAACTCTAAAAGGTAAGATACCCTAGTTGGTTAACATTCCCCAGCTTGTATGGGTAGTATCGCCTGCCTAACACGTTTTCTGAAAATCCTCCAGTTTCTCCTCCCACTGCTAAGAGCAAGTGAGCACATTTTGTGAATTTATCGCTCTTTTGACATTTGATTTTTTTGATTTCAGAAAGAAGATCTCAAATCCATTATATTCTCGTATGATCAGTGCCGCATCAAATATTTTCTCGGATCAAAAAAACAACGAATCAACAAAGAAGATAGATAGTCTAGAGCGTCAAGTGTCTTGTCAGTGTTTAGTTATATTGATACTATTTATAGTAACCCTAGGAGCGACGGCATTATGTATATATCTGATGATAGCTCACTCTGATTGTAAGTACACTATACTAATAAACTGGTCACTAGTCTATTAAAATAGGGGGGTTGGGTGGCCGAATGGGTAGCATGTGTGCGCTGTATCGTAAGATCTGTCATTGAGTCAACTGCCGTTGTTTCGCTTTCCTCACCCCCAGGCTGTACGTGACAAGGAGTAGGGTTTTCTCTGGATCTTCAGGTTTCCTCCTACTGCTATAGCATGGCCTTTCAACAAATCACATAATTTTTATTTTGTTACGTCAGGCCTACATTGTATAGGAACACAGTATAAACTTTTTACTTTTTTTTATGTATATGATGTGAAAATGTTATTTATTTTTCAGCTTTTATCAGTAACAATGAACTGCTGGTCAGAATACAGAAATTAGAAGAAGCCAATATGAAATTATATCAGAGTTCTGCTGTAAGTTCTTTACGTTCATTTTATGGTCTTGTTGTGTTGTATGTGAAAAGGAGTAGGGGTGCCTATCTAACCTCATGGGTTTTCTCTGAGTCCCCCCACTGCTAAATACCCCTGCTCGTAAGTGAATTATTGAAATGAAATTGAACTGTTTTACTGTTAGTCCAAAAATGACCTAGTTAAACACCCCTTCTCTCTTTAATAGTTTATATAACATTTAAGGCCTAAAGAAAGACCTGCAATAGGCAAATTTAGCTCTGGCATGCATAATGCATCTTCAAGTAATTGACATCTATTCAAAATCCATCACATGATAATCAACAGTTGTAATCTATATTTGAATTATTCTGTTTTTATATGGTTTGAGTTATTTATATTTTTCAGCTGAAGACGAATAATTCTGTTTTTGAATCTAATTTAAATCAGATCAACGTTAATCAGCAGCAGTTAGAATTCACGTATAAAAATCTCACGTCTCAATTAACCAGTATTAACAACGATTTACAGCAACAAATATACAATGTATCAAAGATGCCTGTAAGTTACCATGACAACACATTCAGTCATATTTTGCAGTGGCCGCTGTAGTCGTGTGTTTGGGCTACTTAACTCACAACCGTATATTCAGGGTTTGAATATCAGTGTAGTCAAGTGGTCCTACACAGTCACTTCAGATCATAAGGTCTGTCAATGGCTCAAGCAGCGTGGATCCTTCAGATTCTTATCACTTCTACAGACCCCCAGTCACAAACAAAATATTGAAATAAAACTTTATCATATATTAAGTATCGAAATCACCAGGTTTGTGGACGTTAAAAACCCATTTTTTTCTCTCTCTTTTAATAATTAAAAACATCCCACTATAAATCAAATTGGCAGAAATGAATATGTGTTTGTATGTTAAATTAATATGGTTTACACGTTTCGTTTATTATTACATCATAAACCTAACACTAACCCAAGTTTAACTGATTTCAGGGGCCACCAGGAGTTGGTAATCTATCAGCTTGTTTCTATAGCAACTCAACAGCAACAAGTACTGGGTCAGATGCAATAATCTCAGAAACGTCATGGAAACCAGAACTCACACAATTAACTGTAAGTTATTTTTAATTCGTAGATCTCCATCCAGCCATTCTGAACAGCAGGATTTGAAAGATCCATGATCATAATGAGGGTTTAATGAAATGAAATGGACCAGGACCAACCAAGCTAATAAATATGGGTATATACCCCATGCAGTGTTATGTGGGATATGTTGCCCTGACATCTGCACTATGACCTAATTGGAGAGAGAGATAAATGGGGTTTAACGTCCACTCGACACAAACCAGGTAATTTTGGGACTAACATATGGTTTGATTTTATTTCAATAATTCGCTTGCGCCTAGGAGTCTTTAACAGTGGGAGGAAACCAGAGGACCCGGAGAAAACCCATGAGGTTGGACAGGTGACCCTACTCCTTGTCACATACAACCAGGGATTCAAAACCACGCCAGTTCACTCAATGACAGGCTATATGATACAGCACACACATGCTAACCATTGACCTTCCAACCCCCTAACCTAATTGGAGATTACAGGTTTAGTTGTAAATGATAAAAGGGCAGGCTCAACAAAATTAGGGTTAGGTTTAAATATTAACTCCACCTGCAGATTTTGTCAAAAGTCACTAGATGTATACAGGGCTAGCACTAAACCTAAACCCATAACTAGCCCTATCCCTATTTACATCTGGCGACCTTGACAAATTTTGCAGTTGGCCTAGACACAAAACTAGTGTCTGAAATATTTAACTTTGTGTTGAACTTGTATTAATAATATCAATAAAAACACAGAAAAAATGACAGACACCAGAGAGATCGTGTCTGACAATGTCTGTGTCGGCTACTTTATTTTTAAGGTTGGTTGTCTGCCTACATTGTATATTTTTGAAGTGGTTGATATATTTGTAAATATTATTTCAGGATTTTGTTGTCATGTCCGCGTTCTGCACAGTGACTGGAGGAACAAGATATGAACTAGAAGTTTTATTTCATGCACCCAACTCCGTGCAGTATAACTGTAGATGTTACGGAGCTGTAAGTGGTATGGCTATTCGATACTGTGTGGTACATTATGTCTTATGTCCCAGATATTCATAGTCAACGCGGTTCTTCCTGTGAATGGTTGATTGTGGTTCTTCCTGTGAATGGTTGATTTTGATTTGAATTCCTCTTGCAGTCTCAAATAATGGCTCTTCGTTTGCAAAAAATTGTCAGTGAACGGAAAACCGTCTGTGTATTTTGTCAATAATGATCAAACTTAGGCTAATCGAAAAATGGCTTATTTGGGGTCAAGTTGGAGCAAAGAGAGAAGAATTAACATTCCTTCAATGGGAGAATATTTAGTGGTCTGCTTCCTGATATGGAAATAAGTCAGATAGTTATCTCCCTTGTTTTCCTATTAGTTAAATATGAAATAGTGAATAAGTCAACAATTTGATATTGAAGATATATATATTTATGCTGCTGGCATCAAAAACTTGGTTTAACCGTGGAATAAACACTGCTGATGTAGTATAAAATGGATTAACAAGATTATTGTGGAAAGTTAGTCTGTGATACCCCCCGAGGTAGAAGCGGTGGTTAAACTTGAAAACAACAAAATTATTGTGGAAGACAATTGATTTAAAGATGGAGTGTGAAAACTCTTCACCAACTAATAGTGCTATTGTTTGTTAACAAATTCTTAATATACATATTTGTTTTCAAAAGTTTTATTTCCCAGCAAAAAATGTTATTTAGAGAGAATGTCTAGGTGGGGGCCTAGAAATCATTCTCTTAACAAGATATAAACAGAAAAATAAAACTTTGTAATATTATTTATATACACCCACATATTAATATATTAACATTACATTATGGTCTCATCAAATGATGGCATATAAATTAATATTTCTAGAAATTGTGAATCTTCTTAGTTGATTGTACTGAATTAATATTTTTGAATATTTCCTGCTCAATTACTATCAGGTTTTCTTATTGTTTTAAATTAATGTTAAATAACACATGTTTTAACACTAATACAGCATACATTTTTTTTCCATTACAGTAAGTAGTTGACAGGACACTATAGAACTAGATTAATCTTCATCTCCTGGTTATATACAGGGCACAATTCTAGTTAATGAGTTTATAATTGATCAGTGACTAAATTGACTTCCAAACTGCATTATCAGTATTAAATAAATGTGTTGGGACAAGTATTTGTCTTTTGATAGAATTAAAGACCCACTGTATTTAACTACTGTTATAGACTGCATATGGTTGATATTGAGTTTCTCTCAATGCTTTGAACAAGTGTGTGATGACTGTGGTCTAACTATTTAATAGAATTAAATTTTAATTTATAAAACCTGCTGTACTGTTAAACACTGTAGTGACTGTACATGTATGTGGTTGTTTTGTGGTGTTTGAAGTTTATCTTAACATTTGTATTACTAGTATTAAATATGTGTGAGTGCTCAGTATATAATAACAGCATTTATCATCCAACCATTTTATATAAGTTTATATATGAATATATTAAAAAAACCAAACATGCCAATTGAATTTCAACAATTTATGATACTAACTTCCAGAGTTATTTCCCTTGATCAAGCTGGAGAATCTTGTGAACGTTGTATCGACAACAGTTATAATCTGATCTACTTCAACTATTATATTCATTGTTCGGACAAGTGTAATGCTGAGTTATTGCCCCTGATATGCATCTTTGATGTTACACAATGCTGAATCCTACCAAGTTATGAGAATTATTGAGATATTGCCCCTGATATGTGCCAGTGATATTATACAGGATAAAGATTTGGCTAAATATTTACCCAAAGATTCATAATGTGTTATCTTTGTTGACTGAGTTGCTTTTAGGGTATGTTTTGTTTCATGGCAACCTATTTTATATCAAATGACTTATGTCATTTCCACATCGTTTAATTCAGTTTAATTTATTCTGATATATATAGATTCCTGGAATTCTCTATACAACAAAATTCTTGACAACCTTGAATTGTTAAAATAGAACCATTTGAAATAGCTAAAAAGTTTTATATTAGAGATAATTCCATGGGGTATTAGAGATAATACCATGGGATATTAGAGATAATTCCATGGCATATTGTTAGATAATTCCATGGGATATTAGAGACATTTCCATGGGATATTAGAGATAATTCCATGGGATATTAGGCATAATTCCATGGGATATTAGAGATAATTCCATGGGATATTAGAGACATTTCCATGGGATTTTAGAGATAATTCCATGGTGTGTCCAAGATAATTCCATGGTGTATTTAATAACTGCTGAAATACCAAAGATAAAGATGAAAATGTTCTAATAAGGAGATTTATATAATAATTAGTGTATATATTTTTTAATATATTTTGTTTATGTGCATTTTGTTTATTAGTATTATTATTTTTATTCCCTTAAATTTACATATATGAACTTCTCATGAAATATTCCTTCAAATTAACATTCAGAATAGTTTTTCGGATTTTGATACTTAACAATTTTATAACAGTAATGCCAAAGCTAACTCGATCAGGGTTTTTAATGTTGTTTCCTTAAAATGGCCAAAATCCAATTTGTGTCACTTTGAAATGGTTTTATGTAATGTTAAATGGCCAAAATCTATTTTTTATTTAACTTTATTGCTATAAAATCAAATGGGAAAAAGAAAAGGCAAGCAAGATATTTTAAATGTATTTAGAATAGAAGTGTAGCTTTGATGTTGTCTATGCACATAACCTCGCATGGAAAATTAAAGGGAGATAATATTTGTTGTTTTATTATCTTTTATTATTTTACACTATGTAATATTACCTGTTTACACTTTGTAATGTTGCCTGTTTACACTTTGTAATGTTACATGTTTACAATATGTAATGCTATGTATTTAAAATATGTAATGTTATTGTGATGTTACAAATTTACAATATGTAATTTTAAATGTTTACAAAACATCATTTTTTAATGTTGACAATATGTAATGTTACCTGTTTACATTATGTAATGTTACATGTTTACACTATGTAATGTTACCTGTTTACACTATGTAATGTTACATGTTTAGAATATGTAATGTTACATTTTTACACCGTGTAATGTTACACGTTTAGAATGTGTAGTGTTACATATTTACAATATCTAATGCTACATGTTGAGAATGTGTAATGCTACTGTTTACAATATGTAATGTTATGTGTTTACAATATGTAATGTTGTATGTTTACAATATGTAATGCTACATGTTTACTGTTATGTGTTTACTATATGTTATTTTACATGTTTACAATATGTAATTTTAAATGTTTACAATATGCAATGTTTAAAATATGTAATGTTTACAATATGTAATGTTTACAATGTAATGTTACATACTTACATGTTAAATGTTTATCAAAATGTTCAAATTTCTGTGCTGTGCATGTTAAGAGTTTTAATACACACTTTTTATATTGAAGACGATAAAACAAAATCCTACTGGAGAACAACAATGAATTGCATTTTATTAGTTGGGATGTTTATTTGAATTTTAGAATTATGATATGTTAAAGTTTATTATATTTTAGATTAATGTTTATTCATTTATAATGTTTAAGATAAAATTGATGGCAATGTTTTGTTTGAATTATACTATTTTTTTTATAAATATGTTTGTAAATAAATATAATACCTTTGGTTGAAATTGTATATTGTTTTTGTAAATAACCTATGTTAATATTTTATTTGAATGAATTGTCTTCCATTATACAATCCACGCTAATGCTAAAAATAAACATGAAATTATTTTGCTCTGTGAAGTAAATTTGTTACTTTTTCGTAAATAAATTTATAAAATAAATAAAACTTGTTTTTGTTTTTAGGTGCAATAGTAGTCATCAAGTTTCAATAAAACATACCCATTTTTGAACGATTCAAGTTCCACAATATTGAAGAATCAGTTTTATAATAAACCATGATATATTCACTGTCATATGTACAGAGATTAAAATAGTAACCTGTCTTCATAAGTAGCCCAGTTGGATGGCTGAATGGCTAGCATGTGCGCGTTATGTCATACGGTCTGTTATTAAGTCAATTGACTTGGTTTTGTTTACCCAAGTGTATCTGACAAGAAGTAGGGTCACCTGTCCAACCTCATTGGTTTTCTCCGGGCCCCCTCAGTTTCCTCCCACTGCTAAAGACCCCAACGTGCAAATGAATTATTAAAATAAAATTGAAATGTGTGTTAGTCCTGAAATGACCTATTTTGTGTCAAGTGGATGTTAAACCCCTTTTCTCTCTCACTTTAAACTCCACATTTTATTTCATTTCATTTCAGATTAAGTAATATATATTGCTATTAATAGATGGTATATAATCATTGGTTCTAAAACAAATTTGTTTTCAAGCACCACCGATAAGATTATCTGCCAACATCTGCCGGATCGCACGCTCCTGGCTTCCTGTCTTGCTGCTAATGCAATGGATCCACATGGCTTCATTCTTGTCTGTGGTGCAGATCTAGAATGGGTCTTGCTCACAAAGAACAGCATTGTTTACAAGGGACATAATGCTTTGTTCGGGTTGGCGTGCACTGTGACAGAACCCTTGACAGTTGGAATTCTAAATAAGCAATTAGCCTGAGGTCTAACATCGACTCGACCCAAACTAGATCATTTCAAGCATAACATGTGGTTCAATTCTAGATGGAGCAGATAAATAGAGCGTTTTAACCCCATTTCATTATATCACCATACCTATATCAATAAGGAGTGGTAATTAAAACACCAGAGAGTTGTTAGTCATTTATTGATCAATTGAAACTAGAACCCAGGACAAACACTTGACGTAATGATAAACATGTAGGTTTCATGTCATAATATATAAAAATCAATGTATTTGTCCCTGGGGGAAAAACAACCATGTCAGAAACAAAATAGGTATTTAATTACAGGTAATGGTAGTTACAATAACAGATAGATATCACAATTAAAATGTCTATCAGTTTGTCAAACGTAGGCTAATTAAAACAAAATAAAACGGTAAACACTTCTTGTAAAGGCAATTGTAACATTTTGGTTCAGTAATGATTTTAGCTTGGTTATTTGTGTCTAAATTCAAATTATTTTATCAGCATAAGATTAATTATTAATAAGAACTATAAAAGAAGCAAATTTTATTTCATTTATTTTTCATTTACAAACATCTGTTCAAACTATAAAAAAAATAATACACAAAACAAAAAGACCCGTCAATGCGTCATGTGAAAACAAAAATGATTAAATCCGAGTATTTTTCAATAAAATAGAGAAAAATCGGGTCATAATTGTTAGAACAGACGGACGGACGGGCCGGACATTTCATCACACCCCCTTTCGAAGTGTGCCTACAAATAACGAGTAAACGACCGAGATTTTGGCACGCAATGATCATAATGGCGTTTTGAAAAAATTGTAAATTGATGTCATTGTCATCACCATAATAAATTATGTAAAAAGTAAACAAAACAATTTTTATAAACCTGCACGATTAATCGAATTGTTTACTACGCCTACTGATTATTTGTAATAAATATAATACGCGTTATTTTGGCGGCAAGAAAATGAACCGTCCCTGTTTATTTACGGGTCGTCTTGACTACTTTATAATGACGTCACACGCACATGCTCACGAGGAGAGATTCCAACATGATTTCTGATCAAAACAACAAACGGAGAGTTGAATGGCTTAAATGAAGTTTATGAATAAGGTATTTATGGTGGTTTACACAATAATCTGATTTTAATTAAGTCTCTATTAGATTTTAAAGACACAGACCTGTAGCGGTGACTTTCTTTTCATTTATAAAAGTTTTCGTGCAGTTTGGAGGGCGACTAGCTGCGCCCGGATGTATCGTGCAACATGAATTGTTGATAACGGGACTATTGGCTGTGAGTTATTAATTATGTACAACAGTTAATATACCCTGGCAAGTCGTGTAATATGTGGTTTATAATGCGATAAATGTATGAAACTCGCGTTTATTATGCTAAGGGCCGGATTAACAATGGGGCAATTAAGTCCCCAGCCCCCCCCCCTCAAAAAAAAAAGTTGCCACCAGCCCCCTCCTCTAGAAATGCCATCATTTCATAGCACTAGCATGGATTGGTCCACTGAAATAGCGCCAGAATTCGCTAATTTTGTGGCAGAATTTTATTTTTTTCTGAGGTTGAGGGAGGTACTTCTAATAATTAAATGGCTCCACATAATTGTGCCTGAAATGCACGAAGGTCCTATTGGTATATTCAAAATTCTGAATAAACATTTCTAGAGATGGGTCTTTTTTGGCTATAAAATGCTGTGTCAATAAACATATTATACCTTAACGTAAACTGGTGTTGGTCGAGAAAGTTCCCCCATGTCAGTAGTGCTGGACAGTGTCTAGTCCTTCGGCAGGAATGTAAAACCGACATCCGTGGGCATGTTTGCATGGGCCTTAGCAATGCTGTGCAGGCAGGCTAGATCAGTGCTGGAAGAAAGACATTATTAAGCCCCTTTTCATTTCGGGCCTGACAAGGACAGCTGTCTTGTGTACACATTGGCCTGTATGTAAAATCCCTTGGCAGTTTGATATTTGATAAAAGAGTAGGCTGTAGGGCTGTAGCACTGCACTGCCTGGGGAAAAGTTTCCCTCATAGCACACTGTATGGCATATGCCCATAGATGATCTTTATTAACCCAGTACAGGAGCAGAACAGTGGGATGTTAAACCCCATTTCATTTCCATAGCCCACTAGTTTTTTCCTATTGTTCTCAACCAATTTTATAATAAGATTTTAATTAATATTGAATCAATGTTTAATAAAAATATTTTGTTTTTTCAGATTGGTTGTTAGCGAGAAAATGGCTGTCTTACATTAACATTTATAAGAAAAACTAAATCTTTTTAAAAAGGTGCTTGTTGTGTACGGGTAGATATTATAGATAAAAACACAAACATTTGTCGTTATTAACAGAAATTAATAATGGGTTGTGGGTCATCTTCTGTACCCCCTAATGGTACGACCATCACAGAAGATGGTACTCAGACAGAAAGTCATTTATCACCACAAAAGAAGACAATTAGCAAGAAAAGTTCTAAAAATAAAATTTCACCACTGGATAGTAATTCTAATAGAGAAGACTTATCATCCAGTAACCCAGGTAAGCTATTCATTTTAATGCAAACTTGTGTCTGTGTCAACGTCTACAGGTGTTGTACAGTAAGTGTCGGATTCTAAAAATTTTAAGTCATTAAGAAAACATGCTGGCTCACTAATCAGACGATTCCATCCAAGTAGTATAAGCATGAATATAGTGATATTTTTGTTTGTTGGGGGTTGGGTGGCCAAATGGTTAGCACATGTGCACTGTATCTCTATGCCTGACCTGGCATGGATTCGAAACCCCGGTTGAACGTGACATCTCATGGGTTTTCTCCAGTTTCTCCCTACTGCTAAAGACCCCATGCGCAAGCAAATTTTTGAAATAAAATAATTAAAACCGTATGTTAGTCCCGAAATAACCTAGTTTGTGTCTAGTGGTGAGTATGTCATATCAAGCGGTATAATATCCTGGTTTCGAATCCTACATTTTAAATGTAGTCAAACGTTGGACACTTGAATTCGAAGTTCTCCTATAACTATACATGTTTCTGTACGTGTGATCTAGTGTGTTACCGTATGAAAATGGGAGGTTAGATGAACAAAAGGTTTACTACGTGTGCGTTATGTCATCAGGCATGTTATTGAGTCAACTGGCGTGGATTCGATTCCATGCAGGTACTTGTATGTGATCAGGAGGAGGGTTGCCTGTCCAACTTCAATTTTCTCCTTACACGCAAGCACTTTATTAATATAAAATTGAACCATGTCCAGTGTACTAAATTAGCACTGGTCCGAACGCCCGTGGCCAGTACATTTTTGGTCTGGCCAGTAAAAATTATAAAAGCACAAGTCCGACTGGCTTGTGGAAAATTATAAAACTCTTCAACAGTTTTTATTCCAAATCACTCGAGAAAAAAAAGATAAATATGTATGCCCTTTTCTCGAAATATTATGTGGAAAACACATTTTCCTTTACAAGTTCACACTATCTGGCGTGTAATGTGATGGGTTTTTTTCGATTGAAAAATCCGTCATGGCTCGAAATGTTCACCTATTTTATTATTTACTTTTCGCCGAGAGGTGAATTTTTACGTCTGACAGGTAGCAAGAAAACTTTTTTATGTTTAGTAAACTGACTTGAGACAACAATACTCACGCCATCGCCACATACATTTAATTATTCATTTCTAAATGCAAGAATTAAGCTCGGAAATACCGCGAAAAGCCGCCATTTGCATTGCGCAATGTCGTAGTTTCTCACACACTGACAGTTGGGAAGTAGCCAATTTTATAACAAAAAATTTCACACCAGCTACGCTTGTTTTCGTTTAATTAGCACTAGTTAATAGCATTATGTCTATTTAGTCATTTAAAACATTGTCCAGAAATAAAGGCTATGGATAATTTATTAGAAAATTTGACAAAAATTCCATATATAAATATAATTTGTAGCGTACCGTAAATATACTCATATAGTAGACATGATAAGAGAAAGGAATTCCAGGGGGCGTTACCTGTACTCGGCACGCGGGGCATGTAAATATGCAGCCATGCACAGCCACAGGTGTCGAGTCGTGTTTTGATATTAGATTAATTACGGATATTTAAGAATCTGAATTCTACACCTCAACGGTGTAGTATTCAATTTAGAACAGAAGTTTGGCACCATGATACTTGGAGAAATTTACGTCGATACGGATTATAGAATTGCTTGAATATTACGCGCCGAGGCTAAGCCAATTCACGGACTTTCAAGAATTTTTGGGCATT
The DNA here is from genome assembly GCA_917208275.1 of Patella pellucida. NCBI lineage: Eukaryota > Metazoa > Mollusca > Gastropoda > Patellidae > Patella > Patella pellucida. The sequence continues at coordinate 14,968,132 of OU795040.1, read as the reverse complement.
GCCATAGGTTTCGTATTACGATATTTATATGGAACAATGTACGTAAAGAGTGTTTGTGTACCTAAATGTTTGGATATGTGTGATGTGACTGGTCTTTGATAATTTAGAGTGACAGGTTAGTTACTGAAGCGACATGTATGAAGAAAAGCTACCAGTGCAACTAAATTACTAATGTTTTACTTTACCGGTACTTTACTTTACTTTTGTGTAGCCTTTAAATCACCATGTGTTTAGTGCTAATAATTTCCTTTTTTTTTAATTGGCCTGTTTCAAATAAACTTTCCTTTCAATTTATTCCCAAATCCAAGATGTCACGTGCCCGAGTCCAAAATCGTCAAGGCATTCAAGTAGTTGTATTACTACTTTTGAATTTTTGGGCCAGTGAAATTGGGTCTGGGCTTGTAAAAAATTGTAATCTACTGGCCCGAATGGCTTGTGATTTCAAAACTTAAAGTTATTGACTGCATGTCCATGTGTTAGTCTAGAAATAACCTAGTTTGTGCTGAGAGAACGTTAAACCTCGATTCACTCTTGTTGTCCATATATAACTAGAATATACAACTGTAACAGAATGTATTTGTTGGCTGTAATATACATACCGTGTAATAAAATGCCTTAAAGAATAGAGATAAACATTAGTGTATTATTAAAGACCATTTCATGTTCCAAAACATAAACTGCTCAATTAAAATGTTAGAGCATTCAGTATGATTAACAACTGATTAATGATAACAAATGATTCATAAGATTTAAGTAATTTTTAGGTCTTATTTAAAGTTTAACAGTTTCGATTCACCTCTTGGTCGTGACAAGAAGTAGGATCGCCTGTTCAACCTCGTGGGGTTTTACTGGGTCCTCCAGTTTCCTCCGACAGATAAATTTGATCCTATTTCATTTCGTTTTACTTGTCTTTACTACACTAGGATCTGTTATCATTGAAGTGTTCTGGATGTTGTGAGGGATTAGCCAATGAAACAGTCTGTTACGGCAAGCTTTCGGTGCACGGAACTGTGGGTAAACCACTAGAAACGTCAACGCTGATTGATTAATTATTGCCTGGTGTCATAGGGTCAAAAGTTGCTCATCTGACCCTCGTGTGAACTCAAGCTATAACTTGTTAAATCTCCATGTAGTGTAGGCCATCGAAAGTATAAAAAAAAACACCGATCTGTATTCTATTCACATTTCTAAAGACCACTACACATAAGTGCATTATTGAAGTAAAATTGAACCATATGATAGTCCTGAAATTACCTAGTTTGCATGGAGTCACAGAGTGGATGTTATACAAATTTGTTACAAAAATTAATACAAATAAAATAATTTCCTTATTATTCAAGAAAGTTATTACAGAAAACAAACAAATATCCAGAAAGTTTGGATTATTTTATTGTTTCCATAGTAAGTGCAGGAAGACCACACTACACGCAAAACAAAAATCTACAAGATAAACCTGCAGATAAGACAGAAAATAGACATTACAAAAAGTAAACAAATATCAAATTAAGAGTCTAGAAAGTGTTGATTATTTTATTCATTGTTTCCATAAATCAATATAAATCATTAAAACATCTGAAACAGTAAACAGACGACAATAACACTTGGGAGATCGTCTGCTTTGACTCTTAGTTACGCATGGTTACTCTAGATCAGAAAATCAATTGTTCTTTCGCTCCTGGTAAATCGAGTGTTGGTTCTTTGAAATGGATGCATAACGAAGCAAATCTTTTAAGTAGTTTGAAACAATTGAATTATCAAAAATAATAGGTTTGACTTGTGTGTACTAGAGTAGAAATGTACTTTTTATTTTTACAAAACTTGTCCATAATAAATTTACACGCAGCCCCCCCCCCCCCACACACACACACACACAAGAGAGGAGCACCCAGGAAAGTGCTTCAGATCAATTGAATCAAAAATATAATAGTTTAATAACTAGATAATGTAAAGAGAATATGCTGAATTTTCAGCATGCTTCTCTTTGAACTGAGAATTGAGCAATTAGATTTCCGGCCTAGCCTCGATCATCATTACTTAAAAGTCAACTGATGAAAAACATAGTCTTGATTATCCATTTCATGACATTGAGAGTTGATTATGGTCATATTTTGTTAATAAATGTCTAATTAATAGTTTATATTTATAACCTAAATTTAATGTGGCAATAGTTTAGTTATGATATTATTAATTTATATGTACCGTTAGATTGAAATGAAATGTTTAAACTTAGTTCAGTTATGGTAGGGTGCCCCGCCATAAATAAATATCTCAAAATATCTCGACAATTACTCCACGATGTTTATATATATACCAAGCCTTAAATCAGTTCCACACAATTATAGTCACTAAATAAACGACCATGCTGTACTTAATAAGCTAATGATCATTTACTCATATAAATACTACACTGAAAACTGGTTCCAAGTGTCGTCCATAACATCCAGCACTTTTTGAGTAAAAGATAGGTTACTTGCCCTTGTTTTGACCTTAGTCTTGCTTAACCAGTCTACCAATCATTCTATGTTTGATTGACAGGTCGAGATAATCGAGACTACATTTTTTACGAAACATTACATAAAGCTGGAACAAGAAATTGAATTTAGAAATAAGCACGTCTGTCAACTCAACACCTGTTTTAGGAAACTTGCAAAAGTAAATTGAAACTACTGATAGTATCATGTTCCGGCCTAATCCAAGTCTTTCAGAGATATTATTTCTACTAAACCAATAATAAAGCAATTTAAAAAATAAAACAAACGTAATTTCTAAAGCTGCTGTAATAACAAAGAAGCTAAATTTGACTGCTATTCCAAATTGTCAACAATAGATTTTTTAGGGCTCTAGTAGCTGAAATATTTGTACAGAAATGCACGTGCCAAGGCTATTTATAGTCTCATACTCTCCGCCGCTGACCTATTATCATAGTTCAAGACACAACCACTCAAGCGTGCACGTGGCCATGTCGAGACCAACTTTCTGTAGAGCATGGGGCATCCTAGTTATGGCAAATAAACAAATTTGTTCTATAAAATGATTGTGATTTTTCTTCTTTTTTTTTTCAGTCCCCAAATCAGTAGCATTTGAAGTTGTATTGGACCCACCGAAATCATCTAGTCTACTTCTGTCTCGACCACCCAGACGTCTACAGGTAAACTTACAATAACTCTTCAATAGAATCCACGAACCTTTTACGTGTATGAAGGCTTGCTTAAATATTTAAAGCCACTGAGTGTTTCGAGTTTCGGTTGGTCTTTTGATAATAAGTGAGTCAAGTAGCATGGGTTCGATCCCACACTTCTATGTGATGGCTAAGTGGGTAAGACGTTGGCTCACTGGCCTGGATGTCAGGTGTTCGAACCCTGCATTGGCCGAAAAAGTGCAGCCAGATTTTCCTGCGTGGTTGCACCTTGTCATGCAGGATAGGAGGGCCTGACAAGGATAGGGGATCACGGTGGCTAAGTGGATAAGGCGCTGGTTCGCTAGCCTGGAGGTCGAGTGTTCGATCCCTGCATAGGCCGAGAAAGTTCATCTCGATCTGGCGTGATTTCCCCTTGTCAGTGATGCAGATGGAGGGCCTGACAAGGACAGCTGCCTAGTTGTTCGGATGGGACGAAAAACTGAGGTCCCGTGTACACATTGGGGTGCACCTTAAAGATCCCTTGGCAGTTGGAATTCGATATAAGAGTAGGCAGTAGCGCCGCTGCCCGGGCAAAAATTTCCCTCATAGCACACTGTATGGCGTAGGCCCGTCTTCAATTAGCCCAGGTTCGGTGCTTAAGCGTAGGACGTTAAACCCCATTTCATTCATTCATTCTGACAAGGATAGCTGTCTAGTCATTTGGATGGGATGAAAAACCAAAGTCGTGTGTACACATTGGCGTGCACGTAAAAGATCTCTTGGCAGTTTGAATTGAATTAAAGAGTATGCTGTAGCGCCGCTGCCCGGACAAAATTTCCCTCAGCACACTGTATGGCGTATGCCCGTCTTTATTAGCCCAGTCGGAGCAGAACAGTAGGACGTTAAACCCCATATCTGATTGTGATGGGTAGGCTGAACTGCAAAACCTCAAGGGTTTTCTCTGGGCTCCTCACACTGCTAGTAAACGCTACACACCTGTGAGGTCAAATCAAATTTCCATTATGTTAGTCCCGAAAGGACATTGTTAGTGTTGAGTGAACATCACTCTCTCTCTCTATCACTCTCTCTCTCAATCTGACCTTATCTTATTCTACTTTCTGGCCAATGCAGGGATTGAACACAGAACCTCCCGGTGAGTGAGCCAACATCCTTCTCACTGAGCCATGAAAGGATCATTGGGGATTTCTGTAGCATACTTTCCTCATTAGATGTGATTTACATATTACACAGTTTATAGCTAATAAGCCCTGTTTAAAGTCTCTTGTAAATAGTGTGTCAGGGGGAGGGGGTCACTTTATATCATAAGACTTGTTATTAAGCAAAGTGGCATGGTTTCATTCCCACACTTGTATGTGTAGTAACGCACAAAGCAAATTATTGAAATATTGATCAGCTTCAAGCTTCCATCATTTACAGTTTATAAATTTTTTTGTAAGTCTGTCTTTCAAATGTAAAATATTGATTTGAAGAATTGAGGCTTTCTGTCTCTCTCTCTCTCTATTTACCCACCCCTGCCCCCATACCCACCCACAACCTTTCTCCAGCCAGCCCCTCCCACCCCCTCCCATCTGGAACTTTTGAATTTGTATAATATTGATAAGCTGTGGATGTGAGTCTTCATTGGAAACATTTCATAAAACTAAACACTGTTTAAAGTCTAGTAGAATATTGATTTGAAGAGTTAAGATGTACTATCTATAATATAGACTTGTATATATTTATAAGGTGGAGTAACCTATGAATAATATATACACAGTAAGTAAATTACGACCACACACGTTATATTACAATCAATTGTTAAACACCATACAAAGATAACCGTTTTAATTCTTAATAACCAAGGCGAAGGTGGTCGACCTACTGGACTCACGATTAGAAAATCACAGTTTTTAATCCCCATATTCATTTGCCTATAGGAATTGTTCGATTCTCTAGTCAAGCGGCTATATCAAACCATTGTTGACTGGGGGTCAGCTTTGATCTGTTATTTAATCAAAAATAAGGTTACACCCCCTCCCGTCCTGCCGCTACTCCTCCTCTCACATCACACCCCCCCACCCTCTGTACAGTCCTTTAAATTCATTCTCCACATCAATTTTGTTTCTATCTAATGTGAAGAATCTGCTTTTATCAAGCTAGCAAACATAAACATAATGCAACAGTCAAATATGCCTATTGTAGGTCTTTCTTTAGCCCTGAAAAGTTATATAGACTATTAATTAGACATTATTTAACTTATCCAGACCCTAATCAACTCTCGATGCCATCTTGTGTGTCGGATTATCACTGGATCAAGATGATTAAATTCAAAAATGGATAATCGATACTATGTTTTTTATCGTACCCTCATTAGTAATGATGATCGGGGCTAGGCTTAAAATTCAAAAGCTAATATCTCAGTTGCGAGTGAAGCAATTTGACTGAAATTTTCAACATATACCTATTTACGTTATCTTATCTCCTATAATGCCTTTTTATTCTATAATGATTAAAGGAGCCACATTGACTTGATGAGTAACGTGTTGGTTCACTAAATGGGGGGGGCTCATGTTGCTTTCCAGCCAAAAAACTTCCATCATAGCACACTGTATAGCATATACTCGTCTTCGTTAGTGTAATTAGTGCAGATCAGTAGGCTGTTAACCCCGGCCATTTCATTTTGATTCAATCAGACTAATTGATGTTATGAATTATAAAATCACACTGTTCGTTGTTGTGTTAAGATGGTGGCTGGTTGAATAGAGTTATTGTATGAATCAAGACAGGTTGAACAGAGTTATTGTATTTTGTTCCATGTCATTAAACATTAGACTTCCACCTCCCACTCGTCTTTATCAATAAATAATTGATCTGTTTATCAATATCAGTCTAACTAAACAACAACTGTAGCAGATTCTTGTTATATGTAACCTTGGACCATCAGCTCAGGCTAAGGGATGTGGCAGGAGGGGGGGGGGGCTGGGATGACGTAGCAAGGGGTAGCCAATACTAGCCATACTAAGGGATGATGTGACAAGGGGTAACCAGACTAAGGGATGATGTGACAAGGTGTAATCAAACTAAGGAATGACGTAGCAAGGGGGGCTGGGATGATATGACAAGGGGTAACCAGACTAAGGGATGATGTGACAAGGGGTAACCAGACTAAGGCATGATGTGACAAGGGGTAGCCAGACTGAGGGATGATGTGACAAGGGGTAACCAGACTAAGGCATGATGTGACAAGGGGTAACCAGACTAAGGGATGATGTGACAAGGGGTAACCAGACTAAGGGATGATGTGACAAGGGGTAACCAGACTAAGGCATGATGTGACAAGGGGTAACCAGACTAAGGGATGATGTGACAAGGGGTAACCAGACTAAGGCATGATGTGACAAGGGGTAACCAGACTAAGGGATGATGTGACAAGGGGTAACCAGACTAAGGCATGATGTGACAAGGGGTAACCAGACTAAGGGATGATGTGACAAGGGGTAACCAGACTAAGGCATGATGTGACAAGGGGTAACCAGACTAAGGGATGATGTGACAAGGGGTAACCAGACTAAGGCATAATGTGACAAGGGATAACCAGACTAAGGCATGATGTGACAAGGAGTAACCAGACTAAGGGATGATGTGACAAGGGGTAACCAGACTAAGGCATGATGTGACAAGGGGTAACCAGACTAAGGCATGATGTGACAAGGGGTAACCAGACTAAGGGATGATGTGACAAGAGGTAACCAGACTAAGGGATGATGTGACAAGGGGTAGCCAGACTAAGGGATGATGTGACAAGGGGTAGCCAGACTAAGGGATGATGTGACAAGGGGTAACCAGAGTAAGAGATAATGCCCCTTTAAAAAATAGCAACAGTCAAGTAGTTTCGCCTGCCAAACCTTGTGGGCCCTCAAGTATTTTTCTACTGTTAAAGACCTGAGGGCAAGCAAATTGTTGAAATCTCTCTCTCTTTGGAACTTTATTTTGTACATAAATCAGAGATATGTATCTCCCCTAACTGTAGAAACCTACAGAGAATTATCTCTAATATTTACGTCTCTTCCCACAGGTTAAATGTCGAATTTATTAATTGATGTCTTTTTTTTTCAGAGGTTAGAACCCTTAGCTTTACCAAAATTGACACCAGAAATGTTAGAAGAAAAACAGAAAATGGTGGAAGAGAAAAGACTTCAGGTATGTCACCAGAATTTATTTATTGAAAACATTTTTGTTACTCAGTTATGTAACGTATATTGCATTTGCTGACTCTTTCATGCACTGTGTTGAAGATTATTTTTAAATGCCAAGATGTCTGTCATTCAGTAAGTAGCATTATCCTGTTTGTTGCCTTTACTTTAAAGTTACATTATTCAAGATAAAGATCAGAACTAGCCATTCTTGCTATAATAGTTCGAAAGTAGATGATGTAACATGAATATTTTGAGCCTCGAACCGTCTGGATCCGCCATATTTGATTAAATTGAAGTATCACTGAAACGTTTTAATCTGTTTAATATGGGAGCAATCTGTTGCCATCCAAAGTTGATTATGGCCTGGATCAGTTAATTAATGTCTAATTAATACTTTAGAAAACATTTCAGGCCCAAAGAAAGACCCGCTATAGGCAGATTTAGCTCTTAACTAATGTAACTTTAATGTTATATTATAGCTTCCCAAGATCATAATCCCAACTCTCGATGCCATCAGTTGTCTCCGATATAAAGTAGATTTAAATTATGTCTTGCGGTTGATACAGTTAATCAATACTTATTATCGTAACAACGATAGCAATGACAATCAAGGCTAGACTATAATTGTATCACTGATGTCTAGGCTCAGACAGAGTGAAGTACTTTAACTGACATTTTTAACATATTCCCTTTATCTATTTATTAACTATTATAGTGAGAACTGTCAGCTCTTTATCCAATCTTACAAAATGTACCTAATGCTGCTTCAACAAATTGTTAGATACAGTTGAAGTTGATATTTCCACAGCTAAAGATATCATTACAAAATACTTTAAATCGCCGACTCATATTGATGCTAGCAAGGTCGTTTGTACCAGTCACAATAAAGCATTTATTAACAGTGCTTAATATAAATCGTTATTAAATATTATCGAGACATTACATAATATTGATAGTAACGACATCACTTGAACAGGAATAAACGTATTTATTTATAGTGGTTAATGAAGCTTCTGATCCGTATATCAATCATTATTAGACTGAGCTGCTTTAATATTAATCATTATTAGACTTATTATTGAGGGGGGTTGGGTGGCCGAATGGTTAGCAAGTGCGTGCTTTATCATACGAACTGTCATTGAGTCAGCTGGCGTTTTTTTCGAATCCCCAGTTGTACGTGACAAGGAGTAGGGTCGCCTGTCCAACCTTATGGATTTTCTCTGGGTCCTCCGGTTTCCTCCCACTGCTAAAGAACCCTACACACAAAAAATAAAATTAAACCATGTTAGTTCCAAAATGACCTAGTCTGTGTCAAGTGGACGTTAAACCCCTTTTCTCTATCTCTTATTTCGGCAGAGATATATTCTCAAAGTAGAGTACCATTCTCTGTGTGTTGAAAAGATGAGCGGCTTTAATATGAATCATTATTAGACTTATTATTTAGCCATGTGTTAAACCTCGTTATCACATGTTCGTTATGTAACCATTATTATTAACATGCTTTACAAATCTATACAAAGATATTGATTTTCATAGAATCTGAAAACAAAAGAACTGGTAATGGATGTTACAGGGTATCTATAGTTCATCGTGATACGGTTAATATTTTGTTTTGTTTCCACAGCAATTAAAGAAAAAGGCGTCAGGATCGAGTAAGTCGTCAAGGCGACGCAAGGAATTGATGAAAGCGCGACAGTTCGAGCGAGAACAGACTTCTGAGCAAATAAACTTGGTAAAGATTTTTTGTAAACTTTAAACATTAATCGATGATGTTAATCTGACATTCTCTTTATAGTTGACAATACATTATGTCATGTTACATCTGATTGGCTCACTGGATCTGTCTGTTTAGCTACTCTATTGTCAGGGGTAAGGTGAGCTTTAGATCGTATGGCAAATTAATGACAACCTTGTGGGTTTTCCCTGTTTCCACCGGTATCCTCCCACTGCTAAAGACCCCTATGTGCAAGTGAATTATTGAAATAAAATTAAAATATATTTTAGTCCCAAAATGACCTAGTTTGTGTTAAGTGGAGGTTAAACCACATTTCTCTCTCACTCTCTCTCTCTCTCTTTGGGTATTGAAAAGGGGCTCTTCCCCTTCTGTTTTTTATCTGGGGGTTGGGATGATCTAGTGGTCTAGAGTGCTGCGCTTCGACCTCTAGCTGGCCATTCACCTCTGGCTTGCCCCTGTGGTTTCGAGTCCTAGTGGGAGCGTATGTAAGATGGAGATAGGGGTGCCTTCTCAACCCTCGTGGGTTTCCTCCAGGCACTCAGGTTTCCTCCCACTGCTAAAGACCCCTACGCGCAAGCGAATTATTGAAATAAAAATATTAAACCATACGTTAGTCACAAAATGACCTAGTTTGTGTCAAGTGGAAATTAAACCCCATTCCTATCTCTTTCTTTCTGTTTTCTTCCCATTCACCCCCGTATTAATTGTTTTTACTTCTATAGAAAGATGAACAACTGAAACAGGCTGATATCAAACGAGAAGCAAAATTAAAAGAAGTTCAAGAAAAACAAAGATTACGGGAAGAAAGAGCGAAACGAGCCAGGGAGAAGGTTAGTTTGAATTAAAGTTTGAATTTAGCGTAAAACAACAAGCAAAAAAATATTTTGTACTGGTAGGGTTTTAATTTTTATATGTCAACATTCAAAATGTGGAAAAATTATGCAGTCCCCCCAAGTTTTTTTAAGCATCCCTTTTTCATAATTTTGCAGCAAAAAGATAAATATTTCCCTGCATTATAGGACAGTAGGACTGAGAACAGTAGGACGCTAAACTTGATTTCATTTTATATTTATTTGGAGCCACAGTGGCTCAGTGAGTAAGGCACTGGCTCACTTACTTGGGGGATCCCACATTTGACTCCAATGCTGGCCGAGAAAGTTATTCAGGATTTCCAGTGTGGTTTCCCCTTGACAGTGGTGTAGGATAAAGGGTCTGGCAAGGAACATTGTCTAGTTGTTTGGATGGTATAAAAACCTAGGTTCCATTTACAAATTGCCTTGAACATAAAAAAACCTATTTAGAGTTGGATTTCAAAAAAAGATTAGGTCGTAGCTCTGCTGTCAAAGCAAAAATTTCACACATAGCACACTGTATGCCATTGCTCAACTTCATTATCCTAGCTGATGTAGAACAATCTGACATGGAATGATGAACCCCATTTTGTTTTATTTATATTACAGGCTAAAAGGTTAAAGGAAGTCGATGATGATTTAGATATAGATGTAGAAAAAGATAATCATTATAATAACAGTGATGGTAAGAAGTTATTTTATTCCTCCCCCCTCCCCAGTGATGGTAAGATGTTATTATATAATTATATGTATAATAACTCTGTAACCCAACCCACCCCATCATTATAATAACAGATATGATAAGATGTTATTATAACCCCACCCTATCATTATAATAACAGATATGATAAGATGTTATTATAACCCCACCCCATCATTATTATAACAGATATAAGATGTTATTATGACCCCACCCCATCATTATAATTAGAGTGATGGCAGCATGTTATAACCCACCCCATCATTATAATAATAGACATGATAAGATGTTATTATAATCCCAACCCATCATTATAATTAGAGTGATGGCAGCATGTTATAACCCACCCCATCATTATAATAACAGATATGATAAGATGTTATTATAACCCCATCCAATCATTATAATAACAGATATGATAAGATGTTATTGTAACCCCACCCCATCATTATAATAACAGATATGATAAGATGTTATTATAACCCCATCCAATCATTATAATAACAGATATGATAAGATGTTATTGTAACCCCACCCCATCATTATAATAACAGATATGATAAGATGTTATTATAACCCCACCCCATCATTATAAGAACAGATATGATAAGATGTTATTATAACCCCACCCCATCATTATAATAACAGATATGATAAGATGTTATTTTAACTCCACCCCATCATCATAATAACAGATATGATAAGATGTTATTTTAACCCCACCCCATCATTATAATAACAGATATGATAAGATGTTATTACCCCATCCAATCATCATAATAACAGATATGATAAGATGTTATTATAACCCCAACCCATCATTATAATTAGAGTGATGGTAGCATGTTATTTTAACCCCAACACATCATTATAATTAGAGTGATTGTAGCATGTTATTATGACCCCAACCCATCATTATAATTAGAGTGCTGGTAGCATGTTATTATAACCCCAACCCATCATTATAATTAGAGTGATGGTAGCCTGTTATTATAACCCCAACCCATCATTATAATTAGAGTGATGGTAGCATGTTATTTTAACCCCAACACATCATTATAATTAGAGTGATTGTAGCATGTTATTATGACCCCAACCCATCATTATAATTAGAGTGCTGGTAGCATGTTATTATAACCCCAACCCATCATTATAATTAGAGTGATGGTAGCCTGTTATTATAAACCCAACCCATCATTATAATTAGAGTGATGGTAGCATGTTATTTTAACCCCAACACATCATTATAATTAGAGTGATTGTAGCATGTTATTATAACCCCAACCCATCATTATAATTAGAGTGCTGGTAGCATGTTATTATAACCCCAACCTATCATTATAATTAGAGTGATGGTAGCCTGTTATTATAACCCCAACCCATCATTATAATTAGAGTGATGGTAGCCTGTTATTATAACCCCAACCCATCATTATAATTAGAGTGATGGTAGCATGTTATTTTAACCCCAACACATCATTATAATTAGAGTGATTGTAGCATGTTATTATGACCCCAACCCATCATTATAATTAGAGTGCTGGTAGCATGTTATTATAACCCCAACCCATCATTATAATTAGAGTGATGGTAGCCTGTTATTATAACCCCAACCCATCATTATAATTAGAGTGATGGTAGCATGTTATTTTAACCCCAACACATCATTATAATTAGAGTGATTGTAGCATGTTATTATAACCCCAACCCATCATTATAATTAGAGTGCTGGTAGCATGTTATTATAACCCCAACCTATCATTATAATTAGAGTGATGGTAGCCTGTTATAACCCACCCACACCATTGTTATAGTAACTCTGATTATAACATGTTATAACTCTCTAACCCCAACAAAACCAGTGATGGTCAGATAATGTTTGAAACTTATATAGCCAGTGTAGGGATTTTAGCAGGTGCTCTGCAGCACAATATTTTTGGTCCCCCTGGGGCTTCATGGGTTCCTGAGCCATGTACAGACTGTACCCCCCTCTCCTTGGGCCGGTATCAACACATGAAATATATTGTGAGGGGTGAGGGGACACTCCAATTCTACACAAATTCTCATACAAGACAACATGGCATATGTCCATATTTGTTACCTGGAAGTTAAAGGGCGGTTGTGGTGGATAAATGGGTTAGTCGCTGGCTCGTTAGTCTGGAGGTCAGATGTCCGATCCCTGCATTGGTCCAGAAAGTTCATCAGGATTTTCCGCATGGTTCCCCCTTGTCAGTGATGCAGGACAGCTGTCTAGTTGTAAGGATGATACTAAAAAACAAAGTCCCATGTCCACATTGTCATAGTTGTAAGGATGATACTAAAAAACAAAGTCCCATGTCCACATTGTCATGCACGTAAAAGACCGTTGGAATTTGATATAAAAGTAGGCTGTAGTGCAGCTGTCTGGGCAAAATTTTCCTCATAGCACACTGTATGGGGAATGCCTGTCTTCATTAGCCCAGTTCAGAGCAGAACAGTAGGACGTAAACCGTATTTCATTTCCTCACATGCAAATTATTGTCATGCACCTAAAAGACCCCTTGACAGATGGAATTCGATATAAAAGTAGGCTGTAGTGCAGCTGTCTAGGCAAAATTTCCCACATAGCACACTGTATGGCGTATGCCTATCTTCATTAGCCCAGTTTAGAGCAGAACAGTAGGACGTTAAACCTTATTTCATTTCCTCACATGCAAATTATTGTCATGCATGTAAAAGACCCCTTGACAGTTTGAATTCTATAAAAGCGTAGGCTGTAGTGTCGCTGTCTATACAAAATTTCCCTCAAAGCACACTCTGTGGCATATGCCTGTCTTCATTCGCCCTGTTCGAAGCAGAAAAGTAAGACGTTAAACCCCATTTCATTTCCACACCTTCAAAATAATTAAAATCAAGAATTACAGCACTTGTTTGTTAGCCCTAAGACACGTTTAAATGCCATTGTTTAAATATTGATTTTCTTCTACAGATGATTCCTGGTTAGGTGATGATGATAAAGATATCGGAACCAAGAACCAACGAGTCGAATCTGGGTATTCTAGTCCACAAAAACAACAACGAGACCGTCGTCCCAAACACCCGGCCAGTGCCAGTACTGTCGATAGCTTTGACACAGCGTTTACGAGAAACCCGTCCAAGGCTATACAGATAACTCAAGATACAGATGATTTCTTCGACAGCTGATAAATTATAGTTTATATTAAATTTATTATGAAATGATTTGGCTTCTGGGATTTGGGTGAAAATTAAGTTGTGGCCTTGATTAATTTTAAACTGTTTCAAATGGCAATTAGTAATTGAACTGAAAATAGGGGCCATCCATAAAGTATGTACGCTCAAAATGGGTTAAATATTCAGACCCCCCCTTGTACGCTCCTGTACGTACGTTTTGCCAATGAATTTACGCACCTGTACGTTTTTGGCGTGACCCCCCCCCCCCTTCAAGCGTACGTAATTTATGGATGGCCCCATACCATGGGCATCCTCCCTAGAGATATGGGGACATAATTTCCTAATTGTATACTGCACAGCATTGTTTTCCTGTACATTCAATACGAACTGATGTGTTGATAAATGTTAATTATTGTTGTTATTATGGAATTTAATACTGATATGGTTCTCTTACCAATATAAGGTCACATGGAACCGAGTTTTTACTAGCGACACACAGTGGCAATTCCTTCAATTAGGACACCCATTGTTGTGAGACTTTGAAGTTTAAACCCCCATTCCATTCTGGTAGACCATGTCCTGTTTTTCTTGTTCAGCAATCAGGCTCCCGAGTTCAAAAAGCATTCTCAGACTTAAGTTAAAGGGCCAATCCCGATAACTTTTTGGGGAATAAAACTGCTTAATTTTGTGTTAAAATCATTGAAAAACCCATTATCTAAGGCCGATCAACTAACCCGATTTTTGTGATACGCTTGTAAATAACTTAAACCTGACAGTCTGCATCTGGAAATGGAGACCTTTGTATCATACATCTGGATAAAACCAGACTTTTTTCTATAAAAATAATATGTAGGTAAAATTTACCTTTTGTTATCAAGTACAGTACATGGGTCATTCACTGTATAGACCTCTCAAGAAACGTAAATCGATTATAAGGTCACCAAATGAAAAAAATGACCATCAATCTTAAAAGGGTTAGTGTCCGGATAAGCAATTTTGGCGTTCACGTCCAAATGACTCAATATTTTGAGTTGAAATTTTGAGACAAGGTATATACACCATTCCCCTATATTTTGGCATTTTATTTCATACATTCTCAGACTTTTATTTTTGAGCCTCTGTATAATACGGGATTGTCCCTTTAAGAATTTACTCAAAATTCTTCGCCTTATTTTAACAAAAATATATCCCTTTATAAAAAAATTTAAAGATCGCATCATGAGTTGATCAAGGTCTTTTCGTGTTAATAAATCTCAGGCCTAGGCAGATTTATCTCTTGCATAATGTATGTCTAAGATAAGTGAACAAAAAGCAAAAGCATAATAGAATTAACAGGAAGAGCTCTTCCTACTTTTCTCAAATGTCCTGTCTTGTCACTAACGCTTCTCCTCCGTCTAACGCTTTATTTTCACCCAAATCCAAGAAGTTTAAATTCTTTAAGATTTGTAAATACATCATTTAATGTATATAAGTAATATTGTATATATCAGATGCCGTCCATAATTTATTTTATTTACTGAGCTCATGTGATATACTTGACGCTCTCTATTCCTGGTTTTGTTCCATGGTTAAAAACAAGTTCAGATAACTCCTTTGTTTTCCAAAGAGCTTCATCGTGTTTTGTTTAAAAATGAACCGTCGACAAGAAAAGAGAAGAACTTGATATGTTCTGGATAATGTATGGTTTAATACGAACCAGCTTTCTGGCATGTGTCAAAAAGAAATGCTATAGCTAGTGAAAAGGGGGTCTGTATATAATGACAGGAGTTACCTCCCCATAAGAGTATACTTTGAAATTGGCAGATGAAATTTATTGACAAAGTCGTCTCTTTTTCATATTTCTAGCTACAGCATTGGAACACTGGGATAAGTAGCAAATGCATTATACTATTCAAATCAAGCTTTAAATATAACGCTAAACTCGTCGGAGCCGACAGACACATGTGACGTCACAAAGCAGTTTCACGTTGACCAGACAAGGGTTGATAATGTATTATTAAATATGTGTTCACTTATATATATTGATGATAACAAACTTGAGTATAGTTTGAAGTAATTTATTATAACTTGTTATGTTTAATAATGTTGTTAAGTATACTGAATATTCTATAATTTTATATTTTAAAGCGACGTTCACACGATATACAACCAATATATACAACCAAAAGATGGAACAGTCACATCAGACCAACTCAACACGAACATTTGTTGTATGGATAGGAACAGTTCTATTCTCATCAAATGACGCAACAAGTGTAGCGTACATGCGTCCAACGACTGTGTCATGTTGCGATCTACATCCGTATGAATTGATTTTATCATGTGAACGTTGCTTAAATCATGTCACACTTGAGAAGCATTTATATATTTTTTGTATTTTCTCAGCTGTAAAATTACACCATAACATGGATCAGAGCAATAGAAATCAAATCCTGGTCGGAACTTCAAATTGTTGATTGACAAACTGTTCATGCGTCACTATTCCATTCCAGCAGCTTCTCAATAATGTGAAACTCCTCCCGTTATTGTTGATTGACATACTGTGCAGGTCACTATTCCATTCCAGCAGCTTGTCAATCACGTGAAGCTCCTCCCATTATTTCCTGATCAGTGATCATGTGACCAAAGAGTCAACATTTCAATTCCCTTAGACCCCTCTTTCAATTATCAATGAGGCAGGGCCTTTTGTCAGTTATACAAATCACACTAAGAGGACGATTTCAGTCAGATCTCCGCGGTAAAACCCATTAATAAGTATTAATAGTGTACCTGAGGTCTAGGTGTGTAGACCCTGTCTGTATTTTTGCTCAAAATAACTCTGAACCAGTTGAGTCGAGTAATAATAATAATTATAATCGTTCTACTCAAAGTCAAAGGCATAATAGAGTAGATCGATAATAGATGAAGTGTTATTGGATGTTCTAGAAGGTCTAGGCATACCCTGCATGTGCATGACAACATGCATTTGGATACATTCCATGTATTGTTTATATTTTATTGTATTTGTTTTATGATTATTATTTAATCCATTCCAAAACCACATTTTGTTTAAGAAGCCAATATTTATATTTTGATTTTCTACCAAATTTTGTTTCCTTTTTTTGTTACTGTTAAAGCATCTCTCTCTCTATAACATCTGTGGCTGAAATCGGTTAAACAGCCTCATTTAAATCAAGTCAGCAAGGTTAAAGTATTATTTTAATTGAAAGTGTTGTAATTTCACAGAACCAGTAATTATAGAGAGTGGTTACTATCTTGTAGATTGAATTTATATGCTGCTAACAAAACAATGAATACTTTTTTCAGTGCTACAAACCAAATTATTCCTCTCAAAAATTTGGAATATGTTGTTAAAGAATACTGTGGAAATCTTGATGTATATCCTCTTCATAAAAAGTGCTTCTTTAGTCCTTTTCATCAAGGGGTCACTTGCTGGGGCTCCGTCTGCACCAGTTCAATTTATTATTCAAATTTTGGAATATATATATATACACTAACACTTAAAAAGAATGCTTTTGAAACCTTGATGTATGTAAGATCCCCTTGATAAAACATGCTTCTTTAGTCCTTTTCATCAAGGGGCCACATGCTGGGGCTTTGTCGGCACCAGTTTAATTCAGTGTTCGAATTTTGGAAATCGGCCTGTGACACTTAAACAGTTCAGTTTTAAGCCAGCTGTCTGCTTCTATTTGAGCATTATTCTGATGTTTTAATGTAAAATAATATGTAGTCAGTACAAATTGTGATATTTTTGTAAATTTTGTAATTGTTAAAATTGACTGTGATAGAAATAGGATTTATATTAATAGAGTGGGTCCACATTATACAGGTCCCTTTGTTCCCATCATTTTCTACTGATTGTTATGGTAACTTTATAAATACGATAAATTTCACTTCTTTTAGCTTATTATGCTCAGAATTTAGCTGTTCTTTAAGACATTGATTTAAACTGCTGATGTATCGGCAGGGATCTCACTTCAGAAATATTTGCTGGTCTTGACCGACCACATTGAAATTGACCAGCAGAAGAAATTACCTTTTAGTCATTTGACATTACTGGTATAATGAAATGAACCTTAAAACACAACACAGCTAAATTTATAGTCTAAATAAACTTATGATAACTCTTCAAAAAATCTTTCTATTTTTAGATCAACAAAATATCTAAGAGGGGGTCCATAGGCTAAGCCTGTTCCCCAATCCAAAATTTTCTGAATAAAATATTGTTTAAAAAAAAAAAAATCAACAAAATATGTCAAAAATTGACTGTGTGTCAAAATTTTAAAGTGAAAGTAGAAATTTAATGGGGTTTAACATCCTACTGTTCTTCCCTAACTGAGCTAATTAAAGATAGTTAAAGTGAAAGCCTGTTATGGACTTTTGGTCTATGTCTAAAGCATTAGTTACAGAGAAAGAAAACTGCTGTAAAAAATATAATTGTTTTCAATAGATAGTATGAAACCAGGTATTAAGAAACCACATTTTATGATTAATAATTGTTGATTTATATTTTTTTATCTTAGAAATATATTTTATATGATCACTTATTGACTATTTTTGCCTGTCATTGTCTCCATATGCACCTTATGTCTGAGCCAAACAAATGAGTTGTTGTAGTTGTAGTATAATTTGGATTAATATCTGCTTTCGTCCAGCGTGACATCGCAGTTTGGTCAGTATTTAATAACAAAAATGGTCAACTAACGATGGTAATAAACCTGTAAATAGGGCACCCATCAAAGAGTTTGCCTGGCACATTTTTTATCTTATTTTGATATCTTTAATACAGGTCCGACATAAATTTAAACATATATTATGCAAGAGCTAGATCTAACTATTGCAGGTCTTTCCTTGGGCCTGAAATGTTATATAAACTATTAATTTAACATTTATTTACAAAACAAGATACTCGAAAATGGATTAGAACGGTTCACCATTTAAAAATTTAATTTAACAATGGGAAATGGAGGCGAAGTTTGAATATGTCAATGTCCTAGTTAACACAATGCACACTTCTTGTCAAAACTAAGAACAATGAAGAAATCTGAATGATATTTTTAATATTTTTTTAACATTATCTATAACAGCAAGAATAGTCAGCTTTGTATCCAAATCTCACAGTCATAATATATGTTTAATATTATTAAATTGAAAGTAAGACTGAGATAACATGATATAGGGTAAAATGTTCAAACACTGCATTGAAACTTCTACTTTTTTTTTGCCATAATGGTATGTTTCTTAATCTATTACTGCTTGGGTTTGTCACCCTTAATTATAGTATTAAATTATAGTATTATTCATCATTATATTGCTGTTGTCTGTCACACATGGATTACAAATAACAATTTCAACTTACATTTAAATTCTAAACATATATCTATATATTCCCAAGATCACACACAAGATGGAATTGTTGTAATTATCACTGTGTGTGTGACGCAGGAATGGAATTTTAGTCCAAGTATAATTTAGATCAATCAAAAAGCTTTAAATTTGTAGTTTTAAAAATGAAATGAGGTTTAACGTCCTACTTCTGCACCAACTCGGTTAATGTAATTGGGTGTACAGCCCAGAAGACGGCATTTCCGCCTCCTCTTTTAAATTTTAATTGTCAAGGTATTTTTTGCAAACATTCTAATGCATACACATCCCAAGTGTAGTATTAAAAGTCAAGAGTAAAATTGTGATTTGTATTACATGTGTTGGAGACAGTATATTTATTGTATATTTTACATAATTATTTATAATTTATCTGTACATTTTTCATCAACTGTGACTGTGTGAATAAACGAAAAAGTCATTTGACAAGTAAAAAAGTGATCCATTGATTTATTTGAGTACAATATTGTGCAAAGCATTAGATCTAACTTGAGATAGATAGTGCCAACATCAAAGGATAAACCTTTGAGTACAATGTGGTGCCAAGTTTGAGTTCTAACTTGAGATGGGATGGTGCCAGCATCAAAGGATAAACCTAGTTCTTGAGTTCACAAAGCATTCTCAGGCTTAATTAACAATTTACTTAAAATTGTTAGCCTTATTTTAATTAAAATATAGCCCTTTATAAATCTTTTGTTGTTTTAATGTATCAAATTCATCAATAAGAAACTATCTGCAAAAATTTGGTTTGCATGAAAGTTGAATAAATTCGTAACTGTAAAGTCTGAGAATACTTTGTGAACTTGCAGCTTTGTGTTCGAAACTCAAATTCCAATTGTCAGATGTAACATGCAAGGTCGGCCAAAAAAAAACATTGGTTATCGGTATTTCTTGAACAGAAAGTTGGCTGCTGTAATTGGAAGCATGTGGCGTGGTTCCTTCTGGTCAGTGGTGAAGGATTGACATTGTATAGAGGTTTCAAAAAAACAGATCTTCAAGATCCCTTAGCAGTTGGAATTCGGTGCAAGATTAGGCTGTAGTACCGCTATATGGACAAAATTAGGACATATGACCGTCTGCTTAGAGCAGAGGGATGTTAAAACACCCTCCCATTGCACACAGAACCACAAGTCAAGGACACTAAACCCCCATTTCATTCTGAATTGATCATGTTGTCTGGAAGCTGTGTTGGCTCGCTAAAACAAAGTGTCAGATTTCTCTAAAAAGAATGCATGCCAGCCTATTTAAGAAAGACAGATGGCATGCATTTTCCAACAGTCATATTTCATCAATTGCCTCTTTCACCGTCTGGCCAGAGAGAAATGGAGCTTAACATCCACTCGACACAAACTAGGTCACTTCAGGACCAACATGTTTGAATTTTATTTCAGTCGACACAAACTAGGTCATTTAAGGACTAACATTTTTGAATTATTTCATTAATTTGTTGAGCATAGGGGTCTTGAGCAGTGAAAGACAACTGGACAGGCAACCCCAATTGTCGGGTACCAGAGGAAAATCGAAACTAGACCATTAGACATATTGACATATCTGATCCAACACCTTAACCATTAGTCCAATCAAGCCCCCCAAAATTCTTTGAAATTTAACTGAAAGAAATTCAACACAAGCCCTTGGCTATGTATTAAATCTCTAAAGAACTAAAAATTATTCTGCTTTGGTCGAATCCTCGTACATACTACCAATTCCAATAAAGATAAAACTATATTTTACTATTTTTATTCTTTTGTTATCTAGAACTTTAAATATTACAGACAATATTGATTTGACTTTTGAAAACATTCAAAAAAGAAACTTGTACAAAAAAAACTGAATTTTTTACATACAATGAAATATGTTAAGTTTTAACACCAGAGTCAAATATGATTTATGATCTTATATACAATGGATGGTTCTTTTATCCATATTAGGACACGAAGATGAAGAAAAGCAAATTATTATATAACGCTTGGTTTCTGCGTAGAAAGAGTTTTTGTTTTACTAGTGGATAATTGTAATTTTAGATTTAATCGACTTCTTCCATTCGTGAGGCATCATCATCGTCACCTTCTAATGGAGGCATGTCCTCGGTACCGGCTTCCATACCAACATCACCTGATCCATCTTCATCCATATCAATACCTGAAAAATATCAAGCACCAACATTTTAAAACCAGACAACAGAAATGGTAATAATTTATTTTCAGGCTTGGTCTTTAGAAATAAGCAGGAGCCAAGCAGGCAACACTGAAATGACGTCTTGCATAGACAGATCATAACCTACAGCCCTCACAAACCTACCCAGGCTTACATTTGTTGTGATGACTTTAGACTTGCACAAAACTAAAGCCAATGTTAAGGGGGGAGGCTACCCGAAAAAAAATTTTTTTTAATTTTAAAGCTATTGAATTGAAAATGGTACAAGTAGTTAGAAAATGTAATAAACAAGAGAAAACTAACGTTAAAATAATAAAAAAAAAAATTGTTGCCATGGTAACGGATTTTTTTGGGAAAAAGTAAGGTATTCGTAGGTACATCATATCTCTGGAACTTATTAAGATATCTTCATCAAATTTGCAGGATATATACATAAATACCTACCACAGAATCAGACAGAAAGCAATTTGAGTTATCACTAATATTTCAAAAGTTATCAAAACATTTCTCCAAAGACAAAATATTATGGTGAGGCAAATTTTTTAAACACCATTTTCCAAAAAATTATAAAAGAATACAGAGAAAAACTCTCTGTCTGGTTTTAGGGTTATCATTAAAGAATAAGCAGTCCAAATATGAGACATTTACCTTTATTAGTGACAGAGATATGGTGTACCTAAGACTCGAAAAACTGAAAAACTCTAATCTGAGATAATTACATTTTAATTTGATGCCTTGAAAATTTGCATCACACATGACACTTTTTTAATCAAAATGCTCCAGCACCATACATGGGGCCTTCACCGTCAATCAATCTCTGTTGTGCTTGAGATTTAGCTATTTTAGATATAAGTCGGGATTCTTTTGTTGCCAAAAGAGCGCGTTTTTGTCCGACAGCAACACGGGTGTTGTCGAGACTTTGTCGAAGACTCTTACTTGAGCCACTTATGGGAATACCCATAACAGTAAGAAATGTTTCTTCGACTTTTAGGCCTTGATTGTATTCAGCTGAAGCAGTGGCAGCTGCAATTTCTATTCTATGTCTTGAAACAAAGTTTATTTTTGGACATTTACGCCAAACTTTGTTATGAAGACTTTCATTTGTGTTTTGTGTTTTTCCTAGTAAACACTTTTGTAAAAGTTCTGTGCCACCAAGGCGCTGATAAACGGTTGAGACTTCTTCTCCTACTTTTCTATTCAGAGGTGTTCCCACATTACCAATGTGGGGCTCTGGAGTATCACCCTTGGCAATAGCCCTGTTGTAAAAGCACCATGAGGTATCTCCCACAGGGCACCTACTGTGATGCGGATCCGTATCCGTTGACACAGCGTGAAAAAAACTTGCGAAAACCGCATTCTGCATTGCTTTTATGTCGCCTAAGTTTGATCTTATAGCTTTTCCGTAATAAATAGTTAGTTTGTTTATGGTGCCCAATGTCAGTTGACCATAACCTTTGCCCCCCAGTATTTTCCCAGACTTTTTTCCATCAGTGCTCAGTTTGCGTAGAGCAGTTCCCATACGTTTGGTTATGTGGTTTACGCACTCTTCTTTTTTTATAGGGTGCTGTTCTCCATACGGGTTTAACTCCAGAAGAGCCATAAATGTTTTGGCATCACCGTCACTAATCAAATTCACATACCTAAAACCATGCTTCGCCTGGGAGCGGGACCACAAAACTTTTGCAGCCTCTACTTCCATGGCATTTGAAGAACCATTGAAATTAATGTTACATTTTACTTTATGATCTTCGTACCAAGTAAAAAATTCTTGGGAATCCGAACCAAATCTATTTTTGGCATACACACATTCGTGGCAAAAAACTGATACCACATGAAAATCTATAACAAGTCCGGTAAAAACATCGATGACGAAACCGATCCCATATAATGAGGAGTGTCCGCGAGTGAGCCATGTCCCATCAAAACTGACTGAGATGTCCATTACGCCTTCAATGTCTAATTCATTATTTAAATCAAAATAAACTTTTCTTAGTATGCATGCGGCATTTGCAAAAAAACCTTCTTTAATGTGTTCCGCAACCGCGGATATTTCTTTCACATGGTTCATATAAGATTTATGATGCATGCTTGGCATTCCCAAAAGCCGCGAAAGACGTACAAGTCCAGCATACCCCACCCCCATGTCCAATGTCGCAAAAACAAGTGATCTATTTATAATAAAAGCTGTTCTCGAACTTGAAGAATTCCCTAATCGCTGACTTGAATATGTTGCATTTACAACATAACCACATGAGCGGCATTGTGTATACAAATACACAACAAGTCCTAATTTTTTATTTATGACACAGACTTGTAAATTTTCATTATTGCATTCAGGGCATTTCAATCCTTTTACTAATTCATTTAGCATTGACTCCTGCACAAATATAAAACTAAATTTATTCTTATTTTCTTCATTATCAAAATCTTCTTCATTATCCGAGTCAATTCCTAGATCATACAAAATTTGTTTATAGTCAGTTAATTTACGTTTAGAAGCTGATAAAGGTACATCAGTAGGCCTATTGATAATAAATTCTTCATTTGTATTTATAGATAAATCAGCAAGGGGTTCAGAGTTATTATTAGATTTATTTATTTGATCAGTTTCTATAATCCCAATACCGTTAGGTCTATCACACGAATTAGGGGTCAGTTCAGGGTCAGTTTTACTATGAATAGTAGTAGTATTACTATTGCTAGAGGTGGCAACACAAATTGATGTATTATTAATTGATGCTTTGTTTTCTCTTGCAATAGCTAATTGTTTAGCCCTCCTACACTTTCCAGGTCCACAACCTTTTGTTTTTCGGGGCATTTTTCATTCAAGAATAATGATATAAATTAGATTTAGTGAGCGATAATCACAAAAATATTTTAGCAGTCGACATAACATAACGGTAGTGGGATCGTAGACGCGATTATCAAATATAATGTTTATAATAACGATTAAGACCGACTAACTGTGGCTACTCGCCGTTGCCATAGTACCGTAACCTCGCTTTGGAATTATCGACCTACGCGTGCGCGAATGCCGTCTGACCCTAATTATACATGCAAAACTCCGCCTTTTTATCTAAATAAGGCAGAATAGATGACGGACTTTACCGAATATTGACGGAAACCGAATCAATATTTTAAGATAATTTTACTCCCATCAGGCGCAGCGCGAAGACCGCTTTCCGGCAATATATAACAACATGGCCGACCACCGTGGGAAAGTTACGTAATTAACGTACAAAGTAAGCGAATTTTGGACCTTTTTGTGACTAATTTTAAATTATAACAGTTGAAACCTTTACAGAATTCCTTTTTTTTTGATAGAAATAAATAAAATTTAGACTATAACGAATTTGTATCTGCTTAAAAACAGTTTATAAAGGCTAAAAAATGTGAAATGTCAAATTGGTTAATTTTGACAAAAATCGGTAATTTTCGCCCCGCCTCACCCCTTAAGTGTTAATTCTATTCCATTCCCCATTCAACATGAATTGTAACTGAACCTTTCCAAGAAAATCTCATTTACATGATTCTATGACCATGCAACTACAACCGCTACAGTTCATGGACAGTCACACCATTACTTCACCAGCGCGAGAGGCTAAGAGGCTAATGTTCGAGCTAGTACAATATTATATAGTACAATAAGAGAAAAATGGGGCTTAACGTCTCCTCGACACAAATTTACGGACCAACACATTGTTTTGATTTTATTTTTATAATTTGCTTGCACTAAGCATCTTTAGCAGTGGCAGGAACCCACAGGAGCTGGAGAATATTCATGAGTTTGGACAGACGACCCTGTGCCAGCGGACTCAATGACAGACCTTATGATACAGAGCATGCACCTGCAAACTATTCACCCATCCAACTCCTCACAGTACAGTAAATCAATTCTACTTACCTAAACCTAGTTTGACCATTCTGTGTATTCTGTTAGCATGAGACGTGGGATCTTCAAGCGTGAATCCAGAAGCCAATAGAGAAGTTTCAAATAACAGTAAACATAAGTCCTTTACACTTTTATCGTTTTTATCAGCATCAGCTTTTTCTTTTAATGTTTTGATAATGGGATGATCGGGGTTAATTTCTAAATGTTTCTTGGCGGCCATGTATCCCATGGTGCTCGTGTCTCGTAGTGCCTGTGCCTTCATGATTCGTTCCATGTTTGCGGACCATCCATATTGACTGGTTACAATACAACAAGGTGAGGATACCAAACGATTTGACACAACAACCTGTAGAAATAGAAATCATACATTTTAAAATTTCAATCTCTAAAACCTTGTTGAAAGTTAAGTTATGCCTAGTTCTTAGGAAGTACATAAAACGAATGTCCACAATGTACTCATCACCAGAACATTCAGACCTTGACTGGGATTGCAACTCTTAAACATACAAAGCAATATTACAATCTTGGCCAATTATATTTGAAGAGCAAGACAACATCTAACATCTACAGTACAGTCAACAAAATCCTGAAATAATGTTAGAACAAGTTTTTCTATATACCTTTTCAACCTTCTTGTCAAGAATTTCTTTGATAACTTTGCATAAACCTTCGAAGTTGGCCTTGGCTTCTTCAAATCGTTTCTTTTCCTCCTCATCTTCTGGTAGTTCAAGACCTTCCTTTGTGACACAGACCAGTGTTTTACCATCATATTCTTTCAATTGTTGAATAGCGTACTCGTCAATGGGATCTATCATGTAAATAACCTCGAATCCCCTCTTTCGTACTCGTTCAACAAAGGCAGAGTTTTGTACGGCATCCTTGGTCTCACCTGAAAAATCAACATTCATTTTTTAAGTATATTAATTTGAGCGATATTTAAATCTCTCGCCAACTAAAATATTGCAAAAATAGAATCTCGGAAAGAAATAGTCCAAAAATAGTTAATTCTGTTCAGTATAGACATCCGCTACAAAATATTCCCCGTACACCCAAGCTACAGCATACTAGAATTTTCAATATAACTTTTATTTGCACACCAATGTTAACTTGTCACTTGTCCCCATCTGAAGGACTATGGGGCTGTTCCTTGCAATCACTGTCTTACACCATTTATAAAGTGAGCCCACACCAGAAAATCTTGAGAAACATTCACAGTAATAAGCAGAATCTAGTGACCTCCAGGTTAGCGAGTCAGCAGTACCTGAAAGTATATTTTTAATTCAAGGATGAAGATACTTACCAGTGATATAGTAGATGGATTTTTGATTTTCTTTCATTCTAGAGACGTATTCTTTCAGAGAGGTCATTTCATCACCTGAGCTTGAAGTGTAATAACGTAATAAATCAGACAACTTCTTTCTGTTTGTGGAATCTTCATGGATACCAAGCTGTAATATAAAAATAATTTGATATGATTCTTCAAATTTTAAAGAAACTGAGTGGATAACATTTAAAGTTGATGGAAAATAAACAAATTCTGGGCCAAAATTGGAGGGAGCAAAGGGAGATAACTTGCTTTTTACCTCAGAATAAGACTAAAACAACCACTTCATCTGAATTGGTTACCCACACTATCACCCACTTTTTTGTGTCAAATTGTTGGCTCTTGAATCTTTAACCAGTGTTTGGGTTTGCATCTTCTGTCAGGTTTTAGTAAATAGCCAACAAAACTGACTTCATACCATACAGATATATTACTGTGCGACCATGATAAACACAACCGCCTTCTTAACTGATCTGTTCAATGTATTCCTAATGAAGACCAGACTTAACTCTGAAATCTCTCACTATAGTTATTGAGATGAAAGGTAAAGAAAAATATGTTTTAAATCTCACAACCTACCTTCAAGTTCTTGCTGAATTGTTCGTAGAATTTCTTGAAATTATCTTGATCTGCAGAGATATCGTCAAAGAGTTCCATGGCTTTTTTCACCAGATTTTTACGAATAACTTTCAGGATTTTACTCTGTTGTAACATTTCACGAGAAATATTTAGAGGTAAATCCTCAGAGTCTACAACACCACGGATAAAGTTCAAATATTCGGGAATAATTTCATCACAGTTGTCCATAATAAAAACACGTCGTACGTATAATTTTATGTTATTCTTCTTTTTCTTGTTCTCGAACATATCGAAGGGAGCTCGTTTAGGTAGATATAACAGAGCACGGAACTCAAGTTGACCTTCAACTGAGAAATGCTGAAAAACAGAAAATTCAAAATCAATGAAAATTAAATGGGGGTTTAACATCCTACTGTTTTGCTGTGATGTATGGGCTATGAAGGAAATTTTGCCAAGACAGGTGCCCCTACTCTGTTTCCCGTACCATCTTAATGACCATAAAAGTGTCCCTTGGTTCTATGTCCCAAACCACAGGAAAAGTAGTGAGCTGAAATCATACAATGCAGTCAATTCAACGGATTTTCTTTCAAAACCAGGTTTACTTAGATTAAACAAGCAACCCTAATACTGGTCACACACAAGCTGGGAATTTGAAACCACGTAACTTAAATCAACAAGGCCACTCAGCGACCTGACGATCCAAAAACAAAGATGCTACAAAGAGTAGATACCTTAACAGCTAAATGATCTTCCCAATCATTGGTCAATGATTTGTAAAATTCTGCGTATTCTTCTTGAGTAATATCGTCTGGGTTCCTGGTCCACAAAGGTTTAGTTTTGTTCAATTCTTCATCTTCGGTATATTTTTCCTTAATTTTCTTCTTTTTCTTGTCTTTGCCAGCTTTCTCCTCATCGTCTTCATCTAAATCTTCTACTTTTGGTTTATCTTCTTCATTCTAAAAATGAACAAGACACCAATTGTCACCAATATCAATAATGTATTCAACTTTTGCTTTATCATCCTATTCAAATAGGTACTGGAATTGTACTTTATTCTACTTTTGCTTTTCGTTTCCTACTTTCAGTTTATCAGGAAGATCGTCTTCATTTATTATCTGGTCCAAATTGATATTGGCCGTTTCAATGCAGCGGAAGCTTATGACACATTCTATCGGCATAAAAATGTTAGTCCTAAAAAATTTTTGGACCAATCAGGACATTTTCTCACCTTTTCTTCTTCATCTTTGTCCTCTTCCTTTTTTTCTTCCTCTTCTTCGTCATCACTGACTTCCTTTTCTCGTTCCTTCTCTACTAATAATGTGATTGGATAGCCGATAAACTGACTGTGTTTCTTAATCACCTCTTTAATTCTACGTTCTTCTAAATATTCAGCCTGATCTTCCTTTAAGTGGAGAGTAATTTTTGTTCCACGGGTCACCTCACTACCTGTAAACAATAATTAATTAATTATTAAAGTGGCTAAATACCTATATCTGTGTCCACTTAAGCAAAGGAACTCTTCAAGGATTGAAGTAAAGGTTGCACTTGGTCGCCCCCAAACTCCTAATAAAGAGAGATAGGTGAATGGGGTTTAATGTCCACTCGACACAAACTAGTTCATTTCGGGACTAATATGGTTTCATCTTATTCCAATAATTCGCTTGTGGATAGGGGTCTTTATCGGGAGGAAACCGGAGGACCCAGAGAAAACCCACGAGGTTGGACAGGCAATCCTAATAAACAATACCAGTACAAGAAAAAGCTAAAAATATTCTGCATCTTTTATCTACTTCATCCTAAAAATATTTTAAATTTCGGTTTCCATAAATAATGCCATAGTTTACTTACTGTCAACATGTTTAACAGTGAAAGATCCACCAGCACAGGATTCCCATAAATAGGCTTCATCATCGTTATTCTTCGACAAGACAACAACTTTATCGGCTACCAGGTAGGCGGAGTAGAAACCCACACCAAATTGACCAATCATAGAAATATCAGCACCAGCTTGAAGAGCTTCCATGAAGGCCTTGGTTCCAGATTTGGCAATGGTACCCAAGTTGTTGACCAAATCGGCCTTGGTCATACCAATTCCAGTATCTATAAGTGTTAGAGTCTTGTTGTCTCTGTCAGGAATGATGCGGATTTTAAGATCTTTACCGCTGTCCAGCTTTGATGGATCTGTTAATCCTTCGTATCGGATTTTATCCAGGGCATCAGAAGAATTGGAGATCAATTCTCGGAGGAAAATCTCTTTGTTGGAATAAAATGTGTTGATGATCAAGCTCATCAACTGAGCGATTTCAGCTTGGAAAGCGAAGGTCTCCACCTCTCCCTCATCTCCCGCTGTCGGGGGCTGGTTCTCCGGCATCTGAAAATAATCAAACATAAATTGTAAAGGCTGGGCCAATAGAGGGGGTTTCAGGTCATGTGACTTTAGAGATATCTGACACCCACTTATGAGTAGGACGTCACTCCGTTATGACCAAAAAGCACTTATTTTGGTGCCCAGTCACACATTGACTGTATATAGATAGAGCATTTAGACTACGGTACATTATTCTGCCTCTTTCTAAAATTAACTGAAAAAATCACGAAAGTGTCAGGGGGTTCGGGGGAATGACTTTGTAATATTTCAGAAATTTAAGTTACAAGACTGACAAGAGAAACAAGTTATCTTTACCTAGAAAAAAGATACTTCTTAGAAGGGGCAACATTAATATTACTTTCACTTTCGTTCCATTCAACAAGTCAAGCATGTGATAAGGATATGAACGTTTGAATTCGATCATGATCAAACATGAAATTTATTCGAGAACAAATTGACTAGGCCAATGAATTATCAATAACCTATAATTACATATTTTTGTATTACAAAAAACTTTTGTCTTAGTAATAAATGTGATCAATGTAGAATAGAATAATCGAGAACTGCCGCAACCGGTTACGGCTCAAGAACTTCCATGATTTCGATTCGGGAACATTCCCTGTATGTAAATAATCAATACGTGATTTTTGTCGCATAGAATAAATTAACAATGTCAAGGGGCACGATTCCTGGCGCAAGCTAAAGATGATCTGAAAAGCGAGGAAGATTTGTCTTTAAAATTGTATTTTCTAGCAGACGACGCATTATAAATTGAAGCCATGCCCGTCTCATTACTACACCCTACACAAAGCACGTGTCTAGTAAAGCAGAGTCGAATAAAACAAAATCAAACCATACAAAAAGGCAGAATTTTCCAAAACTTCCAAAAACTAAAGATCATAGGTTGTGGTAAATATTGGTTTCATTTTGATCTGGAATCAATACATACCTTGTAAAAATTTAAGTTTTTAGTTGTTAGTCGCTGTTGCAAATGTTCTCAAAAGCCGCTTGTCTGAGGAGAGAAAGAGCGTAGGTATCAATTTAATAAGACGGTGTAGCGGAACTATTTTTGGAATAAAATTAAACAAAAGCAATATCACAAATAATATGAACAACTTTTCCCAATGCACGCATCCGTGGAAATTTACGCGGTCGCTCTCGATTTGCAAATTACTTCGATGTCAGAAATTCTCCCGAATTTATAGACCGAACTATTTCCAGAAGGAGGAGTGAGCCGCTATAAAATAAGAGTAATTAGTTCCTTCCAGAACATTCTCCGGATGTGACGTCAGTTCTAGAACCCTCTTGTCAGTAGTCCTCGTTGTCAAGTCGTTTTATATTGGAAAGTCAACCTCTGTAAAAGATTGGATAACCACAACTACAATGCGGGATTCCCATTCAATATCATTGCCTGCTTTCAACCGGGAAGGTTGAGGATCATTTGGGGTAACACAACATATTTGGGATTCAGCAGATGAAGAATATGCCACTTTGTTTTATTGCTTGAGACACTTTCCAATCTATACACAATATAACACACTATTTTATTATAAAAATAACATTTTAGTTCAATCTAAAAATAAAATCCGTTTATTTCACCCTGGGAGATCCTACCGCTCTGAATAAGTCAAATTCCGGGGGTGTTTCTCCGAAATAGCTACGAACTACAAGTCGAGATTTTGTTTTCGGGGTGAATGAACTATATATTGTCATAATTAATTGCATGTGTATTCATATTCTTCGATCCTTTGCTGTAGTAAGTTGCGACATGTAACTTCTCGAATTATCCAGTTAATACTGGGGCCTGTTTCACGAAATTTTAACTTAAGATAAAATCCAAATTTTAGTACATACTTAAATCTGATTGGCTAAGCGCTAAAATCAATCTAATATTATCCAATCGTATTACTAAAATCGGATTTTATCTTAGTTAAAATTTCGTGAAACAGGCCCCTGGTCTATATATAGGGAATTAAAGATTTGTTGTCGCCTTAATTAATAATTATTCTGATCATAACAGTCCTAAATTAATATAATGTGATATGTAGCCATTTTTATTCTTTTTAAGGGGATTCTTTATGCGAGTAGGCCTATGTTTAATATAGATAAATTCGAACACAGTGCGCTAGACAAAAACAAAATGTAGGTCTTCATTTTTCGAGAATCTAAATACTTAATACCTATATATCCCCGTACAATCAAAGGTTAGAAATTAATCTTGGTTCGCTTGTAGAGTGTGGGAGGGTCACCCCCAAAAATCTAGCGCGATGGGGAGTGTGGGAGGGTCGCCCCCATAAAAAAATTGTAAAGTTTCAATCTTTTGTAAACATTGTTTTGACACATTTTACGGGGTTAAAACTAAAACATCAGAACAACATTGTTGAAAATAAATAGGAGTTCGTGCCTACTATGTAAAAATTTTTGGGTCCAAATATATTAATACCCCCCCCCCCCGCCATATGTGACGCCCATGGTTAGGGCCATGCAGGGAGTAGGCTATTTTATAATTAATTACAGGGTGTTTCATTCGTTTAGTTGTATTACATTACTATTAGGCCTATTATATAATTAGCCTGTAACTCTATCAATCAAAAGATCTGATATTGAATCTGTTCAGACGTTATACCCTTATAAGGATATGGCATCCATCGATATACAATATACAATAGTTAATTAGATTAATTAACGATTGATTGATAGACAATAAGACATTGAAAGATCTCATGATGTTCATACGTCACCCCATCTGTAATACCCTTTCTAAGGTTTACAGCCATTATACTGTACACACAACAGCTAGATTGATTAATGATCATTTATTTGATAGACACCAAATCCCATTATCAATTGTTTCGCATTATCAATTCGCATTGTCGTCTTTACTTGTCAAAGCATGTTTTGTGGGCAGTATTTATAGTCATATTAACGAAACACCGGATATGCGTGTGTACACAGAATATAGATTTATTGCATCGACACGCCCTTTGAGGATACCAAGGATATAAACAAACATGTGTCAACTCATAGCATGGTGACCTATCGCCCTATCATTCACTTTTTTATATACAAAACAATTAATTAACATCAAATGAATATTCTTCGTAGCCTAGGCCTATATACTCATCCACCACCCCATAAATCACATATACAATCATGTCCTCTATACACATTAGGGAAGTCGTGGCGGCTTGTAGTGTAGGGGATCACGGTGGTTAAGTGGGCAGGATGCTGGCTCGCTAGCTAGGAGGTCGGGTGTTCGCTCCCTACATTGGCCGAGAAACTTCATCCCGATTTTCCTCTTATCAGTGATGTAGAATTGAGGGCCAAACAGGGACAGTTGTCTAATCGTTTGGACGGGACGAAATCAGGTCCAGTGGACACATTGGCGGACACGTAAACGATCCCTTGGCAGTTGGAATTCGATATAAGAGTAGGGTGTAGCACACTGTATGGCGTTTGCCCGTCTTCATTAGCCCAGTCGGAGCAGAAATGAAATGGGAGTTCAACGCCCTACTCGGCTAATGAAAACTGCAGCATAAACCAAACAGTAAGACGTTAAACCCAATTTCATTTCGGCTCGCTAGCCTGGAAGTCTGGCAATATATCAGACACTTGTTAAAGTGTCAAACGAACGGACTTCAACAAAGCCCACCCCCCACCCCCGTAAGCGCCAAAGCAGCGAGACTTTACGGATGGTATTGGGGATACAGTGACGCTCCGAAATGCTGTCTGAACTAGGTAATTACATTTCAAGTTAGTTTCAATATCAACAAATCGCTGCCCGTTAGGGGTCTGTAGTAGAGGGAGGAATCAGGAGAAAACCCACGATGTTGGACAGATGGACAAGCGGAAAATCTAAACCACATCACTAGACTCAATAACAGACCTTACGATCTAAAGCGTACTAAACCATTCGTTCGCCTCCACTCCCCTAAAGACAAGCAGTGGTCATTACTCTTGCATTTTATACTGGGTTTGCGATTTCTATAGGTTATAAAACAAAACGTTCCCATAAAACATCATATTATATAAAACCAACGTATAAATTTATTCTGTGACAACTACATAAGATTAGATAAGATTTAATGCATCAAAACGTCAATTAAGGACAGAATGCCTACATATAACTTAGACATAGTCATATACATCTAATAATACGTATTACATATACAACTCAATACATTTAAGGGCCCCATACACGATCCAACGTGTTGGATCAAACATGTTGGATTAAACATGTTTGATGGATATTTGATCGTGTATGTGTAAATTTGATGGCCAAAAATGTTTGACGTCAAATGTTTGATGGATCTGATTTCTGTTGATATTTTTCGTCAAACAGTCAAACATGTTTTCAGAAGCAGCCGGATAGATAATATCGACTGAAAACATCCTCACATGTTGGACAAACAAGTTTGATGAAGCCCATACACGATCCAACATGTTTGACGAACAAACTAATGTTTGACAAACAAGTTTGAACGTGTATGGGCAACGTCAAGCTTTCAAACATGTTTGATCCAACATGTTTTATCAAACATGTTGGATCGTGTATGGGCCCTATAATACAAACAGTATACATACAAGGGGTTAGGGGTTTCAGTTAGATGTAGTCTCTTATCAAAAGCCTAAAACACATATAAAGCCACTGCCTTGACAATCAATTTTGGCGGTGTAAAGAGATTAAGAAAATTGTAAGAAATCTAAGTATTTGCCGAGAAGGCTGGGTGTAAATGGGCTTAACGTATTTCTTCATACTTGCTAGCAAAGCATAAAATGTATGAATGGCACTTACAAGACAGCGTATATAAGTAATAGTGTATTAGTTTACTATAGTGTTACATCACTTATATAGGGTTGATTGACGGATTGTCAAAAGTTTACATTCTTTATCCGTTAACAACGAACACCTGGGCCTTGTTTCTCGAAATCTTAACATATTTCAATTTTGATTGGCTAAGCACTAAAGTCAATCTAATATTATCCAATCAATTTACCAAAATTTGGAATTTATTTTAGTTAAAATTTCGTGAAACAGGACCCAGGAACGTTTCTGACTAAAATCGTAACTTAAGATAATGCGTTTCAGGGCTATTTGTAACAAGGGACTCGAAGAACGCGGCCACAAGTCATGCCAAACGGTGACGCTCTATTCTTATCTGGAGAGCATGCACAATAAATACTATGTAGACTTGAATAACCGGACACCAGAGATTGTCATTCAGTTGAGACTTCTTGCGCATTTCGCTGAACATAACAGATGAGAAATTACAGTGAAAACAGAAACGATTGAATGTAAATCCGTTTATATACATTTATGTATGATTGCGTCCGTTGCGACCTATTTTGTCTATTTCTAGGTCCCAATTATTAGCGATTTAGCAACTTTAAAGTAATGTATTGATACTGCAATTGATATTGATTTTTCTTGATGTCTTGCTCGAAACATGTAACTACAGCTACACTACCCCGCACAGACATGCATTTCTATGAAATCATCAATTTCATGTCTCCAGTCCAATATGCACATTCCATTAATGAATGGTACGTCTGCTACGTCAACATCTAATGATGACGCTACACCCGTATTTCAAATAGATTGAATTACAACTATACATTTCTATAAAATGGAAAATAATCAGAGCAGAGTTTAAAAACTCTGGCGACCAGTCGAGCATCTTTTATCGAGGCACGGCAATGACGTCATATTGTTCTGGTTGCATTGTTACTCCCGTCTGCTTTCCTTCCAAAGATGGCGTTTTGTGTCCGTCCGGAACTTTAAACTGGTAGCGTGGCAACAGATTGGCAGCAAACAGGAATAGTTCCATGTAGCTAAGAGATTCTCCCATGCATGCTCTTACACCTGTAATACAAAACATGATTGCATTTTCTTATATACCTGGACGTATTTTGAATTTATTTATGCATTTATCCCCGTAAGCAAAGAAGAACATGCTGGTTAGCTATGCCCATTCCCCAGAGAGACACGTGGTCGAATTATCTGCCTATGATAATTATGATGTTTTTAGCGATCAATCAAAAAAAGAAAGCGAGTGGACGAAGGGAAGTAGGCTAATTCGTATTTTGCTGAAGCTCAGATCGGCGAATCTTTGTTGTAAACTTTGTAAAAATACCTTAGGACATCTTGGTGAGTGTATGTCACTTCTTTGATATTAAATTTCTTGAAAATGTTCTCATAATCGAACGCACAAGCTACTGCAATGTGGTGAACATCAACATACATTGGTGTGTAATCTTTTTTGTTTTGATTGGTTCGTAGAAACACCCTACGTGACCAATGAAATTACCAAGGGTGGATAATTTGACTATATGTCTCTGCTGTGAATGGACCCACACCGACTGCGGATACGGAGGATGAAAGATCCCTTGACAATTTGAATTCGAAACAAGAGTTGACCGTAGTGGCACTGCCAGGGCAAAATTATACCACACTGTGTAAGCCCATCTTCATTAGCCCGCCTAAAACTTATTTCATTTCTTTTGTCTGCCATGGACACTATTATTCAAAATTAGAAAATACGCCTGGTCATCTATTTTGTACAAGTTAATATGAATGGTATTATTCAACTCATTGGGGCCGATTGGTTAAAGTGTGCGTGTTAGATCATAAGGCCTGACATGGAACATTGAGTCCAGTCACTCCAGTGGCTTGGTTTCGAATCTTTGCTCGTCTGTGACAAGGAACAGGGATTTCCCGGGTACTCCGATTTGCTCCCACAGCAAAATACCCCTACGTTATATAGACCTCTCTCTCTCTCTCGCTCTCTCTCTCTCTCCCTTTCTCTCTCCCTCTCCCCCCCCCCCATCACTTTTTCTCTCACCTCCTCCAAACGGCATAAACGCCTTGTGTTTGACCATTTTACCATCAGGACCAATCCATCGATCCGGATTAAATTCTTGCGGATTGTCCCAATAATCTGTATCAAAATGAGCTGATTTAATGTGGAACAGGACCATGGTATCCTTCTCCAGGGTGTAACCGTTTATCTTGAATTCCTCACTTACAGCACGTGGTGGGGTGGTGGGTGCTGAAAATACACACATATATTGTTAATAAAAAACCTGGAGACTGGGTACTTTTATTAAAGGTTTTGACCGGAACTTGAGGGATTGGCGATTTCATTTCAAGCGGGAGAGAGAGATGGGTGGAGTGGTGGGCGCTGAAGAAAAATACTATTAATAAAAACCTGGAGACTGAGTACTTTTATTAAAGTTTTTGACCGGAACTTGAGGGATTGGCGATTCCATTCCAAGCGAGAGAGAGAGATGGAGAAAGAGAGAGAGAGAGGGGGTAACGTCCACTGAACACTAGCAACTAGGACATTTAGGGAATAACATATGGTTCAATTTTATTTCAATAATTCGCACAGACGACCCGGAGAAAACCCCACGAGATTGGACACTACCAGGTCATTTAGGGAATAACATATCGTTCAATTTTATTTCCATAATTCGCTCAGAGAACCCGGGAAAACCAACCCAACGAGATTGAACAAGCCCTAACCTTACGTCTTGTAGCACACAAGTCTTTGGGATCCTGAATGAATTACAGACCTTCTGACCCAAACCCCCATCTCCAAAAGGATCATCAGATCAAAATGGTCTAATTCTGTGCAGTTTTGTCCGAGTAAATTTATATTTTACCTATACAAACTACGCGAAGTACTTCATTGAGGAATGCCGTAAGATAGACCAGATCAACTTTATCTGTTAGATTAACCAGCCGTCCATCCCCGGCTACCTGCAAAACATAAAAAAAAACTGAATCTGATTTAACGTCCTACTGTTAGATTATTATGAAGACGCGACGAATAGAATTTGTCTGGATATCAAAACTATGGCCGATACTTCAATTTCGAGTTCAAATTATCAAGTGCACGCCACCTTCGTCCCAGACCGTTGACAAGTAGAAACCACGATGAAAAATCCTGACGTACATGTAGGTCTTCTTTCTCGCCTACTCGGGATCGAGCCTATACTGCTCGGCCTGTCCACTAGACATGCTATACTGATATGTTTGGTTCACCAGGATTGAAGTAAGAAATATATCACCATTTTGAATAGATGCTGGGTTAATGAGGACGGGCATACGCTATATATACATAGTGCTATGAGGGAACTTTGCCCGGACAGCGGCACTATATAATAATATACTGCCTACTCATATCGAAATGTCACGGGTTCATTTACGTACATGACAATGCGTACATGGGACTTCGGTTTATCGCTTACTTCCCATCCCAACGACTACAGGGTGACCCTTGGTGGAGCCTTTGGCTTTACCGGCGTGATTCCCCCCTGTCAGTGATGCAGAAGGAGGGTCTGTCAAGGGCAGCTGCCTAGTCGTTCGGATGGGACGAAAAACCGAGGTCCCGTGTACACATTGGAGTGCACGTAAAATATCCCTTGGCAGTTGGAATTCGATATAAGAGTAGGCCGTAGCGCCGCTGCCCGGGCAAAATTTCCCTTATAGCACACTGTATGGCGTATGCCCGTCTTCGATTAGCCCAGGTTAGGTGCATAATAGTAGGACGTTAAACCCCATGTCATTTATTCATTCATTCATTTCTTTGGCTTTATTCGAAGAATGTTGGTGGTGGGGTCCAGTGCCTGGTTTTAAGATTCGACACATTTAACTCAAGTTATTTATAGACTGACCTCCATGATATTCTGGTAACACCTCTCTTGTATCTCAGGGTAACGTATCCAGTATAACATCACCCATCGTAGAGAGGTCGCAGTTGTTTCTGATCCAGCTAAAAATAGATCTACTGTTACCCGAAACACGTCTTTCTCACTCACTAAAAAAAAACAAAATACATCTTTAAAATTTTAAACCTTAATCAAATACGTCGTGTCGGCCTATCTTACAGGAGCATCTCAGATTGTATCAATCTGATGAAAAACAGATCTATATTTCGTTTTGTTTTTTATCATTTCGATGGCCTACACCACATCAAGATCTGGTCGGTTATACTGAAAAGGCGCCTCAGGGGTCATACGAGCAGCTTTTGATCCTATGACAGGAGGAAGCCATCATGGTCTCTACATTTCATTTTCACTAAACGCCAACAGAAGTCTTGTTGAGCTGAGCGACTAGGAATCCACAAGCTAATGCCCACCGCCGATTTCGTCCTGATCGCGAGATGTAAAAAGGGTTTGGGGCACGGGATTGTTGAGACGCCATGATCCTACTCCTTGTCACGTACAATCGGAATATCAAAACCACATCAGATGACTCAATGACAGACCTTATGACACAGCGCGCACGTTCTAACCACTCGGCCATCCACGTACCCCCCCCCCCCCCGAATTCGTTATAAAGACAGGTGTCATACATACCTTTAAATGCCTCGGTTTCATCTTGACAAACTTTCAGATACATATCAATAAAATCACGTGTTAATGCTGGATCAAAACTCTGGCGATGTTCTTCAATCTTTTTTAAAACAAATTTCTGGATTTCTTGATCATTATCAATCATTTTCTGGGCCTTAAAATACAGCGATGTAATAAAAATGCTATCAAAATATAGTCACATTTATCCATTCAAACAGGTCTATAGGTCTAAAGACGGGTCCGACTCTGTTCAAACAAATTGAGGACGACATTAAAGCGCTGGTGTTGGTCGATTTTCCAGTGTGGTTTCCCTATAAGTTAGTGGTGCAGCACTATATAAAACACTGGTGATTTGGGAATTAGGCATTCTGCGCACATAGATCCACCTACTTCATGCTTCGAGAATAGATCTCTGCTCTAAATGGCTGCCATATCAAAAATACTACTGTTTTGTAATGCGGTTCTACTCTGCTTCACATCTTCTATAATACTCTGTCAGTGTTATCAAAAGGAAGCAGAATAAAAAACCGTTTAACAAAATTCTCGAAGTATACTTAGTGTTCCCAAGTGAAGCCAAGTGTAAGAGACAGACCAATTTTAATATGGGCATTAGAACGTGCCCGTCGTCATTAGTCAGGTTGATGAAGAGCAGAAGAACAACAGAAGAACGCTAAACCCCATTCCATTCACTCAAATGTTTCAATTGATGAATTTTCGAAAATCGAAAAAATCGTGAAAAATCCAATAGAGTCTCGACTGTCGGAGATGTTAAACGTGACCCTCATATGTAACTATCTTAGAGATAGAGAAAAAACTTGTATAAACGTAATCTCCTCATCGAAACATATTAGTTTCGTGAAATAATTGAAAATTTTATACCGGTTTGTTCCTATGTAATTTGGCCATGACTGGGGAAAAGTTCGCTTGACCGAAGACATCGCCATTTTTAAACAGGAAATCTAGATGCTCCAGCTGGAGATTAAACTCAGATTCGAACCTGAAATACTATGAAATGAAATGAAACGGGGTTTAATGTCCTACTGTTCTACCCCGAATGAAATACTATTCGGTTCGTTTTTATAGTTCAAAATTTCGTTTTATTTGTCTTTACTAAACTATGATCTGGAAAAGTTGTTATCATTGATGTGTTACGAATGGTGTGAGGTATTAGCCAATGAAACGGTCTGTTACGACGAGCTTCAGGCGTGTTTTGCACGGACCTGTGGGTAATCCACTAGCAACATCAATGCTGATTGATTAATCAAATGTTTGACATCATAGGGTTAAAAGCCACTCGTATGAACTCTGACATGACCTGTCACAACAACCGGTCAGATATTCGTGTAGTTTAGGCCATCGAAAATATACAAAACGAAACGAAATAAAGATCTGTATTTTAATCAGATTGGATTAATGTTAAACCACCTACCGGTTTGTTGCTCCGTAATTTGGCGATAAATGGGAAGAAGTTCTCTGGAACGGCAACTCCAGCATTCTTAAACAGGAAATCAAGGTGATCCAAGAGAAGATTAAACTCGGGATCGTTATGATCGAACCTGGAATTATTAAATATGAAAATGAACTCGCCTTGTGTCGAGCACGGTTTAAGAATATTGAGTGACCTTGTACCAAGATTAATTCAAGAATATGGAGAGAGAGAGAGAGAGAGAGAGAGAGAGAGAGAGATTGAGAGTGGGGTTTAACGTCCACTCGACACAAGCTAGGTTATTTCAGGACTAACATATGGTTTAATTTCATTTCAATAATTCGCTTGTGCGTAGGGGTCTTTGGCAGTGGGGGGGGGGGCGGATAACTCGGAGAAAACCTACGAGTTTTGCGAGCGACCCTCCTCCATGCCATGTATAACCGGGGATTCGAAACCATGGCAATTGACTCAATGAAAGGCTTTATGATACAGCTCGCACATGCTAACAAATAAGTCATCAGCGCCCCCGCCGGTGCTGAGTGGTGGGGGGGGGGTTAAAAAGCTATGGGGGTCTGGGGCCATGATTTTCAAAAGTGGCTCTGCCACTGGTCCAGGGATGTAGCCAGGAGTTGCTGAGTAGTTGTAATAAAAAGTATGGCGAGCGTAGCGAGGCCAAAAATTTTTGGGAGGGGGGAGTGGTCTTTTATGAAAATTCAACATGTGATGTTGTACTTTAATATAATATAATGCACAAAAAAAGGATCCTACCCCCCCC
The DNA here is from genome assembly GCA_917208275.1 of Patella pellucida. Lineage (NCBI taxonomy): Eukaryota > Metazoa > Mollusca > Gastropoda > Patellidae > Patella > Patella pellucida. Next base: position 14,927,098 of record OU795040.1, on the reverse strand, counting down.
CCCCATAAATTTTATGTTATTTTTAGCAAAATTGGGATGGCCATGATTTTCATACCCCCCCGTGGCTCCGCCACTGCCCCCCCCCCCAAAAAAAAAATTTTTAAAGGACCTAAGTCCGTAACGAAAAATCCTCCAAAATCTTCGACATCGAAAACACGAATTATTGGTCAATTTAAAGCAACATTGATGGTGTAAACGTACCGAGAAAAGATGAGCTACCATAATATAGAGAGACCCGAGGGGCGAGGCTAGACACATTGCATTGTATCACGCGGCATATGTAGATTGGAATAACCAGGCGCTAAAAGTTTGCACTGGATTGAAACTAATTGGCTTATTTCGCCAAATATAACTGATTTGAAAATGGAGTAAAAACGGAAACCATTGAATGTAAATCAGTTCCTATACATTCCTATTACAGTATTATATGCGTTGCAACCCACATTTGTGAATTTCTAGGTCCCAAATGTTAGCGATTTAGCTCCTTTAATAAAATGGACTACTCACCTTGTACCGAACACGATGGTACATATAATATTGGCTACAGCTTTAGCTAAGAACTGTTTCGGGTCAAAAGCTCGTCCTTTCATTGTGTCAATTTGTTCAGCCATAATCATACACTCCTCCTGAATCCTTTCTTCCAGACTTTTCTTTCCAACCCCAAAATCTCTTAAAGTCACCAATGTAAATCTTCTCATGTTCTTCCATGTTTCTCCATTGCTCCAGAAGACACCTGAAAAAATTACGATCGCACGTTACTAATGTAGGACCGAAAAAGATCCATATGCTAAAGCAGTAATGTGCAGTGGAGAAGGTTAAGAAACTTATGTGTTAATGACTAGGGGAGGGGTCAAGTTGCAAATGTAGTAATTGACCGTGGAACAATCCAGATACTAATGTAGTAATGGACCGTGGGGTGGTCAATATGTTAATATGCTAATGTAGTAATGAACCCTGGATCGGGTAAAGATACTAATACTTAATGAACCGTGGGATGGTCAACATGTTGATGTAGTAATGAACCGTGGAATGGCCAGCATATAGTAATGGACTGTGGGATAGTCGACATGCTAATGTAGTAATGAAGCGTAGATGGTCAACAAGCTAAGGTAGTAGTGGACTTTGGGATGTAATGAACAGTGGATTGGCCAAAATGTAGTAATGGACTGTGGGATGGCTACTACTAATGTAATAATGAACCGTGGGTGGTCAACACGCTGATGTAGTAATGGGCATAGGTAGGAGATGGTGAACAAGGTTCGTTCAATGTCAAGGTTTCCGTGCAGATCAACATGTCACAACCTCTGATTGAACGCTTCTGTACACGTGTCTCTAGATAACGTAGCTATAAGTTCAGGAATTGTGAAGTCCAAATGATGTAAAACTTGCTTTTAATTTTAACATAACTGACCTTTTCTATTGAAGAGTTTATCGATGATATACAACCAGTTGGGTCTGTTAGCTACACAGTGTCCTTGATCTATCAAAACCTCTCTGATAGTCTTGTATCCACAGACAACCACCATCTTCATCGAACCAACAGAATACATAACAACATCACCATACTTCGCACGATGTCTCAAAAATACCTTCCATGGATCGACTACTCCAGCTAATTGGGGCATATTACCCACAATGGGGAACGCAAACGGCCCCGGGGGATACTTGATGTGTCGTCTGCTGAATTGTCGATATGCCCAGTAGATTCCCAGGAAAGAAGCACCAAACACAAGAGCTGTTCGCAAATTAGCTTGCTGTTTGATATCGCTCGTATCCAAATGAAAGTTCTTCAAACTAATGTCCAACGCTGGCATCTTCATTTAAATCTTATTTCGTATTATTTTATAATACTAAATTTTATCAACTGAAAAAAAAATGTTCATAAATCGTTTGGATTGTGCGTATGATAAGCATTCCGACGCCTTACGTGAGAACTATTTCAAGGTGGCCCACAAAAGAGGGGGTCACTGTTTTTCTTGAGTCAGTTATTCTGCCAGTTATTGAATGAGACGAAAAACCGACGTCAATCGGTATTTGGTGCGCACGTTAAATAACCCAAATCATTTGGGGTCCCAGGACACCACAGTGTAGGCTACCTCTAGTTCAGTTCAGAGCTGAACTAAGGCTACCTCCATCAACTTTACCTGAATTTTATACACTTGCACAGCGTGGTTTCCCATTTACAGTGGTGACGGACGGAGGGCCTGACGGGGTCAGCTGTGTAGTCGTTCGGATGGGACAAAAGCCGAAGTCCTGTGTACACATTGACGTGCACGTAAAAGATCTCTTGACAGTTAATTCGATATAAGAGTAGGTCGTTGTTGGTAAAATTTCCGTCATAGTTCACTGTTTAGCGTCTGCTCGTCTTCATTAGAGCATGCAGTCGAATATGAACAGTCGGATGTTAAACCCAATTTCATTTCATTTATACACTGGCGCAGTCTACTTATAAACTATCGTTTTTGAGAAGTGGTATAGGACTATCGGGTGTTCCAGAAAAACGAGGCCAGCTTTGTAGTAGTTCGGATGGGACAAAAGCCGAGGTCCTGTGTACACATTGACGTGCACGTAAAAGATCTCTTGACAGTTAATTCGATATAAGAGTAGGCCGTTGTGCCACTATCCGGGTAAAATTTCCGTCATAGTTCTCTGTTTGGCGTCTGCTCGTCTTCATTAGCCCAGTCGAATAGGAACAGTAGGATGTTAAACCCAATTTCATTTCATTTATACACTGGCAGTCTACTTATAAACTATCGTTTTTAAGAAGTGGTATAGGACTATCAGGTTCCAGAAAAACGTAATAAACATACCTTAACTTGAACATAACACCCGTCGTTGACAGGAGCAAAGTAGGCCTACTAGTGAGAATGTTTGAAGCTTTTCACTTTCGTCAGCCTGTTCTGCTTTTTTACTTCACCATCAATAATATGTCAGATGTACTGTTGCTGTCAGTGTGTGTGTGTGTTAACACTGGCACGCTGTGTTGTTATGAGTTCTATATAATATTTGCCGTCCTATATAGTGACCTATATATTTGTACAGTTGTTGATCTATAGTGAATGAATACGTATGCAGAAGTGACGTGTTATCTCTTTATTTACCCTGGTTGGAACCCTGGTGACTCGATGACTAAGAGGTCGGATCGATAGATCGAAGTATCCTTGTCAGTGGTGCAGGAACAGTTGCCTGGACCGGTCCCGTAGCCACGCGGATGGGGCTAGGGGGGAGGGGGCTTCCCCCCCCTAATATTTCGCCAACAAAAATGATTTCTTAGGAGCATTCTTAGCTGGCCACATCCTCAGCCCCCCCCCCCCCTCATAAAATAATTATGTAGTCCCCCCTCCCCCAAATTTTATAAGCTGGCTACGGTCCCGGAACTCTGGTCCTGCTTGGCGTGGACATAGAAGAACCAGTGACTGTTGGAATATGATATAAGAGTAGGTCTTAACGCCCGCTGTGCAGGCAAAATGCCCGTCTTCATTATCACAGTCGGTACTTTAAAGCCCATTTCATTTCACATGCAGACAGGGACAAGCAACCGGGATCGAACATTTTTTAAAGATACATTATCTCTAGAGTCATTTTAGCGTATTTCTGGTAATTAAAGTTCACTTGTCTAAAACTGGATTCAAACGAGAGCCTCGGGCATAAAGACCCGTGAAGGCGGCTTATAGTTTTTAATTCACTAACTTTTCAATTTGTCTAAAAACATGGATTGAAAGAATTCCGTTCTAACCCTAACCATGCCATACCAACATTCAGCAGAGAGTCACCATTTTTTTTCTTCTACTTTACGATTAAGTTACAGCTGATTGTTGTGGTGGTTTTTTTTTATTAATTTATACCAACAATTAAAAAAAAACAATTGCTGGGTATATCTCCGAGCCCCTCTATAGGCACCGGGCTCCTGGGCAAGTGACATATATATTTTTTAAAATACATTTTAACAACATTATAGATCGTATACAGAGTACATATTACCAGAATACATTTTAACTTTAACAGTTCACAAAATACATTTCACTGAATACTTTTTTAAGAATACATTTTAACAGATTAAATTTTACGGAATACATTTTACCGAATACTTTTCTTAGAATTTTTTAGACATACATTTTAACGGAATACATGTTTTAGAATACATTAAACTGAATACATTTTAACAGAATATATATACATTTTACGGAATACATTTTTACTAATTATATACATTTTTTAAGAATATATTTTAATAACATACATTTTACAGAATACATTTAACGGAATACATTTTACAGAATATAATTTAACGGAATACATTTTAACAACATAGGCCTACATTTTAACAACATAGGCCTACATTTTAACAACATAGGCCTACATTTTACAGAATACATTTAACGGAATAGATTTGACAGAATATACGTTTTTAAGAGTATACATTTTTGGGAATATACTTTAACAACATACACTTTACAGAATACATTTTACGGAAGACAATTTACAGAATATACATTTTACGGAAAATAATGAATGAATGAATGAAATGTGGTTTAACGTCCTACGCTTCTGCAACTAATTGAAGACGAGCATACGCAATACAGTGGTCTATGAGGGAAATTTTGCCCGGGCAGCAACTGAATTCCAACTGCCAAGGGATCTTTTACGTGCACGTCAATGTATACACCCGGACGACTAGGCAACTGTCCTTGTTATGCCCTCAATCTGCATCACTGACAAGGGGAAAACCACGCCGGAAAATCGAGATGAACTTTCTCGGCCAATGCAGGGATCGAACACCCGACCTCCAGGCTAGCGAGCCAGCACCTTACCCACTTAGACACGTGATCCCCTTACGGAATATACAATTTACGGAATACATTTTACAGAATATATAATTTACGGAAGACATTTTACAAATATACATTTTACAGAATATACATTTTTAAGAATATATTTTAACAACATACATTTTACAGAATAAATCTTACGGAAGACATTTTCAGAATATACATTTAACGGAATACATTTTACGGAATAAATCTTACGGAAGACATTTTACAGAATATACATTTAACGGAATACATTTTACGGAATAAATCTTACGGAAGACATTTTACAGAATATACATTTAACGGAATACATTTTACGGAATAAATCTTACGGAAGACATTTTACAGAATATAGCCTACATTTAACGGAATACATTTTACGGAATACATTTTAATAATGCAGGCTAAGATGGGTAAAAATAAAACAAATAAGAATATGATAAAATGAAATGGGGTTTAACGTCCTACTCTTCTGCACCTAACCTGGGCTAATTGAAGGCTGGCATACGCCATACAGTGGGCTATGAGGGAAATTTTGCCCGGGTAAAATAAAACAAATAAGAATATGATAAAATAGATAAAATAAAAGAGCACAAGTTTGGATAATATCAATCTTTAAAAAGCCTGGAATTTTTATGTTTAAAAATGGTGAAGGTCATGTGATCGTAAGTATAGCCTGTTTTTGTCTTCTGTTGTAAATACAGCAGATGAGCGTCACAGAAGGAAACATACTTACAGGTATCAACTTGAGCTATATTAAGAAGTTCGCGCAGCTTTTCGGTAATTTTCTGAAACGAATTATAAGGTAAAAATGTACGTCTTCATTATAGGATTTGGTCTAAAAATGAAGGTCAACTGCACAGAGAGAGAGAGGGAGAGAGAGGAGGAGGGGGGAGATGGAGTTTAACGTCCCCTCGACAGAAACTAGATCATTTCGGGAGTAACATATATGGTATAATTTTATTTCAATAATTCGCTTGCGCGTAGGGGTATTTACCAGTGGGAGGAAACTGGGTGATTTGAAGAAAACCCCACGAGGTTGGACAGGCGACCCTACTCCTTGCCACGTACAACCGGGGAATCGAAACCCTGCCAGTTGACTCAATGGTAGACCTTATAATACAACGCGCACGTGCTAACCACTCAGCCATCCAACACCCGGATCAATGTGAAGACTGTTAAAAGACGGTTGACACATGGTGTTTGGTCTCGATGACACATAAAACAGGATACACTGTTAAAATTATATGTATAGTTACAGTTATAATTATAGTAAAAATACAGTACAGGATTTGTAATATTACATGGTTTGTTAACTTACATTTAAAACGATGTAGACCCATAAGAATACAAGGCTTATGTAAAATTACATCAAATTAAATGTAGTAGTACAACCATATATGTCAGTTTACATCACGTGAGTTGTATATTAACAGAAATCCCGCTGGAAATATTATTTTTTTTAAAAATTGTAAATTTACCAACAATTAGTGATCATATAGGTTATTTCCCCCTGTGACCACATGTCGAATATTATACAAAATATTTACTGTTCTGTCAACCAGTTTAGTTCATTTTAGAGAAATAGGTTATTCAAAATATGAATGCAACGAACTTGCTAATAAAGACAGGCATGTGCCATACATTGAGCTGTGTGGGGCATTTTGCTTGGACGTTGTCATGTCACCGACCCTTACTATTATAAGGAGCAGAACAGTGGCACATTAAATCCCATTTCACTTATCTTTACAATATCGAATGTTGTTTTACATGCTCGGCTGAAAGTTCCGCAAAAGTTTCTGCGTTCTCCAGGATCGAACCTAGGAATAATTAGCCAAGCGGAGACAAACACATTCCTTTGAATAATGTTACCTTGGCAAATTACATAATATGTAATTCTACAATAGTTCTGAGGTATCATTACATAAACTCTGTCAAAACACACAATATGTTTTGCTTTAAATGTTATTGTACAAATTTATGTAAATTAACATCACTGTAATTTTACATGTACTCCATTTACAGGTATGTAAATTTACCTTGGATGTATTAGCTAGAGGTACATTTACATTATAGACTGTGAAATAACATGCAATGTTAAAATACAGCTATAACGATGGCAATATTTTTGCCAGTTTAAACGAGGTAAAAATACATAAAACTTTTAACAGTGTAGTTATAACATAGTATTAAGGTCGCTGGCCGCCATTCGCATTTTTCGGAAAATATATATACATGTATATGGAGGGGGATCCTCGCCAAAACTCTCAATTTGTGAAAATACATTTGTCGATTTGTGAAAGTACATTTGTTAATTTGTCAAAATACAAAGTACATTTGTCGATTTGTGAAAGTACATTTGTTAATTTGTCAAAATGCAAAACACTTTTGTCGAACCTACAAAGTACAAATTTTGAAATAACACAGCTTAACTTTATAGTTTCAAGAGATGTAATTTCAACATTTGCAGTTTCAACATTTGTAGTTTCAACTGTTGTATTAACGACACTTGCATTAACGATCCTTGCATTAGCAAGCCATGCATTAGCGAACTATGACCATATTTGAGTTGATGTATGGTATGGAAGCCTATTGCGGCCATTTCAGAATCTCGACTTCTCGCCGCGGGCATAAATTCGCCTGTGGCCCAGATTTGACAGTCTAAAACATTCACGTGGTGGTGTTTTGTATACGCGAACATGGGAATGTGGTCGTATATTGCCCTCGACCCCGTCCGTCCGTCCGCCCGTCTGTCAATCAGTCCATCCGTCGTCCGCAATTTCTTGTGAACACTCTACAGACTACATTTATCATTTGATTGTTTTAAATTGAAATATGATGCTTATATTAGTGAGATGAAGAAGCCTTTTTAATTTCAATAACTTCCGTTCATTTCTTCTGGAGTTATGGCCATTGTTTCACGTTGTTGCATCTTGTGGACGCTACGGATGAAATGTGGGGGGTTGGGATGACCTAGTGGTCTAGAGTGCCGCGCTTCGACCTCTGGCTGACCGGTCACCCCTGGCTTGCGGCTTTGATTTCGAGCCCTAGTTTGAGCGTATGTGACATGGACATGGGGGAGCCTGCTCATCCTCGTGGGTTTCCTACGGACACTCCAGTTTCCTCCCACTGCTAAAGACCCCTACGCGCAAGCGAACAATTGAAATAAAATTAAGCCATATGTTAGTCCCGAAATGACCTAGTTGTGTTGAGTGAACGTTAAACCCCATTTATCTTTCTCTCTCTCTAAGTCTCTCTCTCTCTCTCTCCCTCACTCTCTCTCTCTCTCTCTCTCTCTCTCTCTCTCTCTCTCTCTCTCTCTCTCTCTCTCTCCCTTTCTCTCGTATGAAATGTATATGCATTATTTAAATTAGCAAAACAAAGACTCCTATTGAATTTCAGCAACTTCCGTTATAGATATCAGCGTGATGGGCGAACATACATACATACATAGGCTACATACAAAAACACACCTAAAGGTAAAGGGTCTTTATCAGTAGGAGGAAACTGAAGGACAAAGAGAAAATGGACAGTCGATCTATCCCTTGTCACGTACAAGCGGCGAATCGATACCGCGCCAGTTGATTCAATGACAGTCCTTATGATCAATTGCGAACGCGTTAACCATTATTCTCCAACTGAGCTAACGAAAGCTTATAATGTACGTCATGCAGTGTGCTACGAGGGCCTACTCTTATTTCGAATTCCCACGGTAAAGGTTTCTTGTACGTGGACGTCAATGTATGCAAAAAATAGAAAGAGAGAGAGAGAGAGAGAGAGAGAGAGAGAGAGAGAGAGAGAAAGAGAGCGAGAGAGTGGTTCACCCCCTCGGTTGGACAGACGACCCTAATCATTGTCACGTTCAAGCAGCGAATCGAAACCAATGTTTACACGGGGCCCCGTTATTTTGTCCCATCCGCACGACTACACGTTATCCTCCGTCCTCCATGTACACAACGGAAAAGGGAAGATATGTCAAGATAAAATTCCGATGCAGTTCGATGAAGCTAGAGAGCAAACGGCCTACTCACTGAGCTACCGTAGCCACCACTTCATTTCGATTCCGGACAAGGAACCTAGTTTTTTTTTATCTATAACATTCGAACGGCTATGCGTTGTCCCTTGCCAGGCCTTCCACCCTATACCACTGACAAGCAGTTGACATCGTTATTTTTAATCCCATTTGATCGACTATACGTTGTCCCTTGTCAGACTCCCCAAACGAAAGTACTGACAAGACCAAGCATCAAAATATCCGATGAACGTTGTTGAAGCTGGAGAGCAAAGAAAGATTTGATTGAAGACTTAAAATCGATTACAGAATACAATACTATCTTTGCCAGAAGAGATTAAAATTATTTTGGACTATTTAATTGTCGAGATTCTGAAATGGCCGCAATAGGCTTCCATACAATACAATAACCCAAATATGGCCATAGTTCGCTAATGCATGGCTTGCTAATGCAAGGCTCGTTAATGCAAGTGTCGTTAATACAATTGTTGAAACAACAAATGTTGAAACTGCAAATGGTGGAATTACATCTAGAAAATACAAATGTTGAAATTACATATTATTATCTTGAAACTATAAAGTTAAGCTGTGTTATTTCAAAATTTGTACTTTGTAGGTTCGACAAATGTATTTTGCATTTTAACAAATTAACAAATGTACTTTCAGAAATCGACAAATGTACTTTCACAAATCGACAAAATGTACTTTGTATTTTGACAAGTTAACAAATGTACTTTCACAAATCGACAAATGTATTTTCACAAATTGAGAGTTTTGGCGAGGATCCCCCTCCATACATGTATAGCGGTTCGAGAGTGATGTTTAGAGACGGTGGTTGTCGCATAACCTGAAATATTTTGGATTATAGAAGCGTTTTCCTGTTATTTAATTCAAGTCCATGAAAACATCAACTCCAATTTGATCACCCGAATCCCATACAACTAATAAACCGTCAAGGGGTATGTTAGCCTCATACATCCCGCGAAAATTTTGAAAATTGAACTGCCATAATTTAGAAAAAAATAGGTAGTGCCAGTTGGTTTTGATGTTAGCTTTGTAACATCTTCTGCGGAGACAAATTTTAAAGGAGCGAAGTCCGTAACTCAATATCATCCAAAATCTTCGACAATGAAAACACGAATTATTTGTCAATTCAAAATAACATTGATGTTTTTATCTTACTGGGAAAAGATGGGCTCTTCTGATATCCAATATTTAAAACAAAGTTTAAAAAATACAATTGTTACACGAATCGTGTACCATAATGCGTTTCAGGACCATTTTTAACGAGGGACTTGAAGAACGAGGCTAGACGGTGACGCATATTCTTATATGGAGACATAGAACATGTAGACATGAATAACCAGACGCTTGAGATTTACTTTCGATTGAGACATCGGGCGTATTTCGCAGAACATAACCGGTTTGAAATTAGATTAAGGACGGAAATGATTGAATGTAAATCAGTTTATATACATTCATATTGCATTAGTATATGCGTTGTGATCCATTTGTGTCAATTTCTAGGACCCAACCAAATATTAGGGAATAAGCTCCTTTAAGTCTATATAAATTTGTAAATACTGAATGGATATTGAACCATTTCGGGCCGATATTCCCTTTAATATTTAACTTAACAAAATTATATTTTTTATGGACCACCTCCATTTTGCGAGACTTTAACAAAGGTAGGCCTATCTAGAATCGCGTGCAGGGGTCAGACCAAGATGGTCACTGGACATCTGATGCCAGACAGCGACGCTATGACCTTCTGTTATTTCTAATTCCGAGTGTCAAAGGTTATTTTACGTGCACGCCAATGTGTGCACGGGACTCGGTTTTCCTTACCACCCAAACGGCTAGATACAATCCTTGCCAGGACCTTCGTCCACCACTGACAAGGGGGAAACGCACCGAAAAATTCCTAGGAACTCGTGGTTACTGGTTAGCGAGTCAGAGTCAGAGTCTTACTGACTGATCCACCGCAGCTCTCCGTGTGTATAAAACAAGATTTGTTTAAAAAATACTTACCATGATATGCTTATAATCGTTCACCCCCATATTAGGCAAGGAAGCACACGTGACGGTCAGCAACTTTCGACCATTTATAAAATTGGAAAGGAAACATTCCTAAAAAAAGGTAAACGTAATGATCAAAATACTAGAAATCTCTTCATTCCCGGGTTGTACGTGACAAGGAGTAGCGTCGCGTGTCCAACCTCGTGGGTTTTCTGCGGGTCATCCGGTTTCCTCCGACTGCTAAAGACCCCTATGCACAAGCATCATAGATGGATGATGTGACTCAAATAGAATCAATGGTGTTCTTCAGTTGGATTCTGCGACGTTAATCCCCATTTTATTTCATTTCCGCGACGATGAAATCGTCAGAATATTTTGCAAGAAGACCTAGTTTCTGACAAAATATCCAACCCTATGAAATTTTCGACTAAGACTGTCTTTATAGATGTCTCTGTATGGTGCATGTCCGTCTTCAATTAGCCCAGCAGGTTAGATGCAGAAGCGTAGGACGTTAAACCCAATTTCATTCATTCATTCCAGCATAAAATCCTTGCCTATTCTTACCTTGTATTGTGGAAAACCTATTTCTTCCACCCAGTCAGCCACATCTTTATAATTCCATTGGAGACATTCGGGTATATTGGCTTTACGATCAGCTTCAATGGATGCCCTGTTCATTAATCAAAATAAGTTAATTAAATGTCTGTTTAAAATTTATCTAACCAAAAGTTGTGCCTGGTATAGAGTTACTCCACTGTGGTTCCTTTTGTTATGCAAACCTTCTATGACGTTTTCCAATTATTTATCTGCAAATGACGTCATTTATTTGGCGGTGCGTATTGAAATTTTCTGATGCACCCTTCCATTTCTGAAATTTGTTTAGAGCAGGCGTTCAAAAGGAGTAAACTTCTTGACTAATTAAATTGTCAGCACGAATATATTCTTTGCCGTGTGTTGTAGTAAATTATAGGAAAGCTATATCATGGCTATATGGCTATATGGCAATGGTGTTATTTGGATAGGGTTTGACGTATCCTATTAGTGTATTACAATGCCACCTGCCACGTTCCCTTTTTGGAGCCATTGTGGGTTAGGCGGAGCAGTGTCTAGAATTTTATGTTTACATTATCGTAAATGCGGGAATAACACTACCCGGGCAAGATTTTCCCTGCATGGTGTATGCTCGTCTTCATTAGATCGGTTGGTGCCGAAAAGAAGGACATTAAAACCAATTTCATTTCATATTTCCTTTGAAGATTGTGTTTCGATCTTTTTCAATTATTTTACGTTGACGCCAACGTGTACACGTAACGTCGATTTTACGTAGCACCCGAACGTCTAGACGTTGCTAGCTTAATAATAATAATAATAATCGCGTCATTTTACAAGGGTAGCAAATTAGGCCTGAGGCCTTTCAGGCTCTATGCCACGTAGGCCTACAGCTGACAAAAGGAAATGAAATTGAAATGGGGTTTAGCGATGTTCTACTGTTCTTCTCCGAACTGGGCTAATGAAGACGGGCATACGCCAAACAATGTGCTAGGGGGGGGGGGAGATTTTTCCCGGACAGCGGCACTACGGCATACCTTTATATCGAATTCCAGCGGCCAGGGGATACTTTACGCGCACGCCAATGTGAACACGGGCCGGACCTCGTTTTTTTTGTCCGATCCGAACGACTGGACAGCTGTCCTCGTCAGGCCCTCCATCCTGCATCACTGACAAGGAAGAACCACACCGGAAAATCAATGCAGGGATCCAACATACAAACTCCAAGCTAGTGAGCCAGCGTCTTAACCACCGTGACCCCGCTGCCAAAAGGAACCCACGATGAAAAATCTCCGTGATTTTTTGGGGCAACATTTGGATCAACCCGAAAGTGATATTTGAATTTTATTTTTAAAGTTATGCATACCGTGTTTTTTTTCTTAAAGATTTAATTAGAATACGGGCTGTCAATGGCCCGGGGGCTGGCGAGGGCGGGGTACATGCAGGCCTGGAAATAACGGTTTTAGATGTACCTGACAAAATGTCAGACACTAATGAAATAGTAGGCCTACTTGACATTTTCAACTTTGTGCCGGGCATGTTGGCCTATTAATAATACCAATAAAAAAGACAAATCAATGACGGACAAAATGACAGACATCAGGGGTTTTATGCCTGACAAAGCCTGAATCTGTGCCTTACATTGTTGGTGACAGGTGCCTTATTTCTAGGCTTGGGTACATGGTTAAATCTTTCGGATGGGACGAAAAACCAAGCCTTCCAAGGTTTGCGCGCGTGCTTAGGTAAAAAATCGGGAATGGAATAACAGAAAATTGGACGAAACACCGGTATCTGAACAAAATTTATTCATGGCACATTGCATGGTGTAATGTCCGGCCTCCGCAAACATTAAACTTGTTGGTGCAGAAACATAGACCGTCATTAAAATTTATTTTGGTCCAGAAAAAGAGCGACTAATAGCTCAAGGGAAATAACTCGATTTAGTCGGACAGGTGTCCGCAGAGTTATCTTTCCAGAGGCGCTGATATCAAAGGCAATCCCGTCGGTCAAAACAATCCGTTTTATTATCAATTGAAATGACCTAAGACTGATGCGGTTTCGAGGGAAGAGAAAATAAATATGACTCATAGTCAATTTCAAGGAGTTATAAATTAAAAGGGATAAATGTTTCCTGTCGACATTTCGGTGAAGTGAAATATTGTGGACCCACAGAAGAAATTCGACTGTTAAAAGTGAACCTCTTTTACAGCATCCCGCTTCTGACTTCTCTTCTGTGTAGGTGTAGTGTTTCAGAAATTCAAGGCCAGGAACAACGTTATTGACTTTTTATATCACCAACAGCATGGCGCAGGCCGGAGTAGAAACAGAGCCAAAGTGTAAAAAATGTTGGCATTATTTTGACACGATGCAGAAATATTTTGTAGAGGTGGCACTATTTTTCTTCTTCTTGTCACGACACATGACACTTCCTCTCTTCCAGGAATATGTTTCAGAGGAAATCCACAAACAGCATCATGTAAAATTCCTGGAAATGGCTTTGGAAATGAACCAGGCGAATCTTAGCATGTCAATCAAAGAAGCAGAACATGACAGTGCGTTGTCCATTTTGGGACTTCAAATTGCAGAGGGTCTGCCGGCTGTTATAACTGTGGTTATTCTTGGTGCCGTGAGTGATAGAACGGGCCGTCGACGAATCATGCTGTGGTTGCCATGTTTGGGGAGTGTCTTGTATTGTTTGATTTACGTTCTTTTAATGTACACTGGATGGAATCTCGATGGATTGTTCATGGCTTCTGCGTTTAGGGGACTAAGTGGTAGTATGACAGCATTTTTAGCAGGTGCTACTTACTTCGGTATCAATTCAGTCAAACCCCACGAAAGAGTCTCACGCTTGGCCATCCAAGAATTTCTGAATGGAGGAGCGTATGCCATTGCTAATATCATGGTTGGGTTTTGGGTGAAGGACAGTGGATTTTTAGAGCCATATTGGTTTGCGTTGATCTGCAGCTTGATTGCTTTGTTGATCTCGTATTTCCTCATCCAGGAAATTCCACAAAGTCGAGATTCTCCAAACAGACGACGTGACACTGGAAATTGTCTGAAGGACACATTTACTCCCATAATGAAATATTTCAAGTGTGGGCAAAACAAGCCTTTAATCAAAATATGGCTGGCTACGTTGGCTTTTCAATCCTACGCACTTGTGCATATTGGACAAGAGAACACTATGGTTATGTTTTTGGGTGGTCAGAAATATTTACACCAAACTCATTTGGAAGTAACTGGATTAAGCGTATCAATAGGGGTGTTCCTTTCCGTCATTATGGTTGTAGCTGCCTTGGCGACGGCATTGACTCCAGCTCTGTTTAAAAGATTCCTCTCGGACACAACCATCATCATTATTGGTTTCCTGTCAAAAGGACTTGGAACTCTGTGGATTGCTGTTGTTCAAAATGAGACAGTTTTGTACTTTGGTAAGATTTTATTTTCTAGAATAACAGTTTGAGCTTTTTGTACGGTACCTGACAAAATGACAGTCCCTAATATGATAAATAAAATAATCTACCGGTACTTATGTAATATTTATGACTCACTGTCATTTGTTTGTTTATCTGGCGGGTACACTAGGGAGGTCCCGAAGGTGCAATTCGATATATAGGACTTGGTTGCTTAGGACGCTGAGTAAAATACATGTAGGCCTGGTGGCTTCGGTTATACTGCTTTTTCCGTTTCAGAGGTTATAGAGCGGCAATCCATCCGGCGCCAAGACATCCTGTATTGCCCTGATATTTTAAACTTTGTGCTAGACTTTAATTTTTGTGGTGACAGTTGCCTTATTTCTAGACTTACATGTAACTATGTATTAATATTGTACATATATGTATGAATATAATTTCATGTACCATACATGTATTTTGGCTTGCATACAATTTTACACTCATTGCCGCTGTAAGCAAGCTCATAAAATTCAATTGAAATGGTGTTTAATCCTTGAGAAATTGTCATTTAAATAATTACACACTACACACTGTATTCTACTTTACTTCATTGTGTCTGTCACTCACAATGTGACGACAGATACATGGTAGTAGAATTAACTATGCCAAAATTCTATTGTTATTTTTACTGGTAGCAGGCTATGTGAAGGACATTAGGACGTTTATTTCTTAAAGTCACAGTCAGTGACAAGAAACATGTACCGGTACATGACGACATGTGAAACAAAAGCAGGAGTTACCATACATGTACATGTATTAGGCAATACATCGCCCCTACATTACATGTAGGTAATATTGTCACTCCTTTCCAGATATAAATACATGTACATTCCAATGTAACATAATATCACATATTAATTTGTGACAATTCTAAGGAGGGCAACATGATGTTTAGCTTTAAAGGGGAATAACAATGACTGTGCACGTTTTAAAATTTTTTATTCATTACCCGGTACCTGATTTTTATTTAGTTTTCAAACATGCCTGCTTATTTAATTTAAGGTCAATAAAATTACATTTCATGTTTTACATTGTTCTAATTAATTTACATTAACAAGAAATCTGTAAAATGTTTATAAAAAAAACAGTAATACATGTAGTTTAAAATTCTCCTG
This sequence comes from Patella pellucida, assembly GCA_917208275.1. NCBI lineage: Eukaryota > Metazoa > Mollusca > Gastropoda > Patellidae > Patella > Patella pellucida. Next base: position 14,911,134 of record OU795040.1, on the reverse strand, counting down.
TAATTCTTGTCTTTGGATCACTTTACTAACCTGTGCACGCAGCATGCAAACCCGGAGAGTTACAAATTACCATTTCTTTTGTTAAAGTAAATTTACATAAACCAGACATCCCCTTTTTAAATTAACAAAAATCTTTTAAGGAGATGAATAAGTATACAATGTATGTGTATACATATAGTTATACTGTCTTGATTAAATAAAACCCTTCTTGACCTATATTCACTTATTCAAAAATAAAGAGAAATTTGATATTATTTCTTTAGAAATTCAAAATGTTACATGATATAAGCTTATGGAGTGAGAGAAATGGGGTTTAACGTTCCCTCGACACAAACTAGGGGATTTCAAACTAGGTGATTTTGGGACTTACATGTATCTATGATTCAATTTTATTTCAAGAATTAATTTGAGGGGTTTTAGCTGTTCGACTACTCGAAGAAAACCCACAAGGTTAGACAAGCGACCCTACTCCATGTCACATACATGTACAACTGGGGAACCAAAAACACTGGACACTGTCAGTGGAAGCATGCTTTAGTTTGATTTAAAATACAGATGTGACGTCATCCTTTGATGTTGGCGTACCATTATTTCAAATAATGTACGGGCAATTTGCCAATAGTACATTATTTCAATATAAGACTGGCGTGATGTTTTTCACTGTAAACGCACGTGCGGAGTCTGTATTTTAAGTAGTTTAATCGTCTCGGGGCTTAGACATTGCGTAATATATTGTAAAAACACTCGGACCTGACAGTCCTCTTGTTGTTACAATATATTATTTAATGTCTCGCCCTCGACCATTAAACCACACATAAATTAGACCATAAATGTACTTCTTTTTTTTATGGGTGCCACTGTTGCTCGATAAGAAAGGGGATGGTTCACTAACCAGGAGATCCCAGGATTCTGCAGCGAGGTTCCCCCTTGTCATTGGTTGGTCCAGGAGGAGGGTCTATCAAGGGATAGCGCCTGGCAGTTCGGATGAGGTGCTGTGTACACTTTAGTTTGAAGTGTACACGACTACATATAGCTGGAAACAATATCCTGGCAAAATTTCACCCATAGCACACTGTATAGAAATGACTACAAGGTGGGGGACTATGGCTAGATGTACATGTACATGTAAGAGCCAAAACTAAATGTTGTAAAGTTATTATACATAATAGAAAATACCTTACATGTATATACCTACTTGCATATGCAAAATACAAATAAAAACATGATACCGTGAATGTAAAAATCAAAATTTAATGTCAAGTTTGAAAAAATTCCACTTTTACTTTACAAACAATATAAATGACAATGTAGGCCAACCTACATTCACTTACATGCACACTTCAAGAAAACACCTTGACAATACCTATAGACTAACCTATTCACATACACTTCAATAAAGGAAACCAAGACAATTTACAGTTGTCTTGTAACATTTCGTGAGGTCACAGGTTGTAAGGTTACATGCAAAATTGTTGAAATAAATGCTCCCAAGGAGGAAAAATAACTCTCAATAAAATTGAGAAAGTGCAGCAACTGTTTAGGAAATTCTTTCAGATTTTCACACAAAGAATTCAAAATAAGTTTCTGTTATATATTTGAAGCTCTTGAGGTTTTACATTTTGCTGTCTCCCCTTTGTTGTGTCGTGGTCTATGCGATATTAGCGGAGTAGCACCATACTATGAACCAGAAACTGACTGATGTCATCGCAACCATCTTGAAATTGTGACATCGTATAAAAAGTCAATGTACAATTGTCCAAGGAACAAGTATGCCAAGTTTCATGTCGATCACTTGATCATACTTGAATTGGCCAATCGTTAGACATTTTTCAAGGAAAAGAACAACATAATGAGTAGCGCTTGGGATCCAGTTCTTGGACCAAGATTAACGTTTAAAATTCTTCAGCGTACACCGTACATGTATGGGCATGCACAAGCAGCACCAGACTGATGTGAAAATTGATCAACATTTGTGATGACAATATGACCACTGACCACTAGTGTTTGTAAGTGGTTACTAGTATATAAAATATCTTTTATTTTGTGATGTTTTTGTATACTTCTGAGATTTTATATTTATGTTTTTTTTCAGCTATTTTACTGTTGGCATTTGAACTTCTACCATTTCCAATGTTACGATCGCTGGTGTCACGTGATATAGCTCCCGCTGATCAAGGTAAAGTATATTTTATATATGTACATGTATGTATAAAAACATTGATTTTTTAAAGCATGATCATTCTCTTTTGATCGGGAAAATTATTTTCAATGTTGGAGGAGAAATGGCTAAAACTCTGTCATTCCCATGTAGATGCTAATCTGATAAAAACATCTGATAAAAGAGAGTGAGAGAAATGGGGTTTAATGTCCACCAGACCATTTCGGGACTAAGATATTGTTCAATTTCATTTCAATAATTCCCTTGCCCAAATACGGGTCTTTGGAATGTGGAGATCCAGGGAAAACCCATGAGGTTGGAATGGACAGGTGACCCTAATTTCTTACCATATTTATACAGATCACACCAGTTGACTCAATGACAGACCTTATGATCTAAAACACACTTGTCAGAGGGCCTGACAAGGTCAGGTGTTTAGTCATTTGGATGGGACAAAAAATAAGGTCTCATGTCATCCCTTAGACTGGTGGCCAGTCTTCTCCACACACCAAAAATTGGCCAGTCCTCTCCAAAAAAAAGGGCAAATAGAGCTTAAATCTCATCTAGTAGGTCAATCTGCATTATGTAGGTCGTGTGACGTCATGCACGTGATCATGACATATCTAACATCATGTGATAAAAATTGGGCAGCCTCAAACGTCAGCGACTTTCCCTAACCACACGGCGCAGTCATTATTGACCTGATACTCCTTTGGATCCTTATAACCAATAGCCGGTAAAACATTTGCAATCGCCTCGTCAATTTCCGCTAATTCGGACGTGATTCCACAATTACAACGGCGTGTGTGTGAAACTGCGATAATCAAGACTTTATTTACAAATTCATGTCACATGACTCAGGGCGTGCTTGATAACTGTCAATCATTCCAAATAAGGTAGGACGGAAAACGTGGCAAGAACGCCCATTTTATTGTGAAGTTCGCAAATTGTCCAGTCTCTGGTGCTGGTTACAGGTTTACTCAAAAAAAAATTATACAAATAGAAACGAAAGTGTTGGTTTACTAAAAATTAATACTTTTATATAAATCGAAATGTAAAATAAATAGACGAGACTGGGCCAGTTTAGTCATCTCTTGGTAGTTTGAATTCCAGCCGGTGCCCAGACAAAATTTCCCTAAAGGCACACCAGAGCCTCGTTTAACATGGTTACTAGGCGCCGCCGCCGCCGCACACTTGCCAAACTGTGTCGCCTACTGAGCCCAAAAGTTGAAGACTGGGCGGCAACATACATACGTTTTGAAAATCGCTGACATGGTTTTTCCCATTTTACCAAATCCTTAGGCGAGGCTCTGAGGCACACTGTATGGCGTATGCCAGTCATCATTAGCCCAGTAGGAGCAGAACAGTATACTTAATAGTAGGACATTAAACCAATTTCATTTCACATTGAAATGCTGTGATGTGTGTGTGTAGTATATTACTGGTAGTTATACATGTATTGCATGTTTGGTTAATATACAATGTATACATATTATACTGTGATCTGTTATATAAATAACTCATGTATATTGATTATATAAGCCAGGTGGATCATGTCAGAAACAGTAATCTGATCAGTAATGGCTGATTAAATTATTGATTTCTATCCTTTTCTTCCCAAGTGGAGAAAAATGTCTGGTGCATTGTTTTGATCATTAATAGTTTTAATATTTATTTTGTTTTATGTGTAGTTTAATGGTCGAGAGTGAGACATTAAGTAATATATTGATACTGCACGAGGTGATAGCCGAGTGTTGTTTCAATATATTACGTAATGTCTTTAGCTAGAGACCATTAAACAACATTAAACAAAAATATGTCACGCAAGTCCATTATTTCATCTACATGTAGTATCGATAATGTATGATTGGTAAATTGCCCGTATATTATTGAAAATAATGGTACGCCAACATCAAAGGATGACATGACATCTGTATTTTAACAATGTATTAAGTCTGTTGGCAACTAGCTTAGTTGTTTTCAAGCTAAGGTAACTATAGTAGTATGGACAGACAGCTGAAGTTTAGTATGGAATTTTCTCTGTATAATGAATCCTAGTAGTATGAGGCCATGTCTACAATATATTGTTTTTCACTGCTTGTCAAACTATTTTCTTGTGTATTTTTCAGGTAGTTTATTTGCCCTGATGCATTGTGGGGAGAGTTTGATATTTTTTCTCGGACCGTTGATGTTTACAGCAATATACGCTGGCACGTTACATTATTATAGAGCAACAGTGTTAATAGTTTCTATCGTACTATTAGTTTTACCAATATCGTTTACATTGTAAGTATAAATCTTATAGATATACAGTAGCAGGCAGGGGCGGATACAGGATATTTTGAAAGGGGGGGGGTACTTTGAGAGCGAAGCCCGAATTTTTTTGATAAGACTCCATATCTGCGATTTCCTGGCATCTCATCTTCAAATATTAAACACAACTCACAACCTATTGTACAAATTTTTTACACCTTTCTTGGAATTAGGGGCAGCGTGCGCTGAGTGCGCCCCCCCCCCCCTGGATCGGCGTCTGAGTAGGGAGGGTAATGGAACAGTATCTATTATATTCCTAGTTTCACCTGTATTATTTATCTGTAGATATATATACCTAATAGATATACATGTATCCAATAGAAAGGGTAATGGAACAGTGTTAATAGTATTTATTATATTATTAGTTTTATCTCTATCCTTTACACTGTAAGACTAACCTTAGTAGTGGCTCTGTTTACGCACAACAAACCCAACCCACTAAAACCACTCCTGACTTAAATTATTTTATTGCACTTTTTATGATCATTTACTTTGTTTGTCAACGTAAAATAGGTCACAAAACTTATTACCCTTTACTATGGCTATTTATTGAAACTGGTTAATCAAGACGAAAGCAGGGGGTTAGCATGTCTGGCTGTATCATAAAGTCTGTCATTGAGTCAACTGGCGTGGTTACGAATCTCCGGTTGTACATGACAACCTCGTGGGTTTTCTCTGTGTCCTCTGGTTTCCCCCCATTGCTAAAGACCCAAGACCCCCCTTACGCTCACCCGAATTATTGAAATACAATTAAACCATATTTTAGTCCCAAAATGACCTAGTTTGTGTCGAGTGGACGTTAAACCCCATTTCTCTCTCTCTAATAACCTTTGGTGAATTACCTTATATATATTATATAGATGGATATATTTTATTTTATCAGGGGATTGAAGTTCCTGGCATACAAGAAACCAGAAGATTATGAACCCATGGAAGAATCTCAGGCCGAAAGCAACATAGGATGTGAACAGCGTCTTGAAACACGAGAACCATCCGAATTCTCTAGTCTTGCAAACGAACCAATATCATTTATTCAACTTGGTGCCAACAGTACCAGCACAGCCTAATCACAGCCTTTCATGTTTTTTGTCGTTAATGTTTAAACTTATAAATTCAAGTCTGGAAATAACGGTTTTAGATGTACCGGACAAAATGTAAGGCACTAATGGAAATAGTACCTGACATTTTCATGTATTAATAAAATCAATAAGAAAGACAAATCGGTGCCGGACAAAATGACAGACACCAGTGGTTTTTGTACCTGACAAAGCCTAGATCTGTGCTGGACATTGTCAGTGACAGGTGCCTTATTTCCAGGCTTGTAACATAAAATACCGTGGTGGTCACATCAAATGCTTATTCCAGTTTTCTGAGTCATTCTTCAAATTATCTATAAAATAACTTAGTGGTCACATTAAATACTGAATCCAATATTCTTAATCATTATTCATATGCTATTCAAATATTAAATTCAATTGAAATGGTCAATTTATGAACATGTTTTGATTGAGACTTTTGAAAAATGCACTTCTTTCGAATCAGTATATTTTCCTGGATCTTGTTTAAACATTAGTTGATTTTAATAATACTTTATTTGGGTGCATTATATTCAATTGTCATCAAATAATAATACATATATACTAAAAGACCTTTCAAATATACTTGAATAATTTTTCAAATTGACTTTGAGTAACAAATACTAAAAAAGTATTTGAACAGCCTTGAATAAATATTCAATGGAAATATTGAAATATTTGTGTGAGCACTCATATACCAAATTTGATGTACAATTATATGTACATTCATTGCATTCAAAATTGAAATTAAATTGTAATTTATTAATTTAAGTATCAAAAATCGAATGTAAAAAGAGGACATGGTAATAATCTACTATTCTTGAAAAGTTTGAGTATGATATTAATATTATATTAATTCTGCTCGGCTGGCTTAATCTTTTACAACGAACCTCAGTATCAATCCTAAAGTTTTAGCGCCATGAACTGTTTTAGTATAAAGCAAAATCCATCGATTAAACTTGATATTATTACTCATATGTATCCAAATGTATTGGCGACATAGATTGTCATAAAACAAAATCCATCTGTTAGACTGGATTGATATCTGGGAATATATGTTACTTATTATTCAGCTCTCCTGTGAGATTAGCGTGTAAATATCAAAATCTAGATATATGGGCATGTTATCAAAGTAATTTTTAGAATTTTTATTTCTAAATCCAAAAGGCACCAAAACTACTTACATTTCACATTAGTCATAAAATCATGGTTACATTTTTTCTTGCATTCATTTTACATGAATTTCAGGCTCAGTTTTGAATACTATCAAAATGGTACAGCGACATTCTACAGGGTACATATTCTACGTATCTTAGGCTGATTCTCTGTGGTCATCTATCCAGCATTGGTGAAGAATCCTGTCCACCAATAATCACAGATTACGTGCAGAAAGTGCATGGTCTGTATGATTCGGTTGTACTTGACCGAATCTAGTCATTAAATGACCAAAGCATTTTAAATTTTACAAATAATGACATTTTTACGGCATAATGTATTTTATTAACGTTTATTATAATACTTAAAAGAAATGGCTGTCTAGTCTCTAGCCATTGAATAAAATAATATTGTGGATTTGTTTTGATTTGGCGAGTCATTGAATGGTTTGATGGCACACCTAGATCAAGCAATTGTTGGAAAATATTTATCTTTTGAAAATCTATTGGAATCAGAAGTGAAGCCAATTTGAAAAATATATGTGCTAGAGTATGTTTATTTAACGTCTGCTTCCACTGAAATAATATCGCAGACAAAATAAAATTTAAAACAAACCAGTCAATTATACACTTGTACCCATGGTAACAGAACATCAAAGGGGAATAATTCAATTTTTTTATCAAAGCAATTTGAATCTCCTGTGATATTCTAACAGTATTATATAGAATCTGAAGATTTTTATTGATTTCTATAAATGCATTCCTTTCATAGTCTGTACATTTTATAAATATATAATTATAATTTACAGTGGCATGCAGTGACTGAGGTGACGGTTCCGGGCATCTATTTCAGGAGAAAATCTGATCATAGAGTGAAATTATAATTACTACAGCCGTTAACCTTGTTTTAAGCGTTGCCTTATTTAATTTGAAAATGGATGAATTATAGGAAGAAATAATGATATCTGACAAAGGTATGCAATCAAGGACATGAGCCCGAACATGACACTGTAACCAGAGCATCATTTTAATCCTGTGTATCTAGCACAAATTTCTTTCACAAGATACTCAAGATTAAATGATACCCAGGTTATAGTGTTACCAAACCGCTGCAAGTCTAGATTTTGCAGGTCACTGATGAATTATAAGTGTGTATTATCAATGTAGCAGATACATCCAGTTATTAGTCTAAAACTTGGCTTTCAAAATGTTTAATGCTTGATAAAAAATGTGTGGTGTTTCTGAAGAAAATGTTTTGTGTTTGTTTAAAAATGTTTGATGTTTGATAAAAAAATTTGTGCATGTTAAAATATGTTTGGTGTAAGTTTACAATATGTATGTGAAATTTGGTATGTGAAGTTTTGTTTTGTATTCACTGCCTTTTGTATATGTACCTGTATATATATATTAATATTATATGTTTTTAAGTTTTATCTATAAATATATTGATTATATATAATCGTAAAAGAAAACGTTTCAGACTTGATTGGAACAATATTTTGATTACAGAGGAAACTTAGATTTCAGAGTTACTTTTATTTTTTCTCTTGAGACTTTTGTTGAACGTATGTCTGATATATTGGTATAAATCTGTTGTGTTGCCATGGCGCCCTGTAAGCATGGATTTATGTCGTAAAGTGCTGGTGCTGGAATAAAGTTAAACATAGTGTAAAACTTGTGTGATCCAAGGGTTTTACTTTGACTGCATGATGAATTTGAGTCTAATACTTTGACTGCATGGATTTGAGTGTCATGCTTGAAAGATTTGAGTCTCATAATTTGACTAATAGTTTTGAGTGTTAGGCTCAGGTGGTTTGAATTTCATACTTTGAAGTCTGTACTTCGACTGAGGAATTTGATTTTTGTACTTTGACTGATGAAGTAATTGGATGAAATTTAGTCTTCTACTTCGACTGATATGAATTTGAGTTTTGAACTTTTACTGACGAATTTGAGTTTTATACGTCGACTGACGAATTTGAGTCTTGTACTTTGATAGATGAATTTGAGTCTTGTACTTTGATCGATGAATTTGAGTCTTCTACTACGACTGATAAATTTGAGTCTCATATTTTGACTGAGAAGAATTTGAGTTTTGAACGTGGAGATTTGAATTTTATACTCTATTGTATGTATGTGAGTGTTGAATTATTCTGAGTTAAAAATGAAATATTTGGATATTTCTGGCGCTAAATGTAGATAACCTGTTAAATTATTGTTAGCGTAGATTAATAAATCAAGTAGAGTATTATAAATAGCTGATAGAAGATGGAAAATACTCAGTTAAAAGCATTGGCTGAGGTTTTGGAATATTTATATCTAGGACTGTCTTGCCACATGGCTTTTAACTCGAATATTGAGATTTTTATAGATGTAAATACCATCACTACTGTCTCCGTCATGTCGATTACAAAATCAAATTTTCTCAATTAAAACTACGAATATTGACAGACACCCTTAACTTATTTCTATATTCACTTTCTATATTCACAAGAGTACAAAGAAGTCGTAATCGAAAAGAAACTTTAACATTTAGAAAGAAAAGAAACCGGGAGACTCCCGTGAATTGCGGGAGGTATCACATGTATGTGACACCCTTAACTTATTTCTATATATTTACTTTCCAACAAGAGTACAAAAGAGTCATAGTCAAAAAGAAACTTTAACATTTAGAAAGAAAAAAAAACGGTCATCACTTGTCAGGATTCACAAGGAAAGCATGTCTAGTCATTTGGATGGGATTAAAAACCATGTACACATTGTATACTATTATTATTTTCTGATTTGATCCACCTTTATGGATAAGTCGAAGATGGTAGTGTAATTAGTGTATACAAGAAAAATTGAGATTTTCAATCCATATGTTAGATATGGGTGTACAGTAGAATGTTTTTATGTATTTTAGCTGTTTATAGTTTATGTATGTTTATGTATAAATGTTTATTGTATAGTTGACTATAGTATAACACCTTTGATAGGCATAAAAATTAGTAATTGAATATAATAATTAACACAAGGTGGATATACAATTACTGAAAGTTAAACCGTACCTTGTATTAGACTATATAGTCCTTTATGTATAAATGTTTATTTCATGGTGGAATATTATACTTAAAGCCCCAATACCACTCTTGTTGTAACTGTATAATATGTCCCAATCATTATTCTCGTCAACAATTTGTACTATTTTATAATATTCCAATTAATTGATGATACAAATTTCATCTTAACACAACGAATTTAAACAATTGGAAAAATTCAAGTACATGGTTTGAAAAGCTTTACTTAAACACTTCCAAATGCAACTTGGATTTAAAAATATTTTCAAATCCTCTGGACAAGTAAAATATGATGTAAAGGATAATTTACACAACAGGTACAGTAGCTAAACATCTTGTAGTTAGAATAAGGCAAAAAAAATTTCTGGACCTGTCAAGCCAGCAAGAGTGGTATTGTCCCTTTAATATATAAATGTTTATTTCATAGTGGTCTACTTTAGTTTATGTATAAATGTTTATTTTATAGTGGACTCTAGTAATGTGTGTTTAAATATTATTTAATGGTGGACTAGAATACATGATATACGAAAATTATTTGATAATGGATTATAATAATTCTGTCACAAGACATATGATAGTTTATTTTATTTACATATTTATTTATCGGTATGTAAAAGTATATGCCATAATCCCCACTCTACGAATATTCCAAGATTGTATTTAAATTATATAGGTTATACTGGTTATAGCATGGGTTATTTGTGAATATGGAAGACATTATTTGTGAATAAGAAGTGAAAATATTTGTAAATATGGAAGTAAATATTAGTGAATATGGAATAATTAGTATGTATATATAATTTGGCTCAATAATGAACTGTGAGAGGATGATAACAATAGCATTATATAAGCGAAAATTAGATTTTTTACGATCTGCAAATGAATGCTGAAAGCATACAGCAACTGGGCTTATGCTTCGTCATCTTACATTCATTCATTCAGTTAGAAAAAGGAATATATAATATACTGAGAGAGATTGACGAAATTGTATTTTTAAGCTGATTTGATGCTCTAAAGAAAATGGCATTATATGCTTATACAGGGGGAGCAATTCAGCACTAGTTCCACAGTTAAGCTACTGGTATACAATGTTTAAACTGATAAGAATAAATATTTTATTTAATTTTTTGATAATAAGAAATTTAGGAATATATTATTTACAAAGAAAGTTTTATTTATTTTAATTTAATAGCATTCGGTTGTGATTTTTCTTGTTTTTTTCTGTGTTAGTCCAATATGTTGATGGCTCTAACAATTTAATTTTAAAATCTTTATTTATAAACTTACATGTTTTTGTATTTATATAATTTGTCAGTTGTTTTGTATCGATGAAATTGAACTTTAATCAAATGTTTTTTTATGCTCAAAAGTGTTTTTGTCTCTTAGAATGTATTTTGGTGTTTATTTCATTTTGTCCGTTTGATATAGCTATCTATACTAATACTTGTGACAATCGTCTGTGTCTGATCAGGTTTTACGGCTACACTAGGACTGCCCCAAGGCTTAAATTTGGTGTAAAGGGGCAGCTTGGACCTGGGAGTAACATGGACTAAGTGGCATTGGACTATCCCGTCTGGTTTCGGGGTCATTGAGTAGTCATTCTTAAAGTAACAATATGTCATTCTTAACGTACAGGCAATGTTCCCTCTAATGATTAATAGTCAATGAGTGCTGAATATTATGGTTGAAAATTTTATCCCTGTTACACTAGTATGTGCACAAATGTCATCTTGAATAGTCTCACTCTCTTGCTCAATTAAACAGTATTGGCCAATAGAAATGGGTTATGTGGCCCTTTTAAAAGGATGCTGCAGAATCCAAGTAACAGAACATTTTGTATGCTCAATAGACTTTTTATTAGAGGGAACATTTCATACAGGCAATGATAAAATATTTCACGTTAGTGTCATTAGTGGTAGCCTACTGTTCTTTGCTCTGGGTCAAAAAGAAAATGGGGGTGATTTATATCTATTGTGAGAAAAGGGACACATGGACTTGAATCTATGTTATGTAATGTTATGAAATGACCTATTGACCCCATGACCTATTTGGTTGATAGTTGTGACCTGTATCATCATATAATAAGATTAGTTCTTATATAAGAAGAATTAGAATTGATAAGTTAATATGTCTAGTAAACATACACAACATAGGGGTGGGTGGGAGGAGAAAGGTTTTGGGTTCCAAAATAGCTCTTAATTTTGTCAGAATATTACCAGACACCAATATAGCTTAATAAACCCAAAATTAATCCTTGATTGGTCATTAGTAGTTGAGCACAATAAAAAAATCAACACATAAGATTAAGAGAACATTGACAGTAAGATTCCTGCTGATTTAAACCTTGTCTTGTTATACTTCAAAGGAGTGTCAGGATTATGGTTATTATCAGCATGTCCAGGTGCCATACTTTAAGATTATTTGAACACAAATTGAACACATGTAGCCTAATAAATTGAAAGTAGAATGGATTGTTAATCTGCAGTTATCAGAATTAGTATTTTCAATTCTGAATCCAATCAAAAGTATTTTTGCATTCTAATTAAAGTTCCTCTGGCCAATTTTTTTCTTATAAAAATGTATATTATCGAGGCGTGTGATATGTAATATTTGCCAATTTTAAATTTGTTAAATTTAAATTAAAGCTTTACTCTGATGAAGTAAGTGCATAATATTGTGGGGAGAAAGCTACCTCAAAAATATTTTATTTCATTGTTGATTGAAATTGTATTTGAATTATATTCTTGTTATGACCTTGTTTGGGTCTAAAGGTAGTTAAACTCTCTCTCTCCCTCCCCCTCTCTCTCTCTCTCTGGGCTTGGGGGGGGGGGATGGTAATGCATGCTGGTTGCATCATTAGGCCTGTCATTGAGTCAAGTAACATGGCTCAATTCACACTTGTGGGTTTCGTTTCACTGCTAAAGACTACAACCTTCAAGCTGATTAATAAAATAAATATGAGCCATCTGTTAGTTCCGAAATGACCTAGTGTGTGTCAAGTGGACCCGAAATGACCTAGTGTGTGTCAAATAGATGGCTCTCTCTCTCTCTCTAAATGGCTTTATTAACATTTATTGTATTCCATAGAATTGTGTCCTTTGTGTTTCAAGGATAACATCGGTTATGACAATATTTACATGAGTTATTGATGTATACGAATTATTGAAATAAAATTAAACCATTTGTTAGTCCTGAAATTAGTTTGTGGCGAGCGAATGTTAAACCTCATTGCTCTCTCTCTCAACCCTGCATTTATATATCTAATCTATTATACCATTCCTCTCTCCTCTCTTTCTCTCTCTTTCTCTCTCTCCATAGAATTGTATCCTGTGTGTTTCAAGGATAATATCGGTTATGACAATATTTACATGTGTTATTGATGGATACGATTATGAATTATTATTAATAGGTGAGATTCTCTCCTGGTAATTAGTACACGATTATTGATTGATCCTATCTCTATCTATCTCGTGTATTTATTCTATCGCAAACCATTTATCACCATGTAATTATTAGTCTAAACGTAAATCCTGTTAAAGATTAATTCAAATATTGATACTAACAAATTAGCATCATGAAATTAAGGCAATTGACAGTAGATTGATATCATTTTAATGTGTCTGTATTGTTTGCATTTTTCGAAAATTGTCAAATTTTCACAGCTTAATCCACCCTATAATGTTTTATCAAATTGATTAAATCAACGAAATCAAAATATCAGCGTTAGATAATCTACCAGATTCTATCAGATTAAAAAGAGGCTAATCAAATGAGTTTATCAAAGATTATAGGTGGTGGTGGCTTTCGGCAAATATCCTGTTCATATTGTCTATAGTAAATGTCAAATTTTTAAGGCACTGTATTATAGTAAATATTGAACAGAATTCAATCTGATTAAAACACAGATTCGTTCTTGTTTCCTTTCTTGTAGTTCAAAATTTCATTTTACTTGTCAGTATTACACTAGGATCTGGAAGAATTGTTATTTAACAAGCGTTCTGGATGGTTACCATTTGTTACGGCGTCTGATTGATTAATTAATGTCTGACATCATAGGAACAAAAGTCGACCACTGACGCAACCTTCCAGTACGACTGGTCAGATCTTCATGCAGTGCAGGCCATAGAAAGTATAAAACAAACAAAATGAAATATAGATCTGTACTTTAATCACATTGAACGGAATTGAACCCTTATGGACTGATTCAACTTTGACAATATTGTAGTTTGCAAGGTATTATCAATTGACAAACAAGGATAATTAAACATTTTTTATTTATATCAATGTTTTGTTTATTATAGTATATCTAGTCTGTTGACTGATATTGTATACCGTTAGAGTTATCTCCCACAGCATTCCTAGTTACCAAGGTGATAGTTTTATACTTTAGTTTGCCATTTTGGTGTTTATATTTTGAATTTATTGTATCATAATTTGTATACTATTATAGTATATCTCTCTTCTCGTGAATGTCGGGTGAGGGTAGTGAGTGGGAACGATGTGAGAACAAGAATTGAAATCGGTGTACCCTGTCATATATGCCCTCTCACCAACTGTACCAATCATATGTACCCTCTCAATCCCTGTCATATGCCCTCTCACCCTCGGTACCATTACGAAATTAGAATTTCATATAATTGATGCAGTAAAATCCATCATTCACTTGTTGTATATTTCTTACAATGTCTGTGTAGTTTGTCTTATGGGGTGTATTTGTGTGTAGTGCTGTCCTCGTGGACATTTTGAGTGAAGGCTGTACCATTTTAGGCTCTGCACTGTACAGCGCAGTGGACGCTTACACCTGGCCTCCAAGATCCATTCACTTGATTTGATATTTGTTGTAAATTTCTTGCAATTTCTGTGTAGTTTGTCTTATTGGGTTTGATTGTGTGTAGTGCTGTCCTCCTGGACTTACTATTACTTATGTATATATTGTTTTATATAAATGAATAAGCGTACTGTTCTGCTCCTGCTGGACTCTTGTTTTATATATATGATGTATATAATTAATATGGTTATATGTATATGTAGATCTAATATATTGTATTTATTTTGATATTTTTGTGAATTTTAGTTATATATTATAGAGTATATATTTTGTTTTATAATTCAATGTGATGTAATCTACCGTAATGTAAAGAGGAGATAAGTCACATGGCTTCACAAATAGAATATATTAGTTTATTATTTAAAAATACATTATATGAGATTAGATAAGGAGCTGTCAGTTCTCACTATAATAGTTAAAAACTAGATAATGTAAAGGCAATTTTCCTTGTTATAGCGATTGGATTTTCAACCTAGCCTCGATTGTTATTTTTCTTTGGGCCTGAAATATTATATAAACTATTAATTAGACATTTATTAACAAAACAAGACTATAATCAACTCTCGATGGCATCGGATACTCAAGATTTTAAGTAAATAAGTATGGTTCACCATTTAAAACTGGCATAACTTGGTTCAGAATGAAGTAATTTGAATGAAATTTCAATATTTTTTCTTTTAGTAATTTTACATTATCTACTTTCGAGCTATTATTATTACAGCAAGAATAGTCAGCTCTTACATAATGTATCTTTAAAGTAAGATTTAGTAACTGCATAGAGAACATAATAAATCATAACACATTACATATTTATAGAAAACGGATAATGTTTTTATTTATAATGAAGAGATATACACTCCTCAAAATATTGCCTAAATATATTACAAATCGATTTCTACAAATGTGTGTTGTATATGATTTTAGCTATTTGTATATTTTTTTTGATAATTTCTTGTTTTTTACACTTTGTAATAATAAAGCTTTCTGTTTAAACAGAAAAGTACCAATTCATAGAATTAACCCTTTAGCACTCGAAATGCTCCTTATAGTGTCTCAAATAGCTCCGGCTCTCAAGGCCAGCAGTATACTAGTTCTGTGAATTAGATGGTTCGAGGCAATAGAGGCTAGCAGTATGCTTCACTATAGTTCTGTGAATTTGGCAGTTTGAAGCACTGCCACTAGAGGCCAGCAGTATATACATACTACACTATGTGAATTTCGCAGTTTGAGGCACTAGAGGCCAGCAGTATAGCCTTGTCCTTCTACTTTTGTGAATTAGATGGTTACCAGAGGCTAGCAGTATACTAGTTCTGTGAACCTGGTGGTTACTTGAGGCTAGCAGAATACTAGTTCTGTGAACCTGGTGGTTACTTGAGGCTAACAGTATACTAGTTCTGTGAACCTGGAGGTTACTTGAGGCTAGTAGAATACTAGTTCTGTGAACCTGGAGGTTACTTCAGTCTAGCTGTATACTAGTTCTGTGAACCTGGTGGTTACTTCAGTTTAGCAGAATACTAGTTCTGTGAACCTGGAGGTTACTTCAGTCTAGCTGTATACTAGTTCTGTGAACCTGGTGGTTACTTGAGGCTAGCAGGATACTAGTTCTGTGAACCTGGTGGTTACTTGAGGCTAGTAGAATACTAGTTCTGTGAACCTGGTGGTTACTTGAGGCTAGTAGAATACTAGTTCTGTGAACCTGGTGGTTTAATAAGCTAGAGTAAGTACTAGTAGTTTCATCAGAGTTTTGAAAAAAAAGCCACAAAAATATAACTTTTTTCTAATTTTTCACAGAACTGGGGAAGTCAGTATTGACATGTACAAAGTGCTAAAGGGTTCAAAAGAAAATGAAGAACTTTCAAATTGATTGCTTAACAGCAAAACTATCGATTAAAAGCTGGTCTTTTATTTAATTTTGCTTTCAAGAAATTTCTTAATTTGATTTTAGATTATATTTCGTAATCAGACAGAGACTGAAAATCTAGGAAATGTTTTAATAATTTAGGCTTAAGTGGTGCGGAGTGTCATGTGTGAGACATAATATGCTTACTATTAGAACATCTTATAACATCTCTCATTTATTTGAAGAAAAGTTCACCTAAATAACTGTGTACTGTTGTGTTTGAATTTTGTGTACATTCTCAATATTTGTGTGAAGATACTGGGAATAATTCACTGTGAAAATCAAGCTTAAAGTATATAACCTTACTCATAATAAAAATAACACTCTTAAATATTTGTATGTTGTCAATGAGTTTTCCTGGACCAATTATAACAATCTCAGGACCAATTATAAATTTCAGGACCAATTATAAACTTCTCAACACAATTATGACTTTCACAGGACCAATTATAGCATCCTGTGGAACAATTAAAACCTTGTTAGGACCAATAGTTGTTGTTGTCGCGGTGTCCCAGAGACAAATGTAACTTTCCAATTGGCGATATTGTAACTTTCCTAGTGATGCGATTAAGTGTTGGTTTACTCATTCAGTTTCATTTTTGGCTGACAGTGTTAAGTGGAACAAGAGTGGTCCCCGGGTTAGGTTGGGTTTTTTTTTTGACTATCTGAATGGCTAAGCAACTCTTTTCTTTGTCTGTCCATTGGGTGAAACCCCAGACAAATGGGAACTGGGCTTTAAAGATCTTAACACACTACAAGATTTGAAACCAGGATATATTCTAGTCAAGAAATCAAGAAATCCAATAAAAAAAACAATATTATTTTTAACCCAATTCGCCTACCCAACTTTGTTTGTTTTCTCTGGGTTCTCCAGTTTCCTTTCCCAGCTCAAGATCCCGATGTGCAAGCAAATAATTGAAATAAATTTTTTGTCAGGTGGAGGTTAACCCTCAGAACCCAAGATGCCGCCAAACCGGCTTGACGTTGTATCGCATTTACCTGAAATGTCGGTTTTGCGGCTTAGGGCGTGTCAAGCTCCAATTACGTTGACGTCATAATTAATATGACGTCCTGTAAATCCAGGGAGGGACGTGCAACACCCCATGTATAGTCAGTGTTCAAAGGGTTAAACTCCATTTTTCTCTCTCTCTCTTTTGATACAAGTCAAAAATATCTACTAGTAGTCACTTTGAACAAATTGACTTACTTTAACATTATATGGCAGTTGGCTGACATCTATTGACAGGGGAAATCTTAGAGGGAGAATAAATCAATCCATATTTTCTCTATGTGCATGGCTGATCGGTCAAATTGAGACAGTACATATTGTTGTTGTTTGTTTGACTAAAAAGGTCAGATTAAGTCCACCAATGATTTGGTATGTTTCGGGTAAACATGTCCTGTGGATAAAAACATAAAATATTTCAGGTGACTGTGGAGTCAGAGGTTTATCGACATACCAACCATGACGACAATTCAACAATATCAAACATTCCGATCTCATTAATCACTTGATGGTAGAGACAATCTGATTAAAACACAGATCTATTTCATTTCTTTTTTTATAGTTCAAAATTTCGTTTTATTTGTCTTTACCCTAGGATATGGAAGAGTTGTTATATAACTTGCGTTCTGGTTGAAGTGATGGATTAGCCAATGAAACAGCAAGTTGTTGGCGTGCCATGCATGAAACTGTGGGTAAACCACTAGAAACGTCAACACTGATTGAATAATTGATGTCTGACATCATAGGGTCAAAAGCCGCTGGTACGACCTCTTGTGCGAGCTTCCAGTACAACCGGTCAGATCTTCATGTAGTGTAGATCGAAAGTCTGAAAAAACATAACGGAAAATAGAACTGTATTTTAATCAGATTGTGTTATAGATCACTCACTCTGTAAGCAAAATGAAATGAAATGGGTTGAATGTCCTACTGTTCCGCTCCAACTGGGCTAATGAGGACAGGCTACTCTATGCAGTGTGCTATCAGGAATTTTTTTTCCGAAGAGCAGCACAACAGCCTTATCTTATATCAAATTCCAACTGCCATGTTATCTTTTACAGCTGTCCTTGTCACGCTAGGGGGTTGGATGGCCGAATGGTTAGCACGTGCATGCTGTATCATAAAGCCTGTCATTGAGTCAACTGGCGTGGGTAAGATGCTGGCTCGCTAGTCTGGAGGACAGGTGTTCGATCCCTGCATTGCCCGAGATAGTTCATCTCAATTTTCCTGCATGGTTTTCCCTTGTCAGTGATGCAAATGGAGGGCCTGCCAAGGACAGCTACCTAGTCATTTGAATGGTATGAAAAACCAAGGTCCCGTATACACATTGGCATGCACGTAAAAGATCCCATGGCAGTTGGAATTCCCTCATAGCACACTGTATGGCGTATGCACGTCTTCAATTATCCCAGGTTAGAAGGAGAAGCGTAGGACGTTAAACCCCATTTCATTCATTCAAAATAAAGTAATTTGAATAAAATTTTCAATCTTCATTTAGCATCATCTAAATATGCTCCTTTAATCTAATTTTTTTGATATAAATCAGTTTTCTTATCACTCCACACTTTGTGGTTCTTCAATCTTCATTTTCTTAATGCAGGTACAGGTTCTCAAAGCTGTTTTAAATGAATTCAAAGAGAGAGAGAGAGAGAAATGGGGTTTAACATCCACTCAACACAACTAGGTCATTTCGGGACTAACATGGTTTAATTTTATTTCAATTATTCGCTTGCACGGATGGGTCTTTAGCAGTGGGAGGAAACCGGAGTGCCCTGAGCAAACCCACAAGGTTGAGAAGGCACCCTATCTCTATGCCACATATGCTCACAATAGGGCTCGAAACCACAGCCAGAGGTGACCGGCCAGCTAGAGGTTGAAGCGCGGCACTCTAGACCACTAGGCCATTTCAAAGGCAACCACTTTCTAGACAAAAGTCAAAGTACTGCAGTAAGATACATCCCTTTATTAGAGCATACCTGGCCCTAGTTTCATAAAGCATTCTCGGGTTAAAGATTTAAATTAAGAACTTACTCAACTTTCAATCACGGTTTATGAGAAATATCTTTGATCAAGAAACACAAAACTTTTCAAAACTTATTGACGTATTTGATACATTAAATAAACAAAAATTGTATACGGTTAAAGGGCTATATTCTAGTTAAAATAAGGCAAACAAATTTGAATGAATGTCTTGTGAAATCTGTTTTACAGTTTAAATTAAAACCCTAACCCATCCATACCTGTATTATAAACCCTATCTCAGGTAAAACACGCCTGTATCATAAACAATTTCTGGGGTAAAATTGAGGTAAAATCAGAAATACATAATATATAAGCAGATCACTAATTAATATTTATGTACTGGTATGCTCAATCCATGTACTGGTAACTACTGCAGCAGCTGTGTTTAGGATATCGTACAGACTTATTAGCGTAATGAGATTAATTGAAACTGTCAAAAATTTTAACAGCCTACAATTCTGATGGTAGATCCACTTTTTTTCATCTTTTCGTGTAATATGTGTCTACAAGTAAACTTCATGCCAGACTAATCTAAGGTCAATTAGTATGTGACATGTGAGGGTCAAAGGGTCAAAGGATATGGGTTTTCTGTAGACTGATGTAATACCTCAACAGTAAATATCCTTATATCATTCATATCACATGGGTTCAAGTTACTTCAACATAGAAGGATCACTACAGATTGATAAAGTATTTATTTTTCGGTTTTGATTTTATTGCATTCATCCTATACGTGATTTTGCTTTTTTAAAATTCTACTGTATAGCAGAGGGGTGGGGTGGGGGGAAGGCCAAGTGATAAGCGTGTGCGCGCTGTATTATAAGGTCTGTCATAGAGTCAATTAACTGGCATGGTTTTGTTTCCCCGGTTGTTTTTGAGGAGTAGGTTCGCCTGTCCAAACTTGTGGGCCTAAGCGCAAGTGAATTATTAAAATGAAATTGAACCATAAGTTAGTCCCGAAATGACCTAGTCTGTGTCGAGTAGCCGTTAAACCCCATTTCGCTCTCTCCTGTATAGGGGAAATTATTCCGAATGACTTGGAAGATTTCAATATGAAACGATCAAAAGGGGTTTACATCCTACTTTCATCCCCCCACCCTGGAGCTAATTAGAAGACATATAATATATAGGCTACACCATGGATCACTCCTTGCTGTTTTTTTTTTAAATTCCAACTGTCATGGGTTCTTTATCATGCACGTCTGGTATACACAGCACTTTTAGTTTTCGTACCACACTTTCAGTTTTTGTCCCATCCGATAGACTACTGTCTGACTTTTGGCTCACTACTGTACGTACGTACTAACTTAACTACATCAATCAACATTTATTATAAAACCAGTAAATCCTGTGAGCTTTAAAGTTAATAAAGAGACTTCTATTTTTTCTTTCTCGGTGTAGTTGGGGGAGAAAAAGTATACGATGAAGTTACATTGTGTCGATACTTAAATATTTTATTTGCATTCCTGTTAATAGAGCTGATCTCATCGTGGGAATACCCCTACTTTCGTTTGCGTATTAACCTTGACCTTCAAGGTTTAATGATCTCAATATTCGTGTCGAGGTTATCCAGCTATAACTGATTAATTGCGTTGCCATTATATTTCCAGACGGTCCGAGACTACAACGGTAACGAGGCTTGATTGCTCGGCGAATCTATGGAAATCTAAGCAGCCACAAAACAGCTGCTTTTCTTTGTTATTTTTTAAACCAGTTACTGTAGACGTGGAACCATAAATAAGAGGAATTCGCACCTTAGATTTCCTCGGGCCAGACCGTTGGGTCAGCTCTGTGCCCCCCAATTTGCAGAGGAAAGTCGTAGTAGTTGTGTGAACTTCCGACGAAAATACACGCAACAGAAATTATTGGATGACTTAGACAACACACGAGACGAGGTGAATAATAGCAGAAACCAGTCGCGTTTAAAATAAGAATGTACTTTATTTATTTTATAAAAATGGTGATTTTATGATGGTGTTAGAAATATAGGTCAAATTTACAAGGAATGATAAAATATTGTACATCAGAAAGAAGAATTATTGAGAGAAATTAGCTGTTGTTTTGGTTGGGTTGAGAAAACGGTAAATCCAACATGGCCGACGTTGATCCAGAAACACTTTTAGAATGGCTTCAGATGGGCCAAGGAGATGAAAGGGATATGCAATTGATTGCCCTTGAACAATTATGTATGTTGCTTCTGATGTCAGACAACGTGGACAGGTGTTTTGAGAGGTAATTATGTTTATCAATTGATTTTACCTTCGTATTATTTTCTATATATAATCTACTTATCTAGACAAAGTCACAAATCACATTCACAAATAGAAATACTAGAAATTATACTTATTATATAGATACATGTATGATAATGATTTGATTTGATTAAGCTTATTATTATTAGCCTAGTAGATCAGTTTTTTCATTCTAACAAAGTACGGTAAGTTTTTGTTTCAGCATTGGACATGGCAGTTGTCTGAGTTGTTAGTTACATCCCATCCAGTCAGTAGATAATTAGTCATAATAATTTAACATCGTAACTTAGTCACCATTATATTCATATACTATATTATACATACCATATAGCTGCATGTTTGATAGTTTGATGACATGTATAAAAAATCTAGTGAGAGAAGTACATCGAAGTGTACTGTAGGATGTAAATGACTTGGATAAGTCAGAATATAGAACACCATCATTATTGATATTATCCTTAATTCACATCAGCTTTTCATGGAATATAATGATATTACATGTAGGCCTACATATAGATGTTAATACGGTATTAACAACTGCCCTATGGAAACATAATGATATTACCGGTGCATAGATATTATAACAGGCCTGATGTAGTTATTATTAGTACTGGTAGTAGTACATGTACCGTAGGGCATTGGCCGAGAAAGTTCATCTCGAATTTCCGGTGTGATTTCCCTTGTCAGTGATGCAGAAGGAGAGTCTGACAAGGACAGCTGCCTAGTCATTTGGATGGAACAAAAAACCGAGGTCCATTATACACATTGGAGTGCATGTAAAAGATCCCTTGGCAGTTGGAATCTGGTATTAGAGTAGGCCATAGCGCCGTTGCCCGGGCAAAATTCCCTCATAGCACACTGTATGGCGTATGCCCGTCTTCCATTAGCCCAGGTTAGGTGCATAATAGTAGGACGTTAAACCCCATTTTATTCATTCATTCTACGGCTCTTACTGTATTAAACATTATCAATTCAATTTTAGTTTACAGACATGACTTGATTGATACATGTATGTATGGAATACAAATCAGATTCAATTGGCATTTATAGTATACCGGTAGGCTAAATTACATGTGCCCCACATACGTATGAACACACCCAATGTGCCCCACATTCTCTGTGTATGATCGACTATTCTTCGACCAGGAATTGTAATAATTAACTTGAACTTTAATAAGAAAACATAACTACGGTATAGATTTGACCCTTTGTCGACTTCATTGATTGGCTGATGATTCGTGTAACAGACATCTGCAATGTGTATCCCCAGACTAATGGTAACTGCCAATTATCCATTCGATTGCAGCTAATTGGAGTGCTGGTAATATTTAATGATTTTACATGAACCTAACCAAATTTTCAGATCATAGCTGACATTATGAGCCTTTGTGTTGAAGTCAGAAATGTAATTTAAAAAATCACTTAAAGCACTAAAAGATAAACAAAGTTGTGCCGGAATGTATAAATGAATGTGTTTTAACGGTATACTTTTCTGCACAAATCTGTACCACAAATAAATTGTACATGTATCTGCCAAAATCTGAATCTGTGTCTGACTATACATGTACATCTATGTCAGAAACATGTGCCGTATTGCCAGGCTTGGGTCAAGAACTTTTCGATACAGCGCATCAATTCTTTGGAATACACTTCCAGAAAATATCTGACAATGCGAATCTGTGTCGGTATTTAAAGCCAAAGTGAGAACTTGGTTGTTTAGTCACTATCATTAACATCCCAAAGAGAGAACACTTTCTAGCGCCTAGTGCATTCCCTAGTGGATTGAATAGTTGCGCGATATATATATCATTATTATTATTATTATTATTATCCATTTTGTTTCCAGACCAATATTTATCTGTAATAAGAGGTTTTGTACATGTAATTGTAGAAATGTTTTAATGAATATGATTGATGTCTAGATTTTTAGTTCAATAGTTTTTTTTCCTGGACGATCACAGTGGTTAAGTGGGTAAGATGCTGGCTCACTACTGGAGGTCAGGTGTTCTATCCCTGCATTGACCGAAATAGTTCATCTAGATTCTCCGGTGTGGTTCCCCTTGTCAGTGATACAGGACGGAGGGTCTGACAAGGACTGAACCTAGGGCTGTATGATATTCTCGATATAGTCATTTATCGCGATATGGTATTTTCAGACACAACTACGATATCATGTGGCCAAATATCGTCGATATAGTGGTTTATCGAATATCGCCAAAAACTTCAAATATCAGAAAAAATTATCATAAAAATAGATAATAAATAGGCCTACACTATATACAGCAGTGGAAATTAGCCGACGGCCATAAACTATAATAAAACTAATGTTTTGAGAATCGTTAAATGTTGAAATCACTTGCGCAGTGTCTGCAGCCGTTTCTCACTACAGTACATTGTGTATGCGTTACTTTTACTTTGTTTTTAGTCTACAATAAAATTAATTGTCAGCTGTTACAACATGTAAAGCTTCGGCCCACTAACCACCTGAAATTCCCTACTACCACCGCTAATTACCAGGCTATAAATAGGTTGTCATATTTTTTTAGAAAACTCTACGAAACTCAATTTCTGAAAGCAATAATAAAACGATCTATAAATAGATTACTGTCACTGTTAGGCCAGGAATACCACAGCCAATCAAATGCTTGAATGGAAGATAGTCAGGATCATTTAGTATTTGTTAAACTGTTTGAACTTACAATACAAGACTTGAAGACCGCATCTACTTACTTCCGCTGCACATGATATTTGAGAATTTTCTTACATAGGGTCGCCAGCAGACGCTTTTTAAACATCCGCCGTTGTATTTAAATTAGTATGAATAAAACAATTCTTACTCACACTGTTGTCAGCTTTAAAATGCATTTATATTTAATTTATTTAATAGCAAAGTGACATTATTAATTTACATCGCAATATTTAACTATATCGTTGAAAAAAATACCAATATCGATATCGTCCCTTTTTGCAATATCGTACAGCCCTAACTGAGCCTGTCTAGTCATTTGGATGATCCGAAAAACCAAGGTCCCCGTGTACACATTGGCATGCACGTAAAAGATCCTTTTGCAAGTTGGAATTCGATTAAAGAGTTGAGTAGACCGTAGTGCCACTGCCCAGGCAAAATTTTCCTCATAACAGCACTCTGTATGGCGTATGCCCGTCTTCATTAGCCCAGTTTAGGAGCAGAACAATATAACAGTAGGACGTTAAACCCCATTTCATTTCATTTGTACATGACATGTATGTTGTACTGTACCTTACCCCTGGCCCTACATGTACATGTATGTCCAGAACTATGCCAAAAAATCCTGATAATTTTTCTTGGCTGACAGGGATCAAACACGGGACCTCCAGGTAAGCGAGTCAAGTAATGAACTTACTGATTTTACTATGTCAATAAGCTCATTATTTGATACACATATATGATTTGATTAACATTATCAGATTATGTTATTCCTGGAATGACCGGAAACCTGATTCAGATGTACATGTAAGCCTGGATAAAGGACACCTGTCACTGTCTTTGTCTGACACAAATTATCAAATGTTTTTATTATACGTAATACATAATACATGTACATGTCTACAGGCCCCCTACATGTATATCTACATGTACATGTACGATGTATAATAATTGTACTTAACTTGGGATGCTCAATTCACAGTCAAGCATGTCCCAAATCAACATAATTGCAATTGAATAACGTGAAATTCATTTCTGTCATAGTTTTGTCAGTCGCGGCCATGGAGTTGTTGTGAGTAGACTAGTGACCTAATTAAACACAATGAATATGTTTCGGCCGCATGCTTGGTTGAGATATTTGCTTATTCAGTTGACGCATGTGCTGTAGCCAGAAATCCCCCCTTTCACTCGATTATCACTATTTTTGGGATTGAGCAAAGTTTAATTCCAGAACGTTCAATTGAGTACACCGAATGTCTGACAGATGCCTTACCTGTATCTCTATAATAATAATAATATGTCCATTTATATAGCGCCAAATCCACAAATCGTGCTCTTAGCGCTTACAACTACATGTATACAAAAGCCCTTTGACTCTAAGTTTTTGTCAATTTCTGCAGTGAATTTTGGAAAGATGAGTTGTGTCTTAATTTATACTGTGACATGTGCCTAATGTCCAGGTTTCTTCAGATTGCATACTGTATGTACATGTACATTTTGTAAATTGACTAGTGAGTACATGTAGTAAGTTATAACTGGTCCACATGTATTTAACTGCTGTTTTACAGTGACTCAGCAATATGGAGTTCCAGGGTTCTTCTATCAAACTGTTTGTCGGAACAGTTTATTAGGGATTTTTTGCAGGGTGTTTTAGCTGTGTTGGACAGTGGCCCTGGCAAGGAATTATACCATGTGTCTAGTCGTTTGGATGGGATATAAAACTGAGGTCCTGTGTAGACATTGGGGTGTACATGTAAGTGTACATAGACGTCTCCATTCAAAATGTCTGTCATCGCACACCGTAATGTTTATGCCCGTATTCATTTGCCCAGTTAGTGTATTTAAACTTGATTTGATGTAACATTTGATGTATACTGGTTGAAACCAGGTTCAGTTCAGTGGTCCCAAATTAATCCTCTCTCAGTGAAACAGGAAATCAGGTGATCTACTAAAGCATGCACATTAGATGTTATACATGTACAGTCGGTGTGTAAAGAGTACATTGTACCAAGCGTAGTTGTAGATGAATATGAAACTGAAAGACATAAATCAACTGTACATGCATGTATGGCACTTGTACGTGTATTTAATATACATTCTTGTCTTTCAAGTTAGAAAAATGTATTTCGCATCCTCTCACACTACATGTACGGTAATAGATTTTTCTTGTTAAATACACTAATTGGTTGTTAATGGGTTTTTTTAATATCCATTTCACCTACATTTATTCATCATCTTATTGATGACATGTAGAATATGTATGGTTTGATAAAGAGGATGACCCAGAAATAGAAATATAGGTCACAATAAATAAAGCTTATTAGTTAAGAGAGGAGGATGATGTCTCTAGGCCTTTTGTTATAGATTAGTTACTATCTTTAGTTCCTTTCATGAGAGTTTGGTTTCATGCTAAAAATAGCATCTAGACTATGATTTTGTCTAGTGTTTATTGTTATTGAAGATCAGGGGGTTGAAATAAATATCTCTCCAATAAATCAGTGGTTATAGATTATACAGCTCAAGATGAAAGTAATTAGAGAAAATAAAAAATATTACATGTATACTACGGTAATCAGATCGGAATTTATTGGTAATAACGGATATTGGGTGCAGATGATTTATTTCACATATTTTGATTATATATTTATGATAATTAATTTTGATTATGTATTTATTTATAATTATATAATGTTGAATAATAAATCATTTTTTTGATCTACGTGTACATATAATTTACGTACATCAAGATATATTGCATACAATAAAAAAGACATTATGTTAAAAATAAGGATAACCTTAGTCTACAAATAGCTATGAGTCAGTATCCGCAAAGTTTAAAATTACATTTTTTACAATACAGATGTACAGTAATGACTGTCATAAATCCACTGTAATTTAATTTTTGATTAGAAACTGATTCCCTATTGCTATTCATCCTGTTTTTGATCATCTTCTAAAACTCAGTCAATTTATTTACGATCGCCATGAAACTTGGCAGATTTGTTCCTTGAATAATATGATCTTTGATATGACATTACAATTCCATGATGGCGGTGATGGTGTACTATGTTAGCTTCTTTGGCTCTTCATAAATTGTCCTTTTATTATGTTTGAAATATCAAAACATAATAATAAATTATCACCACCCCCAACCCCACCCCGCTTAAGAATACTTGTAGTTGGCTCATGCACGCTGTATCATAAGGTCTGTCATTGAGTCAAATCATGTTGTTTCATTCCCAAATTGTATGTGACAAGGAGTAGGTTGGCCTGTCCAACCTCGTGGGTTTTCTCCGGGTCCTTCAATTTCCTCCCACTGCTAAAGACCCCTATTCACAAGCAGATTATTGAAATAAAATCAAACAATGTATTAGTCCCAAAAATGACCTAGCTTGTGTCTAGTGGATGTTGAACTTCAATGAACCCCATTTCTCTCCCCCTGTTACTTAGATACATTTACTTTTAATTTTAATGAGTTAGTATTGATTATAATTATTAGATGGTTGTTAATTATATATTTATTGGGTGTCAGGTGGTCGTCTGTATTATTGTTGTGATACCATGTCAACCAGTGAATAATTGTACAGACGACCATATATAGTTCATGTGGTCATGTTCAACAACCATGCCCATGGTTAAAATATATTCTCTTAATAGTAGACATTCAAATATCATAAAATTATGTGTAACAATTAGACAACATTTAGTGTGCTAAAAAAAGATATAGATAGGCAATCAGCAAAGAGGACTGTACGTTTTAAATGAAATGTAGATTAACGTCCTACTTTTCTGCACTGTCCAGGCTAATAGAGTAGGGCACACCGAATGCAGTGTGCTAAAGTGTATAAGGAGACATTTTGACCGCAGAGCTAGACTACAATCTTTTCTTACCTAATTAATAAGTACAACTGTCAACAGTTCTTTTATTGATCTTTTAGAGGCATTTAGTAGCTGGGTAGAGCAATAAATTATAACACTACTTACATGTACATGTACATGTATGGAAGAACAATTACTGATTTATTTAGGCGAAGTTTAGAAGAGTATTCTCCCAACGCTTTCAAGCAAGTACAGTAACATTATATACTGAATACCATAAACGCTTCCATTGATAGAGAATATAATTCATTGGTTTCTTCAGACAAGTTGAAGGAAGTTTGGGAATTACATGTGACTTAGTCTGAATTATTGTACATGTACTCATGTCATGTAGGTTTATTTTGAAATTTAAAGTGTTTACATACATTATGTACATGTATAGCGTCAGAGTTTATTGGGTCAAATTTATAACCAAATAACATGTACATGTCAGTGTACATGACATGGGTACAGAAAATAGAACCAGATTTCTAATGTTAATAAAAAAATAGGATTCGACTTGTCTTATAAACATTTAGCTCTGATTCTGATTAACAATATACAATGGCGAACATTGATATGAGGATGAAAACTTTTGATGGGCCTCTTTTGAAACCCCCTTGGCAGTCTGAATTCGATATAAAAGTAGGTCATGTTATTGTTGGTATTGTCCATTTATATACCTTTTTCCTGGCCAGTCAGTCATACAATTGTAATTTATGTTTGGACAGATGTCTCTCGGGGTCATTATAAGCCACGTATATGTACAGTATACAGTCAGAAAAATGTGAGGGTTATTGAACTTATTCTCACTCGGACACAGATATTTACTGTAGCCTACTTTAATACAATAAACTTATTCAAAAATACAAATCTGTAATAAAAATTCATAAACATCCGAAATTCAGCATGAGTTTACCTTGCTTTCAATAGAATATCTACATGTTCATGTTCACGAAATCAACTGATATGTTTTTTTAGAAACACTCAAGGAGTAGGGTCGCCTATCCAACCGTGTGGGTTCTTTCCGGGTCCTCCAGTTTCCTCCTACTGCTAAAGACCCCTACGCGCAAGCGAATTATTGAAATAAAATTGAACCATATGATAGTCCCGAAAAATGACCTACTTTCTCTCTCTCATATTGATAAGTTTATCATTTTATAAAATGGTTCTGCCTGTATCAAAATCCCCTGTGTAAACCTGTGTAAACATTCATGTACATTGTACCATGAAAAAATCAAATACCGAATGTTGACTATGACCTTATGTACATGTATAAGTATGCATGACAAGATGGTTTTTGCTGTATGATAAAGCCAATCATTGAGTCAACTGGCCTGTTTTTGAATCCCCAGTTGTACATGACAAGGAGTGGGGTCATCTGTCCAATAACTTGGGTTTACTCCGGGTCCAACGATTTCCCCGCACTGCTAAAGACGCCAAAGTGAAAGCGAATTATTGAAATATAATTAAATCATATGTTAGTCCTGAAATGGCCTAGTTTGTGTCGAGTGGACGTTTAAAGCCATTTCTCTCTCTCTCTCTCTCACACACAAGAAGGTTTGCCTCCCTAACCTGTATGTAAATTAATTTAAATATGACCAAGTTTGTGTTGAGTGGAGGTTACACCCCATCATCCACACTAATCTGACTTTTAGATTGTTGTTAAATTATGAAAATAATCCAAGTTGATTAGGATCCATTGCTAATAATAACATCCATTATTATACAGACTACATTTACCTGAATTAACTTACATGTAACATGTGATTAGTGGCAGGTCTCTGATTGGTCATCGTTATGTCAGAACAAAAATTATCTCAGG
Organism: Patella pellucida; assembly: GCA_917208275.1. Taxonomy (NCBI): domain Eukaryota; kingdom Metazoa; phylum Mollusca; class Gastropoda; family Patellidae; genus Patella; species Patella pellucida. Next base: position 14,881,000 of record OU795040.1, on the reverse strand, counting down.
TTGATAATGACTATAGAAACATTAATGAGACGTAATTATATTCCACAGAACTGTGTCTTCTGTATATCCTGTATCCTGTTCAGTTAACAAATGACATTAAAACAAGCTACATCCAATCTGATTAAAACAAAGATCCTATTTCCTTTCGGTTTTTCTATAGTTAGTAATTTCATTTTACTTGTCTTTACTACACTATATACATGTAGCTAGGATCTGGAAGAGTTGTTACATAAACCCAAGCTCTGGTTGATGTGAGGGATTAGCCAATAAAAGGGTCTGTTACTGCAAAAAGGTCAATACAGATTTGTTAATAAAATGTCTGATGTCATAGGGTCAAAAGCCACTCGTATGGCCTGACGCGACCTTCCACTACAACCGACCTTCATGTATATGTAGTAGAGGCCATCAGATTGATGTATTTAATCCATAAAACATAATGAAATGTACTTTTAACCTGACCTGTTCAGACACCCAAGAATAAATATATTTACATGTACCACTACGATTCAAATCTTTCATATGAAGAAAAATTTCTGCATTCAGTAAATAAATTTTTAATAAAATAAAACCAGTTTTTGAAATGTCGGTGAATTATGTTTATATACATATATATAATAGATAGCCTATTAAAGTCTGTATGACTGGGCTGAACTTAACACTACGACTACATTGAGTACACATACAGTACATGTACATTATTTTAGCTATGAAATGAAATGGTGTTTAACGTCTGACTGTTTTGCACCAACTGGGCTAATCAAGACAGTCATATGTCATACAGTGTGCTATGAGGTAATTTTGCCCGGGCAGAGGCACTTTGGCATACTCTTTTATCGAATTGCAACTGCCATGGAATCTTTAATGTACATGTATATAAAAAATTTAACGTGGGGATTCAACTCAGTATTTAAAGACAACTTCACTATTAAGACCACTTTATGTCAGTTCCCTAACTTATATTGAAAACTTTTCGGGAGGACATTGAATGTCAATGGACCTATAACTACCGTAATTGATTTACATGTATTGAAAAAACATTCTGACATTTTGAATTACCTAATTGCCCGGAGATAACCAGTATGAAGTGAACTAGTTCCCATGCACTTTTCTCTGCACACCATATTAAAGGTCAAATTCTTTACTGCATTGTCAGGTACTGGTTGCCGTGGTAATGGTTTGTTACTGGAAGTCTGAACAACTTGTTTTGATCTTATCATTTCTAGGAAGGTTGCCAATTAGAAGTTTAACTATAAATAAATAGATAAAGTATAAATAAACGCTATAAATTATTTCTCAGGTAAAAACCTACCTGTATTATAAATCATTTCCCAGGTATAAATATGTATACCTGTATATAAACTGTTTCTCAGGTACATGTAAAAACATATTTGTATATATCAACCATTTCACAGGTAAAATCATAATCATACCTGTATTTAAACTGTTTCTCAGGTAAAACCATACCTGTATTACATGTAAAAAAAACTTTCTCAGATAAAAAAAAAAACCTATGCGTACTGGTACATGTATATAAACCATTCAGATAAAAATATGCCTATACGTACTTGTGTTTATTTACATGTATGTATTTAAACTGTTTCTCTAGTAGTTGATTTGTTTTTAATTTAGCAAAGTACATAGTACATACATGTACACTGTAATATGAAGTATAGTCTGAAAATTGAAATTTCTGTTATATATTTGGGCTTCCCAAAAAACCACATCTTATTAAATTACATCTTTTGTGAGACCATGAAGTTGTTGTTGAGTTTATATAGATGTTGATAAGTATTTCTTATTGTTGTTGTTATGTGTGTTATATATGTTTATAGGGTATATAACAGATGTGTTGTTTTCATACACAAACACATAAAATATATTGTAATCTAGATTTCAAGTGTCAGACATTACATAATTTCCAGGCCAATCAATTGTTTTTAAAAGTTATAAAAGTTACCTTAGTTTGATAGTCTCAGACCTGTTTCTTTAAATATGAACTATAGATAAAATCACAATTTTAGTAGATACTTCAATTTTGATTGGCTAAGCACTAAAATCAATCTAATATTATCCAATCAAGTTACTAAAAGTTAGATTTAATCTTAGTTAAAATTGGTGAAACAGGCCCCAGAGATCTACATGTACATGTATAACTACATGATGTATGTACATGTGGTAGGGCATGTTACAGAACCCCAATCATTTTTTTGTTCTCATCAGATTATTGAGATATTTTTCCACAGATTATTTTTTAGCATTATCCCATGTTTTTCGACCATTAAAAATGATATTAATGACTTTATTTAAGTAAGGTCAAAGATTAGGCTATAATAGCCTTTCTAACATCCTGTCCTTCATATAGAAAATATAATACAAAAGAAATAGCTAATATATTAAATAACACGCCACAATATTTACGATGGAGGAAAAAAATAATTATATACAAATCAGTTTAAAGATTAATTTAAGTACATGTACATGAATATTCAGGTCATATAACATATTACATAAAGTTTGAATACGTAACATGTAACATGTAACATGTAGATATAACATGTACCGGTATTATTAGTATTATCACATATACAACAGCCGGCAACGTATATATCCCGTTTATTGGGCAGGCGTGGTGTCAAAAAAATTCAGACCCCCTGGATTTTGCTACCTTTGCTTGCAGCCCCCCCCCCCCATATCAATATTGTTCCGACGGGCCTGTACACTATGTACATGCTTATAATATGGAGATACACATTACACAGCCATTTAATTCCACTGCCAGTCAATCAAGACAGTTGTTATGATTGAGTTCAATGCCTGAGATAATGCCTAGTAGTGCCTATTTCCTGTATCTCTTGCTAACTCTGAGACTGGCACATGCCTGCCCTTTGGACTGCATAACTATGGTAACCACACCTTTTTTTTACAAACTATGATGAAATCAAATGGGGTTTTACTTTGACATCCTTCTATTCTGAAATGACTTGGCTAATAAAGATAGGTACATGTATACATGTACATGTACAGTACATGCACACCATTTGCTGTCCTATCCAAACAACATTACATTGGCATTTGCCATGCTCTGTCCTACATCTTTGACATGTACTGTACACGTATATGGGGTTCAACAACACAAACTAGGTCATTTTGGGACTAATAGTTAGTGCAGGGGGACTGCGCCACATATGATTTACAAAAAGGACAAATACAACGACAAGACATCATACTCCGAAACAGCAAACAAAACAAACAATAAAACAACAATTCAAAAAAGAGTGAATGGATCCGGGGGCTAGCCGTAAGCGTCCACTGCGCTGTACAGTCCCGGGTCTGAAGCAACACAGACTTCACTCAAGATTGAACATATTTACTCGTACAAGAAAACGCACAAACAACCCAACACAATGAAGCAAAGAAAATGTAGACCGCCTCGGGAGGCAGTCGTATGCTAACTGAATGGTGTGACGTAAATACGTCGTAATGTTATCAATGACGTCAATAGAATTTATTAACAAAAAGGGCGATAATCAAGATTTAATAATGCTAAAAGCTATAAGTTTAAACAACCAATCAGAATTTTTAAGTTGTATAATTGCACAAAACATAATACTAAATACCCCATACAAGCAATGCAAAACAGGAATGTAGAAGAAAGCATACAATAAGTGTATTTATGAAGTAATAAAATAATAACAATGAGGGCGATAATCCAAACATGGCTACGTAACTATACAAATTAAACTAAATTAAATTGGATAATTATCCAATATGTACTCGGTTATATACTTATAAGAAATGTTAAACTTGTTCAATTTTATTTTAATAATCTCGCGCGTAGGGATCTTTAGCAGTGGTAGGAAACCAGAGAACCCAGAGCAAGTCCACGAGGTTGGACATTAGACAACATGTATATACATACATGTACATTGTACATGCATGTATAAAATGTTGAAGATCAAAGTACTATTATTTTATGTAAAGTTTCCTGGATGAATCACATCATAAAATCGATTATTAAATTAAAATTTTAAAATAGAAACTCATCCAGCCTGTGTTAAATTTATGAAACAAAACCACATCTAGTCTTAGTTAATTTATAAAAACAAACAACTTCCTGTCATTGTTAAATTTATAGACAGAAAACCATGTCCAGTCTGTGTTAAATTTATAACAAAAAGCCTCATCCAGTCTGTGTTAAATTTATAACAAAAAGCCTCATCCAGTCTGTGTTAAATTTATAACAAAAAGCCTCATCCAGTCTTTGTTAAATTTATAACAAAAAGCCTCATCCGCGCTGTGTTAAATTTATAACAAAAAGCCTCATCTAGTCTGTGTTAAATTTATAACAAAAAGCCTCATCCAGTCTATGTTAAATTTATAACAAAAAGCCTCATCTAGTCTGTGTTAAATTTATAACAAAAAGCCTCATCCAGTCTGTGTTAAATTTATAACAAAAAGCCTCATCCAGTCTTTGTGAAATTTATGAAAACAAACCACATCCAGAAAATTATAAAAACAAACCCATGTCCAGTCTATGCATAGAGTTGGAACATACTTTTAATATCTTAACATCATCGACAAACATATTGAATCTAACAAACCATCACATTTCTCAAATATTACAATGTTTGAAAACTCTAAATCTTGAATTGATCAGCTACATGTACCAAAATAATGTTTGTTAACAGTAAAGTGGTGTACACACTAGCCAAATGATTTGGCTGAAATCGCCTAGTGTTCGCCCGAATGTAGAATTCATTAGCCAAATCATCACTCAGGCCAGGGTTAAAAATATATCAGTTTGCCCAAACGGGACTCATGATGATTAGGTATGGGTAGATACATGTAGGTAGGCAAATTCTTTTTTGGGGCGGGTGGGGGAGGACCAGACTTTTGACGATAAATAATGAGATTTATCAAAATCACTTATCGAGTTTAATGTTACTGTGTATAGACATGACAGTGGCTGTTCATCCTGACTGATTATTTCGTGTTTGGGTGTCATTGTCAAGCGTAAAAATATTGCTGTTAAAAATAAAAATCCTTCAAAAAAGGCAATGAAAGAATTTGAGAAGGCATCTTTTTTTTGGGTAGGTAGTGTTTGGGCAAATAAACAATCTTTTGATTATGGCCTCATCCACTCATATCAAGAAGTCACACGATTGGTTAATAATGTGACAGGACAGGTGATGCAATTGACTGGTGAATCAGGCGAAGCATTCAACCAATGTGTCCACCTATTTGGCTGAATAAAATTTGGTGCCAAATGATTCAGCTTAAATGTATGTGTCCAAAACTTTAGTGAATTTACAATTAAAATATAAAAAGAGACATAAAGTATTAAAGTTTGAGCTTGTATTAACATTGCAAATATATATACAACAATGACGTGTATACTATAATTTAAAGCTGATTAATGACTGCAGATTATTCTTGTTACATGCACATAGAATTATTTTCCTTTTATTCTAATACTAGTTAGTTTTAATCCTACATGTAAATTAATTATAAGCCGGGATCTGATACATATAACTTGTTATACCATGTTACCATAGATAAAACACCTGAATCATTCATATATATGAAAGGTTTACCACTACTTCATGTATAATAAATAATACACTGAATCATTATTAATTACCTACTGCACATCCATAAACCTTTATTATAAAACCTACTGTATGTACATATAAATGTACTGCACATCCACAAACCTTTATAAAGTTTACATATTAAAGTCTACCATGTACATGTCATATTGACATCAAGTAATTGTCAAAAAAATTGGACGTGTATGGAGGACATGGACGGCAAATTAATTGAAACAATTTAATTGAATCAATTAATTGAAAGATCAAAGTTCCTTTGATATTTATTGACGTCTTGTCAATTAAATTGACCGTGTGTGCTTTTGCCAGAGATGCTTTCATCTCTAATAAGTTTTTGATCAGAATGAAAACTCATGCTAAAACATTAATCGTGTGTAGGCAAGATCAATTTCGTCAATTAATCGACATCAATTAACTGACGAAAAAATTGAACGTGTAGATGTATGGGCCGCTAAAGAGCTGGTGATGGGAGTGACCCAGAGCTCTTGTTTCAGTCATATTTACAAGTTTTGACAGACAGACAATGAAATTAACCATTAATAAACAGTATATTCAAGGTGATAAGGTCATAAAGCAGCTGTCACAGGTACATGTACATGTATTGTCAGATGTAAATTATTGCACGATGTTTAAACATTGCATGATATTCATAATTTTTGTCTGACTATTGCTTTATGTCTGTGACTATTGCTTGATGTCCAGGATTGAGTATATTTATAAAGGCCTAAATGTGTACGCCAACCTTAATCCATGAGATGATAAATTGCCTCTCACAAAATTTACTTTATTCTCTACCATTGCTTGTGGAGTCTCCAGACGTTATCCAATTGAATTAAAATGTAGCACAAGGAACAACTAGAAAGCTGTCAGATTTTTATACTTTCTGATAATTACATGGTATTATGTACATTATGAGTTGTTGCCTCTGATCTGTTTTAACTGTCCTGAAAATGTACAAATTACAAAGAAAGAATAAAAACCTGACTCTCCGATACATGTAACTTAGTTGTATGTTCTTTTTGTAGCCTAGCAACTTATCTTTTACACAGTTAACAAAGATATCTATAATCTTATACAATTTGTATTTTATGTACTTTCAGTTGTCCACCAAGAACTTTTCTACCAGCTTTATGTCGGATATTTCTAGATGAATGTGCCCCGGATAATGTTTTAGAAGTTACAGCTCGGGCCATAACATACTATCTTGATGTCTCGGCCGAATGCACCAGACGTATTGTTGCCGTCGATGGCGCCATCAAAGCTCTGTGTAACAGATTGGTGGTGGCAGAAATGTCCTCAAGAACAAGCAAAGACTTAGCTGAACAATGCATCAAGGTAAATGCCATAATTGTATATTTATTATATAATAAATCACAGATAAATTACTGTATTTAACTGTATTATCAACCATTAAGGCTGGACACTTTTCTACATGAGGTCATTTATCGCGATGTGAAATTCTGAGGATGATATTTTTTGCGATAATCCCATTTATAATTATTAAACATTCAAATTCATGTATGTCGGGAGATTATCTTCCATTGATATTTTTGATTCTGTTTTCTCAAATGATTGTTAAATATTGTAACCAATTTGAGTAGATTCTACCATGGATAAAGCCATGAAACATATCCAAAATATTTTTATTCAGATTTGTATCTAAATAGGGATTGAGTAGATTCTGGCATGAATAAATCCATCGACAATATTTTTCAAAAAGCAAACATGTACATGTACATTTAATATGTATAAATATTTCTGATTTTCAAATCCTGATTCGCAATTTGCATTTTCACTAAAATACCAAATCTTTCATGGCTTAATACACATGTATGCAGATGGATTATTGAATATTTAATTAAGAAAGATTCATGTTTCCCATTGTAGTTTGCAATTGATTCCTACTATTGCCATTTGGGGGGTTGGATACTTGGATGGGCGAATGGTTAGCACGTGCGTGCTCTATCATAGAGCCTGTCATTGAGTCAACTGGCGTGGCTTTGAAACCTCGATTGTACGTGACAAGGAGTAAGGTCACCTGTTCAAACTCGTGGGTTTTCTCCAACTGCTTATGACCCCTATGCGCAAGCGAATTATTGAAATAAAAATGGAACCGTACAATGTATGTTAGTCTCGAAATGACCTAGTCTGTGTCGACTGTCGAGTGGACATTAAATCCCCATTTCTTTCTATCTCTCTCTCTTATTGCGTAAAATGGTGCATCTTTAATCAACGTTCAGTTTCAATCTTTTTGATCAAAGTTTTTATATTTTTGCAGGTGATGGAATTAATCTGTACAAGAGAATCAGGAGCTGTTTTTGAAGCAGGTGGATTAAACTGTGTTTTAACTTTCATACGAGAACATGGATCACAAGTCCATAAAGATACTCTTCATTCTTCCATGTCAGTTGTATCAAGATTATGTGGTAAAATGGAACCGCAGGATGCAGCACTGGAAAATTGCGTGGAGTCGCTTTCAACTCTTCTCGAACATGATGATTCATATGTAAGATTTTAATTTACTTCAGGGGTTTGGATGGCTGAATGGTTAGCAGACGCGCTGTACATGTATCATAAAGCCTGTCATTGAGTCAACTGACATGGTTTCGATTCCCCAGTTGTACATGGCAAGGGGTGGGGTCGTCTGTCCAACCTCGTGGGTTTTCTTTTGGTCCTCTGGTTTCCTCCCACTGCTAAAGACCCCTACGTGCAAGCAAATTATTGAAATAAAATTAAACCATATGTTAGTCCCAAAATGACCTAGTTTGTGTCGAGTGGACGTTTAACCCCATTTCTCTCTCTCTAAATTTACTTCAGAGATTTCCTTTCACTTCATTTACACTTCGTTATTGTAAATGGATGAATAATATATAAGAGAGAATTGTACATATCCATAATTAATGTGGTAAATTCTGTGTACTGATGAGATTATAACTTGGACAATAGCCAAACATTCAGAATAAACATTGTTGCCAATGGAATCAATTTTAACCTAATTATATTTAAAGAGAAAAAGAAAGTATAAGAAAATGAAACTAAATTTATCTATTTTACTCAGAATTTCCTTAGTGATGCATTATATAAATAATAACCCTAATCTTTACAGGGGTGGATCTAGGAATTTTGAAAAGGGGGGGGGTCGCAAATTAAGGGCACTGACCGCAGTGATGGCGCGTGCCACTGAGAGGTGGGGGGGGGGGAAAGAAAATTATCTGTCATTTGGTTGCATTTGTAGCCATTCCAAGAGCTATTTGGCTGATAGTTTCGGACATATTTGGGTCTGAGAAAATTGGGGGGGGGGGGCCTTGCACCTTCTCTTTGATCTGCGACTGCTTTATACTGTAGAATATCTTTGATGCGATTCTAAAACCAAATTATGAATAGTACATGTACGTGTAAGACCCAGCAATTTCCGTTATTAGGGTACACCTGTAGAAATGTCGTTCTTATTTTCCTTTGGGGGGAAAAAAACTTATTTAAAAACCAAAAGTACTTTCACAAAATATCTTTCACATGAATCAAGTGGTTGTTTATAAATCAAGACCCTGACGAACAGATAATCATATTGGGATGGCCTAATTTAAATCAAAATAATTTAGATTTATAGTAGATCAGTTGATGAATTTGATGACTTCTGTTTTAAAATGTTCTGAAATTTGAGGGTTTTTTTTTCTTCCCAGGTATCTGACGGATCACTGAGATGTTTTGCATCTTTAGCTGATCGCTTTACACGACGTGGAATTGATCCAGCCCCGCTAGCGAAACATGGTCTGATATTGGAATTAACGCAACGGCTACATCAAGTTGGCGACGTCAGTCACAATGTTTCCATAACCAGCACCCCAGGATCAGCCAGTATGTCAGCTGATTCTAAATCTAGCCCCAGTATCTCAACAGTTATAAGCCTATTGTCTACGTTATGTCGTGGATCACCGGGTATAACCCATGATCTGCTGCGGTCCGATTTACCAGATGCTATTGAGAGTGGACTACGAGGGGATGAAAGGTAAGTGATATCGTTATATGATTTACTAGTCTTGCTATAGATGTGATTAATAAGTTGTTTGCCTCCTTTGATTTGAGAGGGGGCTTGGGTGGCCAAATAGTTATGCTTGCTCTTTTCGTCATTAAGTCTGTTATTAAGTCAAATGGCATAGTTTTGATTCCCTGCTTGTAGGTGACAAGGAATAGGATTGCATGTCCAACCCTGTGAGTTTTCTCTAGTTTACTCCCACAGCTAAAGATCCCTTTGTGCAAGGGAATTAATGAAATAAAATTGAACCATGTGTTATTCCCAAAATGACCTAGTTTGTGTCAAGTTGATGTTAAACCAAATTTCTCTTTCAATTACAAATGTTTATACATTGGTGGTCTAAATTACATGTAGATACAAATTTATTTGTAGATTTTGTTTAGATACAATGCGACTGGTTAATCTATTAATATATTTTATTTATAGATGCTGCTTGGATACAATGAGACTGGTTGATCTGTTGTTAGTTTTATTGTTTGAGGGACGTAAAGCTCTACCTAAGACAGGTGTTTGTAGTATAACAAGTCGTCTACCTGGATTAAGACGTACAGATAGCGCTGGTGAACGTTCACACAGACAGTTGATAGACTGTATACGTAGTAAAGATACAGACGCACTTATAGATGCCATCGATAACGGTACGTTTATTACTTGTATTTCAAATCTCTGGTTGTACGTGACAAGGAGTAGGGTCACCTATCCAACCTTGTGGTTTTTCTCCAGGTCCTCCGGTTTCCTACCACTGGTAAAGACCCCTATGCGCAAAATGACCTAGTTTGTGTCGAGTGGACGTTAAACCCCATTTTTCTCTGTCTTTTTTATTATTACGTCTGTCCACAATTTGTTTGTCGACACTCTACTGGTAACAGTCTTTGTACGATTTTGATGAAACTTAAATTGTATCTTTAAATCCCAAAGATCTCAGTCCCTATCGATATTTGCGCATTTTAGATCATAATTTCTTTGATCTTGCCCCCTGGTTGTATGAAAAATTGCGTTCTTTTTTTTGCTTCTTCTCTATCCATCTCTAGCAAAATGTGGGCGTGTATCTTGTCTGGCAACCGCTGGTTGATTTATTATGGTAATGTCCTGCTTTTCTGCACCAGCTGGGATGAGGAATGCGCCCTACAGAGTGCTATGAGAAAAACTTTGCCAAGATACAGCCTCTGTAGAGATATCTTTCAACATGCTGCCAATAATATACACAAGACAAGACAATTTACCTACACATTTTATGAGAGACTGATAGACACTTGCCCATATTAGGAACATGATTTATTTTATTTATTTGTATTTTATTTTTTTCCAGGATTTGAAGTTAATTTTATGGATGATGTAGGACAAACTTTATTAAACTGGGCTTCAGCTTTTGGTACTCAAGAAATGGTAAGTAACGAATATTCTTTTTGAGATAAAATCTCCTTCAGTTCATTGATGACAAGTGAAGCTGAAGTAAACGTGGCTACGTTAGTTGTTGGAAAAATTACACACTTACATTGTGCTAGCTACAATATTTTTCAAACAAAATTTTACCATTAGGCCAAGAAAAAATAGAATTAGTTTAAAAAGAAAAAAAAAATTCAGTTCCATTTATGTTATCTATTTCCCAACATTTGTAGCCTAATTACTGAGTAAGGTTCTTGAAAATAATACCAAAATTCAGTATTGGAAAAATGATTGTTTAGATAACCTTAACCAGTGAAAGCTTTAACTTCTGCAGAAGAAGTATCTAGTTATAGTCCAGAAAATATGGATCAGAGTTTGAGTTGCTGATTGGTTGGGTTTTTTTCTATCGTAGGTTGAATTTTTATGTGAGAGAGGAGCCGATGTAAATCGTGGATTACGATCTTCATCATTACATTATGCTGCTTGTTTTGGTCGACCACAGATTGTCAAGGTATAGTAATATTTTTCTTCAAAATTATTATAAGAACTTTTACAATTCCATTCAAAAGGTGAAATAAACAGAGTCCATTACTTCTAATTGACATTGAATATCTTATGCTAAAATCTGTTTTAAATGACCGTTACTATTATTTATGGCATATGCTTGCACAATACGGTATTCATGTGTCATTTGGTTAGTTTAGATAAAGGCCTCTTTATCTCTATTGGTAGCTGTGTGGTTAATTTAGACCTGAGGAACTTCCACATTCAACACTTGTATTATAGTGAGATAGGGGTTGGGTGGTCTAGAGTCAAGTGGCATGGGTTTGATTCCTACCTTGTATATGACAAGTAGTTCAACTTCACGGGTTTTATCCTGGTCCTTTGTAGTTTGTGTTCAGAGAATGTTAAACCCCATTTCTCTCTCACTCTGTGTGGTTATTGAGCAATGCATTGCTTGTTGAGTCACGATGGGTCCCACTATAAAACGAAAATACTAATACTACCTTCAAAAATCTATATCATGTTGTTGATGTGCCTTCTTAAAGTGAAAAACTTTATGACCCTTTCTTTCAGACATTATTACGATATGGAGCTAACCCTGATTTACTCAAAGAGCCTCCATGAGTCCCAAATACCATCTTTAATGATCTGTATTGAATAATTATATGACCATTTCTTTCAGACATTATTACGATATGGAGCTAACCCTGATTTACGTGACGAGGATGGTAAAACACCATTAGATAAAGCGAGAGAACGAGGAGATGAGGGACATCGAGAAGTCATTCAAATTCTTCAATCACCAGGTAATATTGTCATTTATACAGTTTTCAGTACCACTGCTAAAAACCTCTAGGCACAAGCAAATTTTTGAAATGAAATTGAATAGCCGAATGGTTAGCGTGCACATTGTGTCATAAGGTCTGTCATTAGGTGAGCTGGCATGATTTCGATTCCCGGTTGTACGTGACAAGGATTAGGATCGCCTGTCCAACATCGTGGGTTTCCACCGGATCCTCTGGCCTGGTTTATGTTGAGTGTCTGTTAAACCCCACTGCTCTCTGTCTGTGTATAATTATAATTTGTGTTTTTATTTTTAAAAAAAAAGGTGGGTTTTTCCTCCGGATTCTCTGGTTTCCTCCCAACTTAAGACACCTAAGCGCAAGCGAATAAAATTAAACCATATGTTAGTCCCAAACAACCTAATTTGTGTTGAGTGCCTGTTAAACCCCATTGCTCTCTCTCTCTCTCTGTAGGTGAATGGATGGTACCTGTACACCGAGAAACAACATCAACAACAGTTGAAGTTGAACCAAAAGAGAAAAAAGAGGAAGTCAGTGAACCAGAGAAAGTAGAAGTTGTTGAAGCTAAAGGTGATCCAGAGGTAGCACCTCTCTATGTTAGAAGATTATTACCTACCTTTACACAGGTGTATCACAGCTCTATGTTGGCTTCAGTCAGGTAATTCTTACTTTCACTTTACAACTTGACCACGCTACTGTTGGAAATTTCTGACATGCTAATTTCCGATGGTCGATTTAAAACTGATCTGCAGAGGATATTGATTTATCACTGTAATTGGGATGGGATGTGCATATGACTACACTCATAACAATCTCTAAGTATGTAGCCATGTACATGTATGCATACATCGTAAGCTCAAGTTCTTGCACATGGTAATGTCCAATGTTATCGTGTAGATGACTAAAATTGATTCCAGAAAATCGGTGTTGGTATTTTTTTCATTTAATTTACAATTCTGCAATAATCTTGGAAATTTGCACAGATAAAAATTCACAATGTCATTCTTTTGGTCTTCATAATTCTGTCAGTGGGTCTTCTAAATTAACAAAATTGTAATCTAGTGAAATGGTAGCTTATAAATAACTTTTTCTGCAGAATTTGATAAATGTTTATATTTATAGGAAAGCCACCCTGTCGTTGATGAGAAAGATGTTACATTATATGAGTGAACCATTATTATATGATATGTGTAATCCAGAGTTTATTAGCCCAAACTTTGCCTCAAGTTTAACAGAAGTTTTATCAACAGTATTAGATACAGAGGTAGATATTTCAAATATCATATTCAAAATATTATAAATATTAAGTATTACAATCAAAATATTATAAATATTAAGTATTACAATCAAAATATTATAAATATTAAGTATTACAATCAAAATATTATAAATATTAAGTATTACAATCAAAATATTATAAATATTACATTTGAAGGTTATAAATATATCACATATTTTTTTATTCAAAATATGAATAACATCACATTAATATTATTGTAAATATCACATTCATATTATTGTAAATATCACATTCATATTATTGTAAATATCACATTCATAATATGACAAATATCACATTAATATATTGTAAATATCACATTGAAAATATTATAGATATCATATTCAAAATATTATAGATATCACATTGAAAATATTATAGATATCATATTCAAAATATTATAGATATCACATTGAAAATATTATAGATATCATATTCAAAATATTATAGATATCACATTGAAAATATTATAGATATCATATTCAAAATATTATAGATATCACATTGAAAATATTATAGATATCATATTCAAAATATTATAGATATCACATTGAAAATATTATAGATATCACATTGAAAATATTATAGATATCACATTGAAAATATTATAGATATCACATTGAAAATATTATAGATATCACATTGAAAATATTATAGATATCACATTGAAAATATTATAGATATCACATTGAAAATCAGAATCTAATCTTTAAATGAATGTGTTTTTATTACAGGATGATGATGACGGCCACCATACCGTGTTGTTAATCATGCAAGATCTTATGATCAAAGGACAGAATATATTTTTAGAACATTTTGCCCGACTTGGATTATATGGCCGTGTCTTGTCTCTAGCTGGTCCTGTCATCGACGAGGAAGAAGGAGCAAAAGCCAAAGAAGAAAAGGTAAATATGCCAGGGAATTGTAATTTAATGAAATACATGTCTTTTAAAATGGTCATATGCAGATAAATTATGATGGATTTCCTTCAAACATGGTATGGCAAAACTGACATTAGAGATCCTTGGTAGTCGATCAGCTAGGGAAATGGCCCTTTAACAAGAATGTCCTCAATGAAAATTCCAGTGTGGGTTTAGAACAGCCAATCGGTGTCATGTGTTTTTATGCACGATCTGGGTTGTTGCCATAACTTTAGTAGAGGATATTGAAATTGGACTCACTCTGTCCTTCCAGCTACCTTCCTCCCATTTTTGTTTCCGGAGCATATCTCATAAACCATTCTCAAGATATTTTTACGTAACTTTGTACACACATCAGCCTATTATTGTAGTTGTTTCTTTTACTGATAACAAATTTCTCAGATTTTGATCGTTAATTTTTTTGTATGATACACTGGTCCATGAAATTGATGACTGAGACTTCCTGTTTGGAAGTCATTCGATCATTCATTCATTCATTATTTTGATATTTAACAGAGTGAGGATTCCTCATTAGAAGATGGTAAAGATATCGTCCAGGGTCGTCCATATCATTGGAGAGATTGGTGTATAGTACGGGGTAGAGATTGTCTATATTTATGGAGTGATGCTGCAGCGGTTGAATTATCTAACGGAAGTAATGGATGGTTTAGGTTTATATTAGACAGTAAGCTGGCTACAATGTATTCTAGTGGTAGCCCTGAAGGTGGATCTGATAGCTCAGGTATATTTAGATTTCATTATTCTTGTTTTCAATTTAAATCCTTTGCAAACTATAATATTGTGAAAGAGGAATCTGTAAAGGGAATATCTTAAAATGGTTGAATTTCAGTCCGTATTTTACAAAGATACGATAAAATCATCTTTTGAACCAAGAGATTATTTACCGCAGATTTTTTACCTTAATTAAATGTTGAATAATCAATTAGAACTGGAGTACATTTTAGCATGGATTAAACCATGTTAGATAAAATTTACGATCAGCAACTTGAAAGGGAGTGTCAGAAAAAAAACAGGTGGATACAGCTTCAGATTTGTCCAGCAGTTAAGAGATACATGTATCATTGTTATCTGAAACTATAACAGTGCACATAAAATATCCCTTGGAAGTTGAAACTAACAGCAGGAGGAACTGTTTCAATCAGTGAAAATTCTTCTAATATTCAAAATCCAACAAATTGTTTAACCATATATCTATATCTTGTCTTTTTAGAAAATCGTGGAGAATTTTTAGAGAAATTACAGCGAGCGAAATCCCAGATTAAAGTTGGTTTAGCAAGTCAGCCGATTTTATCTCATCCTAGTTCTACAAGATTAGTAATAGGTAACTGGTCGTTATCGTGTAAAAAAGAAGGTGAATTACATATACATAACTCAGATGGACAACAGGTAAGAAGCTGTTTTTTTTATATCAGTTACTAGCTTTGTCCATTCTTTTGTTTCCATTTGTCACTGGTACCCAGCAAGGTACTTCTTTTAGTTGTTTGACTGAAAAACCAAGGTCCCATGGAATTCGAATTAAGTGTTGGCCACAGAGCTGTTACCTGGACATAATTTCCCAGATGGCTTCCCGAATTGCTCATGGATAGGAATGAATGAATGAAATAGGGTTTAACGTCCTACCCTTAAGCACCTAACCTGGGCCAATTGAAGACGGGCATACACCATACAGTGAACTATGAGGGAAATTTTGCCCGGGCAGCAGCGCTACGGCCTACTCTTATATCGACTTCCAACTGCCAAGGGATCTTTTACGTGCACTCTAATTTGTACACGGGACCTTGGTTTTTCGTCCCATCCAAACGACTAGGCAGTTGTCCTTGTCAGGCCCTCCTTCTGCATCACTGACAAGGGGAAATCACGCCGGAAAATCGAGATGAACTTTCTCGGCCAATGCAGGGATCGAACACTCAACCTCCAGGCTAGCGAACCAGCGCCTTATCCACTTAGCCACCGTGATCCCCCTCATGGATAGGATGTTAAAGTCGATTTCATTTCAATTTTGTATCCAATTCAAAGAAATCTATCGATCTTTAAGTATATGTCATATGATTTTCATTCCTGTTTTTCAGCAAGCGACCATATTAAAGGAAGATTTACCAGGTTTTATTTTTGAATCAAATCGTGGAACAAAACATTCCTTTACGGCTGAAACATCTCTAGGACCAGAATTTGCCGCTGGATGGGCTGGAAAAAAGAGTAAAAAATTAAAATCAAAAGTAGATGCTATACGAATGAAGGTAAGAAAATCTTACGTCAACCATCATTGTTTACACATTCAAATAAAGCACGAAGATAATTTCTTTTAAGTCAGGAGCCACAGAAGGGTGGGCTCGCTAACCAAGAGAGCCAAGATTGGTTTAGAAAGCTTATTTAATTGGTTTCCCATTATCCTTGTGTCTGCTTATCTTCATTGGCCTAATTGGTGCTGAAAATATACAACGTTAAACCTTATTTCATTTCTGATTGATGACCTTAAATATCAGCAGAAGTCAGTGCACTCAAAATATCTCTCAAATATAAGGGTTTTCTTGGAATATTGCCCCAAATCATAAATAAGTTAAACAAGTATTTTGTATCGATTGATAGGTTAAATGATCATCTCATTTATATAATGTGTGTGAATGTACATACTTCCAACTCCTTGAAAAATAAATGACAGAATAATAAAGTGACGTGAAATATATATTTTTTTAGGTACGGAGCGTAGCAAGAGATTTATATGAAGATTATTTCCGTGAAGCTGAGGCCAAACCACGAGGCGTTGTAGCAAAATTATTTACAATAGTTCAACAATTAGAAGCCGCTTGTGCTAAACATATCAGTCAGATCAAGGTAAGAACTTCCATCATTGACGTTAAAGACACAACTTTGAACCTTTGAGAATTTATGACCAGGCCCATTAATAGTGAGATCCATCATCTTACATTGACTGGTGAACAAGTAGTAGAGCAACTTGGGTCTTTGAGATTTTGGAGAATCTGCCCCAGGAACTAGTAACAGGATTTTAAGTTCAAGCGAGCTTGTTTTTCTGGGGCTAGAGTTTGGTGAACGAGTAGTAGAGCAACTCGAGCCTTCTGGATTTGAAGATTTTGGGGCCAAGAACAAGTAGTTCTATTTAGAAAAGTTCCAGTAAGGTCATTTTTCCGTGTTATGGAGTAGGGTTGTCCAAATTACCTCATGGGCTTTCCATTCCATTTCCGTAGAGTTCAGCCTGGTAACAAATTATTAAAATTATACAATATATCTTACATAGATTCCATTGAGAGATTCAGCTTTTACGATATTGTAATTAGCAAGTGTAAGGAGAGGTTTTGGACATCTGTGTGCCATTAATCCATTCATTATGCATATTATTTTTACACAGTATTGATTTCTTCTTTAGGGTGCCGATGATGAAATGGTTTGGGCGCAGGAGATGAAGAATGCTTTAAATGAATTAGTGACGTTATTAAAAGACGAACATACGATATCATCATTTGAATTATACAGTAGCGGTCTTGTTCAAACTCTACTCAATATACTTAATAATGTAAGTACAGTAAGGATATTGGTCAATGGTTTAGTGTATGCACTTTAGGTCATATGGTCTGTGGGTGGATAGATGGCCGAATGATTAGCGCGTTTGCGTTGTATTATAAGATCTGTCATTGAGTCAACTGGCGTGGTTTTGATTCCCTGGAGTAGGGTTGCCTGTCCAATCTTGTTGGTTTTCTCCTGGTCCTTTGGTTTCTTCCCATTGACCTTTAAATGACTTATTTCTCTCTGTTGAGTTAAATGGACTTTAAACCCCATTTCTCTCATACCAAACACTGTTAAACTGATGATCATTTTTACAGGAATATTTTTAAAATGTATATTTCAGAATATAAATACTGAAATTCCCTGTTCTAAAGAAAATAAAAGGAGATTACGTGAGAGAATTAATATATTTAAATCTGTTTTTCAAGAAAAAGAGAGGTGAGTGAAGTTAATAAGTTAAAACAAGTTTATTACATCCCAGTTGTTATGTATATATCATTATAATTTAATGAAAGAACGCCAACCTTATGAAAGGAAGGATTGAATAAAAGATATTTTTAACATCTACGACCATACTACTGTGGACATGTCACAGACTTTGTCAAGTATAAACTATCAGGAAACATATATATTCTAATAAAAACGTTGATTTATAATTTGTGTCTGACGGAGTCTGTCCAGGTGTCCATGTCCAGGCTAGACTAGGAACCAGGATTGTTGAATTGTGACATATCAAAAATATAAATACATCAATCAATGAATAATTTTCCAAAGAAAAAATGCCTGTCAAGTTTCATGTTATTCGAACTCAACTTAGCAGACGCTAGGGCTTTTTGAAAGATCATTGCAACAAGAAGACAACAATTACTAAATATACTTGTATGTAATATGTAATGTGATGGAAAGATGATTTTGAGTCAATAAATTTCTGTTTGATTAAAAGCAAAGTACAGTTTTGGATTTGGGCCCTTTTTTTAGAATTTTGATTTTTAACTAAATGTAAGGCTTTTTAACATAACATATAGCCTACCACTGTACATAACTTTTGTTCTTGTCAAATAGAAACTAGTTTACATTTATTTTCATTTTTTTTTTTATTAAGTCTCTCTGAGGAGGGGTAAGTTTTCATAAATAATAAATGTCAATATTCTAATTTCTGGTTACCTTTTTTAAAGAATGTTTCTATGTAAAAATGTGTCCTATATATCTACTTCTTATTAAGTCCATATTATCTTTTTTATTATCTATAAGCTATAATTAGTGCATAGTATCAAACTAATTTCAAATTTCTATAGACAATGTTTAACTAACTACTGGTTTTATGGTATTAATTTGGTTTTAGTCATCTGGGCAAATCGTTTCAATAACTAAAAACATTTTTTCCGGTGGGAAGCTAAATATTTAGTCACTTAGATTAAATATCAGTTGTTAACTTCGAATCGATTTCAATGTCTTTCTGATACATCTTACTTTCTATGTATTTCATTCTGATTGCTACGAATACAAATAGAGATGTGATTAATACTTTAGCACATGGACTGCCCAGAACAACTGCTTTCTCTAGCATCTCAAACCAACCAACTCTCTAGACTATCAGATGTAAACAGATTTAATTACAATTGTCATTTAATGATTTAATTTTAAAATGGAAAAGCAAGACTTATTCTTCATTAGCAAGTAACATATCTACGATAATAAACAATCTATGTAAAAACTTCAGACAATGATAATGTCGCTCAAATTAAAGAAATTTTAGTTAAATTTTCCAGATATTAATTTTGCCTTATCCATTTTTGAACTAGTATTATAGTAAGAACAGCCAACTCTTTATAAAATTCTTACTTAATGCATCGTTAATTTTGTTCTTGGAACTGATGTTGTCAATATTTACAACTACAAGTGCTAAAGGATTAAATCAAAATGCTTATATCTATGGCAACTGAAATATATTCAATCATAGATATTAACGAATTTATGCTTGCTATGGTTATCTTTCATTTAACAGATTTAAGGATAAAGGGTTGGGTAGTGTGGTTGAATTTAAAAAATGGTTAGATTTAACAAATTTTAGAGAACCTGGTCAATTTTTAAAATTATTTGCTTATATAATAATATATTTACAATTATACAGCTGTAACATTTAACTATCTTCATACATATGTTTGTCATGTATTTCGTACACGTTGAACAGTCCATATATGCTGATTACACTATTTTGCCTATACCGCTTTTTTAGGACTTCAATTTTTGTCTAATGTTCGTACTTGGTTATTTATATTTGCCATATATATATGGATTTTAAAATATTTGTATTTGATTAGTGTTTCAATATAGTATTTACTCAAACTGATTTCCTGGTATTCTTTACTACTTGATGTGTATTATAATTAATGAAATATGATCATTTAAATAATGACTTATGGTATTTAAATATCAGTGAAGCAATGCAATGACTATAAAAATGATTTCCAGTGTTAATTTTAGAAATGATTTAAATCACAAAAAGTTGATTTTAAGATTTGTTTACAAATTGATTAAGTTATTGCTGAATAAGATGAATGGCCACTAGTAAAAAAAAATATTGCTTTATTTGGATGAAAACTCAAAACTGGTTTGAATGATAACAGAAGACCTACAAAATTCTCATGAGTTTAATCAATTAAAACTATGGTTTCAAAGTTTATTTAAAGACAGAAGGTCTTTTCGTGATTTTAGTTAAAACTGTTTTTTAGAAAGTGTACTTAAATAGTAAGTGCAGGAGGACCGCACTACACGGAAAACAAAAAACTAGAAGATGAACCCGCAAACAAGACAGAAAATAGACATTGCAAGAAATAAACAATTATCAAATCAAGTGAATGGATCCAGGGTTTTCCAGTCGTAAGCATCCACTGTGCTGTACAGTCCCGGGCCTGTTGACAGAAGGCCTTTTCATGATTTTGATCATAACTAGTGTAATATGGACAATAATAAGATTAGGATAGAATAAATTCAAAGATTTGTGTTGACTTAGGATTTTGTTTTCTATCTAATTATGGTATTAATGATAAATATTTTCTATGTTATAGAGGTGTATCACCAGCCATACAGATGACTCGTAAACTAATAGCAGCTTTAGAATCTATAGAGAAATTACCGGTACATAATTATGACCTACCTGGATCAGGTTATGGACTACAGGTAAAATATCTATTGTTTTTATACGCACTCATTGATGGAACTAAATTCATCGGATAATTACTGGTTCTTTTGACCAAAATGTCTGTCATTGAGTCAAGTGACATGATTTCTATCCCACTCATGTACGTGACAAGGAGTAGGGTCACCTGTCTAAACTTGTGGGTTTTCTCTGGGTCTTGAACTGCTGCAGACCCGTACACGCAAGCAAAATATCAAAAATAAGGTTATAACAAGTCAGTTCTGAAATGACCTAGTTTTACATTGTTAAACCCCATCTCCTTTTTGACTGGTCAGACAACTAACTTATTCTCCTGGCAACCTTTCTTTAAATTGAAAAAAGGAATGTAAAAATTTAGTTTAATCTTGCTTAAGTTTCTCTTTTTAATCATCCCCCTCCAAATTAGTATTTTCGTCGATGCCACCGTAATACATGTATTTTGAAATGAGGAAGAAA
This sequence comes from Patella pellucida, assembly GCA_917208275.1. Taxonomy (NCBI): domain Eukaryota; kingdom Metazoa; phylum Mollusca; class Gastropoda; family Patellidae; genus Patella; species Patella pellucida. The sequence continues at coordinate 14,859,292 of OU795040.1, read as the reverse complement.
GGGAGATGCTAAAAAGAATGTTGTTCAATTATTTTCTAATTATTTGTTATAGATATTAACGAGGAAACTGAGGTTCCGATTAGAGCGTGCATCTGGGGAAAGCACTCTGATTGACAGAACGGGTAGAAGTTTGAAGATGGAACCATTAGCATCTGTAGCTGATCTCGAAAAATATTTACTTAAAATGGTAAGATAATTATTTATCTTCTCAGAAAATAATTTAATAATCTATGGCTGAATTCACACTAATATGTACTCATGTTTATTATATAATATTTGAGAGAAGTTGGTTGGTCGAATGGTACTATGTGTGCGTTGTATCATAGGTCTGTCATGTAGTCAACTGGCATGGTTCGATTCCCAGGATGAACGTGGCAAGGAGTAGGACTTTAAACCTAAACCCCATTTCATTTCCTTCGGATTCCTCACACTGCTAAAGATCCGACATGCAAGCGAATTATTGAAATAAAATTGAACCAGTATTAGACTCTTGTAACATTTCATAGGTAATATTTTGTGTTCATACTGCACATAAAAGAACCCCTGACAGTTCAAATTTGTAGCACATTGTATGGCGTATGTCCATCTACAGTAGCCTGTTCGGTGAAATGTAGAATGTAAAATCCTATTTGATTTCTCTTTTAATATATTATAATATTTTTTAAATTTTAGGTAGCTAAACAGTGGTACGATTATGAACGAAATACATTTAACTTTGTGAAACAGTTAAAGGAACAAGATGCCACCATGACCTTCACTCATCAGAATGATTTTGATGATAATGGTCTGATATATTGGATAGGTACAAATGGCAGGTAGGTCTACTTTCAGTTTATTGTACCTTCTAGCCATTATTATATTATAATGCCACTGTAATTTCACTTCATATTACCTTTCAGTTGTTTATGTCCATCAATTTTTATTATTGCTACTTTCAATTTGAATATTTGACTTCCTGGCCAAAATTTAGATCATTCTATTAAACAACGGTATTTAAATTCCCCAAAAGAGCCAGACTTTGAAACATCTCATCTTGATTAACTATCCTATTTTGATTTAAGATAATCTTGAAGAATTATTACACTAGTCGGAACAACACAGGGACAACTTTCTCGACTAGAGCATATAGCCATTAGTCTGCTATCATTATCTTATTGCTACTTTCAATTTATTATAATATGATTGAGTTAATATTTATATAACTATGATTATTACTACAGGACTACGACAGATTGGGTAAATCCTGCCCAGTACGGTTTAGTAATGGTGACGTCATCTGAAGGTCGAAATCTGCCGTATGGTAAACTAGAAGATGTACTGAGTCGAGAGAGTGCTGCGTTAAACTGTCATACAAACGATGACAAGTAAGTATTAAACACAATACAATTTAAATGTGTTCCTTAATCGCTAAATGCCTCTTAATGATTAAGTAAGTGTTATAATAAATTGTTTGTATATGCCTCTCATTCCACAAAGCCTTCCCAAATCAATCTACATGTAACTATAGAAAGAGGTAAACCTAGGTTATTCTAAATCTGACCGAAGTATTTCAGTTTTGAAGTTGTATTCTCAAAAGGATCAGTTGAACTTTAACCCCATAAATTAAAATATAACGATGATGTATTATATTTTAGGAAAGCATGGTTTGCAATAGATCTCGGTGTATGGATTATACCCACAGCCTATACACTACGACATGCCAGAGGTTACGGAAAGTAAGTAAACCTTACTTCACATAGGGTCTTCTGTGGTTACCATGGTGGGACTAAATTCTTTGTGGTTCCCAGCAAAAGACCAAGAAGAAGAACAATCTTCAAGCCTTGGTGAAATAGTAAGGGCATCTGTGTACATGGTGTCCGTGGCAAAGAATACTTTCACAGTTGCAGTTGGACTTCGTTGAAGTGGTGACTCCGCTTTCCAGGCAGTATTTTCCTTATAGCACACGGTATGGTGTTTGCCAGTCCTATTATGTTGTTTGGTACAGAAGAGTAGAATATTAACGATATGTCATTTTATTTTCAGATCTGCTTTAAGAAATTGGCAGTTTCAGGTGTCTGTTGATGGTCTAACATGGACAACTATTAAAGAACATTCAGATGATAGTTCTCTTAATGAACCAGGGTAGGTTGTCATCTTCTAGAATCTTGGTGTGGGATATAATGGTGTAATCTCAGGGATGGGGTGGGGTGGGGGGGATCTTGTGGTGTATCTCGAGGTGGATTTGTGATCTTGTTGAGAAATCTGTGGTTTGGTGGGATGGTGATCCAATAATGTAATCACCGGTTGGATGAGTAATCTTGAGTGGGTGATCTAGTTGTGTCATCTGGTTTGGTGGGATGGTGATATAATGGTGTTAGTAGATGAGTCGGCCATCTTCTTGTGTAATCTCAGCTGTGTGGGTGTGGGTGATCAATAGGTGTAATCTCAGATATGTGTGTGCGATCATTGTGGTTTTTGATTTGAGGTTGAATCTTATGTTCATCATTACAGTTTTCTAATAAATGGTAAAACTGAAATTTAAATATCTAATGGTTATTGATAGGTCATAATAAAACACTTCTTTTATTGTTTTTCTCAGATCTACAGCCACCTGGGTTTTAGATCCATCTAAAGATGAGACACAAGGATGGAGACATATACGCTTACAACAGACGGGTAAAAACGCAAGTGGACAGACACATTATTTATCATTATCTGGCTTAGAGATTTATGGTACAGTGTCAGGTGTTTGCGATGATATAGGTGAGCACATGAAAATAATATATAACATAATGCATGAGACCTAATCAAGACCTTTGATAAGATTGCCGCTGGTTCAACCTCATTGGCGTTTGAGGACATGAAAATGATGTTCTGTTGGAATAATTTGATATTTTGTTTATTTTAATTGTTGTTTTGTTATTGCACAAGACCTTGGATGAGACTGACCCTGTTTCCAATCTCATTGGCACTTGTCATGGGCAAAATCAATTTCTCACTTGGTGTAATTCAAGGCTCTTTTAACTTTGAAAAGAAATAGACTTACAACAATGAAAAAACATTACTCAATAAAAAAACATTACTCAATAAAAAGACATTGACTGACAGGTCAGTTTCAGCTATTAAATTCAACATATAATCATAGATAATACAAATGATAATTTGTTTGTCTCAAATGTAGCCTTAGAACATAAAACTTAACCACATGTTAGTGTCAAAAATGACTCAAATGTTGTGTTTACAAAACAGCAAGTCTCATTCCTTGCCGTCAATTATTTTTCATATTCTATTTTTAGGCAAAGCTGCTCGTGAAGCAGAAGCAACAATCAGACGTCAGAGACGACTATTACGAACACATGTATTGAAACAGATGTTACCGGGAGCTCGTGTAGTTAGAGGAATGGATTGGAAATGGCGAGACCAGGATGGAAACGGTGAAGGTCTTGTTACTGGAGAATTACATAATGGTAGTGTATTAGTTGACATTATGGTATTTATATATATCATAGCGACAACTATCACTTCCTCTAGATAAAATTCATTCACTTATCAGATAAACAACAGCTTCATTAATGATTAATATACAGTGTAAACAACTGCTTGCCGTGGATAAATTTATTGTGTTGTCAGATAATTAAACAACCCCTTCCCATGGCTAAAATGATTGAGATATCTTATCTCTTCCCAGGGATGAATTCATTGAGTTGTCAGATAATTAATTGCTTCTCCAGATAAACAGCCACTCTTGTGGAAAAATCCATTGAGTTATCTAATGTAAATCTGCGAATAAACTAAGATGCTCTTTTTGTCTTGTTTATCAGATTACTGCCTCTTCACTCCCTAATCGGATGCTATAATAATCGTCAATAGTTTTGGGTTGTTTTGTATTACAGTCATTGTTATAGCCATTTATAAAAATTGTGATTAATTGGCAGTCAAATTTAGAAGCTTTATGTTTTCATAACTTGGGTCACACTGATCAAGTTTTAGGTCTTGTATTGCCATGAGCCCCACCCAACGAACGGCTGTTTTTTTTAGAATGACTCAAACGGCCTATGTCACAGTGGTAGTTTCGGGCAGTGTTAGTGGTAGAGGGTCAAATTTCGAATGTGATGCACGATTAAAAAAAGACTTTACTTAGGCAGGATTATTTATTTTACCCTTAATTTGAATCAAATGCTATGTTTTAATTGTATAATTTAATATTAATTTTAATCTTACAGGTTGGGTTGATGTGACGTGGGATAACGGAGGATCTAACTCTTATCGTATGGGTGCAGAGGGGAAATACGACCTAGCTTTAGCCCCCTCTCACGACCCAGAAAAATTACGGTTTTATAAACCAGAACAGGGAGCTGTCGGAGGATTAAAGGGGAGAGCAGGAGCATCAGTCTCTGATAAAGTCAAGGTTTGTAGTTTAAACAAATTTCTTTTGATTCTTTGATTTCATTTTGAGGGATTTTGAATCATTTTCAAACTATAATATTCTGAAAGTTGAATTTGTTCTAAATATTACTCCCTAAATGCTTAATTTGTTCTAAATATTACTTCCCAAATGCTTAATTTATTCTGTATTTACAACAATATGATGAATTCGGGTTAAATGAAATTGGGATTGACACTTATTAAATATTCAAGAAAAAGTAGACTCTTTAAAATTGGAGTAGGATCGTTTAATAACTAATACCCCATCTATTCTATTTGTTTGTAGTGTATTCACCTACCCCTTCTCTGTATTATGGTTGATTGATTCACCTCCCCCTTCTTGATATTATAAGTCATTGTTTTCACCTCTATGTTATAGGTCAGTGTATTCACCTCCCTCCTGACTGTATTTTGACCCCACCCCCTCGAATTCTCTGTATTATTCGGCAGTGTATTCACCTCCCACAATTCTATATTATAGGTCAGTGTTTTGACAAGTCGTAAGAGCAGCTCAACACCTAGTCTAAGTGACGTCAGTGAAACTAAAGCATCGGTTGCCAGCACGGAACAAGCTTCGTCTGCTGAAAATCTCACCTCATCTATTAAAGCTGTAAGTTGTTTGTTTTGTCTTTAATTCAGATTAACTGTTTTTGCCTTCAATATGTATTCAGTTTGATTGTTTTGTCCTTCATTATGTGATCCCAGTGTTGGCAGAGAAAGTTCATCAGGATTTTCTGGGGGGGGGGGGTCTCCTTGTCACAGTGGTTCAGGACGGAGACCTGACTAGGATAGCTGTCTAGTCGTCGTCCAGATGGGACAAAAAACCGAGGTCCGGTGTTCACATTGGTGTGCATGAAAAAGGATCCCTCGGCAATTTGAGTTTGATATAAGAGTAGACCATAGCGCTGCATTCCTGACACAATTTCCCTCATAACACACTGTATGGCATATGCCTGTCTTCATTAAATTCTACCAACCAACTCTGATCTCGTCTCAGAATTTACACATCTTTAATCCAGAAACACAAAACTTTGCACATAGATTCATATTCAGGTATTTGATACATTAAAACAACTAAAGTCTAAAAACTGCTATATTCTAGTTAAAATAAGGCAAACAATTTAGTGTAAATTCCTAATTTCGGTCTGAGAAATTTTTGTGAATTTGGGGCTGGAGTTAGATATGTTAATATAGATATTTATGTTTATTTGTTATTTTCTAGGCAGCGGAGTCTGTAGCCGAGAGTATTTTAAATCGTGTCATGGTAACAGTTGATCCAGCTGATGATTCCGATGGAACAATTACAGGTGGTAACGAACCTGTTATTGTTCTACATCGTGGTAACGAAGAATTATCAAGAGACAGCCATTTTGGTTTGATGGATTTAGTTAGCGGTGTTGAAAACATGGATTTAGGATCCGTCCCAGAACCAATCCGAGGTGCCGAAGGTGGAATCCGACCTCCGCATCTAGATAATAAAACAAGATCGGAAGCGAGGAAGAACGACGCCCAGACGAGGAGCTCCCCGACAAATTTAATGAGTGCTAGTGTGCCTAATTTACCCACCAGTATGGAACAGACTGTCAGTTTGCTGGATACGTTCGCAGCAGCGGTAGCCAGACGAAATCTGGGTACTAATAACGGGAATAATATTGTACGGAATGCCAATGCCAGCAGTTTAGTGCGTTTAGCTTTATCCAATTCTCCAAGTAAGTAAAATGTGGAATACGCTTTCTTGACTTTAACAGTTGCTCTCTAAAAAACAAAAGTTGATAAACATACATTATGCAAAAGCTAAATCTGCCAATTGCAGGTCTTTCCTTGGGCCTGAAATGGTATCTAAATTATTAATTTGACATTAATTAACTTATCTAGACCATTATCAACTTTAGTAATGATGATCAAGGCTAGGCCTAAAATTCAGTTTTTTTTTAAAATTTTCAGCAAATTCCCTTTACATTATCTAGTTTCATGATTATATGCCAGCTCTTTGTCTAATCTCCCATAATGTATCTTTACGTGAAGCGAGATAACTTTTCCAATGATTTTTATTATATTATCTATTTATTTTATTTTAGATAATTTATTAAGTGCTGCCCAGAGTTATCCTAGTTTAACCAATTCAACAAACGCTACATCTAACACCTTAACCACTACTCAGACCATGGCTAACGTCACGTCACTGAGTCAAGCCTTGACCAGAAGTCTCACCTCAACCTCTAGTGAAAGCGACAATGAGTTTCTAGAAACGTGTCGTGCATCAACTTTACTCGGTGAATTAGAAGACGATGAGGAATTACCAGAACCGGATGATGAAGATGATGAGAATGAAGATGAAAATGAAGATGATGAAGATTATGATAATGTGATGGTGAGTGGATGATTATCAGATTTATTTAAACAACTTAGCCTTTCATTTGGGGGAGCAAGGTGGCTAAGTGAGAAAGACACTTGCTTGCTAGTCTGGGGTTTGCGTGTCAGATCCCTGCATTGGTTGGGAAGTTTTTTGGAATTTTATGGAACTAAAAAAACAGAGGTTCTGTGTATACATTGATGTGCACGTAAGAGATCCCTTGGTAATTGGAATTTAATGTAAGAGCAGGCCATAGTGCAGCTGCCCTGGCATAATTTCATGAAAAGCACACTGTATGGCATAATGTGTCGGTCTTCATTAGCCCAGTATAGGAGCAGTAGGGCGTTAAATCCCATTTCATTTCATTACTGTCAGGAGGTCTGGGGTTCGATCCTGGTGATGGCTAAGAGAGTTGCTTAGATTTCCCAGTGTGGTTTCTCGGTCTTCATTAGCCCAGATAAAGTAGAAAAGCAAGATATTAAACTCAAGTTTATTTCATTGTAAACTACTACATGTATTAGTTTTTAGCACACCTAAACTACTATTAGTTTTCAGCACACCTAAACTACTATAAGTTTTTAGCACACCTAAACTACTATTAGTTTTCAGCACAAAATTTTTTTAATCACCGACACACCATGTTAGTTTCATTTTTTATTCTGAAACCCACATTCTATAATATCATCACACCCCCATCCACTATAATATCCCACCCCCACTCAATATAATATCATCCCAACTTGATTGGTACTTGACAATCAAGAATAGTATTTTTCAAAACTTCAAATACTCATAACTTCGCTCAGAAAAAAAGGAATTTTCATTATCTATATTTAAACTATTATAGCAACATCAGCTTGCTCTTTTTCTTAATCTTACATAATGCATCTTGAACATAGCTGATAATAAACATCCCACCTACACCTTACCTGTTACCAATAGTTACCAGAGCATGTTATCGTGCATGATTTGATGTGAAACCTGATTTTATTCCAGATCTCGTTACAGGAAGAAGAAGAGATGGAATCAAGAGATCGTCGAACCTGGGATGATGAACTTGTCCTGAAGCGTCAATTCTCAGCCCTTATTCCTGCCTTTGATCCCAGACCTGGTCGAACAAACGTAAATCAAACTCAAGATTTCGATATGCCCGCACCAGGTATGTTTATTTATCTTGTTGCTAAGCACCATATTGAATTACAAGTTACGAATCCCGATGTTTGACAATTCTATTTTAAATTTGACAGATTTCTGACTCAAAATCATGTATTAATATGTCTGGACAGGACAAAAAAAGGGAGGTCCCATGTAAACGTTAGCTTGTACAAAAAAGAACCCTTGACAGTTGGAATTTGAAATAAAGAGTAGACAGTAGACTCACTGTTCTGACAGAATTTCCCTTTACAGCACAGTTCATAACATAGGCCCATTAGCCTTAATGGTGAAGTTAAGTAGGATATTAATTTCATTTAATTTATAGATTTAAATCTGTAATAATTGTAAAGTAATTTGTTAAATAATGTTTTACAGGAAATGAAGAATGTTCTTCACCAGAAGTAAAAGAAACAGTATCTCAACCCAGATTAATATTATCATTACGATCTCCATGTTTACCTGGGGTACGTACATATATTTTTAAAAATTGGGATCATGCTAAAAAATGTCATATTCTTTGAAATCATATCTTGCTCATCTGAGGTAACATAATACATTGACGATTGACCACTTGGAACATTTTCAAATGTATTTAAAAATTGGGAAATGTCACAGACTTTGTCCAGTATAATTTATCACCTGCAAACGATCCTGGAGATAAGGCATCTGTCATACACTCTGTCATGCACAAATAATTACACAACGTATATATTATAACAAATATTGGGGATAGGGTGGTCGAATGGTTAGCATTTGCACTTTGCACTACAAGGTCTGTAAAATGCCCTATGCTAGTCCCTAAATCATATGTTAGTCCCTAAATGACCTAGTGTGTATTCAGTGAATGTTAAGTCCCATTTCTCTCTCTTTTATAACAACATGTTGTATAATTTTTTGTGTCTAACAAATTTGGGGAAAACAGAATACATCGAAAAATTACCACCTGTCATATTTAGAAATATTTTAAAGTATTGTGATACTTTAATTGTGTGATATATTTTTTTTTAGATGAATGATGAAGAATTCCAGTTAACAGACGGTAATGCCTGTATATTTAAATATATCCAGAATTTATTATTACAAGGTTCTAGTAGCGGACGAACAGAACGTTTACGTCGAGTCTGGGAACCTACTTATACGTAAGTTTTAATCATTTCAGTATAATTATTCGCAACGTAATCCACACCCATCAAATGTTTAATAAATTGTGTTTGCTTGTTAGGAGGAAGTGGATGGACCAATGGTAAGCACTTGCACCCTGTATCATAAGGGATGTCATAGAGTCAACTGGCTTTTTGATTCCTCGGTTGTATGTAATAAGGTTTCCTCCCACTGCTGAAGCCCCCTACACACAAGCGAATTATTGAATTAAAATTGAACCATAAACCTAGTTTGTGTTGAGTGGACAGTAAACCCCATTTCTCTCTCTCTCTCTCTGTATGGCGTAAATACCCGTATACTTTGTGTGTGTTTGTTGAGGAAGGATTATCTTGGAAGAGTCTTAAGATTTGAAGCATACGGGAAAAATTAATCATTACTGATTCAGTTTACAGCTTTAATTTGTTAATGTATTGTTTGAAGAATGATACCAAATATCTGTTTAACATATTACAGGATTGTGTATAGAGAATTAAAGGAAGATGGTGAAAAAGATTCAGAAACTCAGAGCATTCGAGTAAGTATGATCATTATTCGTGTAAACATAAGTATTCATGACCTTTGTAGATATATGAATATTAATAAATTACAGATGGGCTGTTGACTTCTGTTGTCATTGTAAAAAGAATTTAGATGTCTCCTTTACATAAAAAGCTATAATTATTTGTAAGTTCAAGTTTCCTCTTGTCAGTGGATAAGGACGGAAGACCTGACAAGGAAAGCTGTTAGGTCTTTTGGATGGGAAAAAAAAAACGAGGTCTCATGTACACATTGGTGTGCACAAAAAGATCCTTTGGCAGTTGGAATTTGATGTTAAGAGTAGGGCTATAGCAACGCTACGTCAGTGGATGTAGAATGGTTATAAATTTTTAATTTATCATATTTTTGTAAATACTGAATAAAAACATATTTTGCCAGATATTTCTTCAAATCCTTTTTTACACGCTACATGTTTTGTTCCCTGGCAACCTATTTTTGAGAATATTGTAGTTATTATACTTTATTTATATCAATTATACATTTTGGCCTGATACATGTATTTCTTTAAATCCTTTTAAGAGAATATTGTAGTTATTTTGCATTGTACTTTATTTGTTGTAGTCGTCACAGAGCATGGAGAAATATGTGAATTGGAGAAATGCATTAGGTGATCGTGATGCTGCTAGGAGTATGGACCAATCAACCTGTAGTGTAGAGCATGTATTACAATTATTACAGAGATTATACGCTATAGCACAGGAACAAACAACACCTAGTAAACGTAATGGTTAGTATCCTAATCCTCTGTGGGCCCACTCCTCAAATATTAAAATGGTTTTAAATAATTCTCTGGGACCTCACTCTCAGGTAGTACCCAGTTTTAACAAAGTAATAGTTTGTAGCATAATCCTCTGTGGGCCCACTCCTATCAAATATTAGAGTGGTTTTAAATAATATACTTGAATCTCACACAAAGGTAATGGTTAGTAGCATACTCCTCTGTGGGCCCACTCCTGTCAGATACTAGTAGCATAATCCTCTGTGGGCCCACTCCTATCAAATATTAGGGTGGTTTTAAATAATATACTTGAATCTCACACAAAGGTAATGGTTAGTAGCATAATCCTCTGTGGGCCCACTCCTGTCAGATACTAGTAGCATAATCCTCTGTGGGCCCACTCCTATCTGATAGTAGTAGCATACTAGTGGTTTTAAATAATACACTTGGACCTTACTAAAAGTTGGTATCCAGTATGAACTGAGCAACATAATGTTTAGTAGTATAATCCTCCGTGGGCCAACTCCTTTCAGATATTAGAATGATAAAACATTACGCATCAGAAACCAATAATATTTTTATACTGTTTATTTCAGATGGAAGTGATGTACAGTTGAACATTCCAATAGATGAATTTATCAGTAAAAAAATCACTAATAAGGTTGTTCAACAGATTCAAGATCCGTTAGTATTAGCCAGTCATTCCCTACCCGAGTGGTGTGAACATCTTACTCGATGGTGTCCAATGGTATTCCCCTTCGATACACGACAGCTCTACTTCATCTGTACAGCTTTCGGGACATCAAGGTAATTATTTTTCTATTTTAATCTGCAATAGGCATTAGTCGAGATCTCTATTAGTCGAGATGTATTTTACTCTGGAAGAGTTGAGACATAAGATGTTGCCGTAACTATGGCGTTAAACTTCAGAAATGAAGGAAATATTAATATCAAATAATTTGGGAATTAGTCAATGTAACTGAAGTGAGTACATGGAAAGGGCTCACTGACAGCCAAAATTCGTAAAAAGAGAAGGCTGTAGTGCCGCTGTCCGTACAAAATTTCATCATGACTAATGTATGACATATGCCCATCTTCGTTAACCCAGTCTGTTCTAAAAAGTAGGATGTTAAACACCTTTTCATTTGATTTTGTACTGACACAACTGTGTTTATTTATTTGTCATTATTAAGTTGAAAACAGACATGTATTTGATTGAGAATATATTTGTATATTACCAGGTCTATAGTATGGTTACAGAATAAACGTGATGCATCAATAGATCGTATTAGAAGTCCGGTACCCCGTCGAGATGAAGGTCATGAGTTCCGTGTAGGTAGATTAAAACATGAACGTGTTAAAGTACCACGTGGTGATGAGTTATTAGGATGGGCTATGCAAGTTATGAAACATCATGGAAAGAGAAAGGCTGTACTCGAGGTTTGTATTTTAGAATTACTTTTATATTTTTTATGATTACAATTACATTATGAATACAGCTTTTATTGTTTAAATTTGGAGGGTTGGGTTGGGGGGGGGGGGGAGAGATGATAGTTGTAGGGATTGGACAATAATTGAAGGTCCACCAATGTACATATTGAATTCAAAGAAAAAAGAGAAATATTGTTCTCCCCCTCGCATTGCACACTTTAACATAAAAATGAATATTAATGTATGTTAGTATGAATATGGTTGTATTTTGATATGAATATAATTGTATGTTAATGTTAATACGAAAATGTTAAAAATATTGTTTTGAGAAGACTTTTATAAACATGTCATTCCATTGAGACATTAATTTCTAATGAAATATATTTTTGTTATACTAGATTGAGTTCCAGAGTGAAGAAGGAACCGGTTTAGGCCCAACTTTAGAATTTTACGCCCTTGTTGCAGCTGAATTACAGAAGAAATCTCTTGGTCTCTGGTTGTGTGATGACACCATTCCTGATAAATATGAACGAGAGGTACGAACAAACATGTCATTCTCATAAAACTATTTTAACTTGTAATCAGGGTGGACTAGAACAATGTGTCTAGTTTTTTGGATGGGATGTAAATTTCATAGGGTTTGTGAAAGAATCCATTGACAGTTTAAAGTTAGAGATGAGTTGAGAGTTCTCTCCCACTAGTGTGTAATATGTAACATGGATGTAGTCAATGGATGCCAAGCAAAGCATTCAGACTAGAAAAGCTGTGTTGAAAAATCTTTCAGTAATAAGCAGTTATTGTATTCTATAGAATTGTAACCTGTTTATTCCAGTTCAATTACTAAATACCATACAAACAAAAAAAGTAAAAAATTTGACCTTTAACATTCCCACCTTATAATTTGTTTGGGGATAGGATGGCTGAATGGCTAACACATGTCATTGAGTCAACTAGCGTGGTTTCATTTCCCTGGTTGTACATGACAAGCAGTACTGCCTGTCCAACCTAGTAGATTTTCTCTGGGTCCACTGGTTTCCCCCCACTGCTAAAGACCCCTATGCACAAGCAAATTATTTAAATAAAATTGAACAATATGAAATGACTAAGTTTGTATCGAGTGGACGTTAAAGCCCATTTCTCTCACTCCCTCATAATTTGTAAATTTTATTTCAGATTGATATTGGTCATGGTGTTAAACCACAGGGATATTACGTTCAGAGAATTGGAGGATTATTCCCAGCCCCGTTACAACAGGACAGTCCGGACATGGAACGTGTAGAAAGACATTTCCATTTCCTCGGAACTCTTCTAGCAAAATGTTTACAAGATAATCGCCTTATTGATCTGCCTCTCTCTCGTCCCTTCCTTAAATTACTGTGTCTTGGAGACGTCGGACAAAATATTACAAAACAAAACCGAGATCTGTCTAATCGTGGTTTGAGTGGTATGTTAGAATCGTGGCACAGCGAATCAAGTGATATGATCACAAGTATCGAGGAATCGGAGAAAGAGATGAGAATGGATCGATCTCGTATTACCATGACGCAGCAGGCGTGGTATCATGGCGTCCTCACAGACGAAGATTTCGAATTAGTGGATCAGCATAGAGCAACGTTTTTACGGCAACTACGGGAATTAGCCGCTAAGAAACAGAGAATATTGAAAGATCGAAGTATATCAGAAGATCAGAAGAATATTTTATTAGAAGAATTATGTCTACCTGGTACAGGTGATCATCCCATGCCGGTTAGATTAGAAGATTTAGGGTATGTTTATAATCCAGTCAATCTGATTAAAAAACGGATCCTATTCGTTTCGTTTTTTATAGTTCAAAATTTCGTTTTACTTGTCTTCACAACACTAGGATCTGGAAGATTTGTTATCATTGACGTGTTCTGAATGATGTGAGGGATTAGCCAATGAAACGGTCTGTTACAGCATCCTCTGAGCCTTTTAATGCACGGAACTGTGGTTAAACCACTAGAAACATCAACGCTGATTGATTAATCAATGTCTGACTTCATACGGTCAAGAGCCGCTTGTATGACCCCTGACGTGAACTTGTCCGGCCTTCATGTAGTTTAGGCCATCGAGAGTATAAAAAAACGAAACGAAATATAGATCTGTATTTTAATCAGATTGTAAGCGAGTTAAATTAAGTCAATACAATCAATTCTTGTCCACTTCCCCAGAGAACAGAACTACATAAAGTCAACATTACCTTGTATTACTTTGTGAGTTATGACCCTTGTTCACCACGTCACGGTTAAATTACAATACCAAACAGTCAATCCACTGTGTCAAGATATATGACTTTTTACGATCATATTCAAATGTGGTTGTATATTGCCATTACCCTGGTCAATCCATCATTAATCCACTGATCTTTGTAAGATATTTATGTGTAGGTTAATGAATTTTCTCAATAATTGTTATTTTAAATTTTATCTATATTTTTATTTTTTCGTATAGTTTAACGTTCCAGTTTAACCCATCATCTAAAGTTTATGGTTTTATATCACATGATCTCAAAATAAACGGAGAAAACGAGGTAAATATTACTTTTATTATTATTTATAAATCTGTTGGGTAAACTAGGGCTCTGAAGTTATTCATATTTACCAGTTATGACTGACTCCCACTGAAATTGACCAGCTGATATATTTTTTGTGCCATACAATAGAATTGCAAAGAAACAAACTTTTTAAATATATTACCAATCAGTCAAAATTTGACTAGCTGGCCTTGTTTAAACCATGAGGTAACTTGATTTAGAGTCAGAAACACAGAATAGCAATTGGTTGACTAAAGCTGCATTTCCTTTAGTACGGATCCGGTCCGGGTCCAGTCCGGTTGCGGATACAGAAAAAAACACTTTCATAGAATTTTAGTAAGAGTGTTTCCTTTTGTCAGGGTGCGAATACGGTTTTCTATGCGGCGTCCGGTACAGTTTTTCAAAACGGACCATGTAGCGTTCGGTACGGAAACGCATGCGGAACCGTTTCTGTAACGCACATAAGGAAACACAGTTTGGGTAGCCCGTACGGCAAAAAGCAAAAAAATAGGTAGGGAAAATCCAAATTATCGCCCTTTCTTGGACACGTGTTCATGGAATCAGAAAAATAAAAGATCGAAATCCGCTTGAAAAACCGCATATAAAGATACACAATCTGCCGTGCCATGTCTGAGCCATACTAAAGGAAATGCAGCTTTAATCTTAAATATTTGTTGGCTTTCACTTCTTGAAATATTGAAATTATTTACATGACTTTGATTTTTATGAAATTGAGAAGTGTTTTTATTTCTATTATTGATTTTGACCAAATGTTACGTATGAATATCGGTGTTTATTGTTGATATTTAGAATATAATGATAATAATAATTGTTTCATTTTTACAGGAAGTAACTCTGGATAATATTGAGGAATATATTGACCTAGTCACAGATTTCTGTCTCTCTAGTGGTATCAGACGACAAATGGAGGCTTTTAAAGGTAAAAAAATATTTTTCAAATAACTACTTAAAATACAAAACTGTCAGATAAATTATGATTTTAAAGTCATAGATAAACACATTCATAGGAATATTTAATAACAATAAAATATATAATAATCCACCTAGCAGAGACTTGTCTAGAGTGTAATTGAAAATGAGTTTGCATTATCTGGCCCAGCTCGTTAACCTGGAGGTCTTGTGGTTGATCCCTGTATTTGCCGAGAAAGCTCATCAGGATTTTCCAGCTTTGTTCCTCCTTTTCAGTAATGCAGGACTGAGGGCATGGGACAATGTGTAGTCATCCTGTACATATTGGCATGCACGTTTAAGATCCCATGGGAGTTGGAATTTGATATATTATAAGAGTAAACCGTAGCTCACTGTCTTCATTAGCCCAATCGGAGTAGAACAACCCCATTTCAGTTTTGGTCTTGTGTAATTGTGTAAACAAAACAACCCCTTCATAGTTGAAATTCCCAGGCAAGTAGAGGGAAATGTTGCAGTCAGACAAAAATCTTAAACTGAGCATGTAACCAACAGAAATAAAAATTAATTAGTTAGTCTGAACTAATAAGTATGAAATATGTTCTCAAGACTGTAAATCCCATTCAATTCTGAGTCCAAAAAATGTCAATGTCTGCTTTCTTTTGTAACAATTTAAATGATTTCATGTTAATAGTAAAATTAATATTTATAAATTGTGTATTTTGTAGCTGGATTTGACGTAGTTTTACCATTAGCCAAATTACATGCCTTCAGTGCTGGAGAGTTATCTACCATGTTATGTGGTGAACAGGCTCCCACATGGACTAAAGAAGATATCATTAACTATACCGACCCTAAATTAGGTTACACACGAGAAAGGTAAGTTGTCTATCAGTGTTCTATAACTATTGTATGTGACAAGGAGTAGAGTCGCCTGTCCAACGTCATGGGTTATCAGCATTCTATAACTATTTAACACTCCCTTAAAAGAGCAGTTGTACGTGACAAGGAGTAGAGTCGCCTGTCCAACCTCGTGGGTTTTCTCCCGGTTCTCCGGTTTCCTCCCACTGCTAAAGACCCCTAAGTGCAAGCAAATTATTGAAATAAAAATAAAACCATATGATAGTCCCCAAATGACCTAGTTTGTGTCGAGTGGACGTTAAACCCCATTTCTCTCTGTCTTTCTCCCTTAAAAGAGTAGCACAGGTTGGACAGGCTGTTACATTAGGCGCGGAACTGTGGGTAGACATTACCAGCCAATGACGTCTCGAATGACTGACAATATCGGGTCAAATGTCGCATGCTTGATACCTGACGTCATAGAACGTGAGCTCCCACTATAACGTGTAGGCCATTGGAAGTATAAAGAAGCGAAATGTAGTTCTATATTTTAATTAGATTGCGGTCCAACTTTCATAATTTATAAAAAGATAAAACAAATTTCGAATTTACCCTCTGAGGCTTTAATATTTATTGTTTTTCTTTTTTTTTCAGTCCTGGATTTCAGAGATTGGTCAATGTTTTAGTAAGTCTTTCACCTGATCAACGAAAAGCTTTTCTACAGTTTGCGACTGGATGTTCTTCTCTACCACCAGGGGGACTGGCTAACCTTCATCCCAGATTAACAGTCGTTCGTAAAGTAGACGGGAACGATAGTAGTTACCCTTCCGTTAATACCTGTGTTCATTATCTTAAACTTCCCGAATATTCATCAGAAGATATCTTACAGGAAAGACTTTTGGCAGCGACGAAGGAGAAGGGTTTCCATCTGAATTAAATGGAAGAAAAATCTTCTAGCGTCCAGACATCTAGGTGTAGAGAAGTGAAACGTCTTCTCATTGGCCAGCCATTGAAGTTGCAGACTTCTAGTTAAAACGGAACACGATTATTTGCAAGCAATTAAAGAGATAAGTTATTTGCCGTGATAATTTAAGACTTTTAGAGTTAATAAAACTCTGATTTTAAGGAAATTTCCGATTGATGTCCGATTTCGTCATTATGACAAGTTTCAAATAAAGTTAATGATCGATCTCGAAGACATTTGAACTATATATGTAATATAGTTATTAATAGATCTCTGAGATGTTTGAACGATATTTGATAACTTGTTTAGGAGACGGAACATGAAATCAGTTGATGTAAAGTTGACGTAAAGGGTCGATTTTTAGACCCAATTGTGATACAAGCCTGTGCCCTATACGCGGCACATTTGATTTAAGATATTCGATAACTGTGCCACTTTTTAAGTTATATTTGCATTGAAATGCGTATATATATATAATAATAATAATATTGGACTATGTTTTGTTTTTTTTGCTATTGATAAATAATTATGCCGCCTATATGAAGATGTTATATATATATATAATGTTTGTACGTATTTATCTGTTCTGAGTGGGTTTGAAATATTATTTAGTTTTTTGATTGCAAATTACGTGTGATTTTACTGCAAATGACTTGGTTTGTTTGTCTTCTTTCTTTGAGAATTCATCATGCTTTAGGCTAATATCATGTCTTTATTTATTTGTCTTGTTTTCGTGATAATTTGTATCCGTCTCATCGGCCGTATTATTAATCTCATAAATCTTTATGGTATTGATAATTGAAAGTATTCTTAAAGTCTCTGGGTGTGACTTAAATTTTCTGGGTGTAACTGTGCACTACTTACTCCATGCTTAAATTTAGTCATTGATTATTTAATTAAGGAAATAAAAATAAATTTTCGATGGTAGGTAATTTCCCTTCTCAATGAAGGTGACTCTGGATTTTGACCAAATCCAATTTATATTGTCAGTAGAGCATGCAGAATGTTCACATTTTTTGTACATTGTATCTCACTAAATATTAAAAGGAACAGAACCATTTTTGGATTCCACAATCTCTCAAATTATGTACCGAGACTCTATTTATTAAAAATTTTGATAACTTAGGCTTTGCTGGTATTTTTCAATCATTGTAATAATTTAAGAATTTGTAGAAGCTTTGTTTATTTTAAAGGTACTGTACACATAGATGGATATAAAATATCTATTTGTTTAAATATAGTTGTTGAATATTAGTCGTGTACCAGGTTTGCATTAGAATTATTCATGTAAAGACTCGGCTTTGTCAATACTAGCAGTACAATAGGACATCACTATAGCACGGTGTACTACACCCATGCAGAGGTTCTGTGATGCCCCGTGTCCTCCAAGACTCATGTATGACTAAACAGAAGATATAAACTCTCAGTAGGGCAGCTTGCTTGTTTAGCAAATTTGACCGCGTTAATTTCAAATTGAAACAAATCTGATTTCATCATTTGATTGGATGCCCCCAAGAAGTGCATGACCAGGGCCACACCCTCCTCTCTGAACACCACTCTTTATATAGTGTTATATCGCAAATCTTGTGTAGATTATACATTGTTTATATATAGTGATGTCCTTGTGTATATTGCTAATCTGTAAATTCTGCTTTTGTTAAATAAATCAACAGTATATCATGTGACCGTTAGGTTAACAATCCTATTCATAAAATTCAAATTATATCATTTTTATACCCTTTGTTTTTTTTACATTTAATTGTATTCATTTCTCAAAACTTCCAATACATTTTTCCTTCATTTGTAGAGGAACATTATTTCATTATGACAGCCATCTTGTCTATTTTTAGGGGGTTGGGGAGGAGATAAGGCTTCGAAAATTCATGTCATGAATTCGGGGATAGAGTTAATAACACTTGTAATATCCCAATTCTGAGCTTTGGAATTTCCAACCCACACATCTGGCCTTAAAAATAGACTGCAACAAGACTATATACATTACACCACAGGTTTTCAAAAAAATATCCAGAGTCATCCACCCTTTTGATTAGGTTGTCATAGGGTTAATTAAAGGTGAAATTTTCTAGTGTGACAAACAGTAATCTAAAGGAGAAGATAACTCTTGTATTAGCTTGGTTCCCCCCCTCCCATCTGTTTTATAGATTTTATACATATATATTTTATAAATGTTTCTATTCAAATTCATTATTCTTACAGATTATCTCATAACAATTAAAGTCACTGATACTCATTTGGATAATAAATAAATTTTCATGGATTAATCCATGAAAACGAAATCAAAATATCAGTGGAAGATATTCTCTTGGCTTCAATTCAATCAGTTTACCGAAGAATTAGGTGTTTATATTGACTCCAGAGGATGTCACATGTGAAATTTACAATTCATCATATTGTTCTAAGATACAGAGTATTTTGTTGACACTTGACTTTCAATTGTGGTCTTAATCCGTCGGCTTAAATAATAATAGTTATGTCTGACAAGAAAAATTTGAAATAGCAAAAATGTTCTGATCAGAGTTGAGCCATTCTTGGACTGATATATTCTATACAGATTCACAATATTTTAATTTGCTGAGGAATCCCCCAAATGAGGATCAGTGGCTTTACTATATCAAAAGAGAAGACCAGACGACAATCCCAGCAATCCCAATATTATTGAATGTCCCTAGAACTGTTTTTCTATGCAGTGATTATTTCTGTGAAGAGTATGTAAATCTATTACTTAATGATAACGGGACGTTTCTGTCGACACATCAATTTATCTTGTTTACATGTTGGCATGGCGATATATATATATCTGTATATGATTTTCTTTGTTTGGAAAATTGTTGAATTAGGATTTAGAATATATAAATTAATGATAATGTCATTTCATTGGCTGAACACTGAAACTAACGTTACATTTAGCCAATGAAATAGCAATATCATCAGTAGTTTTTGCACAAAATTTTTCATTCATCAGTTTGTAAAGAGAATTGATGTGTGGACATAAAAAGACCCTGAGCCCATTCACAAAAACTTAAAATAAAATATTTTGAGAAAGCTGCCTTTTGATTGGCTGAAAGCGAAATGATTTTTTACAATCAACCAATGGAAAGACGTAATCTTGAATATATTTTTTTTTAATTATGGTGAATAAGCCCTGTGTTTATATAACTAGATATATATTTAATAATGTTTGTGTATATGTGAGGCGTGAATGAGAAGAAAGGGTGACGATATATAATAACTAGGATTATTAGACAAACCCTAGAAAATATCGTAAAATAATAATATCTATATATGTTCTTTTAGCTAAATAAAGAACTCAAAAATAATAGTTTCACTTTGTTGGTTTTGTTTAGTCTTTCTCAAAGTTACGAGAGCAATGATGGGTCAGTTATACACTCACAACACTACATTAATTTGGGAATTTTGAATATTTTTCATCGTGTCTTGATGCTAGATTGAGAATTTTCCTGCTCGGACAATTTAAGGCGTTTGGAAAATAACGTTGGATATCACTGCTGCTCAATGATTAGGATTTAACAGCGTGGATTCCCCTTGTCATTGGTGCAAGATGGAAAGTCTGACAAGAACAGCTGTCTAGTCGTTCTGATCGGACGAAAAAACCAAGGTCCTTTGTACACATTGGCGTGCATATGAAAAATCCCAGGTTAGATCTCAGTGGTAACTGAGAAAGTTACTCGAAGGTTCTCTAGTAGTGCAGGACGGAATATAAATTGTCAATGAAAATGAAATAATGTTTAACATGGTACTTTTTTAAATAAACCTGGCTCATAAAGAAAGTGTATGCCATACATTGTGCTGTGTGGGAAAATTTGCCTCTAAACATACAGGATGGAAAGTCTTTCAAAGAAAAACTAATCATTGGGAATATTGGGATGGAATGTAAAACAAGGATTAATACCTTTCTTAATAAGAATGGTTTGTAAAGAAAAGTAAGATGTTAAAACACAGTTCATTTTCATTCCATTCTCCCTGCTGATCAAGAAATATTGATTTAAAAATCGAAATAGCGCTACTTACTGTCTGTCCAAAATTTTCCTCCAATGTCTGTCTTTGTTAGCCTGGTTGAGTGGCTGTATGATCTATCACATGCACTTTAGATCATAAAGATTATCATTAAACTAAGTGGTGTGGTTTTGATTACCTGGTTGTAGGGGACAACCTCATTGGTTTTCCCCCACTAGTAAAGACTCCTAGGCAAAGTGGAGGTTAAACCTCTCCCTCTCTCATTGAGTCAAGTGGCATGGTTTCGATCCTACACTTATACACATTGACATGACAAGGAATAACCTTGTGGGTCCTCTGGTTTCCTCCCATTCCTAGAGACCCCTACATGATAGCAAATTATTGAAATGAGTGTGTAACATGTGTTAGTCCCAAAATAATCAAAATTTGAGTAAAGTTAAGTCCCATTTAATTTCTCTCTCTCTCTAGTATCCTTTCACCAATCTAGTCAAACTCGTTTATATTGGAACGGGTAAAGATACACAGATTAAAAAAAAACAAGGACATGGACCACTCGATATACAACAAAAAACCCCAAGATATTTCAATAATAATTTTGTATTTATTGATAAATATTAAATAATTATGCACAATTCTTAAATCAATATAATAATAATAGATAAAATAATATATACGTGATATACTAGTTATAACAAGCTGACAGAGTAGAGTTTTCTCCGGGTCCTCCGGTTTCTTCCCACTGCTAAAGACCCCTATGCACTCAAAATTATTGAAATAAAATTGAAGCATATGTTAGTCCTGAAATGACATAGTTTGTTTTGAGTCCTGAAAAAACATAGTTTGTGTCAAGTGATACGTTAAACGTTTCAAATATATGGCATTTGACCAGTATTTTTAGGCAATTGTCTGCTACCAAAGACTAGATGATGGAGGCCTGTTAATTAATACTGACCAGGCCCGGATCCAGGTTTTTTTCGAGGGGGGGGGGCCATACCTTGTAATAAATGGTAATCATTAGAGTGCCACATGTATTAGTGGTTTGGTGTAGTCCCCAGGGCAAAGACAATGCAAAAATCAGTTTATATCATCAATTAAAAAGCGGATACACCAGTCTCGCTGGGGCTGAGGGGGGGGGGGCCATGGCCCCCCTGGGGCCCCCCCTGGATTTGCGCCTGCTGACTGAAATATTGGGAAGACATTTTTTGAATTAATAACATATAATTAAAATGAATCATCATTGAGAGAGTGCCAAGAACATAAATAAACGTAATATTTGGACAATATGTACAGTACTGAAGTACAATACTTCTACAATTTTATGAAACAAGCCCTGATACCTTGACTCTGTTAGTGGACCTTATCTCTTATTACCCTGACTGTTGGTGGGCTGTTGTGCGTGTTATATTACCTTGACTATGTTAGTGGATATTGTGTTATACTACCTTGACTATATTATAAGACTGCTATTAGTAAAATTTATCGACATAGATGAGATCTGCTAGTTAATACTGACAGAAATAGGAAGACATCTTTTTAATTAATAACATAAAATTAACTGTCAACAGGAAAAAGTTTTCAAAATGATGTCAACTTACATTTTCACTGAGAAAGTACTAGGAAATATACATAAGGAATAGTATTTATGACATTATGTATGACAATCATATATATATATGTAATTTACTTATGCGATAAAACAAATGCAAACATCTCGACTGCCGTAGAGGACTGTGTTATGATATATTGACTTTGAATTGTTTAGTGTGTTTGATGCCTTGACTGTGTTACTGGCTGATGTGTTAGGATACCTTGACTTAGTGCACTGTGTTATTATCATGACATTAATACACATATTTTGAATGAGTGTTATAATACCATGACTATGACAGTGGACCTTGTGTTATAATATCTTGACTGCGTTATAATACCGGTATTTTGAATGTGTAGATTAAATTTCTGTTATGATACTTTGACTGTGTTATTGACATTGTGTTATGATACCTTGACTACATTAGTGGACATTGTATCATAATACCTTTACTATCTTAGAGGATCATGTGTTATGATACTTTGACAGTGTTAGCTGACTTTATTTTATAATAATGCATAAATTTATGATTTAAGATAGAAATTCTGGTGATATAGGTCATGTAGCACCACATTAATCACAATCACATGTTACTTGTCTCTCTTGGATTTCCTTAAAATTTTTAAGAAAGGAAATCTGCGTTTTTTCTTTTTTCTTGGTAACGATGCATCAATAATGCTCTCTGTTCCCTCGTAAGCTGGGTTGATAAACCCTGTTTCTAACGTCCCTTTGAAACCCGTCGTCGAAAGACTTAAAGGAGGAAGATTAAAGTCTTGGTCCAAATCCTCCGTAAAACCTTGTTCACAGAACGCGTCTGTAGAAATATTCACATTAACCTCTGGTAAAGTGTTTGGTAAAACGTACAACGGATCCTCACCAAAACTTTGACGTTGAAGGTCAATAATTTGATTATTTGATAAAGGTGAAAGGTCACCAAGTTTATGATTCTCAGATATGAATATTTCATTATCATTTGGCACGAACATCACAGATTTTTCGATATCCAAATTTTTCGAGTTTTTTCCATTTTTCCATTTTTCTTTTTTCTTGGCTTTACGATGTAAATAATTATAGTTGATGTACATCTGTGTATCCAGGCAATATTTACAACTGAAGAAAAAAATAAAATATTATTATTGTCGAAAACATGGTTTGATATGAAACAGTCTTTGTGAGTCAAACATGATCGATCTTATCTGTGGATCCAGGGTGTTGGATGGCAGAATGGTTAGGGTGCGCACGTTGTATCATAAGGTATATATATAATATATGTCATTGAGTGGTTTAAACAATATTTTATTCAAATAAGATATATATTATACATACACTGACAAAAGTTAAGGATTCGAAAACAAGCCAAGGGCTTATATTAATTATATTAATTCATCTCCTCAACTGCCATCTGTGGATCCTATCTATGATCCAAAGATTAAAAGCCAAGCGAATACTGGTGTTTTTGTTTTTTGTGCTTTTGAAACAAAGAACCACCAATTGTCAGGCACAGCACAGTGACATAATATGTCTCTGTACAAACAATTTGCAGCGACGATTCAGGGATTGCCACGGCTGATTATGTAACTGAAGTCCTTGCATCAACAGTGAAAAAGGAGCATATTCTGATCATTGTCCACCACACTCACACAAATGTAACTTGTATGTCAGTATGGTAGAGAGATAGATTTACAACATAATGAATAACATATTTATGATACACATTTTGCTTAGAATAAGAAATAATTTGGGATCCTTTTCAATATTAAGGCCCCCTCTTATCTGACCCTGCCCAAAGAGAGGGAGAGAAATGGGGTTAAACGTCCAGTCAACACAAACTAAGTCATTTTGGGACTAACATATGGTTTTAATTTCATTTCTATAATTTGCTTGCGCGTGTCTTTAGCAGTGGGAGGAAACCGGAGTCCCCGGAGGAAACCCAAAAGGTTGAGAAGGCGCCCCTATCTCCATGTCACATACGCTCACACTAGGGTCGAAACCACAGCCGCAAGCCAGAGGTGACCGGCCAACTAGAGGTCGAAGCGCGGCACTCTAGACCACTAGGCCATCCCACCCACCCACCCCCCTTCCCAAAGTGCAAACAGAAAACAACTGTGATTACCTGTATTTACGATATAGTTTATAGACAACAATGGCACCAATAATAATCAGGGTTGCTAGAGAAAATGCTACACCTGTTGCTATCCAATTCCTACCTGGATAACTCACATTTCTACCTGTGTAACTCACATTTTCTGAAATTACAAAATTACACATTTCAAATTAAAAGACTGCAGGAATATTATCAAATTGAGTGACTCATAAAATACATTCACACCACATTATATTTTATGTTGGATATGATATTTATAAAATTAATTACATTTGATTTTCTTGATGAAATTAATAATTTTTCTTTAAGAATAAAATTGTGTTTTGCAGAAGGGACAGATAGTAATCTGTAGACAGCTTTAGATGAGATTATACCGCTAAGTATAGTATTTCTAAACTAAAATGTACAATATTTATAATAAATCCTCCAATCTTTTATAGCAGCAGATCTTGGCTTCAGGCATTTTTAATATCATGAAAGTTAAATCTGTATGAGGAGTTATCAGTCCAATATTGGTTCAGTTCTGTTCAGTATATACAAAGATAAGATGAAACATTGTATAGAGAATCCATCGAAGAAGCCAGATCAGAACCAGCTATTAGGTACAATTATTTGATAGATCTCTATTTCGTCAGATTGAAGAGATAGAAAGAAAAGGGGTTTAACGTCCACTCAACACAAACTTGGTTATTTCGGGACTAATATATGTTAATTTTATTTCAATAACTCGGGTGCACGTAGGGGGCTTTAGCAGTGGGAGGAAACTGGAGAAAACCGACAAGGTTGGACAGCCGACCCTGCTCTTGTCACATACAATCGGGATTCGAAGTTGACTCAATGACAGACTTTATGATACAGCACGCATGTGCTTACCATTCAGCTATCCAACCACTTCAGTCAGATGGAATCCAGCAAGCTGAGAGATTATGTATCATTGATATTTAGGTTTTATGTTCTTACTCAAATGTGAACCAATGATGGTTCATGGTTAACCTACATTATTTGATTTGAGAATACTTTAGCATGGATAAGCCTTTGAAAAAATTAGATCATAAGGATCAGAGACTGTAAAAATACATTATGCAAGAGCAAAATCTTCCTATTGTAGGTCCTTCTTTAGAGAGAGAAAGAGAGAGAGAGAGAGGGGGTTTAAAGTTCATTTGATACAAACTAGGTCATTTTAGGACTAACATTATGGTTCATTGATATTTGCTGTGGTAAGAAACCGGAGGACCCATAGAAGTGACCATATTCCTTATCATGTTAACAAACTTGTCTCAATGACAGACCTTAAGATCTAAACCTTACATGTGTCAAACCATTCAACAATCCAATCATATTCATGAAATGTGATTGACGCCGGGTTGTTCATTTAAATGAGTCCTCATGTATGGGGTGTCGTGTTGAAGTATCATCGAGTCCGTCTGGGCTAAAACATAACAAACTTTCCATTAATTAGCGTCTCTTCAAAAACCCGATCAATATAACAACAATGGCAAACATCCTTTCTTATTAATGGTCGTGAATATTTGAGGGTAAACATCTGGATCTTGTCCCATTCTTCGACTCCACGATTTTAATAACATCTTGTCACTTCTCCTTCAATTCATACCCCAGTCATCGTGGACTTTACCCCAATTATTTCCAGCGTGCAAATATCTCATCTGAAATTTCTAAACCTAAGATCGTATCCGTTGTTGCAAGTCATTAATTTCTCAACTTCAACAAGATTTTTATTTCCGATATTCTGAATAAATGTTGTGATTTCTTTTTGTCCCAAGTGTCTGAGTCACAACTAGAAAGAGATTTCTTTCTGGTTTTTTTCCAGGTCATAATTCACATTATAGTGACAGATTCTATAAATCTCATGAGATCAGATTTGTAAATTTTAAAAACACATAATCGTTAAAGGCACAACCAGGCAGATGATTGATATAAATTCTGATAAGTCACAATTACTCACAATATGAAGTAAAATGAAAGGAGGTTTAACATTCTATTGTTCTGCTCAATATGGGTTAAAGAGAGAGAAAAATGGGGTTTAACATCCACTCAACACAACTAGGTCATTTCTGTACATCGTTTATTTTTATTTCAATAATTCCCTCTCAGTAGGGGTCTTTAGCAGTGGAAGGAAACCAGAGTACCCAGAGGAAACCTACGAGGTTGAGAAGGCGCCCCTATCTCCATTTCACATACGCTCACACCAGGGCTCAAAACCACAGCCGCAAGTCAGAGGTGGATGGCCAGCTAGAGGTCGAAGCGTGGCACTCTAGACCACTAGGCCTTCCCAACCCCCCTATATGGGTTAATGAAGATGGGTATATGTCAAACAGTGTAAAAGAGAGAGAGAGAAATGGGGGTTAATGTCCATTTGACACAAACTAGGTCATTTCGGAGTAACACATGGTTCAATTTTTTTCAACAATTCGAATTTGGAGGAGACCAGTGGACCTGGAGAAAACCCATGAGGTTGACAGGCGACCCAACTCCTTATCACATACAACTGGGGATCGAAACCACAACAGTTGACTGAATGGCAGACCTTATGACATGCTTACCATTTAGCCATCCAACCCTTCTTAATATAAAATAGGAGATGATAAATGAGAGATCAACAGACACAAAGAAACACATAAATCTTTTCTCATGACATAAATATTCTGATAGATTTTATAAATCTCTAGGGATTAAATCACCATATAGATAGATGTTTACCATAACAAATTGATAAAAATATCATGTCAGTAGTTTTAAAACAATATTTTTAATTTCAAAAATATTAAAAATATGGGAGATGATGGCAAAAAGGGATGAATATATTATTAGTACTTATTAAGACTTGATGCCTGAAAATTTAAATGGTTAGCTCTCGAGAAATTATGAAGAGACGGAGACACAAACACACAGAGACACAGTCGAATATGTGGTCCACAGGCTAGATGCCGCCTGCCAAGGATTTAAATGTTGCCTACAGGTGGAACAAATGTCCACAAAATTATGTGTCAAAAATTCTTAGAAACTAGCGGTGGTTATATTTTATTATTGTTTTCCAGTTTCAATAAAAAATCTGTACTGTACGTCATAGATATCTAAGTTGTATATAATAAAATTTTCTTTATCTTCGGTCAACTTGATGTGAAATTTTAATTCATGTGGCCCTTGAAACAAAATGAGAGTTTGACACCCCTGATCTAAAAGCATACACAATAAGACTATTCGACCACCCAACCTTTCTATCTGGACCAGTTATACAAATATATTGTTTTAACTGTAAAACTGACTGTTATACAAACACAGACAACAGTGTATAAAATAACTACTCTATTTGTTCAACTCAAAAAAAATCAAAGTGTTATATTTGATTAATGGTTTTAGCTTTATAATGGCTAAAAGAAATAAAAACAAACTTTTCACTGTTTTTATCCGGGAATATAATTAAATAACTATTGATGTATGAATTATAAATTTCTTGTTTTATTCAATGTTTAAAAGAATAGAATGGTGTGATTTAGTTAATAAATAAATTGTTGAATATTAAGTTATTTGGTGAGTTTTCTAAAAGTTTTTTTTTTTTTTTACTTAGAGTAGGGGGAGGTTGTCATGTGGTCTAACATGTTCACTTTGGATCATTAGGTCTGTTATTAAGTCAGGGCTCCCCCAGTTGTGAGTTGTATCATAAAGTCTGTCATTGAGTCAACTGACATCGTTTCGATTACCCCGATGTACGTGACAAGGAGTAGGTCGCTTGTCCAATCTCTGGGTCCTCTGGTTTCCTTGCACTGTCAAAGACCCCTATGCGCAAGTGAATTATTGAGATAAAATTGAGCCATGTGTTACGGTAGTCCCGAAATGACCTAGTTTGTGTTGAGTGGATGTCAAACCTCATTTATCTCTTGGAGCTGGTTGGTCATGTGGTCTAACATGTTCACTTTTAGATCATTGGGTCTATCATTGAGTCAAGTGATATGGTTTTGATCAAAAGTATGACGGATTGGTGATAAGGAATAGGGTACTTTTTTTTTTTTCTAAGGGGAACAAGTCTCCTGACTAAAACTCTCACAGAATTGAAGGCGAATTTTTGTTCACCAAATTGTCATTCATTTCTTCACAGGATTACCGAATTATAGGAGACAGGTGTGGGCAACATAAGCTTGTATGTGTAAAGGAGTATTGTTGCCTGCCCAAGATTGGGAATTGAAATGACAATGACAGACCCTATAATACAGCGGATGCAATCTAACCTTTCTGCCACCCCCCCCTCCCTGTTCATGAATATTACCAGAGCTTGAATTTGTTAGAATCTATATGCATATTCAACAATTAGTAGCTTATGATTAAAACATGATTAATGATGTCTAATCATTGTGGCTTTAAGTCTGATAAATACGTCGAGATATGATCAACATCAAATCAAGGGGAGTTAATACACGGTAAATATAAATCACTATTCAACATGCGTGAATAACGGTCACAATCTCTCCAATAATGATACATCGAGAAATAACAGAATTTATTCCACTTTGACGATTCAACATGTGTTAATATTTGCTTATCTCGAAAATATTCTAATGAAACGTCTTCTCCAGTCTCGTCACTGATGAAACTTTCATGGACATCAATCAAAGCCATATCATCCAATCGTCTATTCCGTATCATCTTATCTTGACCAATCGACAGTCAACTTTCATTGATTTATTTCACATGGTGACGTGTTTTATGATGCCATTAGTAATTATTAAGACTGTAAATATGGCCATTAAGGGGAAGTAATCCAGTTAGTGGGAATTCTAAGAGGATTGGTTTAATCAACCTTGTGATGTACATGTTAAAATGGTTTGAAGACAACTTAACAAATACTATATCAAGATGTCAATACTCTAGGTCATGTTTATCTCAGCTTTGAGTCTCATCCGGACAACTAGACACTGTTCCTGCATAGGGGCATTAGATCATAAGGTCTGCTGTCATTTAGTAAAAACCTTGAGGTACTTTCATGGCCAACAGTGGATGGATCCTAGGACCACCTGGCTGGATAGCCGACACCTTACTCACTGAACTACTGTGGCTCCTTTCACTAACATCATTCCTGGAATGCTAGAGATGTGAATTTTGCTGGACAGTGTCGTCCCCCCCCCCCTGGTCCTTCTCTTTATGAAATGCCAACTAACAAGGGTTCTTGTGTATGCAAAAATGTATGGAAATTGTATTTTTTGTCCCATCCAAACAACTTGGCAACAGCAAACTCTGGGTGCCAAGGGGATTAGTAGATGATTAAATAAACTTATAGAAACACAATAATACTGACATTGATGAAAGCTGATACCCTAAAAACATGATGATAGGGAATTCTAATATTAATATAAAATTCACAGCATCACTTCATGACGAGATGTCAGTCTCAAGGGAAATTAAATAATTCCATTGAGTAATCATTGATGAGTCTAAACCATGTTCCGTAACCTAATTATAGACGACCGGTAATCTCCTCATTACGGCACCGTGCCATTTATTCCTGGTAGAATATTATAACAATTCTTAAGGGAATATAAATATTCTAATAGACCGTGGAGAGGAAAAGTTCACAACAGAACATTTAATGCCCAATATTAGGTGTGAACAGCATGCAAGTTGTTAACCATGTTGGGGCTGGCTGGGATTTCCGGTGTGGTTTCCCCTTGTCAGTAGTGCAGCACGGAGGGCCTGACAAGAACAGATGTCTAGTTCCTCATATGGTTTGAAAAACTGAGGTCCTGTGTACACATATTGCATACTCGTAAAAGACACCTTGGCAGTTGGAATTTTATATAACAAAATTTCCCTCATAGCACACTGCATGGCATATGCCTGTCTCAATAGCCCTGTTGGAGTAGAACAGTAGAACACTATAAACCCCATTTCATTTGCCAGGTTGGTTTTGAAAAATAGGACATTTACATTAAACCCCATTTCAGTTTGTTACTGATAGGCTTCGTGGCTCCTAAAGAAAGTTAATCTTCTCAAATAGTTTGGGGTCCTTTTTTAGACTTAAATTTACAAAGTAGTAAGATTGCAACACACTAAATCAGTGTATAAACTAGAAAAATCAGGAAAAACATTAGAGATCACCTTACAGTCAGTTTTACATATATGATTAGATTGATGAAAGTTTAAACCTAACGTATGGTCATGAATAAATATTGACATTGTTTATTATGAATTATAACCTTGGGAGTTGGGAGTTCTCCCTCCAGTTTCCTCTCACTGACAAAGACCCCTAAACACAAGTGAATTATGAAATATATAAGTGTACCCTATGTTTGTCCAGAAATGATCTAATTTATATCGATAAACGTTCAATTCCACTTTTCTCTCTGTCTCAATTATTTCAATTTTGATTTCTGCAATGTCCGTCTGATATAAGAAAGAAGCTTAATAAAGTAAGTTTATTGGCGATTTTATTCTTGTCGTATCTGACCGAATCATGAATTAACAGTGACTGACTGTTCGGCATCTTTTCTCGTACCAAAACAACATTAATCTGACTGTTTGATTTCACGGAAGCCATTAGGAGATGTCAAACGAGGACATTTGATCAATTTCCATTAAGCAGAAGAAAAAGATATTTATTGTGGCTTCTGGCATCCATTAACAATACTGATGGTTAATTACATCTCGCTATTAAACTAAACTAATTATTTTATCTTCTTCTCTCTGGTAATAAATCAACTGTATAATCACAGTGTTCTTTACAATCAAAATATTTACTTTCCTATACACAGTGTAGGATTAGGGTTGCATTTGTACTCGTAGCAGTGTTTCGTTTGATTTGACCTAATCACACTAAAACACTGCTGTAACGAAAGCAAATTTCTGTTTCAAATTATTACTGGCATTCAAGTTTAAACAGAGCTCCAGATACGTTTCACCGTTTTTAATATCTTAAATCACTGACTAAAGTTTTAGGGAGGACCCAGATTAAATGAAAGGGCTGTCATGTTGAGATTTGATTGAACAGGAAGAATAGAAACAGTCTCTCAAAAGCTCAAATATCAGAAGTCAATCCAGCAATGCGAAGAGAAGGATTTCTCAAGCCTTTGCTTAAGGAATATGGGTTGTATTAGGCCTGTGTCTGGAATTAAAACTTGAATCTATCCATCAAAACGATGACTACAATAAAGAGTTGGTTAAATGGGGTTAAACACTCACTCGACTCAAACTACATTATTTTACGACTAACACATTGTTCAATTTTATTTTAATAGTTTGTTTGCATGCTAGGTTTTCAACAGGTGGACTCAGACGCGGAGAAAACCCAAGAGGTTGTGCGGGTACAATCTTGAACTCAAAACCATGTCACTTGACTCAATGCCAGACTGTAATATGATATAACACGGTAAACCATTCAACCATCTTAGTTGCTGACAGACCTTATGATTTAAAGCATATGTGTAAGACCACTTGACCACCAAACCCCTCTGATTACCAGTATAAGTAAACTAGAAATTGTATTGAACTGAATCATAATACTTATATTCGATAATATCTTTTTCTCTATTGTCCCGGGAACCATGGTGCATTTATACCTTTCACCTTAATGGCCATCAGAGTCAAGAATTACATACCCAACAATATGAATGTTTTTAAAACAAAAGTCAGTCAATTTTATTGTCAATCAAATATTGGAAATGACAAGTGACAGATCCATACATAAATTATTTTTTTTGCCACCAAAAAGTTACGATTATTTTGAAATAAATATCAATGGTAATCCTACTATTGATTTTTCTCTGTGGAAATTGTTCCACATAATGAAAATCATTGTAGTACTCCACAGGAAACCATTTTGATATCCGTAATTATATAAAACCTCGACACTATTATCTAAAAATAACTGTAGTCCTTCAGAGTATGGATTTCGGCCACACCATAAAAGATTCCGAAATACTCACGGAAATGGAACTTTTATCAAATTTTCATTTGGAATTAATGTAAATAGAGATTTCTATTGGCTTCCACTGTTACCATCCTCTAAATCTTCCTTCAATTCCAGCTTTTTTTTTTAATTTAATAAAATTCTTAAAAAATACCCAATTTCCAGCCAAATCAAATGAATACTGCGTTAATAGAGAGAGTGTTATTGAAATCTTCTTGAACAAATACAAGTGGTGAGTAAGGCCACATCAATTTAAATTTCTCATTCTTCAGGAACATTTTGTAAAAATTCTGCCTTGAATTGCTTCAGGACAAAAACTCATATAAATTCGAAAGCAATTAGTTTTCTCTTCTCAAAAGTTTTCAGGTGTGGGGTGCGGGAGATGTGAGGAATTAGTGGTTTAACACGTGCAATCAAGTGGTGTGGTTTTGATTTTCCATCTTGTACAAGACAAAGAGTAGGGTCGCCTGTCCAACCTCATGGGTTTTCTCCGGGTCCTATGGTTAATTCACATTGCTATAAACCCCTAACGCGTAAGCAAATTATTGAAATAAAATTGAACCATATGTTAGTCCCGAAATGTCCTTAGAATTTAAACACTATCTTCCTCTCCCTATCTCTTTTCTCATAAGGTCTGTCATTGTATCAAGTGGCGTGGTTTTGATTCAATGCTTGTACATGTACGGTCACCTGTTCAACCTTGCGTGTTTTCTCCGGGTCCTTTGTTTCCTCCCACTACTAAAGACCCCTGTGTGCATGAAAATTATTGAAATAAAATTGATCCATATGTTAGTCCCAAAATGTCCTTGGACTTTAAACACTCTTTCTCCCTCCCTCCCTCTCCCTCTCTCTTTTCTCAAAACCATTTTAAAAATTAGACACCAGAACCAAGTGAGTTATATATTGATCAAGCTCCTGAAAAACTAAAATTAAATTGCTTTGGTCTAAAATACAGTTTTTTGCATGAAATAGATTTTTCAAAGCTTGTTAAAAAGATTTCTCACTTGAAATGACATCTAAAGAAATAATCGAAGTTGATAACGAACCAAACATCTAAAAAGATATTTTTAAACAGGTTATCAAGAAAAAAGAATTTTGTTGTCAATACTTTGAACTGGGGAATCAAAATGAAGATAAATTTTTCACAACATTTTTTAAACTTAGTAAAAATACGAAGGATAAATAGAAGATTTAATAGCATGGGTTTTTCTTTCTGTTTTTTTTCTCTCTCTCACATATTTCAAGAGTCTTATAGTGGATCAACTTGCACACAGATCAAACAAATGAACAGATGTTGAATACATATACATAATATTAAAACACAAATTTATATCGAAAACAATCACTGAGTTTATTTCACACTACGTTTCAACAAGTTCATCTTCTCGTTCTCAAGAAAGTAATGTGTATACAGGACCTCAGTTTCTCATCCCATCCGAACGACTAGACAGCTGTCCTTGTCAGGCCCTCCGTCCTGCATTACTGACAAGAGGGGAACCACGCCAGAAAATCTGGATGAACTTTCTCTGCAAATGCAGGAATCGAACACCCAACCTCCAGGGTTGTGAGCCAACGCCTAGCCCACTTAGCCAAAGACGGATTTCATTTCATATTCTAAGGACATACCAAAATTATTTTCCTTTTTTTCGGGGAATACATGTTGAAATTTTACTTCTTATTTTTTGAGGAAATTTTGGAAAAACATATTTTACTTGATTCATTGCATCAATCAAGTGGCTATTTATTTATCCAGACCCTACAGAACAGAAAATCCTGTGGCTGAAGAAAGAAAAATAAACAGAGTTTTAAAACTTTGTCTCTTTACAGCTTCTATCCACTAGTTTATTTAATCCATTTTTCCGCTCAATATGTAAAGAGAGAGGATTACCGTTTCAACTTTCACAAAGATATATTAAATTTTTTTACAATTCCTACGATGCAACTTTCACAAAGATATCTTTACAATTTTTTAACAGGTTCTTATGATTGATTTTTTTGAGTTTTTGAATGTTTCAGTGTTTGAGTAAATAAAAGACTGGTGCCTTGGATAAACAGAACAAACAAGTCTGTGTTACATGACAGACATTGACTGATTGATTGACAACTTGTAACAAACACTCCTGGTTGATATGCTTATTTCTTGAAGAGAGAGGGAGAGAGAAAGAGAGGGAGAGAGAAAGGGAGGGAGGCATTGACTGATTGATCAACAGCGCCTGTAACAAACACTCCTCATTGATATGCTTATTTCTTGAAAAGAGAGAGAGAGAGAGAGAGAGAGAGGGGAGGAGGCATTGGCTGATAGATTGACAGCTTGTAACAAACATGCTGGTCATTGATATGCTTACTTTTACCTATAAATAGTGAAAAAAAATTAAAAATTAACACGAAATCTAGAAAAAAAATTACTTCTTGAAATAATCTTTATGCTTACATTTATGCTTTTAAATTATATAAAAAGTGAAAAAAAATCAATCTAGAAAACAAATTATTTCTTGAAATATTCTTTCATGTACGCTGTTTTCAATAGAAGGCACAAATGTTGTAATTGTTGGCTTGAATATCGGCCATTACAACAGAATATTATATGAACATTCTTCTTATTGACATCATCCCGGAGACGATTCTGAACATCTGAGACATGCTACCCACCAATTAATTTTCGTAGGTTAGTTAAGTATGCCCTGAGATGAGCCCTGTTTAATATGTTACACAATAATATTAAATATATAAATTCTCAACTTGGATTCAGTTGAATTCAAAATATTTGAACCAAAAGTTATATAGAGATGGAATTTATTTCTTTATTAGCCTGCAGTTACAGAGACAGAGAAATGGTAGAGCATCAATTCAATACAAATTAGGTCATTTTTGGACTAACATATGGTATAACTTTATTTTAATAATTTGCTTGCGCGTAGGAACCTTTAGCAGTGAGGGTAAACCGGAGGAACCTAAGAAAACCCACAAAGTTGGAATTGTCACATATATGCTACGAATTGAAATCAAGCCCCTTCACCTCAAAGACAGACCTTATGATCTAAAATGTACATGTTTGACAATTTGCTCCCCCAATAATCCCTTAAGATAAAGAATATTTGATGATATATTTACCTGATTTTGACGATTGTGGTGTGAATGTCGTATTAATGTTGATCAGATACTCCGATAAATTTCTCGTAGATAATTCTTCCGTTACATTCACAAACACCACGTCCTCAGTTACAGTTACATCTGGTGGTGTCGTTACAACTGTTGACACAGGTGACGTCAGTGACAGTGATGTTGGTGACAACACAGTAGACAAAACAGACTCATCATACAGTGATTCAGTGGTGTTAATATCGATGTCAGTGAAATTGGCGACGGAGCTGTCAGTGGTTACATCTACAGTGCTGATATTTTCTTCTTTGGTTGCTTTAATAAAAATATAAAAAACATTTAACTATAAGTGTCACCTCTGTCTATGATAAACAAAAAAAGATTAAAAACCAGAGCTTTCACTGAAGCTGGTCAATTTTTGAATATTAGCTAGGGCTCAGACCCAGATCCAGGATTTTTTCGAGGGGTAGGCCATACATTGTAACTAATGGTAATCATTAGAGTGCCGCATACATTAGTGGTTTGGTGTAATCCCCAGAGCCTTGATGCATTGCCTGGGCATAGACAATGCGAAAATCATGTTTATATCATCAATTAAAAATTCCAGTCTCCCCGGGGCTGAGGGAGGGGGGGCACAGCCCCCCTGGGTCACCCCCTGGATTCACGCCTTGGGCTTCCACTTCAGATAATTTCCAGAGTAGAGAGTCAATCACCATACTAAACTTGCGCTGTGTGTCTACAATTAGCTCTGCTTGAGAACAGAAACTAATCTGGTTAAATGACATTTCAATTTAGACGAAAACTCTAGGTATACTTCCAGAATTTTTAGAAGTATTTATTTTGCTTCCATTTAATCAAACATACGTTTATGTCGTTCATTTGTGTATGGCAGATGTGAACCCATTACAAAAAAGTATACTAATTTTTAAATATGCCGACCATTTAGGACAGAGCTCTATTCTCAAAGTAGATAGATCTCTGTGTGCAGAATGGGTCAATTACATGTCACGGTTTATGTTATTCAGATCAGCAAACATTTTCACCAAAGTAAATGACAATTTTTAGTATCATTACATTTTTTTAATATATAGAGAATCTCCTACGAGTGTTTTTTGATATCAAAAAATATCAACGAGTGTTGATATTTTTTGGTATCAAAAAACACGAGTTGGAGATTTATTTATCACCCAATCCTTTCTTACATGCACAAATAAATAAATATAATTCTTTGGTATAGATTTCACTTTTACTGAACCGAATTACATTACAGCGTAGTGATACATCATTTTTTGACAGCAGTTTAGCTATTGTATAGCCCTGTATACTGACCCAGTTTTTTCCTTCAAGGTCAATTTAATAAAAGCAGTTTCTTTTTTTCTTTTTTTTAAAGTCACTCTTTACTTAAACTAAGTGGTTTCTTTAAAATAAAAGAAGGTAGTTCCTTTTTGATTGACCAATCAAATTTATGTAAAGTGATCTCACCACACTGTGTATATATCACTAAAGTGATCTCACCACACTGTGTAGATATCACATTTAACACACAAGCGATATCTACTGTCAAATGTAGTATTGGGTGATAAAATGAGTGTATCTATTGTGTTTTTCTGGCGTAATATAGTCTGATTGGTGTTAATGTGCCATTAAACATCGATTTATTGTTTGCGCTATACATTTCGTTTCATTTCATCTCTTTTGCATTTTAAGGTAAAATTCTTTGAAATTTTATGGAAGTTAAGTTCTCTAAATGATCAATTTCATTGCTTGCTAGTAGTCCAGACTGGTAAATATAACGAAAGCTACGAAACGAAAGCTCTGGTATAAACATTGCGACAAGTTAAAAAAACAAAAGTAATCAAAATAAAACCCCAAAAAACACTTCATGCTCAATCAATATTTTCACTATAAAGATGCTATACAATCACAGAAATGAGATTGAATCATTATATTTGGTTTGAATGGTTTTGACAACAAGATTAATGAGAGCTTGAATCATTTTAGATGTATGTATCTATCTCAGTTGGTTATTTGGATCATGAAGAGAATAAATCTCTGATATCACAAGTAATATATTTAATAATTGTGTAATGCAAATGATGAATTGTAAATTATAACTGTGTTATGCAAATGATGAATGGTAAATGATAACTGTGTTATGCAAATGATGAATGGTAAATGATAAGTGTGATATGCAAATGATGAATGTTAAATAGAAATTCTGTTATGCAAATGATGAATGATAAATGTGCAATGCAAATGATAAATGTGCAATGCAAATGATATATTCTAAATTCAAATAAAAATTGAGATTTTGAATATTTTTT
Source organism: Patella pellucida (assembly GCA_917208275.1). Lineage (NCBI taxonomy): Eukaryota > Metazoa > Mollusca > Gastropoda > Patellidae > Patella > Patella pellucida. The sequence continues at coordinate 14,821,222 of OU795040.1, read as the reverse complement.
TTTCATTGTAATAATCCATCAAATACTTTTCTCCAAGTGAAGTAGTCACACATACACCAATTACACTACAAACATTACACAGTTGAGACCTAGAACAGTTCAACAAACATGTGCTGTCTCGGTAAAATTATATAACCATAAGAAAATGGTTAACACATTGTCATTGATTCCCCGCTTGTACGTGACGGTGACAATGAGTAGGGTTGCCTGCTGTCCATCCCCGTGGGCTTTCTCTGGGTTATCCAGTTTCTTCCCACTGCTAAAAACTCCTGTGTGGTGGCAATTTTTTTAAATAAAATTGGAACATATAATAGTCAAAAATGTCGTCGTTTGAGTCTAGTTTACGTTAAACCTCATTCCTGTAATTAATGTTTCCTTTTTATGACAACTGTCCTTGCTACTCTGTTAAATTTCATAATAATAACAGTCATCCTGCTAACTCATGTTTTAAAATATCATATATTTAGAATTCCCTCTCGTTATTGACTATTTCCCAGTCTAAATAACGTGACAATCTAATAAAGTATCGTAGCTTTAGTAATAATATCATTTTATCCTCGTTATAGACCCGGACCGTTCCAGGTCTAATAACACCACTATGTTAAAAACCAGTCGTAAATCAATCGTATGACGATCTTAATTCAAGCAAATGGAAAGTAAATCTCTTGAGATCTCGCTACCAAATACATTTAATAGTCGACATGATTTTCTTATTCCTCTATTACTTTCCGATTTATTCATTCTTGGTCTCTTGTTCGTATTCCACAACTCTCGTCAGTCATTACAGGTCTAAAGTGACTGTCGGTGACATTAACCCGCTGACAAAATTGTAATTTCAAAAGAATTTAACTTTAAAACACAATAATTATATTGTGTTTAAATTTTAGGTGACAAAATAATTTTGGGGATAATTATAAAAACTGTCATATTTTTATTTTAAAAAATGTAATGAAATGGGGTTTAACAACCCACTCCAACTGGACTAATGAAGACTGGCATATACAATACAGTGTGCTATAAGGGAAATTTTGCCAGGACAGCGGCGCTACAGCCTACTTTTATATCAAATTCCAACTATCAAGTGATTTTTTATGTGCATGCCAAAGTGTACACTGGCCCTTAGTTTTCCATCCCATGCGAACGACTAGACAGCTGTCCTTATCAGACCCTCCATCCTGCATCACTGACAAGGGGAAACCACACCAGAAAATCCTGTTGAATTTTCTCTGCCAACAACAAGAGTTTTTCTTTTTTAAAAAAGAAATCTTGATAATCTGTGGTCCTGTCAATGAAATACGTCATAAATCGACCAACTGGAAGTGTTTGAAGTGACAGTCCTTCCATATTGCATCATTTTGATCGAATTGACTAATGGTTGGCTTCATTTCCGAGCCAATCAACTCTTATTATGTCAAAGAGGGAAACAATATCTCGTTATTTTCTTCCAACACACTTCACCATTAGTCTGGTAGATTTTCAACACATGTTGAGTACAAGACAGGAAATGAAAAAGTTATAAATTTTTCAAATAAAATCATATCTGTCTAGAAATTTTGTAAAATATGTCCAAGGTCACCGGAGATTTGACTGATTTACGAGGAAATGAACGTTAAACATACGTTATTTTCCTGATAAAACTATCGTCTGGTAATTTTATTATATGTCTGGAAATTTTTTCAGGAAATGAAAATAATTGATTTTTAAATATATTACCAATAAACATCTCGTCTCACCACAGATTAGTTTTTTGTGGATCTTGATGTCTCTTTTCAATTGGTAAGAGCTCGACAGAACTCTAATAGTCTCAATTTCATTCGAGTGGTAGTTGCTAAAACCATATTACATTAAGTTATTAATTAATTTTAGGTCATTTTTTATTAATTTTAACTCAGTTTTAATTAATTCTAAATAAGTTTTAATTAATTTTAACTAAGTTTTAATTAAATTTAACTCAGTTATAATTAAATTTAACTCAGTTATAATTAAATTTAACTCAGTTATAATTAAATTTAACTCAGTTATAATTAAATTTAACTCAGTTATAATTAAATTTAACTCAGTTATAATTAATTTTCAACTCAATTTATATTTACTGGTAATTTTAACTCAATTTTAAATTACTGTTAATTTTAACTCAATTTTAAATTACTGGTAATTTCAACTAAATGTCTTAATTTTTAATTAATTTATACTCAGTTTTCAAGTGAAATATTTAAATAAAATTGAACCTTATGTTAGTCCTAAAATGACCTATTTATGATGAGTGGATGTTAATTCTCACCTCATTATCTTTTTGATCATTAAGGAATTTTGAATCCCTTGCAAACTAGTGGACAATATAATGAAAGTTTAAAAGTTCATCCAAATAGTTGAAATCCACAATAATCATGATCCTCTTGTAGCTATAAGAAACACCTAGTGCTACTTTTAAGTGTTGGGAAAAATCTTTTGAAGGATGACTTATTAATTCAATTGAATACAAGCCAGGAACTTATCGATCATTGATATCCTGGTTTGGTTTTCTTAATTCAATGTTAGATATTTAATTTAAGTGTATTTTACCATGGATTAAACCTTGACAAATTTGGTGTTGTCGGAACAAGTTTCGTTTCCAGTTAGCTTTATCAAGCCGCAATTAGACCCCTATATGGATGAGAGAGAGAGAGAGAGAGAGAGAGAGAGAGAGATCCACTGGACACTACACAACTAAGTCAATTTAGAACTATTGTTGCATTTTATTTCAATAAACAGGGGTCTTTAGCTATGGGAGAAAACCTGAGGACCGGAGAAAACCCAAGAGGCTAATAGACAGATGACCTAACCCCTTGGCCCTTACAAGTTTGGTGAACAAAACCATGCCACTTGACTTAGTGGCAGACCTTATGACTTTATGATACATTAAACCATTCTGCCAGCCCTGCACAACCATCAGAGAATTAAAAGATTAGGTGTTATAGTCATGATAGTTGACTAAAGCCATTAATCATTTTATACTTGTTGATGGTGGAACATTCCCATAAGACCTACACTCATCTATTAAAGCCATCAACAATACCAGGTTAAGATAAAGACCTTTTATAAACAAATTCAACCAGTTTACACTTAATTCTTGTAGTCTGTGATATCATTATGTATTCTGTATACAAATCAAACCTTAGAATAAGGCTCCATTAGGACGTGTGTCTGTCAGTAAAATGTCCGTGTTTGTCTCTATTTGCCCATTTTTTTATACTACTTGTTATATAAGTGTTATTGCCCGATATTAATTGTTTTATTCGTCCTGGGGGGTTGAATGACCAAAGGGGCGCTGTATCATAAAAGCCTATCATGGAGTCAACTGGCGTGGCATTGATTCACCAGTTGTACTTGACAAAAAGTAAGGTCACTTATCCGACATCGTGAGTTTTCTCTGGGTCCTCCCACTGCTTAAGACACCTATGCGCAAGCGTATTATTGAAATAAAATTAAACCATGTGTTAGTCCTGAAATGACCTAGTTTGTGTCGAGTGGATGTAAAACCTAATTTCTCTCCCTCCCTTTTTTCGTTCTGTCTAAAAATATTTCTTAATCCTTTCAATTCTCTTCGTTAATCTCTTTGTAACATAACTAATTCACTTTGTACATTTAACATGTCATTGTTTGCAATATTACACAAGAAGGCACCTCTCAGAGTTTAATTTCATTTTAAATGTGGAGAACAGATACATGTACATTTTGTTTCCTTTTAAAAAATTATTTTATGTTTTGTTTGAATTACATATAGGGTGATGCTACAGGCATGATATTTTCAGTTCTACAGGCCTCAAATTGACCTGCTGTTTCCCAAGAATGCCATGTTGTATAGGCCTATCATTAAATCTAATGATGTTCATTTTCTTTTTATAATATGGTAATTTTTACAAATTGCTCCAATGTCAGATGTTTAGATTGGAAATCAAATGAATCCAATACCCCTAAAATAAACTTCTTATTTCAACCAATCCATCTTGAGAAATTGATGAGGGTTGACCTTGTGGAAGCCATGTTGACCTCTGGCTAGTCAATGTTTTAATTAGTTCCGAGCAGACGGTCATTGTATTAATCAAAACTCACTATTAGTCATCAGTTGATTAACTGCAATTAAAGGGACATTTCATTCAAAGCAAAATATTGATTGATTTTTAATGAGTACTAATGATAGCTCAGAGAGTAAGAAGCTGGCTTGAGCTACCAAGATTTTCAGGCATGGTTATTCCTTGTCAGTGGTGAAGAACAGAGGGCCTGACAAGGAAAGTGTCTAGATGAGACAAAAATTAAGGTGCTGTGTACACATTTTTATGCAGATCCCTTGGAATGCTATGAGTAGGCTGTAGAACCGATGTCTGGGCAAATTTCCCTGTATGGTGTGTGTTAATACTCTTTTCATTTCGTCAATCATCATAAAAGAGAAGTTTCACTCAAAATAATTTATGGACTGTCAACCACGATAAAAAAGACATTTCACCAAAAATAAATTATTGATTTTCATCATTAATAAAGGAGACATTTCACTCAAATTAAATTAGCTATTTTCAACCATAATACAAGAGAAATTACACTCAAAATAATTTATAGACTGTCAATATGACAAAAGAGACATTCCACCCAAAACGAATTATTGATTTATCAGCTTTAATAAAAGATAAATTAGTCATTGTCAAGAAGATATTCATCCCAAAATAAATGATTAATTGTCAACTATAAGAAGAGATTTTCCATCCAAACTAATTTAATTACTGTCAAATATAATAATAAAAGACATTCCACACAAAACAGATTATTAATTGTCAAATATAACCACATAGATTTTACATCCAAACTGAATTAGTTAGTGTCCGTTACAATTAATACAAACAAAACATGAAAATCATAAGAAATTTTTACAACATTATCAGAGAGAGAGAGAGAGAAATCGGGTTTAATGTCAACTCGACACAAACCAGGTCATTTTGAGACTAACGTATGGATTTCAATTTTTATTTCAATAATTCGCTTGCGCGTAGGGGTCTTTAGCAGTGGGAGGAAACCAGAGTTCCCAGAGGAATCCCACGAAGTTCAGAGGCGCCCATGTCACATACATGTACACTCACACTAGGGCTCGAAACCACAGGCACAAGCCAGAGGTGACCGGCCAGCCAGAGGTCGAAGCGCGACACTCTAGACCACTAGGATATCCCAACGCCCCTAAGCATTTTCAGACCAAAGTTAAAAATTTACTCAACTTTCAAAATCACTGTGTATGAGAAATATCTTTGATACAGAAGGACAAAAATTTGACGTATTTGATATATTTAAACAACACAAGTTTTATAAAGGGCTATATTTTGAATAAATTCATAACTGAGAATGTTTTGTTTAATCGGGGCCTGATATCTTGAACTAAACATTGCTGATTATAATTTAAGAGATGTTGAATGGAAGATGCTAATTGTTGGCCGGTTGGGGAGACTTGATAATTTCTGGAGTATTTTGGAGAACACTAACCCCAATTCTAACCCTACTCTTAAGAGTGGTAAAAAATAAATTGGATTCAAATTCAGTCATCTTAAAAGGGTTAGGGCTAGGGTTAGTATTCCCCAAAATACTCATTTATATAAAGCAGCCATTGTTGACTCGAACCTCCCCAACCGGCCTATAATTAGCCAAACAGAACGACAGACTCACCCTACCTGTAGAGAGCTACCATAAATTTCGTCACGTTAGTTACGTACGATAATTGGCATCTCCCGTGTAGAATCCCTTGTAAGTTGTAAAATGGTTCAATTTCGTTCAGTATATACAAATATATAAACACCTAGAAGTGTTGGGTAAAATCTTTTGATGGACATCTTTTTAATACGATTGAATCCATGTCAGAAGATTATCTGAAAGACCCTCTAACACGAGCAAATTTTATTGTCGGAATAAAAATAAACCCACCAGCTCTCTCTCAATCAACACATAATCTAGTTTGATTCACATCTCAATTTGTAGAGTTTCTAATTAACAAAGGGAAGAATAAACCTTGAAAGAACTGACTGAAGCCAAAAAAGGTGATAAAGCCTCTAACTTCAAATTCATTCCTGTTGCAGTATAACAAATTTAATATAAAAAGAGAAAAAACGACTCAAGTACAGATATCTTGAGAGAAGAAAAACTCTTTGAAATTTTTATTCAGCTTCATTATGGTAAAAATCAAAGCGTCATTTTTCTTTATTCTCTGTAAGAATAACGATTCCATCTTCCTGCATTATCAGCTGGCGTAGTCAGCTATCCAGCAATTCCAAGTAGAAACGGTGATATCTAGAAAGGTAGGTTCCACTTGGGCTTAATGTCAACAATATCAGTCGATTTACTCCAATAGATTCTGTGATATTTTGAAAGGAAGGATCCAAACAGTCTTATTATCAACAATATCAAAAGATTTTAGCCATGGTCTGCTCAGTTCAAATAGAATCTATTATATTCTTAACTGCAGGTTCGACAATTGGTCTAATTGTTGAGGTTATCCAGGATATCTATAATATTTTTAACTGTAGGACTGAGATGGGGGGAAGCGTTAGGTTCCACATGGTCTTAATGTCAAGGGTATCCATTCAGCTCAAATAGAATCTATAATACTTTCATCTGCAGGTTCCACATGGTCTTAATGTCAAGGATATCCATTCAGCTCAAATAGAATCTATAAAATTTTCAACTGCAGGTTCCACATGGTCTAATTGTCGAGGGTATGAAGTCAGATCAAGTGGAATCTATGATATTTTTAACTTCAGGATGCACAGCGTCTAATTGAGATGGGGGGGAAACAGTAGGAGGGGAAGGGTTAGGTTCCACATGGTCTTATTTTCGAGATTATCCATTCAGCTCAAATAGAATGTATGATATTTCAACTGCAGGTTCGTCCACATGGTCTAATTGTCGAGGGTATCCATTCAGCTTAAGTGGAATCTATGATATTTTTAACTTCAGGATGCACAGCGTCTAATTGAGATGGGGGGGAAACAGTAGGAGGGGAAGGGTTAGGTTCCACATGGTCTTATTTTCGAGATTATCCATTCAGCTCAAATAGAATGTATGATATTTTCAACTGCAGGTTGGTCCACATGGTCTAATTGTCGAGAGTATCCATTCAGCTCAAGTCGAATCTGTGATATTTCTAATTTCAGGATGCACAGCTTCTAATTGAGAGGGAGGAAACAGTAGGAGGGGAAACGTTAAATCAATCAACCATCTGTTTAATTACGTTAAATGCGTGACCTGTGGCGACCCGACCACCGGAGTATAAAGACAATCCTCTATCATCAAAGGTTGCTTGTCTGCGATATCATCCTATGTGGATGCATACGTTAAGCCCCGAACTAACGAACATCAAAGGTTAGGTGTAATCTTCATCTCTGTGTAAACTAATGAGAATAATTGAGTGTTAATTCATGGTCGACCACCATGCCACGAGTCAGTAATGGTCACTTCACCACAGCAAGGTTCTTGTTTTAGTAATATTCTCCAGTTTTGACTGACAGGGAAATGTACTGGCCAGATTTATAATCATTTTAAAGATGCATCATGTAAGATTTAGATAAAGAGCTGACCATTCTTGATATAATAGCTCTAAAATAGTCAATGCAAAATGAAAATATCAAAACTTTCATTCAAATTACTTTATTCAGAGCCAAGGTATCACTGTTTGTAGTTTTGACAAGATTTGTGCATTGTGGTAAAGAGGGCTTTGGTATATTCGAGACTTAGTCTCACTTTCCCATTTCTAAATTAAATCTTTAAGTGGTGATCAAACAGTTCTAATCTAGTTAAAATCTCGAGTATCCCACAGCAGAGTTGATTATGGTCTTGTTTATTTCATAAATGTCTAACTAATTATTTAGAGAACATTAAGATTTAAGGCCTTTAAAAAGACCTGCAATAGGAAGAAGATTTAGTTCATGCATAATGTATGCTTAAGCAATATATATAATAGGGTGTAAAATTCAATATTTGTTTAAATTTTAATTTTGAATTTAAATTTGTATACTGCATGATTCGTATACAGAGACCTAATATGTTGAAGAAATTGATAAATCAAAGAATGTTAACTCTGTTAAAAATTTAACAATTAAAGACCCAATATGTCAGAGAATTCGTCCAGATATCAGTATTTTTTTTAATCTTTTAAATTATTATTATTATTTTGGTGTATTTCTATAGTGCACCGTTCACAAAGTGCTCAGATGCACTTTACAATTCAATAAAATCATAAAATGCAGATAGACAATATGATAAAAACTAATTGGAAAAATAAAAACAATAAATTGGCACACATTGAAAGTATCACACTAGTAATAGCATTTAAAGAAATTAAAATTAAGTCATAAAGTCTGTAGTAAAGTTCAATAAAATGCTTTTAAATTACATCTTTTTAATTACATCTTTTTAATTACATCTTTTAAATTACATCTTTTTAATTACATCTTTTAAATTACATCTTTTAAATTGCATCTTTTAAAGCTAGACTAAAGATAAATTCATTTACTAAATCCTGGATACACGACTAGGCATGTTTCAATGAGGAACTGGGAGGGTGGTGGGGAGGGAGGTATCTTTTCATGTTTAATGGATTATTTCATCTCTAATACCCTCCAAGCTTGTTGACATTTCTAACAACATCGTCGGACCTATTGAAAACAGCATGAACGGTCAACTTTACCCTGACCACTGTCCACTATCGTGTAAACATCGCGTCTAACAAGTATTTTAGTATTCACTAACCCCACCACCTAACCTAAACACAAAATGTTTTCCGCTATCTTAAAAGTCGGATAGTTCAGAGTCTCGACATTTGTAGGAAATATTAGGGATTGGGTTTTAAGCCCAGAACAGACATACCAGTCCTGTAGACCTTAAAATTCCCCACGTATCTTTTCTAGCAAACAAAAAATATTTTACCAGTAAATATAGAATGACGAAACCAGACTAAATGATGTATGGCCAGGTCAGTTCAGGCCACTGTCTCCAAGGAAGTCTAAAAGGGGCCAATTATTTAGCATTTTATTTTTTCTTAATGCAAGGAATGTCTTTTTCATGAAATTGTTAAAAGTTTAATACAATTGAACATTTTGTTAAAGGGCCCATACCAGAATTAAAAGTCTGTGTTTGTAAGGAATGGTGTATTTACCTTGTCTAAAAATTTCAGCTCAAAATATTGAGTCAAAATTTCTTATCCAGACACGTAACCCTTTTGAGATTTCGGGGCATTTTTTCGTTGGGTGACATGACAATCTATTACAGTTCTATACAGTACATGACCCACATGCTGTATTTGATAACGAAATGTAAATTTCACCAACCGGTTATTTTAAACTTTGGAGAGATGAAGACTGACGGGTTTAAGTTGTTTGTAAAAGTATCACCTATATTGTTAATTGTGTCTTAAATATTGGATATTAGGATCCTATAGTTTCACAACAAGATAACATCAATGTTGATGGAAATGGACCAATACTGAATTCTAATTCGTGTTTATATTTCGAATATTATGGAAAATATTGAGTTACAGATTCAGCTCCTTTAACATATAAAACCTAATAAAATCAGCAATTTTATTTTGACCAAAATCCCAAATCTTACACAATTCATGAAATAAACATAATTTGTTCAGCACGAACATTCAAAAGAACACTAGACAAGATTCATTTGTCTAACAAGCAAAATACATTGTGTTTTTTTTACGTCAGTGATAAATGATTTATTCTTATAAAATAGTTGGAGATAAAGTAGATCCCGAGACATTGTAATTCTCGGAAGATTAATCTTTGTTACGAAAAACCCATTACATTTCAAAACTCAAGTTATGTGGAGGGAAAAAAATACATTAGGTTTTATGTAGAAAATATATCACCACAAGAGATTACATTAGAAATGCAATCAAATATACTAAACTCATTAAATAAAACGGCTCAATTTCATGTCTGGGATTTTAAATAGGCCTACCTTACAAAATGCAACATTGTGAAGTTAAATCTCGACTAAAGAGAGAGAGAGAGAGAGAGACATATGGAGTTTAACGTCCACTCGACACAAACTAGGTCATTTCCGGACTAACATATGGTTAAATTTTATTTCAATAATTCACTTGCGTGTAGGGATCTTGAGTAGTGGGAGGAAACCGTAGAAAACCCATGAGGTGGGACAGGCAACCCTACTCCTTGTCTCGTACAACCGGGGAATCAAAACCATGCCAGTTGATTCAATAACAGACCTCATGATTCAGCGCGCATATGCTAACCACTCGGAAATCTAATCTCTAAAAGGAAAAATATGGTTCAATTTCATTCAGAATTTACACAGAAATGATGAATGAAAATTTGTCAACATTCAACCAATCTGATTAAAATACAGATTTATATTTCATTTCCTTTGTTTTCTTCTTTCGATAGCCTACACTCCACGAATATTTGACCAGTTGCACTGGGAGATCACGTCAGAGGTTATACAAGTGGCTTATGACCTTATGATGTCAGACATTTGATTAACCGATTAGCATTGATGTTTCTACTGGATTATCCACAGTTTCCTGCACTTCACGCCATAAGTTCCATAGCAGATCATTTCAATGGCTAATCCCTCATGTCAACTAGAACATGTCAAGTATAACAACTCTTCCAGATCCTTGTGAAGTAAAGACAAGTAAAACAAAATTTTAAACTATAAAAAAACGAAACGAAATGGGATCTGTGATTTAATAAGATCAACATTTAACTGACCTGTGGAATTTTCGATATTTCCTGAAAATTGCATGCAGAGTTGAATGAGAAAATATATTTCAACTAAAAAATGGACAAAATTGAATATTACCTGTAGTGGACTCGATCTCGCCAAGACATAATTCTGAAGAAAAAAAATTATTCTATATTTAAAGATTGCTGAGCACAGAGTTGGCTGACAATTAAACATACACTCTCTCTCCACATTGTCAACCTGCAGCAATTACTGCTTAAGTCATTTTTAACTCATTTTACAAAGAACACAAAACATTGTGAACTTGGAGCAAATACTCTTAAGTCATTTTTAACACATTTTACAAAGAACGCAAAACATTGTGTACAGAAGATTTATTTGAAGCCTCCGTCGAGGTCTTTTTGATCAGATGAACAAATTCAGATGTCCTCTTGTAATATTTCTCACCAGAGGGTCACTGAAGCTTATATAACCAACCACGTTCTTTTTGATCAACTGAACAAATCAGGACTTCCTTGTGTAATTTTTCTCACCAGACGGTCATCTGAGGTTTAAATAATAACCAATTAGGGCAGTTAATCATGTTTACTGTATTTATTTTCACAAAGAGAGAGACAGAGAAAGAGAGTGGGAGAGAGAAGTCCACCCAACACAAACTAGGTCATTTCAAGACTAATGTATGGTTCAACTTTATTTCAATAATTCGCTTGCGCGTAGAGGTCTTTAGCAGTGGTTGGACCTGCAGAAAACCCACAAGGTTGAACAGGTGATCTACTCCAGACTCGTAGAGCCTGTTTAGCAGTTGGAGGAAACTAGAGGACTGGGGAGAGAACCCCACAAGGTTGGACAAGGGACCCAACTCCAAGTGATATCAGCAATTTTGGTTTTAATCTGATAAGATCAGACACTAATGAAATTTTCAACTTAGTGCCAGACATGTTTTAATAATGTCAGCAAAAAAGACTAATCAGCGCCAGACAAAAGGACAGACATCAGAAGTTTTGTGCCTGACAAAGCCTGAATCTGTGCCTGACATTGTCAGTGACAGGTGCCTTATTTCCAGGCTTGCTATTCAATGAATTTATGTTGGTTTTCTAACTCTACAAACAAAAACTGATTTGTAGTGAATGTTGCTTGGTAGGCTGTAGACAATAACAGGAAAGAAACTATTTGTGAAATTATTTTTTTTTTAAAATAAACCATTTTGAAGTAGATTTGAAGTAAACATAAAGCAATAAGTGCACAATGGAAATTAATATGCAAACGATTAAGGTTGTTGAGTCAGTGAAATCTGACCAATAATATATTCCATCAGTTCATGTTTAGAATAAAGTCTTGGCACTTCTATACAATGGAACCAGGTATATCTCATTATAGTTCCTTACATCTAACATCAACAAAACTAGTAGAAGTTTCGTTAATCTGAAATCTTTCACAAGTAAGGCGAGAGAGGTTATACATTCACTCAACACAACTAGGTCATTTCGGGACTAACATATGGTTTTAATTTTATTTCAATAATTCGCTTGCGTGTAGGGTCTTTAGCAGTGGTAGGAAACAGCAGTGCCCAGAAGAAACCCACAAGGTTGAGAAGGCGCCCCTATCTCCATGCCACATACGCTCACACCAGGACTCGAAACCACAGCCACAAGCCAAAGGTGGCGGGCCAGCTAGAGGTCGAAGCGAGGCACTAGACCACTAGGCCATCACAACCCCCCACACACACAGGTAAGGCTAAACCAAACTAATTGTTTAGATCATTTTAATAAATAAATATACAATTTTTTGTTTAAAACTTAAAATTTAAATGTGTGGAACTAAAAGTTTTGAAGAGGTGCAAACAAGTATTTTTTATTTTTCATTGTTTTTTTATTCTTTCAAGAAAAACAGAATCAACATTAAACAAGGTACAATTTGATGGATACACAATTAAACTTAATAATTGGGTATCCATCAAATTTTACCTTGTGTTAATATCTTCAGTTACTTAATGCCAACCAAAGAAAACACTTTAATAGTTATTCCCAAAGAACAAAAGTTGAGATTGGTGTGGCCAAAACAAAGCCGTACAACTGGTACATTTTTTGTGTAAAACATTTGTCTACAAACAACAATAGCTCGAACTAAATGATCCATTTATCAGATTGTTTCTAGGAAGATCTCTAAGGTGTCCGTATCATCAGATTAATTTATAAGGCCAAAACAAATAATTGTTTTAGTTCTTCTAGGGTCTTGATAAATAAATACCCACTTAAGTACCAAAGACAATTTTTTGTTTAATATTTCAAAAATTAAAAAAATACCTACCCAATTTCAAAAATTAAAAAACTGGAGCTTAAAGCTTTTCGGAAGAGCAACCATATATTTTTTGATTTTAGATTAACCTTTGTCTCCAAGAAATGGGATCAAAATTTAAATAGGTGCTCCTGATGAACGAGAATTTAAATCAGTCTGCGCTAAATATGTTTTTTGTACACGGTGAACAGTCCATATGCTAATTACACTTTTTTGCCTATACCGTTTTTTTTAGGACTTCAAGTTTTGTCTAATGGTTTGGATTGTTCGTACTTGATTTTATTTTATTCATAACCAAAAGATTAACCAAGTGTTTTTAGATGAGCTTTGTTCCAAAGAAATATATAGGAACAAAACTTTAAAAATCTTGGGGTCTTAAATGAATAGCTATCCAAGTCTCATATTAACAATGGTTTGTTTAATATTTCAAAACTTAAAAAGATTAGAACTTTTCAGAATATTAACCAAGTGTTTTTTGTTTTTAGATTAGTTTTTTTCCAAAGAAATATATATAGGAACCAAACTTTAATTATTAAATATTCCTGAAGAAAAAAAAATTAAATTGGTCTAACCTATACAAAGCCGTACAACCGGGACATTTTTGGTGTAAAACATTTGTCTATGAAAAACAACGACTTGGACTAAATTAGCCATTTATCAGATTGTGTGAAGGAAGATCTTGAGGTGTCTGTATCAGATTAATTTATAAGATGTGTTTCTTTATCAGTTTATTTATAACAGTAGATATAAATACCGGTGTAAGTCTTCCAGCTGCTACATTTGTCCTGTAATTGTTGTATATCATCAGCCTGGAACCAGACGGGAAAATCAGGCGGTTTTAATCGTAGACAAAGATGGTTTATTAACAGAGTATCAGGACATTCGGTGCCATCGTAACCATCGTCTGTACAGTTTGTAGAACCATCCAGTGGTTTATCCATTTCTTTACGTTCAAACCATTTTACTTCGTTTAACTGTTACAACCTATAAATATATCAGATCGGACAAAATATTACAAATTTTTAATAAATCATGAAATGGGCTTTTACACCCTACTGCTATGATAGATGTTCATATGATGCAGCACACACGCTAACCATTCGGCCACCCCCCCTCCCCCCAGTGAAGAAGGGCATATACCATGTAGTGTTCTATGAGAAAAATTTTGTCCCAGGCAACAGAGTTATGAATTTCGATTATCCAAATTCCAAAAGCAAGAATTCCGTCTTTTTTGTCCCATCCAAATAACTAGACACCTGTCTTTGTAAGGTCCTTCATACTAAATGACCGTCAACAGGAAACCACAAAGAAAAATGTAGAGGAACTTTCTCAGCCAACACCTAGCTCAAACTTGTGCCCTCCTGATTAGCTAGCAAGCCAGCATCTTATTCACTGAGCCACCATGCCTTCCAGTCCCCAAACACAAAAAAGTTTTTAAAGATATGGATACAAAAAAATAGTTAACCTAATCCTAAATATTAAAGAAGAAACTCTGACAATTCGTCGTGGGTAGACGAAGTGACGTATCGTCAATAGAGAACCTGTTGACGATACGTCACTCCGTCTACCTACCAACAAATTCTTCATAAACTCAAACCTTTCAACGAAATTTTTTTTAAATATTCCCCAAGCAACAGAGCTGACAAGACTGTATAAAAGGTGGATGATTTTAATACCCCAGAGATTGCTGTACGTTCCGCTTATAAATGAAATGAAATGAAGTTTAACGTCCAACTGTTCTGCTCTCATTGGGTAAATGAAGACGAACATACACCATGCAGTGTGCTATGAGGGAAATTTGGCCAGAGCAGCCGCACTATGGCTTACTCTTACGTGAAATCAAAAACTGCCATGGGATATTTTACATGCACGCCAATGTTTATATATGGGACCTCGTTTTTTGTCCCATCTGAACGATTAGACAGCTGTCCTTGTCAGGCCTCCCACCCTGCACAAATGACAAGGGAAAACTACATCAGGAAATCTCCTTATAAACTTGAACAAAAAACCCCAACAAGATGATAAAGGAAATTACATTAGGTTTAACATATCATCAACACAATGCTTTGGGCATTTTGAGACTAACATATATTAAATTGAATTTCTATGCTCAGTAAGGGTAACAAATATCATTAAAAAACAGATCCTATTTTAAGTCAGTTTTTTAAGTTCAAAATTTCGTTTTACTTGTCTTTACTACACTAGGATTTGGGAGAGTTGTTATATAACCTATGTTCTGGATGATGTGAAGGATTAGCCAATGAATCAGTCTGTTTCGGCAAGTTTTTGGTGTAAGTTGCAGGGATCGGTGCTAAGATTTAGTTTAATTTGTTGATTATGTTCTTTATCAAATACATACTTCAAATAACCTATTTCATCAAAAACATTTAGAAAACAATAGAGGGGGGTGGGGGAGCCCTTCACGCGGCATCACGCCTAACCCTTAGTAGCACATCCTGGTGGCGCCACTCATTTCTCTAATATTTCACAATCTCGCCACTCGCTACTCTAATACTGCACAATCTAGAATTTTGGAGAAAAAAAATTTAGGTGGGTAGGGGAGCCCTTTACGCCAAACCCTTAGTAGCACATCCTGGTGGCGTCACTCATTACTCTATTTCACAATCTCGTCACTCGCTACTCTAATACTGCACAATCTAGAATTTTGGAGAAAAAAAAATGAGGTGGGTAGGGGAGCCCTTCACGCCCAACCCTTAATAGCACATCCTGGTGGTGTCACTGATTACTCTAATATTCACAATCTTGCCACTTGCTACTCTAATAATGCACAATCTAGAGTGAGTAGAAAGAAAAAGTAATTTATTGATACCGTATATCTATCTATCTATCTAGACATCTGACGATGGTATATTAGGTAGGTAGAAGTGATATATTACTTTGTTTAAAAGTCAAAAGTTAATTGACTATAGTATGAAATGTTATAACATGTTCATGTTAAATATCCACATGTAATCTTTAAATGTCAAATATCTTACTTCTACCGAACACTCATATAACTTCAAAAACGCGGTTTGTAGGATTTGTAACAAAATGTTAGAATGTTTTTTTTTAACACTGTTCTACAGTTCTTAGATCTGAGAGACAATGGTGGCAAACAACAAAACAAAACAACTACAGTATATCACTGCACAAAGTAATACAGCCACTGTAAATCAAAAACATCTACTGTACATGGAAACATCTACAGTGTACAGAATGAAATGAAATGGGGTTTAACATCCTACTGTTCTGCTTCGACTGGGCTAATGAAGATGAGCAGTGTACAAAACAAAATATCAAGAGTACATTGCAGTGATCATGAATTTCTAAATTTGTTCTTTATTAAATGTTAATATTTTAGTATAAAAATACTCAGTAACTATGTAAGAGGTATTTATTCCTAATCTGCTTGTAAAATTAACACTAAAATTTGACTATGAATTTCAATAAATTAAAAATTTACCCACAGTGTGTCGAATGTGTACGACTGGCATATAAAATATAATCTCTTCCGTTTGAAATTTTTAACTTCTTTAATCTCATGAAGTATTAACGTTCTCTGTCCGAGTTTTGAATTTTCATCTTGTTTAATTGTATGAAGTATTAACATTCTCTCTCCCAAGTTTTTGCTTTTTAAATCAGCGGAAAGTGTGCAAATATTTCCATAATGAAATATTTCAAACACACGTCTGCCAACTATTTCAATAGGTCAAAGGTCAAAATAAATCTCATTTCTTTACAGGAATGTGAAAATTAAATAAATATTTTCTTTTTGATAAAAAAGGAAGTCATTATTTCTTTAATTTGCAACTGCGCTGATGACAAGGTACACAGTTAAATCAGAAAAACTGAAACAACATTAAAATAAAAACAAAAACTCATATTTATGGAAAACAGCTACTTATATAGTGTATTTAAATATTTTAAAGCGACGTTTCGAGGAGTCCACTTGACACAAGCTAGGTAACTTTGCGATTAACATATGGTCAAATTTTTTTCAATAATTCGCTTGCAGTGCGAGAGATTGGCGGACCCGGAGGAAACCCACGAGGATGGACATACAACGTCAGTTGACTCAATGAAATACAGCAATACAGATATGAGGGAAATATATTGATAAAAAATTATAACAACATATAACTGAAACCATGGTGGGAGGGGGGGGGAGAATGGTTAGCGTGGGCATGCTGTATCAAAATTATTGAAACAGAATTGAACCATGTGTTAGTACCAAAATGACCTAGTTTGTGTCAAATGGACATTAAACCCCATTTATCTCTCTCTCCCCTTTAATTTAGTTTACATAACACAGTAAGATAAAAATAATTAAGGGGAATGCAGTTACATCGTGCTGTAAATTGTCATTTTTTTTAGTGAAACCTTATCTTTATTAAGTATGTTAATTTGTTTGTACTTAATGGTATAAAGTTATTTGGGAATCTGCTGTAAAATAAAATAACTACTAAATAAACATTGTAATGAGCTGATTTGTTTCATGGTGAGAAAATAATTTGATTTCCTCGTAATGAAGGTACTCATGCAGGTTGAAATTAACGAAGATGTGCATGGCTGGTCTTTATCCAGAGTCATTGATTCAGGGCTGTGGGGAGTCAAAATTTGGGTTTAACTGGTACTAGTTAAAAATGAATGAGTTAACTAGTTTATAAAAAAGTTTAAAAGTAAAAATTACAATAGAACAAAAATACAGCAAACGTGTCTACAAAATAAATATATTTTATAACCTTCTGCATGTTTATTCAAAATGACACTACAGAATTGTCCAATATTTTTAATCATCTTTACAATTTGCATGCAAGGAAACAATTGTAGATGTTCATATTCAAGTCGCATAAGCTGAAATAATCATACTGAACTCGCAAAAAGCTAAATTTCTTTGTTAAAAATTTAAATTTAATTTAAGTAGTTAAAAAATTAGCTTTCTAATATTTTTAAGTTAACTATGCCCAGCTATGCACTGATCGTGTTTCTGTAACTATAAACTTGAAAATATGATAATGAAAGCATTTTTGATAATTTCAGTCAGTGCTAAAACATAGATTTGGGAATTACCTCAAGCTTCTATCATATGGTGGAACTGAAATTGCTGAAATTGCTGAAATCCCATATGTCAGGAACGGGCCAAAACTGATATCAGATTGCCCATGTCTGCCCAGAAACGTATTCAAAAAAGAACATCAAAAACTACATCCATGCCAATTTTCATGTTTTTGTTAAAAAGTAATTAATTACCAAAAATATCGATCTTAGCGACCTGACAAAATAATATGGGGAATTTGGCTTACGTATTGTCGACTAGACTAGACCCTACCTGTCATTTGTATAGGGCTGTCAGCTATAGAATAAGGTTAGAAGTCAGATATGAAATGAGTTAAGTTCCATATCCCCTGGGATGTTTATTTCAATAAGATCATTTGGCAGCATGACTCAAATAGAATGTTGATGAAGGGTTTGAGTCTAGGAAAGAGAAAGCCTATCATAAGTCAGTGATAATAATTCTTGTTAGAAAACATGCCTAATTAAATCTCAGTCAATATTATCTTTAATAAAGCGATAACTAATTTACCAACAGTCATGTTAAATGAAACAAAAACTCTTATAAATGCATATTAGGTGAGCTCTGTAAATACATGATATTAGGTGAACTCCATAAATACATAATATTAGGTGAACTCCATAAATACATGATATTAGGTGAGCTCTGTAAATACATGATATTAGGTGAACTCCATAAATATATGATATTAGTTGAGCTCCATAAATACATGATTTGGATGAGCTCTGTAAATACATGATATTAGGTGAGCTCTTCAAATATTATGACATTATAGATCATGAGCTCTGTAAATTTACATGTAAGATATTATGATATTAAAAAGAGGCACTAATGAAATTATGATATTAAAAAGATTTGAGCTGTCACAGTGTTTATTCAGGTGGGGCTCTTAAACTTGTTTTAGTGGTTTATAGCATGATATTTAAATCCGTTGATTGTGTAATAATAAACCCCTTTCCATTTCATCCGTAATCATTCAAATAGCACATCAGAAATTTGAGTTTTTACATAGGCTAAGCCTGTTCTCCAATCCTATTCAGACATCCTGAATAAAATATTGTTTATAGAGTTTCTGGTTTATTTGACATCATCTTTAATAATTCTAACAGCACCCCAGAAAATGGAGTTTTTGGTTCATTTAACATGACTGTTAGTAAATTAGTTATCTCTTTATTAAAGATAATATTTGGCTTGTTTTTGTATCGTCTCTATAACGTGTAATGTAATATATGATATCTTATGAATAAATATTGTTTAAACAATCAATTCATTTAAAACACTAATCACCCAAAATAAAAAACCTATAGATCACTTTATGAAATATTAGAATAAAAAATAATTTTATGGCATAGAAACGTATGCAAGTATTGAATACAAATACAAAAAATTTGGACTTATAATAACTAATACAATTCTATATTTGTATATTTGTATATTTACAGAACTATAAGCAAAACACCCATAAAACATCAACACCCACAGTGTACATCTATAATAATAATAAGAAGAATAGTTTATTCAAAACTACACATACAAGCATAAGTATGGAAGTTGCATTATCTAATTAAATATCTTACAAAATAACATTAATCTTTATATTAAGACATGTGTGGTACATATTAATGTTGATGTAATCCTCAATATTTAATGTTACATTGGGTTTTTTTTATAAGCAATATTTTTATTCAGATTTGTATCTGAATAGGGATTGGGGAACAGGTACATGTATAGCCTATATTAAACCCCTCTCCATAATGTTACATCTTGCCTGGCAGTCTATCTTTATAATATGTAAACATTTGCATGCTATGTTGTTTTGGGTTTTTTTTTTTGTTTTGTTTTTTAATTTTTCATTAATAGCCTTTGTCATAAATGATGTTCATGCTTTTTTCTATATTTTTTCTTTGTAAAATTTGAGGATATTTGCATGCTGTCTCTTATGGAGTGTTTAGATACAATAAAAAATTCATCTATATCTATCACTTAACAAAGCTATATTTATATTCCCCTTTTCTTAAAGGCATTCAATAGAATTAGAAAACTTCCAATATATTTTCTATACACTCTACATTATATGTACTGATTAAAGACAAATAATATGATTTAAAGAAACAACAACATACCTGTTACTGATCTCACAACAAGTTTAAAACACGTAAAAAACCCACTGAACTACATCCTGATTATCAGGTTTAAGCGTGTAATATATCTGTGAAAAACACACCGTACACACACATCGAGCATACAAATAGCTTTCTACCGCTATCTACTGAAAAACCAAGAGTAAACAACAAACGGCACAATTCAAACTGCTACCACACGACGACAACGGCGATTTCTACTCCACATGAGCTTTGTGTGCTGGACTAACAGTCAAATGTCCCTCGCTGTTTGAAGACGCCTCCAGCCAGGCAATTAGTTGCTACTGGCCTGAGCTTAATCCAATTTAGCAAATGGTTTTACTGTGGCTGTCTTAAAGACATTTGATACACACTGATAGCTAGAGACTGAAGATGAATTTATGGAAGGATATTTAAGTAGAAAATGATGGTGAACTTTCTTTGTTTATATTGGGTGTTCAGTTTTATAAATATATAGAGAGATGAGTGAGAAAGAGGGAGAAAATGTGGTTTACTGTCAACTCAACACAAACTAGATAATAATAATAATCACATCATTTTACAAGGGTAGCAAATTAGGCCTGAGGCCTTTTTCCAATTTGGCCCTTGGCACAGATCGTGCGAATGATTTCGATCATTACTGCAGGAAGAAACCGAAGAACTCGGGGAAAACCTGCCTGATCGGACGGGAGACCGATTATCCCTCTCACTTACAACGATAAAGTTTATGCCCAGAGCTGGGATTGAACCCTCGTTGCATTGGTGAGAAGCCGCCTCTCTATCGCCACGGCTATCCGACCAGCTCAGATCATTTCGGGACTAACATTTTTCAATCTTTATTTCAATAATTCTCTTACTGTTTAAGAAACTGGTGGACCCAGAGAAAACTGCACAAGGTGGGACAGGCAACCCTACTCCTTGGGAAATCGAAATCACACCGCTTGACTCAATGACAGAACTTACAATCTAACAAGCATGCAATAAACCTATCGGCCATATATAGCACTATACTTTTGAGACTAACATATAGTTATTTACATTTCTATGGCCAAATAGGAAATTTTTTGCCTTAACAGCAGCATCTCTTCTTACAAATTTCAAAGGTTCTTTTTTTTTAACCATTTGGACGACTAGACAAATCCGAAAAATGTTTTATATTGCCCATGTAAGGGCTTGGGCTGCCCTTAAACAGGCATTATGCAAGAGCTAAATCTGTTAATTGCAGGTATTTCTTTGGTCCTTAAATGTTATATAAATTATTAATTAGACATTTATTTATTAACATAATCAACTCTCAATGCTGTCGTATGGGTCTGATATTAAGCAAATTAGAACAGTTCAGACATTTACTAATTTACCGTAAAAATGATGAAGAGAGGCTTAGCCTCGAACAACCAGTATGGTATGGTTACAATCAGTGCACACATCTTGTAATCAAATTCAATTAAATTTTCAATATATACATTTTTCATATCTACTTTTGAACTATTATAGCAAGAACGGCACATAATTTTTAAAGTTCCGATAGGTGGGTGTATGATGTGCCTCATGTGGTTCTAGCAAAATGAATTTTGTTTCAATGGGAAATGAGGATAAACTGTCCTTATTAATTTTTACACTCCAGTGTTAGTTACTGTGACTAGTTGTTCTGCTCAACAGATTTTCAAATCATATGTATGGTACTAAATTCTTGTCTGTTAGCCAAATTTTAAAACCTGGTTTGTCATAAACATATAATAAAAATATCTTTTCTTTAAACTTCAAAAGTAAAAAAAACTTTCTGAAACAGCATCTGGCTGTAGGGATGCTAGAAGTGGAATGTATCCTTTGAAAATCTATCAATTTAAAGCAATTTAAAAAATAATTTTTAAGTGAAATACCTTGCTAATTTTGTTTTACAGTAAAATACTTTTCACATTTTTTTCCCAGTGAAATACCTTGCAATTTTTTTTTGCAAAAATTGGTAATGTTAACTCTGAATTATTTGCGGAATAAAATTCTATGACTTTTCGTAACTCACTTTGAAATAACTCAAGTCTAATAGTGCTATCAACATAAAATTTTCAGGAATTGTTCAAATAGCACTATTAGAAATGACGTAAATTAAAATGCATATTGTTCAGCAGTGCCCCGCTCCTTAATCAGCAAGTGAAAATAATTGCCCAATACTTCTATCTGATGTAGTAATGAAGAGAGAGAAAAATCGGGTTTAACGTCCACTCAACTCAAACTAGGTCATTTCGGGACTAACGCATGGTTCAATTTTTTTCAATATTTCACTTGTGAGTACTGTAGAAATGGAAACAATCACCCAATTTTGCTATCTGCTGTTGCAATGGTTAATGTTGCAGATCATTATTTGAATTTTTAGGAAAAAATATCTAATTCTTGGCATGACTTAATTAAACTATTTTGAAATTTTAGGAAGATACATTGTCACAAACTTTTGAAATGAATTTTCAGTACCAAATGGGCTAATAAAGACAGGCATATTCAGTGTGCTATGATTGAAATTTTGCCAGGGCAGCGGGGAAGCAGCCTACTCTTATTTCAAATTCTAACTGTCAATGGATCTTTCACTTGCAAATCAATGTGTACACAGGGCCTTGGATTTTTGTCCCATCCAAAGGACTGAACACTGGCCTTGCCAGGTCCTCAACCCTACACCACTGACTTCCTAATGCATGAGGTCCCTCATCCAAACTCCAATCTTGGCATTGGTTGAGAAAATTCCATGAGGTTTCCATATACTATATGCTATATCTTAATTTTGTCAATCCCTCGTCCTACACACTGACAAGAAGCCATTGCTGGAAAATCTCCAGTAACTTTATCTACCAACACCGATATGGAACCTGGGACCTCCTGGTCAGCAAGCCAGTACCTTACTTATTGATTCACTGTGGCTCCTATCACAGACATTGAAAAGAAATGAAATGGGGTTGAACTTCCTACACTGTTCTGCTCCGACTGGGCTAATAAAGACGGGTATACGCCATATGCCATATAGTGTAGTATGATGGAAATTTCGCCCACACAGCGGCGCTAAGGTCTACACTTATTTCAGGTTCCCGCCAATGTGTACACTGGACCTTGATTTTTCCTCCCAAGCGAATGCCTAGAAAGCTGTCAAAAACAGTATATTAGACAGCTATCCTTGACCAGCCCTCTGTCCTGCACTACTGACAAAAGGGAAACCAAAAACATTGAACTGAAGCAAAACAACCTATCAGATATAAAAAAAACCTGCAAGAAGAAACCATTCTTCTATAAATACAAAATAAAAACATGAAACAAAAACACACACGAACCGTTTCACAAAAAAATGTGATAGCATTTTTATTATATATATATAACAAAATGTAAAGAAGTAAAGCACCAAGACTGTTTTCATTTTGAAACAAATTGGGATAAAACAGTAGGTTTAAAAACACACACAAACTGTTTCACAAAAAAACGCAATAACATTTTGATTATATACACATATACAACAAAATGTAAAGAAGTAAAGCACTAAGACTGTTTTCATTTGAAACAAATTGGGATAAAACAGTAGGTTTAAAAACACACACAAACTGTTTCACAAAAAACATTACAAAGAAGTAAGGCACCAAGATTGAGATATAACAGTAGGTTTAAAGCAACCTGTAGATAAAAACACAAGTAGATTATTGTCAGGTGAATTCTAGTTTCTAGTACTTAACGATATCAAGTCTGATAAAACCCGGGTTGTTTATATATTCACACAATGTATATATCTGTTTGTAGTTTAAATGGTTATCACATGATGTTTATTCTAACAAACAATATGGTAGTTTATTCAATTAATATCCCAGCTTTTTCAATGTACCATTTAAGATTCATTCAATATACCAGTTACAGATTCATTCCAGCTTATGATTCAATTGTTTCATTCAATATCCTAATGTTTAGGCATTCATTTAATAACCCAGTCAGTGATTCATTTTATATCCAAGTTATAGACTCATTTAACATTGACTCATTTAATATCTCAATTAGTGAATTAGTTAATCGTTTAATATCCCAGTTTGTGATTCATTTATTATCCCAGTTAGTTATTCATTTAATGTCCCAGTTAGTTATTCATTTAATATCTCAATTAATGATTCATTTAATATCCCAGTTAGTTATATATTTAATATCCCAGTTAGTTATTTATTTAATATCCCAGTGAGTTATTCATTTAATATCCCAGTGAGTTATTCATTTAATATCCCAGTGAGTTCCTCTTTAATATCCCAGTTAGTGATTCATTTAATATCCCAGTTAGTTATTTATTTAATATCCCAGTGAGTTATTCATTTAATATCCCAGTGAGTTATTCATTTAATATCCCAGTTAGTTATTCATTTAATATCCAAGTTAGTGATTCATTTAATATCCCAGTGAGTTACTTATTTAATATCCCAGTTAGTTATTCATTTAATATCCAAGTTAGTGATTTATTTAATATCCAGTTAGTGATTCATTTAATATCCCAGTTAGTGATTCATTTAATATCCAGTTAGTGATTCGTTGAATATCCCAGTTTGTTATTCATTTAATATAACCAGCTTGTGATTCACTTTATATTTCGGTTACAGATTCATTTAATATTCCAATTAGTTATTCATTTAACATCCTAGTTAAAAATTCACTTACCATCCAAATCAGTTGATGATTTCCCCAACCATCGACCCCTTATATTGTCGGATATTGTCACATAGAAACAATATTGTTACTTGTCACTTCTTCACTCTGTAGATACACTATGTATAAAACAAGACCACAGATGATCTGGTTTCTGGTATCCAGTGTATATTGGTATATTGCTTGGACACAATCATAAGACCACAAATGACCTTGTTTCTGGTGCCTAGTGTATACTGGTATAGGTTGGATTAATTAGACCATAGACCACCTTGTTAACTGGTGTATATGGTATATACCTCATGTGTGGTAGATAAGGCACCATATGAACTATGACAATAATGTCAATAATTCATACCACATGGTAACATTATTACAACCTAAAATTTCTATAGTAACACCTCGACTCTATAGTCTATATACCTTCATGACATATACAGGCAAACTTTTGAAATAAAATTGTACCATATTATGTTAGTCACGAAATGACCTGGTTTGTGTTTATAAGTTAAGTGGACTTGTAATTTATAGCAACAATTGTTAAAACACTTTTCAGCATACCTCTGGGCCCCTCTATAGGCTCTGGGCTCCTGAACAAATGTCCCAACTGTCTATATATAAACAACTGTGCACAGTTAACTTTAATGTCATAGAATTAGGCCTGGGATTTAAACCATGCCATTTGATCCAATAAAAGACTACTCTGTCATTTCCCCACTCCCACCACATCAGTATTAGTAAAAACTAGACTATACTCCCCACTGACTGTACCACTGCCCCCCCCCCCACTGATTGTACCACTTCCCCCTAATAGACTATACTCCCCCACTGATTGTACCACTTCCCCCTAATAGACTATCCCCCCCCCCACTGATTGTACCACTTCCCCCTAATAGACTATACTCCCTACTGACTGTACCACTGCCCCCCCCCCCCCAATGAACTATACTCCCCCACTGACTGTACCGCTTCCCTCACAATAGACTATACCCCCCCCCCCTGACTGTTCCACTTCCCCCCTAACAGACTATACTCCCCATCAACTGTACCACTTCCCCCTAATAGACTATACTCCCCATCAGCTGTACCACTTCCCCCTAATAGACTATACTCCCCATCAGCTGTACCACTTCCCCACAATAGACTATACTCCCCATCATTTGTACCACTACCCAACAATAGAGTATACTCCCCATCAACTGTACCACTACCCCACATTAACAATACTCCCCATCAACTGTTACACTTCTCCACAATGGACTATACTCCCCCACTGATTGTACCACTTCCCCCACATTAAACTATACTCCCCATAATAGACTATACTCCCCCACTGACTGTACCACTTCCCCCACATTAGACTATAATCCCCACTGACTGTACCGCTTCCCCCACACCAGACTATACTCCCCACTGACTATACCGCTCCCCCCACAATAGACTATACTTCCCAAACAATAGATTGTACCCCTTCCCCACAATAGATTATACTCCCCATCTACTGTACCGCTCCCCCCACAATAGACTATACTACCCTTAGATTGTACCACTTCCTCAACAATAGACTATACCACTTCCCCCACAATAGACTGTACCACTTCCGCACAATAGACTATACTACCAATAGATTGTTACACTTTCCCACAATAGACTACACCCCCCCACTGATTGTACCCCTTATACTAGGATGGTAAATAAAATGAGGTTTATAATATCCTTCGGTTCTGCTCCAAAAAGTTGAACCTGGGCAAAGGAAATGAAATAGGGTCTAGACTCAAAAATCCAAATTCAAATTTTATTTCTTAGCCAATGAAAAGGCTGTATATTCTTAATGTATATTCTTAATGTATTTTATTTCTTGTGAATATAGCTCCTATTTGATTTCATTGTGATGAAACACTTAAAATTCCCCAGGAGTCGATTTACCATTATTCTGCCATTTTCAATTACGCTCCAAAAATAGAACTTCGAATGGAATTACAAAACCACCTTGAATGTCAACATCTTATAATTCAAATGTTATAAAAGAAAAAGTCTGATAGTTTATTACAGTAAATAATGATTGTCTCTAGTTACAGATCAACACGGTACAAAACAACACAATGGCACGGTCTAGATTGGCTGTTAATAAAAACTATATAATACATCTGAAAGCACTTACAGTTTAATTTAAAGTTACATTCTCTGCCTATTGCAGCACTTTATTCTGGCTTTAAATGATATCTAAATTATTATTGGGAATCGAAACAACACCAGTTGACTCAAAGACAGACCTTATGATACAGCACACACATGCTAACTGATCGGCCATCCAAAATCATTATTAGAACATTTCTTCACATGAAAAGACTATCGGATGGCTGAGATATAGAATGGATCAAAGCAAAGATTGGACTGGCAATCGATACTTTATTTGTAATGGCAATGGTAACAATTTGTTAGAAATTCAAACATTTATAGTTTGGCTTAGGATAAAGTTTTTTGATGTAAATATTCATTTTACATTATCTATAAAGCAAGAACAGCTAGATCTTTATCTAAATCTTACATAATGTATCTTTAAAATTAAAACACTGTCCGAAGTAGGAATACAATTTTCCAATATTTATATAAAGTCAAGAGGGGATTGGATTGGAATGTAGTCTAAAAATTTACTTCGGTCATTATGCCACTGACAGCAAATCTCATTACTATGGTTACAAGTGAAATGCCAGGGGAACAATTTTAGAGTTTACTCCTAATTCAAAACACTTTGAAGTGTTTTACGTACCCTTTGGTGTGTACACAAGTGGACATAGTTTTTTGTACCATCCAAACAACTAGACAACGGTTGGCTTATCAGGCCTACAAGTGAGAATCAGGTTTAAAAAACCTCAAGTTTCTTCTCGGACTACATCAGGATCTGAAACCAGGAAAATCATGTCAAGAAAACAGTGCTGTACTGCTTGACAACCACAACCCTCATATAAATTTCAAGAAGCCTCAAATAAAGGGAGAGAGAGAAATGGGGTTTAACGTTAACTCAACACAACTAGGTCATTTCGGGACTAACATATGGTTTTAATTTTATTTCAATAATTTGCTTGCGCGTAGGGGTCTTCAGCAGAGGTTGAGAAGGCGCCCCTATCTCCATGTCACATACACTTATACAAGGACTCGAAACCACAGCGGAAAGCAAGAGGAGGACCACTAGGCCATCCCAACCCCCCAGCTTCGAATAAATACAAGTCATTAATCCTAAGAAACACTTCAATGAAGATTACGAAATAACAGCGCCTCAAAAAGTAAAACACTGGCTCAAAAACCAGATGATGTCCTTCAAATTTTGCCAAGACAGCAGCACTATAGAGAATTCTTATTTTTAATTTTTTAATTTCAGCTGTCAAGGGTTCTTTTACCTGCATGCCATCCTCAGTTTTTCATCCCATCAAAATGACTAGACCTTTTTCTTTTACAGGCCCTCTGTCCTCAGGGCCCTCACATCAGGGAGGTATATGCCCGGGGAAGACACTCTTTGGAGGGCGGAAAATTATCTTAGAGCATACCAGAAATATTCAAAGGGGGAGGCTGAGATAGCAAATCACACACTTCACCTAAACCTGAGTAAACCAATTTATATTTCAGCAAATAGAGAGGATATAATCAGCGACCAATTAACACTTAGGGAACTTGATTTAATAAATAGTTATTTAGACAAAGTGTTAAAAGTATAAAGAGTTAAAATCTTTACAACAAAGCAAGAGAGATGGGGTGGGGAGGGGATCGTCACTGAAACTTTTGCCCGGGGGCCCTGTCCATCCTGCACCAGTGATAAGGGAGAGAGAGAGAGAGAGAGAGAGAGAGAGAGAAATGGGGTTTAACGTCAACTCAACACAACTAGGTCATTTTGGGACTAACATATGGTTTAATTTTATTTCAATAATTCGCTTGCGCGTCCAGTGATAAGGAGGAACCGCGCTGGAAAATCCCAGGGAATTGTAACCACCAAAAAACCCAATAATTACCATTTTCTTTCATACAAATTACATAAATTCATCGACCATGTTTTAGCAATAATCTACAGATCTCTGAAATAAACACAAAACTTTTCAAAGTTTGAACTTTCCGTATAATATATTTCCCCATTCCTCACAAGTTTTGTTGTTCAGATATTTTCTCACTTTGATGTTGTAGCGGATTAAAATGAGGAAGATAAAAAACAATTTGTTTACTTTTAGACTCAGGTGCAGATAGATTTGATTTAAAATTAAAGTGTCTCTCCTTTTAAAACTAACTTGTTGTTTCATTTGGGCCTGAATAATGAGTATAATTGTCAAACAGTTGGACAATGGTCTCTAAGTTTGTTGTTACACTTGGGCTTGAGTAGGCCTATAGGTAGTTGGGCAGTTGGGCTCTGGTCTCTCAGCTCCTTGTTACACTTGGGCTTGAGTAGGCCTATACATATAGGTAGTTTGGCAGTTGGACAATGGTCTCTCAGTTTGTTGTTACACTTGCGCTTGAGAAGACCTATAGGTAGTTGGGTAGTTGGGCTGCGGTCTCTCAGCTGGTTGTTACACTTGGGCTTGGGTATGACTGCCAAGCAGTTGGGCAATGTTACACTTGGGCTTGGGTATAGCTGTCAAGGAGTTGACCACTAGCATCCCAGCTTATTGTTGCACTTGGGCCTGAGTTGTCAAGCAGTTGGTCACTAGCGTCTCAGCTTATAGTTACACTTGGTCCCCAATAGTTGTGGAGATTTAGGGCATCTGTCCCTCAAGTTTTTAATAAAGGCCACTTAACTTCTTAATTAACCCGATAGAATCGCCACTTCAACAAATTTAACAGGACAAAACAATTTTAACAAAAACAACCATAAAACCAATCTGAACAAAAACAGCAATTAAAAATTCCTAACAACAAAAACAACCCATAAAAAGAAATCTTTCACCATCTTCACCAGCGCAACCCCCCAAAAAACACAATCGCCCACACAGAAACAAAAAAAAAACCTACTATAAACAGAAGCATAAGATAAATAACCAAAAAACAATCCTTAAAAAAAATAATGATATAAAACAATAACAAAAACAACCATAAAACAATCATAACAAAAACAACTATAAAACAAATCATAAAAAAAAACTAAATTGATACAAAACAAACATTACATAAACTCAACAGGAAGGCCACTTTAAGACATTTTGTAAAAACAATATTGACATTAAGTTGTCAAGAGAAAAACCGTAGTGGAAGATGTTATGTTGTTGACAAGAGATTACATTAGTCTCTTATTTAAATAATCCTTCCACATTTCTAACACACACACAAAACATGAAATCATCGCATAAAATCTTTAATAGGCCTACCACTACAAAAAAAAATATTCATAACTAAAAAAAAATAGTGCCAAACATGTGGAAAATCTCATTACATATTTTTTATAGTATTGTATCTAACTTGTCCTTCTACATTTCTAACACACACACAAAACATGAAATCATCACATAAAATCTTTAATAGGCCTACCGCTACAAAAAAATAATATTCATAAGTTAAATAAAATAGTGCCAAAGATGTGGAAAATCTCATTACACATTTTTTGATAGTATTGTATAAAGTTGTAATATAAAATTTTACTGATCTGTGTCAACTCACTTGTGTACAAGATCGAATACCATGACGACGTAAGATGCATTTTGACGTCATCTTTTTTGATAAGATGTAGCCCATTGATGATACTTCTCAAACCCAACATTAAGTGTGGTTTAATGGTCGAGGGTGAGACATTAAGTAATATATTAACATTTTGCACGAGTGCTATATCTATATAAATGAATTACGCAATGTCTTGCACAAGACCATTAAACAACTTAAAATGCAGATGCTTGGCACATTATCCACACCATTATTTGAAATAATCGTATACCAACATCGAAGGACGACATCACATCTCCATTTTAAATAGATATATTTAACAGAAATAAAATTTTTAAAATCAAAGAGATAAATATCCATGTAAATATAGGGATCCGGCTTAGGATGCTGTATTTTGGAGGTTTACATTTCTTATTGATCAATTAAAACAACCAAAGTTTGAGTAAAGGTGAACAATTTTGAGTAAATTTTTTTAACTAAAAGTTTGAGAATGCTTAGTGAAATCGGACCCAGGTCTCATCACAACACGCATACAATATACTTTTAAGTAAATCTTAACTTACCTCTAAAATCTTCCGGTATAATTTTTCAAAACATGGTGTTGCCTTATACTGACTATAATCTTCCATTACACATTCTTTCTTTCATGTTGAGGCAATATATCAAATAACAGGCAACACTTTTGTTGACAGACCCAGCTTTCGTCTTCACCCATGACAGGTTTCAAACCCTGGGCACTTCTGACTGCTCAACTACTACAGTTTCTACCCCAACCATCACAGACCGTCCCAGACTATCACAGTCTCTCCTTTTGACCCTGCCTATCACGGACATGCCAGACTATCACAATGTCTCCCCTAGACTGCTCAAGATTATCACAGTCTCTCCCTTTGACCCCCCACCCCCAGGCTACCAAGGACACTGTCATAATCGTTCCAATTTACTATCCCAGTCCTCCCCCCTCCCTTGACCCTGCCTACAACAGACACTGGCCAAGAGACTATCACAGTCTCTCCCTGTGACCACGCCCCTGTTTACCATGGACACTGCCCAGACTATCACAGTTCCTCCCTGTGACCCCGCCCCTGTCTACCATGGACACTGCCCAGATTATCAAATTCCCTCCCTGTGATCCAGTCCTAGCCTACCATGGTCACTGTCCAGACTATCTCTGCCAGGGTATACATACATAAATATAAATTATTGACCAGTTTATATTCCCTAGAACACCTAATATCACTTCTTATTGAGCTCCCTCGGCTAGCAATCACAATTTATTTACACAACCAGCGGCTGCCAAGCAGGATACGCCCACATTTTCGAGAGATGGATAGAGAACAAGCAAAACCGAAAGTGATATTTCCTACAATCAAAGGCCATAATTCATTAAGTTACAATTTGATATGCGCAAATATCGAAAAGTATCAAGATATTTAGGTTATAAACACACAATTTAAGTTTCATCAAAATCGTAATTAAAATTGTGACCTCTACAGGGTCCACAACCTTGAAATACCATTTTTTATCAGTATTCGCGTACAAACAGCAGCCATTTTGTATTGTAATTTTGGTCCTATTTTCCCGAAATTTGAACTCAACATTCCTTAGCTTGTAACGGTGATATAATCAAACAATTTTTTAAATCGGATAATAATTGTGACCTTTAGAGAGACCACAAGCTAAACAAAGGCGATTGTGCGTATAATCAGGGGCATTAATTCAGGAAGTTACGATCCGATATGCGCAAATATCAAAAGGACTCAAGATCTTTGGGTAATATCCATGCATTTCAAGTTTCGTCAAAATCGAATTAAAATTGGGACCTCTACAGGGTCGACGACCTTGATATACCATTTTTCAACAGTATTCGCATACGAACAGCGGCCATTTTGTATGGTAATTTTAGTCCAATTTTTCCGAAATTCAAACTCACCCTTCCTTAGGGTGTAACGGGGATATAATCAAACGATTTTTTAAATCAGATAATAATTGTGACCTCTAGAGGAACTGCAAGCTAAACAAAGGCGATTTTGCGTATAATCAGGGGCCATAATTCAGGAAGTTACAATCCGATATGCGCAAATATCGAAAGGAACCAAGATCGTTGGGTTATATCCATGCATTTCAAGTTTCATCAAAATCAAATTAAAATTGTGACCTCTACAGGGTCCATAACATTGATATACCATTTTAAACAGTATTCGTGAACGATCGGCGGCCATTATGTATGGCAATTCTGGTCCGATATTCGAAATTCAAACTCAACCTTCTTTAGGGTTTAACGGTGATATAATCAAATGATTTTTTAAATCAGATAATAATTGTGACCTCCAGAGGGACCACAAGATAAACAAAGGCAATTTTGCGTATAATCAGGGGCATTAATTCAGGAAGTTACGATCCGATATGCGCAAATATCAAAAGCACTCAAGATCTTTGGGTAATATCCATGCATTTCAAGTTTCGTCAAAATCGAATTAAAATTGGGACCTCTACAGGGTAGACGAGCTTGATATACCATTTTTCAACAGTATTTGCATACGAATGGCAGCCATTTTGTATGGTAATTTTGGTCCAATTTTTCCGAAATTCGAAACTCACCCTTCCTTAGGGTATAACAGTGATATAATCAAACGATTTTTATATCGGATAATAATTGTGACCTCTAGAGGAACCACAAGCTAAACAAAGGTGATTTTGCGTATAATCAGGGGCCATAATTCAGGACGTTACGATCCGATATGCGAAAATATCGAAAGGAACCAAGATCTTTGGGTTATATCCATGCATTTTAAGTTTCATCAAAATCAAATTAAAATTGTGACCTCTACAGGGTCCACAACATTGATATACCGTTTTAAACAGTATTCGCGTACTATCGGCGGCCATTTTGTATGGCAATTTTGGTCCGATTTTTCCGAAATTCAAACTCAACCTTCTTTAGGGTGTAACGGTGATATAATCAAACTATTTTTGAAATCAGATAATAATTGTGACCTCCAGAGGGACCACAAGCTAAACAAAGGCGATTTTGCGTATAATCAGGGGCCATAATTCAGGAAGTTACAATTCGATATTC
The DNA here is from genome assembly GCA_917208275.1 of Patella pellucida. Lineage (NCBI taxonomy): Eukaryota > Metazoa > Mollusca > Gastropoda > Patellidae > Patella > Patella pellucida. The sequence continues at coordinate 14,787,645 of OU795040.1, read as the reverse complement.
GCAAATATCGAAAGGAACCAAGATCTTTGTGTTATAACCATGCATTTCAAGTTTCATTAAAATCTGATTAAAATTGTGACCTCTACAGGGTCCACAACCTTGATATACCATTTTTAAACAGTATTCGCGTACAAACGACGGCCATTTTGTATGGCAATTTTGGTCCGATTTTTCCGAAATTCGAACTCAACCGTCCTTAGGGTGTAACGGTGATATAATCAAACGGTTTTTCAAATCAGATAATAATTGTCACCTCCAGAGGGACCACAAGCTAAAATAGGTGATTTTTCGGACAATCAGGGGCCATAATTCAGAAATTTATGTTCCGATAGGCGCAAATATCGAAAGGAACCAAGATCTTTGGGTTATAAACATGCACGTCAAGTTTCATTAAATTTGGCTCAAAATTGTGACCTCTATAGGGTCCACAAGCTAAAAACATGATTTTTCGTACAATCAGGGGCCATAATCCATGAAGTTTCGATCCGATACATGCCAATATCGAAAGCAGCCAAGATCTTTTGGGGATAAAGCTATATTTCAAGTTTCGTCAAAATCGGACAAGAATTGTGACCTGTAGAGGGTCCACAAACAATTGTGGACGGACGGACGGACAGACGGACAGGGGCGACGACATAATACGTCCACATGAAAATGTGGGCGTATAAAAAGGACTAAATAGGGATATGTCTTTGGTTCACACAAAACAACATATGAGCTAATATTAAAAACTCATCTCTGATATAAACATAGATGCTGAATTTAAAACAAGGGGGGTTTGATGTCTGAAAAGTTAGCATGTGTGCGTTGTATTATATAAGGTCTGTCATTACGTCAACTGGCATTGTTTCGATTCTCTGGTTATATGTGACAAGGAGTACGGACGTCTGGCCAACCATGTGGGTTATCTCCGGGTCCACTAGTGTTAAAGACCCCTTCACGCAAGCAAATTATTGACATAAAATTGAACCATATGTTAGTCTAGAAATGACCTTATTTGTGTCGATTGGATTTTAACTCTATTTCTCTTTCTCTACAACAAATCTACATTCTGCTTCACTCCAATAACACATAACTTTTAAGTTCAACACATAACCACGAAATTTAGAATACTGGTAATATGGTTTTTGTTAACACATGTGTAGAATATTTGTGTAAGTTTATTTATAAGTTATCAGGGTGTATTTTGTTTTGTCACCTAGTTTTTTTGTATATCATGAGATTGTGATGATTGATCTGGTACAACAGGTGTTAATAATAACTAAAATAATAATAATCTATACATAGAATATGTTGTATATGGGGATTATATTCTCTACACAAAATAGAGGGAGAGACAGAGAGAAATGGGGGTTAACGTCCAATCAACACAAACTATGTCATTTTGGGACTAACATATATGGTTCGAGTCTATTTCAAGAATTCGCTTTCAGGTGGGTGTCTTTAGCAGTGGGAGTACCCAGAGAAAACCCACAACTTTGAACAGTCAACCCTACTCCTTGCAAAGTACGGGCAGGGAATCGAAACCATGCCCCTTGCCTCTAGGACAAACCTCATGATACTCGCACTAACCATTCACCCATCCAACCCCCTCCCGATTAGTTACTAGTTAGCCAATGCCTTACTTAATGAACCCCGGCACTTACCGGTACTCTTCGCGGAAATCTAACTGGAGCATACGTGACCTTGCATCACAGAATTAAAGAAATACACAAGCATGAAATAAAATCATTTTTTATCAAAAAGACAATTCAATAAATTTAACATCTTCACCAATACAACTTATCAGTGAATTTATCTGAATTTGCTAATATTATAAAGACTATTATATTAATCTAGAGTAAATCATATGATTTTGATAAAAGTAGGCAGTCTTCATTCTAATGTCACACAAATAATGAATAAATGGATTAAACTTTCTAAAATTTCTTATAATAAAAGGATTACATTAATCTGAGATAATCATGATTTTGATGATAAATAAAAATCTAAATTCATAACATCACACAAATTATTCATATTTTTCATAATTTATTCTAAGATACATGTATATATAATATGTATAAAAAAAAAAATTTCGACACAAACTTTCATTTTTTTTTTAACTACTACATTCTAATCTAAATTGCGTAGTCATTATTACAATCTATCTACATGAAATAAAAACAAATCTACAAATATTTCCAGATTCTACAATAATCTCAGGTCTTGAATCTCAAGATATATAAAGTTACAATATTGAAATAAACATAAATCATTCATTCATAAAGACTTATAATCAATAATATTCATGTATAATTATTTTTTTTTAAAGGCAGAGTCCCAGGTTTTAAAGATAAAGTCTCAGATTTCACAGGGTACCCTTTTTTTATGTGAGCAAATTCATTGACAAAAGTTGAATAACCCTAATGGCTCATCTAAAAATTCCATCATAAAATACTGCGTCATTTGCAAGTCTTAGCTAAATTGGCTTAATTTGGTAACTTAACTTATTTCTACAGGTTTTTTTTATTACACACAACATTTTTATAATCAGCATATATAAATGTGACTTGGGAACAGGTTTAGTATGCATTACTCCTCTTCCTAATTCTACTGTTGAATTGTATATATAGGTTACTTGATAATAGAGACAATCTCTTAACATCATAGCTTACAATTGGTCCCTTAATTAAAAAATTTTTCAATCAAAGACAGTAAATTCACCTGGGATGACTGCTTTAAATTACATATACAGTAAATTGATGAAATTCAACAATTAAGCGATTTTTTCTATATATTACCCACAACCAACAAACATATACATTACAATACATATATGATAATAACAATAAATAAGGCCATAAACTGGACAGGCAATGGAGTGATTCATTAATCCGATGTCAAATAAATCACCAATAATCTATCATACTAACAGTATTTCTTCAATCTTTCTGTGACGGAAATTCTACAATATATATACTGGTTCAATTTCTCAGGTGAAATGTACATGGAGGGTATTATTTTAAAATTCAGGACTTTACAAAACAATAATGCATGTCTTTATCTTAAATTTACATATGAAAAGAAAGAATGCTGGAATTCGAAATTACATGGCAGGCCTGTCAGAATATGGCTTCCTTAGTTTAAAAATATCCCTAGAAATAGCCCTTAGAAATTTTCCTCGTGGGGCCTTTATGGGTATTTTAGTTTTTAAATCAAGGCTAATTGTAACGTAATTTACACCCTAAAATCTATAAAGCATGGTAGACATTAAGTAGGTTTATTCAAGAATGCCCCAACACTATGGAATGATTAACATAAATGCAGTGATCAAATAAACAATATTTACAAATGCAAAAGCAGAAAATATCAAAAGAAAAATATATTTGTATAAAAAAAATCTCAATAAAAAACAGCATTAATTCTAATCTAATTAATATTCTAATTTAAATGATATTTGGGCAGTAAAATAATCTAAGAGATTTTGTATTTCATCTAAGTATAAATGAATATTTAATTTTCAATGCCGTAGCAAAAAGTAGACAGGTAATAAATCCGTTGAAATTCTTATTCCTCCCGAGACATCAAAATCAAATTTGAGGTCTTGTTCACGTTCTGGTGGAAATTCTAAATAAGTTTGATATCAATTACTAAATTGGTTGAAATACAGGTCTAAATTGGTTGAAATAAAAGACTAAATAGCATGACTAATAATCAAAAGCATATACCCATAACAGAAAATATAAATGTCTCCTAAAGATTAACCAACATGTAAATGTATATACGTATAGCAGCAGAAGATGAACAATTTCTATATAAACAATTTAAAAAAAAAAATAATAATGACTCAATTAATAAAGCATCCTTTTTATATTGTATCATGTGAAAGTCTATATACATGAATAACTGGTCCTTATCCTTATTCTGGAAGACTAAACGTACATATATGTAAAACGACACTATAATATTCTACAATATCTATAAAGTAATGGAATCGACAATATTCAACAATATCTATCTATATATACTTCAATATTTACAATATAATCTCTGAAAACAACAAAGGCAATATGGTTATTAAACTAAATAAAAACCATCATAATATGTAAGTTGTATTGAGACAAATTATCACCTCTGTCTTATCAACAAAGTAACAAAAATATATTACAAAACTTAGTCTATAATAGCCCAATACAGGCCTCAAGTTCACAAAGCATTCTCCGACGTTAAGAATTTACTCAAATTTGTTCACCTTATTCGAACTAAATTATAGCCCTTTATAAAACTTTTGTTTTGTTTAATTTATCAACTACATCAATCAGAAATTATGTGCAAAATTTTGTGTTTCTGGATCAAAGATATTTTTCATAAACAGTGATTGAAAGTTGAGCAAATTCTCAACTTTAGTCTGAGAATGCTTTGTGAACTCGGGGCCAGATCTGTACTTCTTGTCGGTTTTGTTTTACTTTTGATGGTCTACACCACATGAGGATCTGACTGGTTGTAGCGATAGGTCGCGTCAAAGGTCATACGAGCAGCTTTTGACCCTATGATGTCAGATATTTGATTAACCAATCAGCATTGATAAAACTAGTGGATTACTCACAGTTCCTTGCAAAAAACATACTTAAAGCTTGCTGTAAAAGGCCTTTTCATTGGGTAATCCCTCACATCATTCAGAACACATCAATGATAACAACTCTTCCAGATCCTTGTGTAGTAAAGACAAGTAAAACGAAATTTTTAACTATGAAAACGGAACGAAATAGGATCTGTGTTTTAATCAGACTGATAATAGCCAAAAGTTCATCAATTTATACATTCAAAAAATGTTGTTCAAATTCAAAAATGTTGTTCAAATTCAAAAATCTTGTTCAAATTCAAAAATCTTGTTCAAATTCAAAAATCTTGTTCAAATTCAAAAATCTTGAATTGGATAATTTTGATGACGAAACAATGACTGAAGACATTTCTTTTTTTGGAATGAGAAGAAACTTATTCAAACTTATTTAATAAAACATAGTCTATAACAAAATTAGAAATCTATGAGTGGCGAGTAGCCGTCCCAGATTTCTCTCAAGAAGCTACTATATAGTTTCATTCATTTTGAACTCATCAGGCTACGATACAAATAATTGGGCTTTCAATGACTGATCTCGACTGAGACATAAATCATATGTCCCGTTGCCGGATTTTCTTTGAATCATTTTTAATCGAAATGGATTTCAGAACGTTGCAACGATCAGCTATACAATTTTATAAGATATAGTCCCGAAGGGTCCCTTTATATTTATATAGTCTATAACAGCTAAAAATTTCATCAATTTACACAAGTAAGAATCATTGATTCAGTTCAAAAATCGTGAAATCAATAATTTTGATGAAAAAATAATGACTGAAGACATCTTTTATTTGAATTGAAAACAAAGAACTGAGTGACATTTTAAGCATATTCATGCTTGTTATAAAAAGTACCCTACATAATTGTAATAATAGCATAAACATTACAATAAATATATTGTTTAAAACAGGATTTAAAGAAATTTGGCCATGGAATTTGTGACCAAGAATTGGACATTTAGGATTTGGTATTACATAGTGTAGTCTACTGTGTAAAATATTATAAGTTTAAATGTTTATAATTCTGTTTCGAGGCTGATCTTCTTCTGTTGTTTCGTGTTCGTCCAGATGAGAGATTGCTTATATAGTTTCTCTCCGGCTTCCAGATTACAAACACAATCTTCTAATTTACCCTCCGCTAAATCTCTACAAAATATAACAAGTCAACTATAGTCTGATAATCTCTAACAAGTCAACTATAGTCTGATAATCTCTATAAAACACAACTATAGTCTGATAATCTCTAATATAACAAGTTAACTATAGTCTGATAATCTTTGTAAAATACAACAAGACTACTATAGTCTGATAATCTCTATAAAATATAACTAGTCAAATATAGTCTGATAATCTCTATAAAATATAACAACTATAATCTTAAAGATAATTGAAACAGGGTTTAACATCCTATTTTTCTGCACCAACTGGTCTAATGCAGTGTGATATGACAGAAATTGTGCATGGACAGTGGTGTTTCTGCCCATCCTTTATAATTCTCAAGGTTTTTTTTAACGTGCATGCAGGACCTTGCTTTACATCCTTTTTGAAGGATTAGACAGTTCCTTGCCTGGCCTTCATGTCCTGTACCACTACCACGGACAAGGGTAAACCATTATCAGTATCGAACCAGCGATCTCCTGGTTGGCCAGCGAGCAACATACTCACTGAGCCATTGTTTTTTAGATAAAAAAAGGATAATAAAGTATAACTTACTTATACAATTTTCCTGTATCCTTGGCAACCGATTCAGCAGACGAACAAAATATAGCGGTTTGAGCTCCATCCTCCGGTAGTTTCATTAAAAAATACATTGGTAGATAAAATGCAAATGAGAGGAATGAGTTTGTTCGGAATGGCATGTGACGATGAGCGTTAGAATTAACTATCCCAGGATTCACGATATAAACATTAACATCCAAATCTGTAATAGAGACGTCATATTGTCAAATATCAAAGTCGGTGTACTGTATTAAAAGGGAAATGAAATTTAACGTCCTACTGTTCTGCTTCAACTGGGCTAATGAAGACGGACAAACACCATACAGTGTGCTATAAGAGAAATTTTGCCTAAGACGCGGCACTATGGCCTACTCTTATATGGAATTCCAACTGCCAGGGAATCTTTAATGTGCACGGCAACATATACATTGGTCTTTTTTTTGTCCCATCCCAATGACTAGACAGTTGTCCTTGTCAGGCCCTTTGTTCTGCACCACTGGCAAGAAAATCCTGATGAACTTTTTTGACCAATGTGTATCAAAAGGGAAGTAACAACATTTAGAGACAAGAACAATGGATGACAAAAGAAACAATTTTATAGATACAAAATTGAGTTTGATACTGAGCGATACAAATATATGTATCATATGCTTGATAAAGACGAGAGTATCCTCGTCGAAACTGAGTAATTGTGTATCCATAAAATTGTACCTTGTGTTATGTTCAATTACCAAATGCCAATCAAAGAAAACCATGGATGAATACAGTGGTGTTGAGTGTAATTACAGTTGTTATTATTTTAAGTATCTTATATAATGCAAAAGTCTTGGAGGAAAACGAATTCTACCTAGAAATATTTTCTTGGACAACCTATCTACTAATGGACCCTGTTGGTTTATTTTACAAATCTAACAAGACCCCTCCCCCCCCCCCCCACATATATATTTTCTATGTTCAGTCACATTTCCAATATTCAGAGTGTTATACCTTACTATATTCAGAGTGTTAGGCCTTAGAGTGTGTGCTTTTGTCACATTTCCAATCTATAGAGCAATAGACCTTAAGTTGTGTGCCTTTCCCATATTCAAAGCATTTGCCTTTACTATACCCTAACATGGAGCATCTTTATATCTATTCTGATCACAAACCTCAACCCATCACCAACAAATGATCAATATTCCTATTAATATGATAACAATATCAGGTGATAAAATCCATCGTCCAAATATATCAGCAACTAAATACTGATACAACTTGATTATCTTTCCCTGCGCACTCCCAAGACTTTGCGGACCCCAAATTAAAGCACTAACCTTTCAGTCTTTCCGCCAGGTACACAGAATATAGCGTAAGAGCAAATTTACTCTGTGCATACGCTTTCCCTGGGGAGTAATCTTTTACCAGGTTGATATCGTCATAGTTTATTTCTCCCAGATTATACGCAGCAGCCGTCGTATTGATTATTCTAGCGCCCTCTGTTGTCTTCATCAAATCTAATAATAACTCTGTCAATAGGAATGTTCCTGTAAAATAATGCACAAGTTATTTTAAAGAATTGTAATCAAAAGACACAATACCCTTGACACTATTAGACAACAAATCAAATGTTTTGATAACCAAAGCTAGCCATTCGAAATATTTTCATCAATTTTCTGTATCAAGGGTTTTGATCGGTAGATTGATTAATGAACACAACTTATAAAGAAATGTCTTTATTCAGACCAAGAGGATGCGGAATATACAACATTTTGAAACCCAGAATGAAAGCCATCAAATATCATTTTTGTGGATGTCATGAAATGAAATGGAGTCTGCTCTGATTGGGCTAATGAAGACAGGCATATGCCATGCAGTGTGCTAAGAAAGAAATTTTGCCTGGACAGCAGCGCTATGGCCTACTCTTATATCCAATTCTAACTGCCAAAGGATCTTCTATCCAAATAACTAGTCAACTGTCCTTGTCAGGTCCTCTGTACTGCACCATAGTCAAGTTTCAACCATGCCGAAAAGTTACGAAATTAATCCATTTACGTTCCAGCTTGTCTGTTCAAAATGTCTTTTATTGACTCATCTGAATAACTAGACATTTTTGCATGTCAGGATTCCATACTGCACCAACATGGGTGAAAACAGGATTGAAAAGCACTAAATTCAATCTAATATTATCCAATCAAATTACTAAAATTTGGATTTTATCTTTATTAAAATTTCGTGAAACAGGCCCCTGGATGTATTATTTGACAAATTTTAACACTATAATTGGGAATAAATTATAAAACTTTTGATAAATCAATCCAGTCTAAATGTTTTATTCGGGCAGGTAGATGTTTTTTTTTAAAAATGTGTTATTTCATAATATTTTAAAAAGCAGAACATACCAAGATAATTCACTCCAAATTGCATTTCAAAATTTTCTTCAGTTTCCATAAAAGGCATCATCATAACACCAGCATTGTTGACCAGTAGATCTAGTCGAGATTCCTCTGTAGTAAATAAAATATATACATGTACATCTCATCAGGAAAAGATAACTAGTGCATTAAAAAGATAATTGGATGTAGACCACTATTAACTTTCCCATTTATTTCAATGTTAATTCCGTCCCTTTGCCTAGCATCAACTTTATGAACTTAAAACTTAAAGCCCCAATAACACTCTTGTTTGAACTAAATAATTTGTCCCAATCTTTATTGGTCAACAAATTGTACTATTTTACAATACTACAATTAATAAATGACACAAATTTCCTCCTAACCCACATAATTTTAAAAATTAGAAAAAACCAACTACATGCCGTAACATGGTTTGAAAAGCTTTACGTAAGCACTTTCAAATGCAACTTGGATTTAAACATATTTTCGAACCCTCTGGATAGGTAAGATAGGTTGCAATGGATAATTTACACAACAGGTAGAACACTTAAACATCTAGAAGTTAGAATAAGGCTATTTTTTTTTTCTGGACCTGTCAAGCCAGCAAGAGTGTTATTGTCCCTTTAAAACCTCAGCTCAGAGTGGATCAATTTTACTGAAAACTTCTTCGTCTCACCAATGTAAACAACATAATATATAAATCTCAAAATGATCAGATGATAAACATAGTCCGTAAAGTGATTACAAGTAATAGTGGACGATGGACAGAGGTCACGATAAAATACAATCACATCTCTATGTGAGCGTATAAAAATCTACATGTATTCCAATTTAAATATTTGTGTGAGAATAACACAATATTATTGATGTATAACAAAATTCTTACTTTCTTTAATCTCTTTCACAAATTCTCTGATGGACACAAAAGATGCTAAATTTAACTTCATTAACACAACCTCCTCATTTCTACTTTCTTTTTTAATGCTGGCCAAAGCCTCTTCTCCTTCTGTCAAATTTCTACAAGCCATTATTACATGAGCTCCTGAAATAAATATGGATAATAGAAATATGTACTCAACTCTAACTTACATAACTTAAACTCATGGCTTGAATAGAGAGTAAGCCTTATTATGATTCTACAGCATGTACAAAACTAAACAGACTACAATCTGCCTTGATATAACAAAAAATATAACAGTAAATTTATGGTTACATTGGCAATAACGCAAAATATAAATTCAAACTACAATTTATAAGAAATAAGTTACTATGTTAGGTAGAATTATTCAGGTGAAAATAGTCAATTTATAAATATCATTAAGTTAAACATTGTAAACATTTATTATAACAGTTATTATAATTTAGCACATATGTAATGTACAAGCATTACTGGGACTAGGAGTAATTAAGGATTATTTCGTGAATTCCACTCCTTAAAGTTGTACTACTTTATTTCATGAAATAATAAAAAGTATTGCAACACAAAACGATTTCAACACTGGTATTTTTTCACTCATCTGGGCAGCTCAGAAATAATGTCATTGACATATAGAGAATCTCCTACAGGTGTTTTTTGATATTTTTTGGTATCAAAAAAACACTAGTTGGAGATTCTATTTATCACCAAATCCTTTCTTACATGCACAAATAAATAAATATAATTCTTTGGTATAGATTTCACTTTTACTGAACCTAATTACATCACAGCGTAGTGATACATTATTTTTTTGACAGCAGTTTATTAGCTATTGTATAGCCCTGTATACTGACCCAGTCTTTTCCTTCAAGGTCAATTAAATAAAAGCAGTTTCTTTTTTTTTTAAAAAGTCACTCTTTACTTAATCTAAGTGGTTTCTTTAAAATAAAAGAAAAAAGTAGTTCCTTTTTGATTGACCAATCAAATTTATGTAAAGTGATATCACCACACTGTGTATATATCACATTTAACACACAAGCGACATCTACTGTTAAATGTATTATTGGGTGATAAATATTATTATACTGACCTTTACAAGCCATATCCAGTGCTATAGCTCTGCCCATTCCACAGTTAGCACCAGTAACAATAGCTGTTTTACCTTTCAAATCAGCCGTACCCTGACATTTTGGTCCTCGTAAATATGATCTAAAACATACAAAGAAATAAATTGGAGTTAAATGGACCATCCATGAATATAATATATATTATTATTATTGTAGTAGATTCTATAGCACACAACTTAAACTGCCACATACAATAAATGCACTCATGTACACTTTACAAATACATACATGTATTATAGAGCAATACAATATTACAGAGGGAGAGAAATCAGGCTTAACATCCACTTGACACAAAATGGGTCGTTTTGTGACTAACATATGGTATAATTTTATTTCAATAATTCGCTTGTGCGTAGGTTTTTTTTAGCAGTGGGAGGAAAACGGAGGACCCAGAGAAAACCCACAATACAATATTACATGCATGTAACAAGCATTTTGAAGTTTATTAATGATAAGTTTAGGGAGATACAATTATCGAGACTTGAAGTTATAAATCAGCTGAATAAAAAGGTAGTTGCATGCATAGATCTGTTGGTTTTTTTTTAGAGACGTCACCATATGAAGGCATTGACAGACCATGTCTGAAGAAAATATTACAAGCCCTGTGGAGTGGGGGGAAAAATTTGGCCGCTAGTACTCTTTTCTTCATTCTCCAAGTTATTGCGGTCCTGGACCCTCGCCTATGATCTAGGATAAAGGCCAGGCCCAAGGCTATTTAGCAATCTCGCATTTTCGACATATCCTCTCAAATTCGGCCGAGAGATAGTTAATGTCAGCTGGAAACTCTTAATTTTCTGACACATTCGCCACCTGCATGTCATAGAGGCCTAAATTCATTCTCTCGGCTTCTAATTTTCGTGCTCTCCCCTCCTCCTGCTTTTGGCAGTCAGCGATGACCTTCGTCATTGATTTTTTGTCATCGGAAATTTATATTCCTCGCCCCCTATGTCGGCTAAATTTTGGTTTCTGGCTTCGGGCCTGATACAGGCCCCCCGCCCCCCAATCAAGAATTGCTTCTGAAGTTCCGCCGACCCTGTATTGTAAATATTGGAAACAAGTTGCTACCAGTACAGTGTATGTCATTTTTTATGGGGGGGGGGTTATACATGTACATGTATATGCAAATCGAAACAACCAGAAAAATAAGAATAAATAGGCTATATTCGAGTGAATCAGCGGGGGTTGCTTGACATTACACATTATTGACATAAAAACTAAAATTACAGACATTGCATTCCTATTTTTTCTCTTTTTTAATGTACTGGTATGCATATTGTCTATAGGTAGGGTATGGAGAATCAAATTGTTGTCCCCTTGCTACCAGAACAAAGCTAGAAACTTACGGTAAGTACCGGTACTTGCTTTATTTAATTTAACATTTTTTCCAAGAAAAATCAATAGAAAAAAGGTGTGCCCCCACTTCATCTTTTTCTAAGTATTTTCCACCCTGTTTCTTTAGACAGATTTTTTATTATAAAAATTAAATTATATTTATTTATAACTTTATTATTTATTTATTTTGACAAACAACATATCATTGACAATGACATCATGCTTCATTCATGTTTTCATATCTTTATCTATAATTTTTTTTAAATGTCTGATTGACTATTTTCATTAATTTTTCTGCCCCAATGGATTGAGCCAGGCTTTGGATGACACGTCAATAATAAAAAAACGCACTCCGGCTCGCTGTACAATGCATGAATGAATTATGAAGAGGGGCTTGAATAATGGCGCAGAAGAAATAATTTTATGTACTGTTTATAATATACCTTATAGCATAAATAACACCACATACAATAGCGATGATGATCGGATACCAAGAATCAAACAGGGCGTCTGGATCGGGAAATCCTTCGGGTAGTAAATTAGGTTTTTTTGACATCTTAACTTTGGAAAACTTTTCTAAAAACTAAAACGTCCTACTTCTCTTGCAAATTTTCCCTTCAGTAGCTAAAGGGAGGCTATTCTTGCGATTAAATTTATTTTATTCTTGAATTACCAGTCTCTTGTACCCGAAGAGTCGAATATTATAAAACACGCTGTAATTCGTTGAACTTCAGCTTCAAGGTCTCAAATGTGTAGGGGTCTACCGTTTTCGTGTCCCCCTCAGATAGCAGAAAATAAAATAATTACTAAATTGAATATCACTTAATTAGAGTAAGTATATGAAATGCCCATGCATGTAACTGTTACATAATACATACATATAATGTGTCCATTTATAATTATGATCTATCTAAGTACTAGTGGTTCGGATGGGACAAAAAAACAGCGGTCCTGTGTACACATTGTGCATGTAAAAGATCCCTTGGCAGTTGGAATTCGATATATAATAGTAGGCCATAGCGCCGCTGCCCGGGCAAAATTTCCCTCATAGCACACTGTATATGGCGTATGCCCGTCTTCAATTAACTCAGGTTAAGTGCATAACAGTAGGACGTTAAACCCCATTTCATTCATTCATATAATGTGTCCATTTATGATCTATCTAAGTACTAGTGGTTCGGATGGGACAGAAAAACAGCGGTCCTGTGTACACATTGTGCACGTAAAAGATCCCTTGGCAGTTGGAATTCGATATAATAGTAGGCCATAGCGTCGCTGCCCCGTCAGAAATTTCCTTCATAGTCATAGCACACTGTATGGCATATATATGCCCTCTTCAATTAGCCGAGTTTAGGCGCAGAAGAGAAGAGTAGGGCGTTAAACCACATTTCATTTCATCTTGCAAATTATTTATGGAACTGACAATGACAATTTGAATTAAAATAGTCAGTCATGTCATGACTTTATTGGAGATTAATAAAATTGGAATCAGAATATTAAATATATTCATTGTACCTGTAATAATTAAATGATTTAAAAATTAATTGGATAGCAACAGCTTAACGGCTTTGAAATTCAGTTCAGGCCATGGCAAGGGGCAATTTATAGTATGTTCTACGGATGGGATAGAAAATTTAAGAGTTGTAAACGTTTGCACGTGAATAATTTGATATGAGTAGGCCTAAGATGTAGCGCCGCTGTCCTGCCAAAATATCCCTCATAGCACTCTATATGGCATGTATGCCTGTCTTCAATAGCCTAGTTTAATGTTCATATATATATATATATATATATATATATACCGGTAGGCCTACATCATTGATATTCAATGTTGACCTAATTGAAATCTATAAATAGTTTTGCTACACGTACAGTGTCTCAGCTGTATGTACAGGCCGGTTATAAAAGTCTTAATCAGAGGGCAGTTACTGGGACAGGACGCTTATCATGACACTCAGTGGAACACAAACACTTTTCTTTTTAATCTGTAAGTTGATGGTTAATAATATTGATAATTAATACCGGTATCTATATTGTAACATTGTTTGTAGAAAATGTTATATATATATAGTACAAATGAAATACCAGTCATAATACTTTATTGACAACAACTTATGTACATGTGCAGGCCTATACATGAGTATGAAAACAGAAGTAGGGCCTATAATGACCGTTACAATAACAGTAGGCCTACTTTTAAATCATTCGTACATGGATGACAAAACAGTAAAAGATATTGCATAATTTGTTTATATATTTTTGAATAGTAGGCCTACATAACATAAGGAAGTGATTTTATATAAGCTGATAAAGCTTGTTATCTTATCCTATATTTATTATATAAATTTTGTGAATTTAAATAAATAAAATATTGTTTAAATATATGCATAACATACTCAGCATAATAATTTTGAGTGTAGCCTACCATCATTAATATATCAATTGAGAATTGAGCCAAATAGTCAGGGCCGGATTAACCATGGGGCACAGGCCCCAGGGCCCCCGCATTAGAGGGCCCCCCACATTAGAGGGCCCCCCACAAAAATTTCAGTTGCGACCAGCCCCCTCCTCTATAAATGCAATCATTTCATAGCAGTCGCATGGATTGGTTCACTGAAATAAAGACAGAATGCGCTAATTTTGTGAAAGAATTTTATTTTTTTCCGGGGGAGGTACTTTTATATGGGTCCAGACAAGTGCCTGAAATGCCAGTAAATCACATTTCTGGCCTCAAATTCCTGAAAGGGGTTCGCGCAGTCGGTGCTCCAGGGCCCCCCGCATGTTCTAGGCCCCAGGGCCCCCAGCATGGTTAATCCGCCGTTTTAAAAAGTAATGAAATAAAATGGGGTTTAATGTCCTAAAGACAAATAGTAACTTCCTTAAAAATAATTATAACAAAGACAATATATGAACATAGTAAAGCATGTTTTTCGTGGAAACTCAACTGCATTAATTAATTAACAACCACAATTTTTACAAATTCTTTGACAATGTGGCACAATAGGTTAATTTCATGTATGGAATTCATTAAATTTCTAGTTTGTGTACACTAAGGCTAGGCAAGTGAAGCTATTTATCAATTTTTATAGAATAATAATTTTTTATTGTAAAACATGTTCGCTATTATTAGTTGCATTTTTCTTGTTATAATTTACAAGCAAAAATATTTATCAATTTTTATTGAATAATAATTTATTATTGTAAAACATGTTTGCTATTATTAGTTGCATTTTTCTTGTTATAATTTACAAGCAAAAATATTTTTAATAATAAGAGAGAGAGAGAGAGAAATGAGGTTTAACGTCCATCCGACACAAACTAGGTCATTTCAGTACTAACATATGGTTTAATTTTATATCAATAATTTTTTTGCGCGTAGGGGGTCTTTAGCAAGGGGAGGAAACTGGAGGACCCAGAGAAAACCCATGAGGTTATTTTTTAATATGATCTTATAGTATGCTTATGCTTTTAGTTACATGTACAGTGTATGCATATCAAATTAATTTCTAGTAAAAAACCAAGCTAATTTATAACTGGTAAATTGAACCGTAGTGACTGTTGTCAGGTACGAGCATCCAATAATTTAAAGATCTATTATGTAAGATCTGAATCTACCTATTGCCGATCTTCTCTGGCTTCAAATTCTCTAAGAATTATTATTTAGACATTTATTAAAGTTACATTATTCAAGATATAGATAAGAACTAGCCATTCTTGCTATAATAGTTCGAAAGAAGGTGATGTAAAATGAATAATTTGAAAATTTCATTTAAATTACTCTACTGTAAGCGAAGATTTTGGCATTTAAAGATTTGGCCGATGTGTGCAATAATTTCAACCACGGTCCTGGTTGATCAAAGCTAAGACTTGAAGCGTCTGGAACCGCCATATTTGATTTACCACTGAAACGTTTTAATCTGTTTAATATCGGAGCAATCTGATGCCATCCAAAGTTGATTAAGGCCTGGATCAGTTAATTAATGTCTAATTAATACTTTAGAAAGCATTTCATGCCCAAATAAAGACCTACACTAGGCACATTTAGCTCTTGAATAATGCATGTTTAATTATGACAAGCCTATAATCAACCATATGACAATTCTATAATCAACTCTCTAAATCTTCAGATGGCAGGGATTTAAATGGATTTGAACAATATTTATGACTTAATCTTGATGGTCAAGTGCCATTGCCACAATAAGGAACGATCTACACTACTATTTTCAACAGTCAAAACTTTGCCAACAAATAAAAGTAATTTGAATGCAATTTGCAATATATTCATTTTTCATTATCTATTTTTAAACTATAGTAGCAAGAACAGCCAGCTCTCTTTATATAAATGCTTATATAATCTTACATAAATAAAGGGCGAAAAATAGTGATGCGTTTAGTTCATTTGATGTGTTTAGTTCATCTATTTTTAAACTATTGAAGGAAGAACAACCAGCTCTCTTTATATAAATCTTACTGACATAGTCAGAATGCTTATATAAATCTTACATAAATAAAGGGTTAAAAATAGTGATGTGTTTAGTTCATTTGACAGAAAAATGCTGAGTCATGGACGACATACATATAGTAGTCACATCTTAATCAGCTAGTAGTATGCCAACTGTTTACAGTGAATGTTTTTTTCTAAACTTCTATCATTAATTTGCAGAAACTAGAGATGTTCAACACTCTCTCTATCATCAACTATAACCCCCTATATAACCAGCAACCAGCTGCATGGAGAGGTTTGCTGATGTCTAAGGCTTATTCCTATTTTGGATACCCCCAAGACTTCAGTATAGGGCCTAGTTCTAAGAAATTAGAGAATAGAAGACATTTTAAGTACCTGTATTTCAAAGCAGATGAAATAAATTTTTAATTGAAATTAGACAGCTTTGTAAAACAAAGTTAACAACAGCTCTAGAGATGCTCTTTGCCATTGGAGCGTTGGATGGCCAAATGGTTTCCCGGTTGTACATTGAGGTGACGAAGAATAGGGTCGCCTGTCCAACCTCGTTGGCTTTCTCCAGGACTTCCGGTCTCCTCCCACTGCTAAAGGCCCCTACGCGCAAGAGAATTATTGGAATAAAAAATTGAACCATATGTTGGTCCCAAAATGACCTAGTTTGTGTTGAGTTGATGTTAAACCCCATGTCTTTCTATTTGCTATTGCCCTTCTCTGACGCCCCACCCCATCTCTGCAGCCGCCTACCTATCTCTTCCTTCCCCCCCCCCCCCCCTGCTACTGTAAGGGAGCAGGATATGCCATTTAAATGGATAAGAGTATGCATAGAGATTGATGTGTGGCTTTTATCCTCCAGAATTCTTCAGTCTCCAAGCTGACATTGTAATCCACATGACCTATGTATCAAAGTCCACATACTGACGAAAGAGGCATTACTTTATAAACAATAAAAAAAATCTGATTGAAGGGATGTGATCACTTTATAAAATAAATCTGATTAAAGATACATTATGGGAGATATTTAAAGAGAGTTGGCCATTCTTGCTATAAAACAGTTCAACAGTAGGTGATGAAAGAAGAATATATTGAAAATTTCAGTCAAATTAATTTATTCTGAACATAGTTATCATCGTTGAAATAGTTGACTAGAAATGGTAGTCAAATGTATCTTCACCTTGGCCGATCGTTAGATTGACCAGCGTTAACTCAACCTACATAATCTTGATTATTTAACTGCCCATAAATTGCCAAACAAGTAGCATGGATTTAGATCATAAGGTCTGTCATTAGGTCAAGTGGCATGTAATGAAAGTGGTAAAAAGAAATTTATAACATAAAATGTTTTTGCTTGTTTTGGTTTAAATTAATCAAAGTAATAATTTTGCCGACAGGGCAAATGTCCCAAAGAGCCTTGTATTGATACAACTGTTTCCGTGGACTTGCGACATGTATTGATGGGGGGTTGGATGGTTGAATGGTTAGTGTCGTGCTGTATCATAAAGCCTGTCATTGAGTCAACTGGTGTGGTTTCGAATCCTCGGTTGTACGTGACAGGGAGTAGGGTCGCCTGTCCAACCTCGTTGGTTTTCTCTGGGTCCTCGGGATCACGGTGGCTAAGTGGGTAAGGCGCTGATTAGCTAGCCTGGAGGTCGTGTGTTAGATCCCTGCATTGGCCGAGAAAGTTAATCTCGATTTTCCGACGTGATTTCCCCTTGTCAGTGATGCAAAAGGAGGGCCTGACAAGGACAGCTGCCTAGTCGTTCGGATGGGACAAAAACCGAGGTCCTGTGTACACATTGGAGTGCACGTAAAAGATCCCTTGGCAGTTGGAATTCGATATAAGAGTAGGCCGTAGCGCCGCTGCCTGGGCAAAATTTCCCTCAAAGCACACTGTATGGCGTATGCCCGTCTTCAATTAGCTCAGGTTAAGTGCATAACAGTAGGACGTTAAACCACATTTCATTCATTCATTCTCTGGGTCCTCCGGTTTCCTTCTACTGCTAAAGACCCCTACGCGTAATCGAATTGTTGAAATTAAACCATACGTTAGTCCTGAAATGACCTAGTTTGTGTCTAGTGGAGGTTAAACCCTATTTGTCTCTCTCTGTCACATGTATTGATGGTATATAATGATGTTATATTATTCTATGTATTAATGGTAGAAAATGACGTGGGGATCACAGTGGCTAAATGGATAAGGCTCTGGTTTGCTAGTCTGGAGGTCGGATGTTCGATCCCTGCTTTGGCTGAGAAAGTTCATCTCGATTTTCTGGCGTGATTTCCCCTTGTCAGTGATGCATGCAGAAGGAGGGCTTGACAAGGATAGCCGCCTAGTCGTTTGGATGGGACAGAAAACTGAGGTCCCATGTACACATTGGACGGCACATAAAAAATCCCTTGGCAGTTGGAATTCGATATTAGCGTAGGCTGTAGCACCGCTGCCTGGGCAAAATTTCCCTCATAACACACTGTATGGCGTATGCCCGTCTTCTATTAGCCCAGATTAGGTGCATAATAGTAGGACGTTAAACCCCATTTCATTCATTCATTCAGAAAATGGCGTTATAATATTTTATTACAGTTTTGGTATTTGTGTGGTATCTGTTGAACACCATGGTTAACATACCAACGTTTCCGTATTATCTCAGTCTTACAGCAGTCGGTGTTGTGTCAATATTTTCTATCAAGTAAGTTTTTAACACATTTATTGTTTTTGTTAGTCAATCGCCATGATCCAATCATTATTATTTCTGTCAGTGTGTCTGTCAAAAACAGATGATCAATTATATCCTGCACTACTTGTAGCAATTACATCTCGTTTACGTCAGAACACTTACTCCCCCAAAACAATGTCTAGTCATTCGGATGGGCCAAACAACCGATGTCCTATCTACACTTTGGCGTGCATGTAATACTCCGCACTGTTTGTAGTAATTACATGTCGCCATTAGCCCGACTGGTGACTTTTGGGGTATGAATTCGAAAAGAAAACATAAGTCACGCTGTATTTTTACAAGGACATCAAATGGTCATTTGGATGGGATGTGAATTGTTGGTGTCCATTAACAGTGAGAATTCGTAATCAGAGTAGTCTCCAGCGACGTCTAGGCAAGATTACGATTTATTTATATGTGAATACTCAAGTCACAGCAAATTACAACACTCTGGAACTAACATTTATATGTAAATACTCACGTTACAGCACATGTATACAGTGCCGTAACTAGGGATAAATTTCTGGGGGGGTATCCAAATGCCGATTTTACCGACGGGTCGATCAATAGAAAAAATGTGCTATTTTACATAACTTTAAAAAAGCGGTTAGATATAATGACTACACTTTTCAGGGGCGGATCCAGGAAATTACGAAAGGGGGGCGTACTTTGAGGACGAAGCTCGAATTATGAGCGCCGCAGGTGCGAAGCAGCTGCGGGGGGTCTGGGGGTCCTCCCCCATAATTTTTTTAAAGATAAGACTCCATATATGCGATTTCCTGGCATCTGATCTTCAAATATTAAACACAACTCCCACCCAATTTTCAGTGTTTTTTGTCTGCAAAATCATCAGGAACAGATCGGTAGCTTACTGCCTGAAGAATTTCTGAAAAAAAGTCCGAATGAAGGAAAGGCACTTGGTTTGAAGGAGGTAGTGATTTATGAAACAAGGTTGAAAAGATGAGCGTGGTTTTTTTTTTTTAGAATCTGGTCATGGTGATTCAGAAATCATGCTGCTCACAGAACTTTACATGTCCCTTAAGTCAGTTCTTAGAATGCATATATATTCTAAGGGCTCGCTTACCAAGGGACAGCTAGATGACAGGTAAAATTCTGTGAGGTAATGTATATCCATGATCAGTCAAATTTGGTTAGGTACATTTAGCCTACGTATATAAGTAACTGCGGAGGGTCTGGGGGTCCTCCCCCAGAATTTTTTAAAAGATAAGACTCCATATATGCGATTTCCTGGCATCTGATCTTCAAATATTAAACACAACTCCCACCCTATTTTCAGTGTTTTTTGTCGATACAATTTTTTTTACAGCTTGATGCCCCCCCCCCCCCAGTGGATCCGCGCCTGCTTTCAAGGATTCTAGTTCATATAAGATTTATTTAGAATTCAGAGCAGTTCCATACAGGGGTGTTTTGGTGAATTTAGACATTCGAAAGTTCGGTAATGAAAGAAACAGTGTGATACCGAAGAATCTGGTCGGTAAATCATGATACAAATATTTGCTATATAACTCTTGAAATTTACCGACTGACGGTTTCGAAATTTCTGTAACGAAACAGTGTAATACCGAAGAATCTGGTCGGTAAATCATGATAAAAACATTTGCTATATAACTTTTTAAATTTACCGACTGACAGTTTCAATTTACCGACAAAAACGAGAATTTACCGACTGAATGCAAAATAGTGGTTTCGAAATTCCTGTAACGAAACAGTGTAATACCGAAGAATCTGGTCGGTAAATCATGATACACATATTTGCTATATAACTCTTGAAATTTACCGACTGACGGTTTCGAAATTTCTGTAAAGAAACGGTGTAATACCAAAGAATCTGGTCGGTAAATCATGATAAAAACATTTGCTATATAACTTTTTAAATTTACCGACTGACAGTTTCAATTTACCGACAAAAACGAGAATTTACCGACTGAATGCAAAATAGTGGGGGGGTACATACCCCCCCATACCCCCCCGGTAGTTACGCCTCTGCATGTATAACACTGAGAATTTGTAATCAGAGTAGTCTCCAGTGATGTCTAGGCAAGATTTCAATTTATTTCATTTCTATTTCAGAGATTATATGTCCGGTGGTAAATATAAAGGTAAAGAAAGAATTCCAGGTAAAACTGTTATAGTAACAGGGGCTAATACAGGTATTGGAAAAGAAACAGCCGTGGAACTTGCTAAACGAGGTAAAATATAGAATCATTCATATTAAATTTCCAGGCCGTTACAGTATAATAATGACAGGCATCCATAAAACTATAGGGGCATTGGGTGGCCAAATGGTCTTATACATGTACTTTATACTAGGTCCCCACTGACATGTTCAATCCCAGCTCAGGTCAAGAACTTTATCGTTGTAAGTGAGAGGGATATTCGGTCTCCCGTCCGAACGGGCAGGTTTCCCCCGAGTTTTTCTGTTTCTTCCTGCAGTAATGATCGATATCATTCGCACGATCTGTGCCAAGGGCCAAATTGAAATAAGCCTCAGGCTGAATTTGCTACCCTTGTAAAATGACGATATTATTATGTGCTGATACGTTTGGATGCGCTTCCAAACGGTCAACACCATTGCTATGACTGACCTCAATATATGATAAGAGCTGATAGATCATCACAATAACTCCCAAGATTTAAATAAACCATGATTTCAATCGTAGCACGAATCGTGATAGTGGGGACCTGGCATTAGATATGGTAAGGTCTTTCATTAACTACAGTGAGCGGGGGCCTGTCTAACCTCATGGGTTTTCTATGGGTCCTTAAATTTCCTTCCTCTTCTAAAGATGCATATGGTACCCACAAGCAAGTTATTGAGAAAACAAATTGTGCCATGTTAGTCCTGAAATGCCCTGTTTCGTGTCAAGTGGCTGTTAAACCCCGTTACTCTAAATGCATTTGGGAGTAGCATGGAACACATCTAAAGATTGAAAGTTTGTATTTCTGTGAAAAACTTGTACAGAACTTAAAAGTCTTTTCAACACAGTACATTGTCTGTATAGGCTAAGTAGAGATAACTTTAATTCTAATTGAGGGAGAGTGATGAAACATGGATGTAAAAGACAAATGCAGATTTGGAAATAATGAACAAGTAGCTAATGTGTTGAACTTTGTGTTATACATGTATTAATTAAAGATGTCATTGAAAACACAGATAAAAAACAACAAATTATGTTCCAAACAAAATGACAGGCATGTGAGGAATAGTGCCTGACAAAGCCTGAAATATGATAGTAATTAGTGAGTGTCATTTGGATTGAATTAATTGCTGTCTCTTGCTTCTTCTCAAAAAAGTAACTTCTATTTGTAGGTGCTAAGTTGATATTAGCATGTCGTGATATGGGACGATGTGAAAAGGCTCGTGATGAGATCATTAATGAATCGGCCAATAGGAACATTCATTGTAGAAAACTGGATTTGGCATCGATGAAATCTATCCGAGAATTTGCAGAAAAAATTAACAAAGGTTTGTCAAGAATTTGATTAATTTTTTCTAAAATATCAAAAGCTGAATAAAAATAGCCCAAAATTTCTGACTTTAGCTTAAAGGAGATAATGACTGACTGACTGACTTTAGCTCAAAAAGGCTAATAGGCTTAAAGGAATTTATAACTGACTGGATTAATGACTGCCAGGCTATTGCTCAAAGGCGTTAGATTTTACAAACAACCGATGGGAATACTGAAGGATCTGGCACCAAGTTAACAAAGCATTCTCAGATTTAAGTACAGACTTTACTCATCTTTCAATCACTGTTTATAAGAAATAGCTTTCATCCAGAAACACAAAACTTTTGCACATAGTTTCTTATTGATGTATTTGATTAAGGGCTATATTAATAAAGGGCTATATTTAATTAAAATATGGAGAACAATTTTGAGTAAATTCTTAACTGAAGTGTGAGAATGCTTTGTGAACTCAGGGCCTGACAATCTGCTCACTAGTATATATTGCAGACAGATAATGGAATACCGATTTTGTATTTTCAGAGGGGGGTTGGGATGGCCTAGTAGTCTAGAGTGCCGGGGTTAGACCCTTAGCTGGCGGGCCACCTCTGGCTTGCGGCTGTGGTTTCAAGCCCTGGTGTGAGCGTATGTGGCATGGAGATAGGGGCGCCTTCACAACCTCGTGGGTTTCCTTCGGGCACTCCGGTTTCCACCCAACACTAAAGACACCTACGCGCAAGTGAATTATTGAAATAAAATTGGACCATATGTTAGTCCCGAAATGACCTAGTTGTGTTGAGTGGACTATAAACCTCATTTCTCTCCCTCTCTCTTGTATTTTCAGAAGAAGCACATCTTGATATCTTGATCAATAATGCCGGAATCATGAGATGTCCTAAAATGTTGACAGAAGATGGATTTGAAATGCAGTTAGGAGTGAATCATTTAGGTAGAGTATTATGTTGGAAAAAAAAGCTTCCCAATGATGTTTGGATAGGATAAAACCAAGTGCATGTAAAATAACTCTTAGCAGGCCTTAGTCGTGTTTCCTGGACATAAAGACATATCTTATAGTAGATAAATAATTGAAGGTTTGATCGCCCAGTCCAACACTATCGAGTGAATTGTAGGGACTGGATTTGTCCTCGGACAATATATTGCACTTGTAACTGCAAGAAACTGAATTTTAAAGCTCATCTAGATATTTTGTTTCAAGATATACTTACAAGCCCCTGATCATCATTTTAGGGATTTACAGTATTATGCATGTTGAATCTTTAAACAGGATATCAGCACAAAGATAGTTCAATTCCATTCAATATTTAAAAAAAGTATGATGAATTTCTCACCATTAGCAGGTACTGGATTCGATACTCGTGTTAGCTAAGGTTTCGAATTGAAATACAAGTAAGATGTAGTATAAGTCCATTTTCATTAGCATAAAATTAGGATGTTGTTGATGTCATTTCCTGTCCACTCCTACTCATTCTTTAACACTGTATGAGCAGAGTAATACATCGTAGCTGCCCTTTATTAATGAATTTTTATATGATTTATTTCAGGTCATTTTTTGTTGACTAATTTATTGTTAGATAAACTGAAGGAATCTGCACCATCTCGTATTATTAACGTATCAAGTTTAGCCCACGTCCGGGGTACCATTAACTTTGATGATTTAAACAGCGAAAAGAAATATGAAACTGGCCCGGCGTACGGCCAAAGTAAATTAGCCAATATCCTCTTTACGAAAGAACTAGCCAGAAAATTAAAAGGTTAGTTAAATACAAATTGCTTCAAATCCTTTTCAAATCTTTCTATTCATGAGAATATACCCCCAGTTTCAGAAGCCATTTTTGTCACCCAACTTCATTTAGGGAGCGTCCAGTTTTCAGAATGTATTTTTCATTTCTTACTTTCCATTTACCATGCATATTAAGGCCTAAGTAAATTCTTGAATTGATTTCTGCTGTTTAATCGCAGAGTCTGTTATACGTTTTCACCCTAAATGTTCCCCAAACCACCTAACCATTCAATCAAGAAGTAACAACCTCTCCTTAATTAAGCCAATCTGGCTACAATAAGCCGTCGGGTTGCCAGTTAGTGATACCCCGATTTTATTGCCCAGTGCCTGTCCAATGGATGTTTTTCGGGTATTCCAGTATTTTTCTATTAAGAATGAGCATTTATATGCTGTCCATTTATACCAACTTTGCCAAACTTTTATTGGAAATAACCACCCGATAAATACTTTCCCAACAATTTATCTTTAATTATTATTGAAAACAGTAATCTATGAACCAGGTTTTTTTATTAGATTGTTTACATATTTATATATTTTCGGTCCTTAAACCAAAATTAGTTATAATATATAACAAATAACCGTTTTATTTAAAAAAAAAATGTATACAGGCCCGAAGCCAGAAACCTAAATTTAGCCGACATAGGGGGGCGAGGAAGATAAATTTCCGACAACAAAAAATCAATGAACGAAGGTCATCGCCGACTGCCGTAAGCAGGAGGAGGGGAGAGCACGAAAATTAGAAGCTGTGAGAGTGAATTTAGGCCTCTATGACATGCAGGTGGCGAATGTGTCGGAAAATTAAGAGTTTCCAGCCGACATTAACTATTTTTCGGCCGAATTTGAGAGGATATGTCGTACTAAAACTCTCTCCCGGCGAAAATGCGAGCATAGCTAACCAGCGATTTTTTTCCGACGCAGACAGAAAAATTCCGACAGGAACGGCCATGGGGGGCGTCTCGCCCCCCCGGCCCCCCCACTAGCCTCGGGCCTGAATGTATACTTTCAGAATTGTATGAATTAATAACACAATATGAATAGTTTCGACAATATATATGTCTTTAAGTAAACTAATCGTAATTATATTGTTTTAATTAATAACACAATATGAATAGTTTCGACAATATATTATATATATGTCTTTAAGTAAACTAATTGTAATTATATTGTTTTGTGAAAGGAAGAGGGGTGATATAAGCCTAGCCTGTTCCCCAATCCTATTCTTATTGAATAAAATATAGTTTTAAAAAAAATTAGATTGTTGGTAAGAATATGTTATTTTGAAATATCATATGAACTTTTTATTATGTATATTTCCAGGTACTGGCGTGACAGTCAATGCATTACATCCCGGCGTAGTCGACACCGAGTTGGTTCGACATATTCCATTGGCCAATTCATCCATATCGAAATTCTTCTTTTTCCCTATTACATACACTTTATTTAAAACACCAAAACAGGGAGCTCAGACAACTATACATGTTGCCCTTGACCCCAGTATAGATGACATCACAGGAAAGTATTTCAGGTATGAAGCTTAGATTGTTTTTGGGGGGTGGAGTCATCCAGGGTTCAATCAAGATTTTCAAGGATGGGTTTCCCTTTTAAATGATGCAGGACAGAGGACCTGGGATGGAACAGCATGGGGCGTGCACGTAAAGTTGAAATTTGTGTCGACTGTCCATGCAAACTTTCCCTAACAGCACACTGTATGGTGAATGCCCATTTTTTTTAAGCCCACGTGGTGCAGAAAAGTAGGACTTTCATTTTTCCATGACTTAATCGACACTAATAGCACTTAGAGACTCAGATTGAATATTTAACAATTAATTAAGAAATCAAAACAACCAGAATATCAGCTGTCTTCTATTTAATGGAATTAATAAGTCGTCCTTTAAAAGATTTTAGAAATGTCCTGTTTACATTGTCTGAATGAAGTTGATGCCAAATGTTGACGCCAAATGTTGACAGATTTTCACTTTGTCATAGCTTTGTGCATATTGATCAGAACTGATATTCTTATGAGCTATTTCATAATCTTTCAAATGAGAGATTAATTGAAAGATATTTATCTGTTTGTAAATTTCAGCGATTGTGTAGAAAAAGATGTTACTGCTGAAGCTGAAAATGAAGAAGTTGCTAGAAGACTTTGGTTAATCAGTGAGAAATGGACACGATTGACATAATCTGTGATTCACTGCTGAATTTATTTTATACTGTTAGGTCTTTATTTTATTAGGTCTTTGTCAGGTTCAGTATTCTGTCAGGAATTTAGTAGAAGCTTTTATTTTATAACAAAGTTTTATTTATTTACTTCATATTAGTTGATATCATTACGAAATCAGGAGAAGCACTACAAACTCAGGAGAAGTCACAACAAAATCAGGCTAAGTTACTACAAAATCAGGCAAAGTCACAACAATTTTGACATATCAACACCATTATTTTGTTGTGTTTACTGGGAGTATTTATTTTATATCAAAGGTTTATTTAAAATGGGTTTGGGATGGCCTAGTGGTCTAGAGTGCTGCGCATCGACCTCTACTTGGTCGGAGACCTCTGGCTTTCGGCTGTGGTTTCTAGCCCTGGTGTAAGCGTATGTGGCATGGAGATAGGGGCGCCTTCTCAACCTCGTGGGTTTCCTCCGGGCACTCTGGTTTCCACCCACTACTAAAAGATCCCTTTGCACCAGCAAATTATTGAAATAAAAAATTAAAACCATATGTTAATCCCGAAGTGACCTAGTTGTGTTGAGTGGACGTTAAACACCATTTCTCTCTCTCTCTTTATTTATTTACTCCTTGTAACCTAAAACAGGTTTGAATCTGCTGAACATAATTCGCACGAGCAAATTATTGAAATAAAAAATTAAAACCATTTGTTAGTCCTGAAGTGACCTGGTTGTGTTGAGTGGACGTTAAACACCATTTCTCTCTCTCTCTTTATTTATTTACTCCTTGTAAACTAAAACAGGTTTGAATCTGCTGAACATATTGTAGATCTAGAGCTAGTTAAATATAGAATAATTTATTCTGGAATATCATATATATGATGGATTCTATGCAATTATGTGTTATTTTATTATATTTTGTAAGCTTGTACATCTCTCGAGGTTCGACTTCCTTCAATTTCATTTAATATAAGATTGAACTTATATGTCATCCACTCATGAGGTTCCTACTTTCATTTTTTGCAGGATTTCTCTCAATTTGCGAGTATAAATACTAATGCGCCACATAATTTTTGGAACTACACTTTTTTTTGGAGCTTACTATCATAAGAATTTTATATTTTGCACAAAATTATGCTAATAAATGAAATTGTTGAAGAAATTTAGGTAGAAAAATATAAGAGTTTTCAGAATGTCAATCGAAACCATGGGTGGGGTACATGATTTCATAAACTGAAGTCTAATCAATTTATGATTGACATGTGTAATCTATGCATTTGTTATATGTAAGAGGTGCTATAGAATTAGTGAAATTGTTTTTAGTATATTTGTAATGTATATTGTTATCTATGACATCATATAGACTAATAAACTTGTTTGTTAATAAAACACTTGTTGAACTTCTAACATTTCTACAACAATCAGTATAATGAAGACAAAAACGTATTTGTCAGAATTCCCTTTGTCAGTGGTGCAGGACGAAGGGCTTGAAAAGAACAGCTGTCTAGTTGTTTGGATGGGATAAAAACAGATTACGCGTACACATTGGTGTGCATGTTAAAGATTGTTTGGCGGTTGGAATTCGATATAAGAATCATTTGATTTCGATAATAAAAGCTACTCAAATATCCCATGCTGACAAAGTGGCATAGAGACATGGTTTCTCAATTCTCTACCATAAATTAAAAAAGCATGAAATATGAATTTAATTTGCAAAGGTTTCGTGCCTTATCAATAATGACTGACAGTGACAATTTTGAAGTGACAGCCCTAGCCCTGCTTCAGAGTTAAGATTGCGGTATAAACCAAGGAAAATTATGCGCTTTAATGTTAACTCAATACAAACTTGGTTCGATGACAGCCTAGTGATCTAAAGCGTTAGACTACTCAATAACTGCACATCAAATCAAAGACAGAATAAAGGGTGGTCTGCATCCAACCAAATCACTGGTAAATTACTTCCCCTCAGTAGCTCTTTATTATTAAAGGTAGCAAAATCAAAAAATAAAACGAAAGTATTTCCAGAAACTTTATTTCGAGTGAAAATTTATTAATAGAAAAGTAATTGATAAATTATCCGTGTGTGAGTATGTCCGACCCGTTAGACAGAGATAGGAGTGGAAGAAGAAGGCGCAGACGAGATAACAATAGACCACTTAGAAAGGTAAAACGATGGGGAAAAAAAAAAAAAATTGGATTCTCAGGATTCTGGCAGTCGCAGTTGCCGAGATCAAATTGGCCCGCAATAAGAAATCCCGCAATAAGACCCCTCAGCCTGCAATTAGGGACAATCAACTCAGCCTGCAATAAGAAATTCGCTGGATGACCATGACTTCAGTGAAACCACGTGCTCGGTATGAGCTAATCCAAGCCTTCGATAAATAAAGTAGTCTATTTTTAGTAACCTATTTCTTCGCTCAAAATAAAAATGCTTTTATCTCTTCTAAAGTATTTAATCATGAATGTGCCAGAAAAAAACAAGTATATTTAAAGAGCCATATAAACCTACTTTCCGGTGATGTATGTCACAATATCTGGAATTTCGTATTAAGACACGTATTTTTACATTAAACACTCGCCCCACCCCCACCAGTACCACTATCTTTAATTCAGCAAGTGAAGGCTACGCAACTTGTATCAATTTTAATTTAAAAAGTATATATGCATTCCGTCGAAAGTATAATAAATACATTTCAAGAGAGAATTAACTTTACTTTTCAGTATAGATCTACAGAATTTTGGATTAAAAATTACCCCCCCCCCCTCACACACACACTTTTCGCTTTTCAAGAAGTCAATATAAATGTGCCAGAAAATTATTTATAGATTTCAAAAAAGCAGTGAACGTGCTTTCTACTAATATGTAGCATGATATCTGGAATTTCGTAATAAGACCCGTAATTAGACATTGAATAGGCCTATCCCCCCCCCCCCCATCATTTAATAGATTTGCGTACCGTTCGTCTTTGATCACCTCTGAATGTAAGTAAATATGAATGTGTCAGAAAATTATTTATATATTTGAAAAGAACAATGAATGTGCTTTTCATGATATGTAACGTGATATCTGGAATTTCGTATTAAGACTCGTATTTTTACTTAAACCCCCACCCCTATCATTTAATAGATTTTTGTACCGTTCGTCTTTGATCACATCTGAAGTTAAGAACATATGAATGTGCCAGAAAATTATTTATATATTTCAAAAGAGCAATGAATGTGCTTTTCAGTGATATGTAACATGAAATCTGGAATTTCGTACTAAGACCCGTATTTTGGCATTAAATAACCCCTCCCCTTTACAATCATAGTAACCTCCCCCCCCCCCTCCTTCATAATCATAGTAATAGAGCTTAATATCACCACACTTTGATCGCTTTTTAAGGTAAGTAAATATGAATGTGCCATAAAATTATTTACATATGTGAAGAGAGCAATCAACAAGCATTTCAGTGATATGCAACATTATATCTTGAATTTCGTACTAAGACTCGTATTTTGGCATTGGATACCCACCCCCCTCTTCATTATCATAGTAATAGATCTTAGTACCACCAAACATTGATCGTTCTGTAAGGTCAGTAAATATGAATGTGCCATAAAATTATTGACATATTTGAAGAGGACAATTAACAAGATTTTTACTGATATGTAACATTATATCTTGAATTTCGTACTAAGACCCGTATTTCGGCATTGAATACCCCCACCCCTTCATTATAAATAGGGTTTAATACCACACAACTTGGATCGCTTTTTAAGGTAAGTAAATATGAATGTGCCATAACATTACTGACATATTTGAAGAGGGTAATAAACAGGCTTTTCAGTGATATGTAACATTATATTTGGAAATTCGTACTAAGAACCGTATTTTGGCATTAAATACCCCCTCCCTCCTTCATAATCATAGTAATAGAGCTTAATATCACCAAACTTTGATCGCTTTTTAAGGTAAGTAACTATGGATGTGCCATAAAATTATTTACGTATTTGAAGGGAACAATCAACAAGCTTTTCAGTGATATGTAACATTATATCTGGAATTTCGTACTAAGACTCGTATTTTGGCATTGAATACCCCCACCCCCTTCATTATCATAGTAATAGATTTTAGTACCACCAAACATTTATCGCTTTTTAAGGTAAGTAAATACGAATGTACCAGAAAATTATTTACATATTTGAAAAGAACATCTAACAAGCTTTTCGCTGATATGTAACATTATATGTGGAATTTCGTACTAAGACCTGTATTTTGGCATTGACACCCCCCCCCTTCAATATCATAGTAATAGAGCTTAATACAACACTATTTTGATCGCTATTTAAGGTAAGTAAATATGAATGTGCCGTAAAATTATTTACATATTTGAAGAGAACATTCCGCAAGCTTTTCGCTGATATGTAACATTATATCTTGAATTTCTTACTAAGACCCGTATTTTGGCATTGAATCCCCCCCCCCCTTCATTATCATAGTAATAGAGTTTAATACCACACAACTTTGATCGATTTGTAAGATAAGTAAATATGAATGTGCCATAAAATTACTTACATATTTGAACAGGTTAATGAACAAGCTTTTCTGTGATATGTAACATTATATCTTGAATTTCGTACTAAGAACCGTATTTTGGCTATGACCCCCCCCCCCCTCTTCATTATCATAGTAATAGAGTTAAATACCAGACTACTTTGATCGCTATTTAAGGTAAGTAAATATGAATGTGCCATAAAAGTATTTACATATTTGAAGAGGACAATTAACAAGCTTTTTACTGATATGTAACATTATATCTTGAATTTCGTACTAAGACCCGTATTTCGGCATTGAATACCCCCGCCCCTTCATTATCATATAAATAGAGTTTAATACCACACAACTTGGATCGCTTTTTAAGGTAAGTAAATATGAATGTGCCATAAAATTGCTGACATATTTAAAGAGGGTAATAAACAGGCTTTTCAGTGATATGTAACATTATATTTGGAATTTCGTACTAAGAACCGTATTTTGGCATTAAATACCCCCCTCCCTCCTTCATAACCATAGTAATAGAGCTCAATATCACCAAACTTTGATTGCTTTTTAAGGTAAGTAAATATGGATGTGCCATAATATTATTTACATATTTGAAGAGAACAATCAACAAGCTTTTCAGTGATATGTAACATTATATCTGGAATTTCGTACTAAGACTCGTATTTTTGCATTGAATACCCCAACCCCCCTTCATTACCATAGTAATAGATTTTAGTACCACCAAACATTTATCGCTTTTTAAGGTAAGTAAATACGAATGTGCCAGAAAATTATTTACATATTTGAAAAGAACATCTAACAAGCTTTTCGCTGATATATAACATTATAAGTGGAATTTCGTACTAAGACCTGTATTTTGGCATTGACCCCCCCCCCTTCATTATCATAGTAATAGAGCTTAATACAACACTATTTTGATCGCTATTTAAGGTAAGTAAATATGAATGTGCCATAAAATTATTTACATATTTGAAGGGAGCAATCAATATGCTTTTCAGTGATATGTAACATGAAATCTGGAATTTCGTACTAAGACCCGTATTTTGGCATTAAATACCCCCTCCCCTTCACAATCATAGTAATAGAGCTTAATATCACAACACTTTGATCGCTTTTTAAGGTAAGTAAATATGAATGTGCCATAAAATTATTTACATATGTGAAGAGAGCAATCAACAAGCTTTTCAGTGATATGTAACATTATATCTGGAATTTCGTACTAAGACTCGTATTTTGGCATTGAATACCCCCCCCCTTCATTATCATAGTAATAGAGTTTAATACCACACAACTTTGATCGATTTATAAGATAAGTAAATATGAATGTGCCATAAAATTACTGACATATTTGAAGAGGTTAATAAACAAGCTTTTCTGTGATATGTAACATTATATCTGGAATTTCGTACTAAGAACCGTATTTTGGCATTGAATACTCCCCCCCTCCTTCATAATCATAGTAATAGAGCTTAATATCACCAAATTTTGATCGCTTTTTAAGGTAAGTAAATATGGATGTGCCATAAAATTATTTGCATATTTGAAGGGAGCAATCAACAAGCTTTTCAGTGATATGCAACATTATATCTGGAATTTCGTACTAAGAACCGTATTTTGGCATTGAATACCCCCCCCTTCATTATCTTAGTAATAG
Source organism: Patella pellucida (assembly GCA_917208275.1). Classification (NCBI taxonomy): domain Eukaryota; kingdom Metazoa; phylum Mollusca; class Gastropoda; family Patellidae; genus Patella; species Patella pellucida. Next base: position 14,754,769 of record OU795040.1, on the reverse strand, counting down.
AGGTAATTATCACACTATTTTGATCGCTATTTAAGGTAAGTAAATAGGAATGTGCCATAAAATAATTTACATATTTGAAGAGAACAATTAACAAGCTTTTTACTGATATGTAACATTATATCTTGAATTTCGTACTAAGACCCATATTTTGGCATTGAATATCCCCCCCCCTTCATTAGCATATAAATAGAGTTTAATACCACACAACTTGGATCGCTTTTTAAGGTAAGTAAATATGAATGTGCCATAAAATTACTGACATATTTGAAGAGGGTAATAAACAGGCTTTTCAGTGATATGTAACATTATATTTGGAATTTCGTACTAAGAACCGTATTTTGGCATTGAATACCCCCCTCCTTCATAATCATAGTAATAGAGCTTAATATCACCAAACTTTGATCGCTTTTTAAGGTAAGTAAATATGGATGTGCCATAAAATTATTTACATATTTGAAGGGAGCGATCAAAAAGCTTTTCAGTGATATGTAACATTATATCTGGAATTTCGTACTAAGACTCGTATTTTGGCATTGAATACCCCCCCCCCCTTCATTATCATAGTAATAGATTTTAGTATCACCCAACATTTATCGCTTTTTAAGGTAAGTAAATACCAATGTGCCAGAAAATTATTTACATATTTGAAAAGAACATCTAACAAGCTTTTCGCTGATATGTAGCATTATAAGTGGAATTTCGTACTAAGACCTGTATTTTGGCATTGACCCCCCCCCCCCCTTCATTATCAAAGTAATAGAGCTTAATACAACACTATTTTGATCGCTATTTAAGGTAAGTAAATATGAATGTGCCATAAAATTATTTACATATTTGAAGGGAGCAATCAATATGCTTTTCAGTGATATGTAACATGAAATCTGGAATTTCGTACTAGGACCCGTATTTTGGCATTAAATACCCCCTCCCCTTCACAATCATAGTAATAGAGCTTAATATCACCACACTTTGATCGCTTTTTAAGGTAAGTAAATATGAATGTGCCATAAAATTATTTACATATGTGAAGAGAGTAATCAACAAGCTTTTCAGTGATCAATAACATTATATCTGGAATTTCGTACTAAGACTCGTATTTTGGCATTGAATCCCCCCCCCCCCTTCATTATCATAGTAATAGAGTTTAATACCACACAACTTTGATCGATTTATAAGATAAGTAAATATGAATGTGCCATAAAATTACTGACATATTTGAAGAGGTTAATAAACAAGCTTTTCTGTGATATGTAACATTATATCTGGAATTTCGTACTAAGAACCGTATTTTGGCATTGAATACTCCCCCCCCCCTCCTTCATAATCATAGTAATAGAGCTTAATATCACCAAATTTTGATCGCTTTTTAAGGTAAGTAAATATGGATGTGCCATAAAATTATTTGCATATTTGAAGGGAGCAATCAACAAGCTTTTCAGTGATATGTAACATTATATCTGGAATTTCGTACTAAGAACCGTATTTTGGCATTGAATACCCCCCCCCCTTCATTATCTTATTAATAGAGGTAATTATCACACTATTTTGATCGCTACTTAAGGTAAGTAAATAGGAATGTGCCATAAAATAATTTACATATTTGAAGAGAACAATTAACAAGCTTTTTACTAATATGTAACATTATATCTTGAATTTCGTACTAAGACCCATATTTTGGCATTGAATATCCCCCCCCCCTTCATTAGCATATAAATAGAGTTTAATACCACACAACTTGGATCGCTTTTTAAGGTAGATAAATATGAATGTGCCATAAAATTATTGACATATTTGAAGAGGGTAATAAACAGGCTTTTCAGTGATATGTAACATTATATTTGGAATTTCGTACTAAGAACCGTATTTTGGCATTGAATACCCCCCTCCTTCATAATCATAGTAATAGAGCTTACTATCACCAAACTTTGATCGCTTTTTAAGGTAAGTAAATATGGATGTGCCATAAAATTATTTACATATTTGAAGGAAGCGATCAAAAAGCTTTTCAGTGATATGTAACATTATATCTGGAATTTCGTACTAAGACTCGTATTTTGGCATTGAATACCCCCCCCACCCTTCATTATCATAGTAATAGATTTTAGTATCACCCAACATTTATCGCTTTTTAAGGTAAGTAAATACGAATGTGCCAGAAAATTATTTACATATTTGAAAAGAACATATAACAAGCTTTTCACTGATATGTAACATTATATCTGGAATTTCGTACTAAGAACCGTATTTTGGCATTGAATACCCCTCCCCTTCATTATCATATAAATAGAGTTTAATACCACCAAAATTTGATCGCTCTTTAAGGTAAGTAAATCTTTATGTGCCAGAAAATTATTTAAATATTTGAAGAGAACATTTGACATGCTTTTCGCTGATAAGTAACATTATATCTGGAATTTCGTACTAAGACCCGTATTTTGGCATTGAATACTCCCCCCCCCCCCTTCATTATCATAGTAATATAGTTTAATACCACACAACTTTGATCGCTTTGTAAGATAAGTAAATATGAATGTGCCATAAAATTACTGACATATTTGAAGAGGGTAATAGACAAGCTTGTCTGTGATATGTAACATTATATCTGGAATTTCGTACTAATAACCGTATTTTGACATTGAATCCCCCCCCCCCCCTTCATTATCATAGTAATATTGGTAAATATCACACTACTTTGATCGCTATTTAAGGTAAGTAAATATGAATGTGCCATAAAATTATTTACATATTTGAAGAGGGTAATCAACAAGCTTTTCAGTGATATGTAACATTATATCTGGAATTTCGTACTAAGAACCGTATTTTGGCATTGAATACCCCCCCCCCCCCCCTCCTTCATAATCATAGTAATAGAGCTTAATATCACCAAACTTTGATCGCTTTTTAAGGTAAGTAAATATGGATGTGCCATAAAATTATTTGCATATTTGAAGGGAGCAATTAACAAGATTTTCAGTGATATGTAACATTATATCTGGAATTTCGTACTAAGAACCGTATTTTGGCATTAAATACCCCCCCCCCTTCATTATCTTAGTAATAGAGGTAAATATCACACTATTTTAATCGCTATTTAAGGTAAGTAAATATGAATGTGCCATAAAATTATTTACATATTTGAAGAGGACAATTAACAAGCGTTTTACTGATATGTAACATTATATCTTGAATTTCGTACTAAGACCCATATTTTGGCATTGAATACCCCCCCCCCTTCATTATCATATAAATAGAGTTTAATACCACACAACTTGGATCGCTTTTTAAGGTAAGTAAATATGAATGTGCCATACAATTACTGACATATTTGAAGAGGGTAATAAACAGGCTTTTCAGTGATATGTAATATTATGTTTGGAATTTCGTACTAAGAACCGTATTTTGGCATTGAATACCCCCTCAATCATAATCATAGTAATAGAGCCTAATATCACCAAACTTTGATCGCTTTTTAAGGTAAGTAAATATGGATGTGCTATAAAAGTATTTACATATTTGAAGGGAGCGATCAACAGGCTTTTCAGTGATATGTAACATTATATCTGGAATTTCGTACTAAGACTCGTATTTTGGTATTGAATACCCCCCCCCCCCTCATTATCATAGTAATAGATTTTAGTACCACCCAATATTTATCGCTTTTTTAAGGTAAGTAAATACGAATGTGCCAGAAAATTATTTACATATTTGAAAAGAACATCTAATAAGCTTTTCGCTGATATGTAACATTATATGTGGAATTTCGTACTAAGACCCGTATTTTGGCATTGCCCCCCCCCCTCCTTCATTATCTTAGTAATAGAGGTAAATATCACACTATTTTGATCGCTATTTAAGGTAAGTAAATATGAATGTGCCATAAAATTACTGACAAATTTGAAGAGGGTAATAAACAGGCTTTTCAGTGATATGTAAAATTATATTTGGAATTTCGTACTAAGAACCGTATTTTGGCATTGAATACCCCCCACCTTCATAATCATAGTAATAGAGCTTAATATCACCAAACTTTGATTGCTTTTTAAGGTAAGTAAATATGGATGTGCCATAAAATTATTTACATATTTGAAGGGAGCGATCGTAAAGCTTTTCAGTGATATGTAACATTATATCTGGAATTTCGTACTAAGACTTGTATTTTGGCATTGAATACCCCCCCCCCTTCATTATCATAGTAATAGATTTTAGTACAACCCAACATTTATCGCTTTTTAAGGTAAGGAAATACGAATGTGCCAGAAAATTATTTACATATTTGAAGAGAACAATCAACAAGCTTTTCGCTGATATGTAACATTATATCTGGAATTTCGTACTAAGAACCGTATTTTGGCATTGAATACCCCTCCCCTTCATTATCATATAAATAGAGTTTAATACCACCAAAATTTGATCGCTTTTTAAGGTAAGTAAATCTTTATGTGCCAGAAAATTATTTAAATATTTGAAGAGAACATTCCGCAAGCTTTTCGCTGATATGTAACATTATATCTTGAATTTCTTACTAAGACCCGTATTTTGGCATTGAATCCCCCCCCCCCTTCATTATCATAGTAATAGAGTTTAATACCACACAACTTTGATCGATTTGTAAGATAAGTAAATATGAATGTGCCATAAAATTACTTACATATTTGAACAGGTTAATGAACAAGCTTTTCTGTGATATGTAACATTATATCTTGAATTTCGTACTAAGAACCGTATTTTGGCTATGACCCCCCCCCCCCCTCTTCATTATCATAGTAATAGAGTTAAATACCAGACTACTTTGATCGCTATTTAAGGTAAGTAAATATGAATGTGCCATAAAAGTATTTACATATTGGAAGAGGACAATTAACAAGCTTTTTACTGATATGTAACATTATATCTTGAATTTCGTACTAAGACCCGTATTTCGGCATTGAATACCCCCGCCCCTTCATTATCATATAAATAGAGTTTAATACCACATAACTTGGATCGCTTTTTAAGGTAAGTAAATATGAATGTGCCATAAAATTACTGACATATTTAAAGAGGGTAATAAACAGGCTTTTCAGTGATATGTAACATTATATTTGGAATTTCGTACTAAGAACCGTATTTTGGCATTAAATACCCCCCTCCCTCCTTCATAACCATAGTAATAGAGCTCAATATCACCAAACTTTGATTGCTTTTTAAGGTAAGTAAATATGGATGTGCCATAATATTATTTACATATTTGAAGAGAACAATCAACAAGCTTTTCAGTGATATGTAACATTATATCTGGAATTTCGTACTAAGACTCGTATTTTTGCATTGAATACCCCCACCCCCCTTCATTACCATAGTAATAGATTTTAGTACCACCAAACATTTATCGCTTTTTAAGGTAAGTAAATACGAATGTGCCAGAAAATTATTTACATATTTGAAAAGAACATCTAACAAGCTTTTCGCTGATATGTAACATTATAAGTGGAATTTCGTACTAAGACCTGTATTTTGGCATTGCCCCCCCCCCCTTCATTATCAAAGTAATAGAGCTTAATACAACACTATTTTGATCGCTATTTAAGGTAAGTAAATATGAATGTGCCATAAAATTATTTACATATTTGAAGGGAGCAATCAATATGCTTTTCAGTGATATGTAACATGAAATCTGGAATTTCGTACTAAGACCCGTATTTTGGCATTAAATACCCCCTCCCCTTCACAATCATAGTAATAGAGCTTAATATCACAACACTTTGATCGCTTTTTAAGGTAAGTAAATATGAATGTGCCATAAAATTATTTACATATGTGAAGAGAGCAATCAACAAGCTTTTCAGTGATATGTAACATTATATCTGGAATTTCGTACTAAGACTCGTATTTTGGCATTGAATACCCCCCCCCTTCATTATCATAGTAATAGAGTTAAATACCACACAACTTTGATCGATTTATAAGATAAGTAAATATGAATGTGCCATAAAATTACTGACATATTTGAAGAGGTTAATAAACAAGCTTTTCTGTGATATGTAACATTATATCTGGAATTTCGTACTAAGAACCGTATTTTGGCATTGAATACTCCCCCCCTCCTTCATAATCATAGTAATAGAGCTTAATATCACCAAATTTTGATCGCTTTTTAAGGTAAGTAAATATGGATGTGCCATAAAATTATTTGCATATTTGAAGGAAGCAATCAACAAGCTTTTCAGTGATATGCAACATTATATCTGGAATTCCGTACTAAGAACCGTATTTTGGCATTGAATACCCCCCCCCCTTCATTATCTTAGTAATAGAGGTAATTATCACACTATTTTGATCGCTATTTAAGGTAAGTAAATAGGAATGTGCCATAAAATAATTTACATATTTAAAGAGAACAATTAACAAGCTTTTTACTGATATGTAACATTATATCTTGAATTTCGTACTAAGACCCATATTTTGGCATTGAATATCCCCCCCCCCTTCATTAGCATATAAATAGAGTTTAATACCACACAACTTGGATCGCTTTTTAAGGTAAGTAAATATGAATGTGCCATAAAATTACTGACATATTTGAAGAGGGTAATAAACAGGCTTTTCAGTGATATGTAACATTATATTTGGAATTTCGTACTAAGAACCGTATTTTGGCATTGAATACCCCCCTCCTTCATAATCATAGTAATAGAGCTTAATGTCACCAAACTTTGATCGCTTTTTAAGGTAAGTAAATATGGATGTGCCATAAAATTATTTACATATTTGAAGGGAGCGATCAAAAAGCTTTTCAGTGATATGTAACATTATATCTGGAATTTCGTACTAAGACTCGTATTTTGGCATTGAATACCCCCCCCCCTTCATTATCATAGTAATAGATTTTAGTATCACCCAACATTTATCGCTTTTTAAGGTAAGTAAATACCAATGTGCCAGAAAATTATTTACATATTTGAAAAGAACATCTAACAAGCTTTTCGCTGATATGTAGCATTATAAGTGGAATTTCGTACTAAGACCTGTATTTTGGCATTGACCCCCCCCCCCTTCATTATCAAAGTAATAGAGCTTAATACAACACTATTTTGATCGCTATTTAAGGTAAGTAAATATGAATGTGCCATAAAATTATTTACATATTTGAAGGGAGCAATCAATATGCTTTTCAGTGATATGTAACATGAAATCTGGAATTTCGTACTAAGACCCGTATTTTGGCATTAAACACCCCCTCCCCTTCACAATCATAGTAATAGAGCTTAATATCACCACACTTTGATCGCTTTTTAAGGTAAGTAAATATGAATGTGCCATAAAATTATTTACATATGTGAAGAGAGTAATCAACAAGCTTTTCAGTGATCAATAACATTATATCTGGAATTTCGTACTAAGACTCGTATTTTGGCATTGAATACCCCCCCCCTTCATTATCATAGTAATAGAGTTTAATACCACACAACTTTGATCGATTTATAAGATAAGTAAATATGAATGTGCCATAAAATTACTGACATATTTGAAGAGGTTAATAAACAAGCTTTTCTGTGATATGTAACATTATATCTGGAATTTCGTACTAAGAACCGTATTTTGGCATTGAATACTCCCCCCCCCCTCCTTCATAATCATAGTAATAGAGCTTAATATCATCAAATTTTGATCGCTTTTTAAGGTAAGTAAATATGGATGTGCCATAAAATTATTTGCATATTTGAAGGGAGCAATCAACAAGCTTTTCAGTGATATGTAACATTATATCTGGAATTTCGTACTAAGAACCGTATTTTGGCATTGAATACCCCCCCCCCCCTTCATTATCTTATTAATAGAGGTAATTATCACACTATTTTGATCGCTACTTAAGGTAAGTAAATAGGAATGTGCCATAAAATAATTTACATATTTGAAGAGAACAATTAACAAGCTTTTTACTAATATGTAACATTATATCTTGAATTTCGTACTAAGACCCATATTTTGGCATTGAATATCCCCCCCCCCCTTCATTAGCATATAAATAGAGTTTAATACCACACAACTTGGATCGCTTTTTAAGGTAGATAAATATGAATGTGCCATAAAATTATTGACATATTTGAAGAGGGTAATAAACAGGCTTTTCAGTGATATGTAACATAATATTTGGAATTTCGTACTAAGAACCGTATTTTGGCATTGAATACCCCCCTCCTTCATAATCATAGTAATAGAGCTTACTATCACCAAACTTTGATCGCTTTTTAAGGTAAGTAAATATGGATGTGCCATAAAATTTTTTACATATTTGAAGGAAGCGATCAAAAAGCTTTTCAGTGATATGTAACATTATATCTGGAATTTCGTACTAAGACTCGTATTTTGGCATTGAATACCCCCCCCCCCACCCTTCATTATCATAGTAATAGATTTTAGTATCACCCAACATTTATCGCTTTTTAAGGTAAGTAAATACGAATGTGCCAGAAAATTATTTACATATTTGAAAAGAACACATAACAAGCTTTTCACTGATATGTAACATTATATCTGGAATTTCGTACTAAGAACCGTATTTTGGCATTGAATACCCCTCCCCTTCATTATCATATAAATAGAGTTTAATACCACCAAAATTTGATCGCTCTTTAAGGTAAGTAAATCTTTATGTGCCAGAAAATTATTTAAATATTTGAAGAGAACATTTGACATGCTTTTCGCTGATAAGTAACATTATATCTGGAATTTCGTACTAAGACCCGTATTTTGGCATTGAATACTCCCCCCCCCCTTCATTATCATAGTAATATAGTTTAATACCACACAACTTTGATCGCTTTGTAAGATAAGTAAATATGAATGTGCCATACAATAACTGACATATTTGAAGAGGGTAATAAACAAGCTTGTCTGTGATATGTAACATTATATCTGGAATTTCGTACTAATAACCGTATTTTGACATTGAATCCCCCCCCCCCCCTTCATTATCATAGTAATATTGGTAAATATCACACTACTTTGATCGCTATTTAAGGTAAGTAAATATGAATGTGCCATAAAATTATTTACATATTTGAAGAGGGTAATCAACAAGCTTTTCAGTGATATGTAACATTATATCTGGAATTTCGTACTAAGAACCGTATTTTGGCATTGAATACCTCCCCCCCCCTCCTTCATAATCATAGTAATAGAGCTTAATATCACCAAACTTTGATCGCTTTTTAAGGTAAGTAAATATGGATGTGCCATAAAATTATTTGCATATTTGAAGGGAGCAATTAACAAGATTTTCAGTGATATGTAACATTATATCTGGAATTTCGTACTAGATAGATAGATAGATTTATTGTATCATAGCATCCATTACGGACAGCATACACATTTTAAAACAAAAGTTGATCATACAATTATAACATAAATCGATTATACAATTATAACATAAGTGGATCATACAATTATTATAACATAACATCTGGGGTGATTCTTTATGGATGTACAATCTGATATAATAAGCCTATAAGCATCAACAAGTGGTCTGTATATCGATAATCAGCATAGAGATAAAACGAAAATTATCTAAACTACCCTGGAAAGTTAACAAACTATTTTTACCGTAAGTATTAGTATAATACATGTTATCATATTATAATGAACAGATGTGTTGGTTAACAGGTAACTCAGATGCTCTTTCTTGGAGACACTTATATACATATGAAGCAACCTGACTAGCAATTTCGTTTGGAGGATTTAAAACATTTATCATATTGCACGAGATGTGCGGATTGCTTTTGAAAATTGGCTTAAATTTTGAATTTCTAAGATTGTTATATTTATTACAGTCAAATATGAAATGGTATTCGTCTTCTATTTGATTATTATTACATTGTTTACATAAACGTGCATGTGACGGAATATTCTTATAACGACCACGCTCTATCTCGAGATGGTGTGTGCTGAGCCTAATCGAAGTCAAAGCAATTTTATGGGCTTTCAATTTGACTGAGTGCAGATAGAACGGTATCTCATAAAAATCTGGCTTAATTTTTCCATACGTCCGAAGTTTATGGGTCGATTGCGAATTCTCTTGTTGATCGGTGACTATTAGGAAAAGATCGACAAATTTGTTTTCGGTGGCGGATTTTATGTCACACTTTTTTAGGTCATTTTGTTCAAGTTCAAAATATCTGGTTAAAATCCCTATGCTTTGACAAAATGATTTTCTTGAACCAGCAGTTTTACAAGAAAGTTCATAATCCGCTACAAATGACGTGTCAAGGAGTTTGTTTTTATTATCCGATAAGAACCTTTTGAAGTAGAGAAGCATACGCTGATATATGTCCAGAGATAGTGGATGAATACCACATTCAGCTAGACATCCCATGTTACTGGCACGCTTAGGCATATTCAGAATGGATTTACAAATGTTGATCGTACTTCTATTTTCTTCAAATTTATCCCATCTGTCAATTTTAATTATGTTTTTGTTTTTGATAACGTATGAACCCCAAATCTCTGCCCCATAAAGTGCTATCTGCTTAACAATAGAATGATAAAGTTTTATCATTACTGTAGACGGCAGGGATTCAGTACAGCATAGTTTTTGTCTTATCGCATACCACGCGCGTCGGGCTTTTTTCATTTGGTCACAGAATGCTGTTTTAAAGCTAGAATTATTAGTAATCGTTAATCCAAGATAATTGTACGTTTCGGTTTTTTGAAGTTCAAATTCTTCAAAATAAAATTTATATACACAGTTCTGCTTTTTACTTGTTTTAGAATTAAGGAACATCATTACTTTTGTTTTATTCGGGTTAAGTTTCAGTTTCCAATCAGAACAGAACTCGGATAAATTATTTAATTGATTCTGTAGATCAGCCTCATTAGTGGACAATAAAACTAAGTCATCTGCAAACATAAGATGGGATAACGGTTCGCCATTAAGCAGCGGGGTGCTAGCTGATTTAGTAAGGTAGTTTTGTAGATCGTTAACATATATATTAAATAGGGTTGGGCTCATATTACAACCCTGCTTGACACCAACCGTCGAAGAAATTACCTTGGATAATTGATCATTACACTTTATCTTATACGTTGTTTTATGATACATCGATTGTATAATATTATATACATTGCCGTTTATATTATGTTTAACTAATTTGTAGAGAAGTCCATCTCGCCATACTGAATCAAATGCTTTTTTGAAATCGACAAAACATAGATACAAATTTTTCTTTTCGTAAAATTTTCGGTTAATAATAGTCTTTAATATAAATAAATTATCTATTGTTCTTTTTCCTGGTCTAAATCCTCCTTGCGATTTATCAAGAATGTTATTGTTTTCTAGGTACTCTGAGAGTCGTTGATTAATAATTGCCAAAAAAGTTTTGCCTAAACAGCTAGCTAACGCAATTCCTCTATAATTATTAACATCATTAATGCCCCCCTTCTTATATACAGGTATTAGATATGACTCTGTCCATTTGTCCGGAAAATGACCAGACGAGAGAATGAGGTTAAAGAACCTGAGGTAGTGGTCAATAAGAATACTAGAGGAATGTTTAATTATTTCATTAATTATCAAGTCTGGTCCGCTGGACTTGTTGTTCTTGAGATTTCTTACGGTTTTTTTAAATTCAAACGCGGAGATGGGCTTATTTATGTCATGGTTTATTTTCTTAGTTTCTAAAAGAGTTTCGGTTCTTATTTTGATCTCTCTGTGGAGTGGTAAACTAAGGTCTTCATCCGTCGCTAATATTTGAGAGAAATGCTGTTCCCATTCACTACAGGAAATATTTGGATTTTCATTAGACTTTTTATTTTCAAGTATTTTATTCACAAGCTTCCAATATTCCCTTGGGTTGTTGCTTTCTAATGTATTAATTTTATCTAAAATTTTATTTTTTACTTCTCGAGATTTAAATTTGGTTATCCTTTTATAGGCCCTACGTCTGTCCGAATATATTTTCAATAAATGTTTATTATTTGGATATTTTTGAAGCTGCCATTTGGCTTTAATCATATCGGTCTGATGGCGTTTACAATCCTTATCAAACCATTCGTTTTTTTGTTGATTTGTTTTCTTTTTATGTTTCACCAGTTTAAGACTGATCTTGGCCGCACTTATAAGGATATCAGTAAACATTTCCGTAGCATTATTTATCCCGTTTAATGAGTCGTCGAAGTTTGAAAGGAGGAAAGCGTTTGAGCGTTTAACCGAGTCTAATTGTTTTAGACAGAATTTAAATGCCTCGTCAGAGTCCGGTGTCCAAACAAAGTTAGCAGCATGCAATTTGTTGTCTTTATTAATTGGCGTTTCAGATATGTTATCGCGTGTTGACCTTCTGGGTTCATCTCTTTGAGTGTAGTGACTGGTTTTACTTGGACTAAACTCGCAATAGATGAGACAATGATCTGAAAATTCATTGATCGAAAGTATGTTAAATGAAGTAATTTCTTTAAATATGGAATGTTGAACTAAAATATAATCGACGGTACTACAACCATTATAGTGATAGCATGTCGGAGAACCCAAAACATCACCTAAAGTCCGGCCATTTAAAATACACATATCCGTATTAGTACACATATTAATTAGATCTTTTCCGAAGGTATTAACAATCGTGTCATTGTTGTTTCGTTTTGTTGGTATATTATCAATAAATGAATTTTGTGATGTAAAACAGGGGAATTGTTTGTCTCGGTCTAATGGTTCTTCAGTATGAAATATATCATCCAGTGATCCAGTTCGAGCATTGAAGTCACCGCCTATAATTACATTGCCCATTTTTTGGTGATTCATTATATCGGTTTCAAGGGCTGTGTATGGATCATAATTCTTTCTGTGCCAAATATTTGAATTCTTAGGCGGTATATAAACAATTCCAATATATACATCGTTCTTAATACAGAGGATGGATTTGTTAATTTTACACCAAACTATGTCTCCGTCATGGTTGCTTTTAAAAGTTATGGAGTTTGAAAGTGATAAAAGATGTGATTTAATGTATATTGCAACTCCGCCTCTTGCATATGTATGGTCAGAGGTGCAGCTATTTCTTGCATATAGAAAACCTGTATAATTTGACAATGAATATTTATAACAATCTAAATCTACTTGCTCTTGGGTTACCCAAGTCTCCTCGAAACAAACAACATCTAAATTATTTACAATTTGTTCTATTCTACTTCTACTGTCTACATCGTTAAACTTCGTTGTGAGTCCATTGATGTTCCAAAAACCTATTTTCAAGCTATGCATTATATTTTACTTTTTATATGACTGACAAAGTACAAAGTCGCATACAATACCTATGGATAAAGAGCTAACGAACAGTTATTGACTATATTTAAGTAGCCGATGTAATTATTGGACCTGAAATTGCCTATATAGGGTAATATATATTTTTTAAAAAAAATAAAAAATTAAAAAAAATAAAAAATAAATAAAATAAAGTTGAACTATTCATGTAGACGTAATACTGAGTTAAATATACACAGGGAACGATACGACTAGATTGAGTAACACCGTATTAATCAAAAGACATTGACGGTATATGGTCAACGTCTTGCACAAAGCAAACATTAGTTTTATCATTATCTATTTAATGTGTTTTCACATGTCGAATGATGCGGGGGGCATGTGCACTAATGTGTCTTGGCTCATTTAGATAATTACTTTACAGTCGGGACAGAAGATAATTGGATGTTTCATCTAGGTTTGACCACAGAGATATATGGCATTTTATGACACGTACTAAAATAGCTGTACCGTATTCGTTTATATGAACTGGATCTTCGTAAAATCTACTTTTAATGTTACATCGGTTATAATCATAGAATTTTTCACGCACATCTATTAATTCGCACCAATACATATTAGCAACATCCTTTAATATTCTGTTGATGATATTTAGTTTACCATTTTCAGCAACACTATCTCTTGGCAGTAGCGTTAAAAACTTGATTTTGGCGTTCGGAAATCTTGCCTTGGTGTCCTGTATCAGTTGAATATAATCCTGTCTGCAGTGTTCAACTGTTCTAAGACTAGAATCATTAGATCCAACAAGAAAAACAACATTTAAAACATTATCATTATGAGCACAGTTATTAATATAGTGTGACACATCACGTATTTTCGCACCTCTTAATGTTTTAGTAAATGTTGATCCCGAGGGATCCAATCTTCTTGGGATGATGTATTTTATTATTGAAGATCCAATTACTATATTTCTTTTATTTATTATATGGTGATGAGGTTCCATGGAAGGGTGTTTATGGTATTCTGAATGTTTACGGTTGGTTTCATCTGATGAGGTTACAAATCTGTTGTTAGTTGAAATAGTTGACTGGTTTGTTTGGTTTCTGTTGGTATCTATATGTGGTTCTTCGGGTTTGGTATCAACAGCTATATTTGGGAGGTTATTTACATTTTTACCTTTCCTACATTCGGCAGTTTTGGGTTTATTATTGGTGATCGTGGGTTGTGGTTTAATGTTTGACTTCATATCTTTTAGCTCATTGTCCTGTTCCTTAATTTTTTGTTTCATCTCTTTAAGCGCGCGACCGTGTTCGGTAATGGTATATGTCATGTTAGAAATAACTGATAGCAGTTCTTGTTTTTCAGTTGATAGAGTTTTTACACTGTCCTGTAATAACTGGATGGCCGTTTTAAGATAATCATCCCCAGAATTCGCTCCTTGTTGGACACACATCTTACTTGCTTTTCGAGTAGAAATAATCTTCCTCCTCTTCAGTTTGCGTTTTCCCCTCGGTTGTATAGTTGGGGTTGATATGTCTGGATTATCTGTAGCTGAATTGCATACACCTGTCATATCTATCGTATGCAAAGAGGCATCCGAGTCATCCGATACTTGCACTGTCGGGCTGCATATTTCTGTCACATCAGGTGTATGGAGTGAAGACGGTGTTAAATTAGCACACGGAATATTGATATCTGCGTCTGAATTGAATTTGGGCGTGCTTTCTAGTTGCATTGGCGCAATACATAAATTATTTCCTAGTTTTGAACATGTGGAAGATATGAGCTTTGGTGTAAGTTTCCCAATGCTCGATAGGTCTGAGATGTCCCCCTCTTTATCAGACAATAATTTGTTAGAACGCATAATTTGTTTAAATGAGTCTCTAACTTTCATATTAAGTTCGCTGGCTTCTTTGTGGTTAAAGAGTCCTAGTATAATTTGTAGGTGATCTGATATAAAAGTGTTATAATTCTTTCCGTTCACAAGTCCACTACATTTAGTATGATATAAATTAATAGTGTAATTATAACTGTCCTTTGTTTTAGTTTTACAAACTTTGGTAGAAGACGAAGCTGCTTTCCCCATTTGGTCAACATTATTTACTGTTGATATTACAATATTGTTTTGTTTTCCAAGGTTGTTGTAGAAAACCTCTGCACATCGACGAAAAATATGGTAGAACCCAGAACTAAATTTAAATACTACTCCGCCTCTCGTTTCTTCGAAAGTTATATTATTTCGATTAGTAGCTTTTAATTGTTTTTTGAGATATTCGTTGACACTTAAAGTATATTTTTCGTGATTGACCGAGTATTCGTTCACCTCGTTCACAAAGTGGCAAGACGTAAAAGAATCTGCATCCTTGAGTGTGGTAGCGTGCGTTGTGGCCGCTTCCATCTTTGAAATCACACAATGTTCCATGTCGAAGATAATTAATATAATATACTGAAAATAATACGTTTTAAAAGTTGCTTACTGTATATTTGCGTTTCGCCTGATTCCTTCGAGATTGGTATATCCTGAGCGTAAAATATATTAAGTTTGTAGAATTTTATCCATAGGTATTGTAGCGTTTTTCTTAGCGGATCAATTCACTGCAGCCACTTGCCGCCATCTTGGTCCAAATATTAAGAACCGTATTTTGGCATTGAATACCCCCCCCCCTTCATTATCTTAGTAATAGAGGTAAATATCACACTATTTTAATCGCTATTTAAGGTAAGTAAATATGAATGTGCCATAAAATTATTTACATATTTGAAGAGGACAATTAACAAGCGTTTTACTGATATGTAACATTATATCTTGAATTTCGTACTAAGACCCATATTTTGGCATTGAATACCCCCCCCCCCTTCATTATCATATAAATAGAGTTTAATACCACACAACTTGGATCGCTTTTTAAGGTAAGTAAATATGAATGTGCCATACAATTACTGACATATTTGAAGAGGGTAATAAACAGGCTTTTCAGTGATATGTAACATTATGTTTGGAATTTCGTACTAAGAACCGTATTTTGGCATTGAATACCCCCTCAATCATAATCATAGTAATAGAGCCTAATATCACCAAACTTTGATCGCTTTTTAAGGTAAGTAAATATGGATGTGCTATAAAAGTATTTACATATTTGAAGGGAGCGATCAACAGGCTTTTCAGTGATATGTAACATTATATCTGGAATTTCGTACTAAGACTCGTATTTTGGTATTGAATACCCCCCCCCCCTCATTATCATAGTAATAGATTTTAGTACCACCCAATATTTATCGCTTTTTTAAGGTAAGTAAATACGAATGTGCCAGAAAATTATTTACATATTTGAAAAGAACATCTAACAAGCTTTTCGCTGATATGTAACATTATATGTGGAATTTCGTACTAAGACCCGTATTTTGGCATTCCCCCCCCCCCCCCTCCTTCATTATCTTAGTAATAGAGGTAAATATCACACTATTTTGATCGCTATTTAAGGTAAGTAAATATGAATGTGCCATAAAATTACTGACAAATTTGAAGAGGGTAATAAACAGGCTTTTCAGTGATATGTAAAATTATATTTGGAATTTCGTACTAAGAACCGTATTTTGGCATTGAATACCCCCCACCTTCATAATTATAGTAATAGAGCTTAATATCACCAAACTTTGATCGCTTTTTAAGGTAAGTAAATATGGATGTGCCATAAAATTATTTACATATTTGAAGGGAGCGATCGTAAAGCTTTTCAGTGATATGTAACATTATATCTGGAATTTCGTACTAAGACTTGTATTTTGGCATTGAATACCCCCCCCCCCCTTCATTATCATAGTAATAGATTTTAGTACAACCCAACATTTATCGCTTTTTAAGGTAAGGAAATACGAATGTGCCAGAAAATTATTTACATATTTGAAAAGAACATCAAACAAGCTTTTCGCTGATATGTAACATTATATGTGGAATTTCGTACTAAGACCCGTATTTTGGCATTGCCCCCCCCCCCTTAATTATTATAGTAATATAGCTTAATACCACATAACTTTGGTCGCTATTTAAGGTAAGTAAATATGAATGTGCCATAAAATTATACACATATTTGAAGGGAGCAATCAACAAGCTTTTTAGTGATATGTAACATTATATCTGGAATTTCGTACCAAGACTCGTATTTTGGCATTGAATACCCCCCCCCCTTCATTATCATAGTGATAGAGTTTAATACCACACAACTTTGATCGATTTGTAAGATAAGTAAATATGAATGTGCCATAAAATTACTTGCCAAATTACGGTTCTTAGTACGAAATTCCAAATATAATGTTACATATCACTGAAAAGCCTGTTTATTACCCTCCTCAAATATGTCAGTAATTGTATGGCACATTCATATTTACTTACCTTAAAAAGCGATCCAAGTTGTGTGGTATTAAACTCTATTTATATGATAATGAAGGGGGGGGGGTATTCAATGCCAAAATATGGGTCTTAGTACGAAATTCAAGATATAATGTTACATATCAATAAGAAGCTTGTTAATTGTCCTCTTCAAATATGTAAATAATTTTATGGCACATTCATATTTACTTACCTGAAATATCGATCAAAGTTGTGTGGTATTAAACTCTATTACTATGATAATGAAGGGGGGGGGGAGTATTCAATGCCAAAATACGGGTCTTAGTACGAAATTCCAGATTTAATGTTACTTATCAGCGAAAAGCTTGTTAAATGTTCTCTTCAAATATTTAAATAATTTTCTGGCACATAAAGATTTACTTACCTTAAAAAGCGATCAAATTTTGGTGGTATTAAACTCTATTTATATGGTAATGAAGGGGAGGGGTATTCAATGCCAAAATACGGTTCTTAGTACGAAATTCCAGATATAATGTTACATATCAGCGAAAAGCCTGTTGATTGTTCTCTTCAAATATGTAAATAATTTTCTGGCACATTAAGATTTACTTACCTTACAGAACGATCAATGTCGGGTGGTACTAAAATCTATTACTATGATAATGAAGAGGGGGGGGGGGTATTCAATGCCAAAATACGAGTCTTAGTACGAAATTCAAGATATAATGTTGCAAATCACTGAAATGCTTGTTGATTGCTCTCTTCACACATGTAAATAATTTTATGGCACGTTCATATTTACTTACCTTAAAAATAGATCGAAGTTTAGTGGTATTAAGCTCTTCTACTATGATAATGAAGGGGGGGGGTGGATTCAATGCCAAAATACGGTACTTAGTACGAAATTCCACATATATTGTTACATATCAGCGAAAAGCTTGTTAGATGTTCTCTTCAAATATGTAAATAATTTTCTGGCACATTTGTATTTACTTACCTTAAAAAGCGATAAATGTTGGGTGGTACTAAAATCTATTACTATGATAATGAAGGTATTCAATGCCAAAATACGAGTCTTAGTACGAAATTCCAGATATAATGTTACATATCACTGAAAAGCTTGTTGATTGCTCACTCAAAATATGTAAATAATTTTATGGCACATCCATATTTACTTACCTTAAAAAGCGATCAAAGTTTGGTGATATTAAGCTCTAATACTATGATTATGAAGGGGGGTATTCAATGCCAAAATACGGTTCTTAGTACGAAATTCCAGATATAATGTTACATATCACTGAAAAGCCTGTTTATTACCCTCTTCAAATATGTCAGTAATTTTATGGCACATTCATATTTACTTTCTTTAAAAAGCGATCAAAGTTGTGTGGTATTAAACTCTATTCATATGATAATGAAGGGGGGGGGGTATTCAATGCCAAAATACGGGTCTTAGTACGAAATTCCAGATATAATGTTACATATCAGTAAAAAGCTTGTTAATTGTCCCCTTCAAATATGTAAATACTTTTATGGCACATTCTTATTTACTTACCTGAAATAGCGATCAAAGTAGTGTGGTATTTAACTCTATTACTATGATAATGAAGAGGGGGGGGTATTCAATGCCAAAATACGGTTCTTAGTACGAAATTACAGATATAATGTTACATATCACAGAATAGCTTGTTTATTAACCTCTTCAAATATGTCAGTAATTTTATGGCACATTCATATTTACTAATCTTATAAATCGATCAAAATTGTGTGGTATTAAACTCTATTACTATGATAATGAAGGGGGGGGGGGGTATTCAATGCCAAAATACGAGTCTTAGTACGAAATTCCAGATATAATGTTACATATCACTGAAAAGCTTGTTGATTACTTCTTTCAAATATGTAAACAATTTTATGGCACATTCATATTTACTTACCTTAAATAGCGATCAAAATAGTGTGGTATTAAGCTCTATTACTATGATAATGAAGGGGGGGGGGGGGTCAATGCCAAAATACAAGTCTTAGTACGAAATTCCACATATAATGTTACATATCAGCGAAAAGCTTGTTAGATGTTCTTTTCAAATATGTAAATAATTTTCTGGCACATTATTTTTTACTTACCTTAAAAAGCGATAAATGTTTGGTGGTACTAAAATCTATTACTATGATAATGAAGGGGGTGGGGTATTCAATGCCAAAATACGAGTCTTAGTACGAAATTCCAGATATAATGGTACATATCACTGAAAAGCTTATTGATTGTTCCCTTCAAATATGTAAATAATTTTATGGCACATCCATATTTACTTACCTTAAAAAGCGATCAAAGTGTGGTGATATTTAGCTCTATTACTATGATTGTGAAGGGGAGGGGGTATTTAATGCCAAAATACGGGTCTTAGTACGAAATTCCAGATTTCATGTTACATATCACTGAAAAGCACATTCATTGCTTTTTTGAAATATATAAATAATTTTCTGGCACATTCATATGTTCTTAACTTCAGATGTGATCAAAGACGAACGGTACAAAAAACTATTAAATGATAGGGGTGGGGGTTTAAGTAAAAATACGGGTCTTAATACGAAATTCCAGATATCATGTTACATATCATGAAAAGCACATTCATTGTTCTTTTCAAATATATAAATAATTTTCTGGCACATTCATATTTACTTACATTCAGAGGTGATCAAAGACGAACGGTACGCAAATCTATTAAATGATAGGGGGGGGGGGAGGCCTATTCAATGTCTAATTACGGGTCTTATTACGAAATTCCAGATATCATGCTACATATTAGTAGAAAGCACGTTCACTGCTTTTTTGAAATCTATAAATAATTTTCTGGCACATTTATATTGACTTCTTGAAAAGCGAAAAGTATGTGTGTGAGGGGGGGGGGGTAATTTTTTATCCAAAATTCTGTAGATCTATACTGAAAAGTAAAGTTAATTCTCTCTTGAAGTGTATTTATTATACTTTCGACGGAATGCATATATACTTTTTAAATTAAAATTGATACAAGTTGCGTAGCCTTCACTTGCTGAATTAAAGATAGTGGTGGGGGTGGGGCGAGTGTTTAATGTAAAAATACGTGTCTTAATACGAAATTCCAGATATTGTGACATACATCACCGGAAAGTAGGTTTCTATGGCTCTTTAAATATACTTGTTTTTTTCTGGCACATTCATGATTAAATACTTTAGAAGAGATAAAAGCATTTTTATTTTGAGCGAAGAAATAGGTTACTAAAAATAGACTACTTTATTTATCGAAGGCTTGGATTAGCTCATACCGAGCACGTGGTTTCACTGAAGTCAAGGTCATCCAGCGAATTTCTTATTGCAGGCTGAGTTGATTGTCCCTAAATGCAGGCTGAGGGGTCTTATTGCAGGATTTCTTATTGCAGGCCAATTTGATCTCGGCGTCGCAGTTGCACTTCTAGTTCTTAGTTCTTTCTGGTCAATCTGGATCTAGTGGAATCCTTCCTTATCAAGTTATCTTATTCTTTACAAAAACCAGAATCTGTCTTGGATAGGCAAACTGAAGATTCCAATAATCAGATAGACCTGGTTAATAGGTCAAAATAGATAAATATGCATATGGTTCAATTCAATTTGATTTCAATATTCGCATGTGCATAAATATGGGTCTTTCTAGCAGTAGCAGTGGGAGGAAACTGGAGGTTAGACAGTTGTCCCATACAACTGGGGAATCGAAACCATGCAAGTTAACTCGATGACAGACAGTGCTAATGCCTGACAGTCCTTTATGATACAACGTGCTTATAAGCTAAACTTTCGGTCAACCACCCCACCCCCTCCTTTATACTAGTAGGGACAACTGGGCAATATGTAATGCTTTAAGAATTAGCACATATTATTGTAATATTTCAGGAACGTGATTCTAGAGACCATGATCCTTCACCAACACCCAGTAAACCACCGATTATTCTGGGTCTGGCTAAACCATCACAAGATCCGGTGAGTATTAAAAAGCTGTCCGATTTATAGAATAATCCATAATCAATTGATCAACAAGATATGCCGCAAATGCTGTTATCAGTCTTATTTTTCTTCATTTTTTAAGCAAAATAATGGAATAAAGATAAACCATATCGACCTTAGTCCAATGTTCATATTGAATTTTGAATAGTTGTGTTAAGAAATGAAATGGAGTTTTAACGTCCTACTGTTCTGCTCCGACTGGGCTAATGAAGACATACTTACGCCATACAGTGTGCTATGAGGAAAACTTTGCCTGGCAGCGATACTACAGTCCCCAACTATTATTTTTATATCGAATTCCAATTGTCAAGCAATTTTTTACGTGCATGCCAATGTGTACATAAGACCTGGTAACTATTAATATTATTCATCCCATCATGCCCTCAGTCCTGCACTGCTGACAAGGAAGTTTTGTTGAGTTGAGTGTATGTTAAAACTCCCATCAGTCAAGTACAGTAGAACTTGCTCGGGCAGGCACTCCTAATCAGCGAACACTTGCTTCAAGGAGCACCCAAAAAATGTTTGTGGTAGGGTTTGGGGCAATATTGGATACTTCCAGCCAAAGAGCACCTCCATTAAGCAACCATTTTTAAATTTCCCTTGGGTGCTTGCTTAATACAAGTTCTACTGTAGCATGGTTTTGTGCATTCTTCCTCCTATTGCTAAAGACTTGCATACATGTACGTAGGATGTACCAGCATATTATGAATATAAACCTGTACTATACAATGTATGTTAGTCCTGAAATAAACTAGTGGAAGTTAAACACTGTTTTTTATTCTATATCTCTCTATTGAAGGGTGCATCGACATCAAGTAATAATTCGAGTCCATCAGCCGGTTCAGGAATTGGTAGTAAATTACCAGATAAACCCATCGTAGTTCTACGCTCACGAGATGACAACAGACCAGCGCCATCTACCAATCAGTCTTCAAACACACTGTCAACAGGGGAGATAAATACCCCACCATACATAACTCGACCACCATCAGTTGGACACCTAGTATTTGAAGGTTAGAAAATAGGTTTCATTATGATGCAGGTTTGAGTGGCCGAATAGTTAGCACGTGCGCGCCGTATCATACGGTCTGTCAGTGAGTCAACTGGCGTGGTTTCGATTCCCCATCGATTCCCCAGTGACAAGGGGTAGGGTCTCTTGTCAAACCTTGTGGGTTTTCTATGAATCCTTCAGTTTTCCCTCACTGCTAAAGACGCCTACACGCAAGCAAATTATTGAAATAAAATTGAACCATTTTATTATGATAATATAACTTGTCCAGTGAAAGATGGGTGTGGGAGTGGGAGTCATGGTGGCCGTGGAAGCAGGAGGTCCTAAGGTCAACCCAGTTGTTAGCTGAGAAAATACCTTGTCAGTGGGGTATGCGCGGCTTGCACGCGTGCCCAGTTGTGCATTGTCGTCTGTTGGGGATTGTGTTGAATATGTAAAATCTTAAATAAAATATCTTGTAGATGTGCAGAAAAGCTGGACGTTGAACCCCATTTGTTTTCTTGTAAATACTGTTATTGAAATCACAACTTGGACCATATGTTATTCCCGAAATGACCTAGTTTATGTCAATTGGACATTAAACCAAATGTTTCTCCCTCAACATTCACGTGAGGATCAGCAGGTTTAGAAATCTATATGGTATTATTATATTTTCAGCGTCATCACAGAATCGTCTAGTTGCTCCACCAGAAATGAAACATAGTATAAAACTAGTAGATGAAACATTGCGTTGGTGTGATAATGCTATGGAGGTATTTGTATTTGTTTATCGAATAAATCACGCGATATAACCAGGCCAATTTAGAATGTTGACCCATGTTCATATAATGTTTATTTCTCTCCTTTTGGAGAGGGAAGGGGGCAATTGAAATAGTCTGTCAGTCACACCTTTTTGAACACACAAACTATGCTTCTACTTAAGGTGGAATGAAGGGGTCCATAGATTTACCCGAAACAACTTGTATTTTGAATAAAACATCACATTTTATTGCTTTTCCTTCTTTTAATAACTATTCTTAAATTATATTTTACTACTTCGCTCTGCCTGTATTATCTCTTGATCCAGTCTCAACGCAGATGTATCAGCCTGTCCAGCTTTTATTCCTTACTAAGGAAGTGTTGCCCTCCCCTTTCCTGTTTCCAGTTTTATAAAAAGTAATTAATTTATTTTAGGATATGAGGTTCGCAGTTGGCTTGTTACAATTGTTGTATGTTTTGTTGTATGTTTTGTTGATATAATGTTGTATATTTTAGATGTTGTTGGACCAGACAGATTATCTAGTTATTGGTGCTATTGGTCTACAGGGTAGTGGAAAGTCCACCATATTATCTTTATTAGGTGGTAACTCTCCTCAAGATACATACAGGTACGTAATAACACAAATATTTTATTCGCAGGAACTAATGACTTTGTGAATATGTCACTGGCTCACTGACCTAGTCATTGTTGTGAACGTACATGTAAAAGAAAACTTGACAGTTTGAATTTGCACACAAGTTTACTGAAATGCTGTTATTCAGGCAAAATCTTGTAGACCCAATTATTGGTTTTAGCAGATGACGCTCTCACAGTGGCAGTATATGATAATGAATTCTAATATTTATGTTTTATAAACAACACTTACCAAGCTCTATAAATCTCTTGTCCGCCCCGGTCTAGAGTATTGCCATGCCGTATGGCGCCCAACGCTCCAGTGCGACCTACGCCTTATAGAACAAGTTCAAAGACGTGCAACCAAACTAGTCCCATGTCTACGATGTCTACCATATGAAGATCGACTGCAAAGCTCTAGACTTGCCCTCAATGCAGTATAGATTACGCCGCGGTGACATGATTGAACTCTGGAAAATATTGAACAGTTGCTACAGTGGGGACTTCAAATGGTTAAAGAGGACAAACACAGCCACCAGAGGCAACACACAAAAACTTGTATACGAAGTTAAAGACTGTAAGCAAAAACGCCGAGCATTAAGTTTTAGATCCCAAACCGATTGGAGATCACTCCCAAGTTCAGTGGTAAACTCGACAACTTTAAATCAATTCAGGTCTGCACTCGACAGACATTGGTGCCACCTCATCCACACGCATCTAGGACCTTAAACTATTACGAAGTCAGTGAACAATTCAATCAGTTGTGATACAATCCCTTTCACGCTACCAAAAAAAATAAATCAAAATCTGTTTACCGGTATTGTGATTGTGATTCACCAATTAATAACAAAATAGCTGTGATACTTACAAAAAAAAACACAAAAAAAACCCCCAAAATTGTGATTCCCCCGTATTGTGAACTATTGTGAAGCTAATTTGGCTGAGAACATACAAAAGCGGACACAGGTCACATGACCTATATATTCCGAAAATGATATGATATGATATGATATTTATATTTTATAGAAATTATTTATTTATATTTTATAGAAATTATTTATTTATATTTTATAGAAATTATTTATTTATATTTTATAGAAATTATTTATTTATATTTTATAGAAATTATATGTTTTTGTTTTATAGAATTTATCATTTATATTTTATAGAAATTATATATTTCAACCCCAAACTAAAGAGACAAAAGAAGAAGGAAGCCATCAAACAAATGGTATAGATATGTTTGTGTCGTCAGAGAGAATTATATTATTAGATGCACAGGTAAATATTCTCTGTCTGTATATACTTATATATAAGGTATGAAGCCTATTGATTTCCAATCATTTCTATCAGAGTTATTGCCCTTGATCAATTTCTTAAATCTTATGGACCCCCTAATACCTATTTGTATTTAAATTTATACGCAGTGTTAACGTCATGAGTGGAAGCTAAATTAAATTTTAATTATTTCTGATAATTACTTCATGGATTGTGACTCTTATTCAGATTTTATTGTCTAGTAAATAAATTGGTGAAAGAATTTGTCGACTGCTTGGGCAATTTAGTTACTGTGGGAGTCGTTTCATTGCCTGGCAAACTCTCTTTTAAAATTGTATTTTATATTTAACGTGTTATTTTGTTTGTAGCCTGTAATGAGTGCATCATTACTGGATAATCTGATCAGACATGATAAAAAATATCCAACAGAATATAGTTCAGCAGAATATTGTATCGAAATGCAGGTAAGAAGTTATACAGACAGATATATTAATATAATTATTATTATACATGTATTTATATAGTGCTGCTTTACAATAATTGCGACAAGTCAAATAAAATATAAAATGACAATATGAATTATAAAGACATATCTCAGAAATGATTACCTTTGTTTCTGTTTGAATTAAACAATATTTTATTTTAAGTACAATGTGACAAAATATAATACTGGATTTTGAAACAAGTTTGAGTCTTATAAAAATCCATCTCCAAATTTAACCTGGAACTTTCCATGATGTTACCTTCTGAACAGTGGAAATCAGAGAGGAGGGTTTTATTTGTATTTTTTTTAAATAAAAGCTAGCGACACAGCAGATTTTGAGAACCAAAAAAATTTGTTTGTATTGCCTTGTCGATTTTAGATTTTCATCGGTTTAACTATTCTTCATTGTATAAAAATTAAAATTTAATTAAATATTTTTGAATTGAAATATTTTACATTTATATTTGCAGTCATTACAGATAGCAACATTTCTATTTACTGTTTGTAATGTAGTCTTGGTTGTACAAGACTGGTTTACTGATGTTAATTTCCTAAGGTAAGTAAACTGGACTGGATAACCTCTGTGTCACAGCATAAATCTTTATAGATATCATAGAAACTCTAAAGCACCAACTGCTACAAACCCCCCAAAAAGTGTAAAAACCAAAATATTATTTTTGAGAAATATTATAGAGAGAACGATCAGCTCTTTATTTATATCTTAGATAATGGTATTACAAAATAATAGTGTTTAAAGTCACACTATTAGGCTGATAAAGATAGGCAGGTTGCTATGAAGGAATTAACCCAAGACTGTGGCTTTTCCATCTACTTTTCTTGGAATTCTAACGACCAAGGGTTCTTTTACATACACAGCAATATGTACATGGGATGATGTCCCATCAGAACAGCTAGATTCCATTCCTTGCCAGGAAATTAACAAAGAGACTTTTCATCCTCATCCACCTCCGGTATCAAACCCAGTTACTTTTCGGCTAATGAGCCAGCACTTTCTTTACTGAGCCAACATAGCTTCTAAAGGCTTTGTACCATAGAGTAGAACTATCACGCAGAACTCAGGAAGGACAGGTACAGTTGAGTGACAAGGATTATTATCACCTGTCCTACCATGTGTGTTTTCAATGGGTCCTCTCACTGCTAAAGACCCCTATGTGCTAGCAAATTTTTTAATAAAATTAAACCATGTTTTATTGCAGGTTTTTACAGAATGCGGAGATGTTGAAACCACCGACTCCATCTTCTGGTCATGATGGTGGTTTGAGTCAAGATGATACACCCGATTATTATCCAAATGCTGGTACGATCAAATTTACTTTCATTCAACTTTCATAGACACAGTCAGGTGTGGGTAACCTGGTTTGCTAAAGTGTGTCATGGGTTTGAACCCAGATCCCAGGTATTGGTTTCACTCAACTGCTAACGACTGCTGGGCAGAAAATTGCCAGGTTTATGTTGTCTCTGTCTCTGATGTTAATACAGTTATAAGCTGAACCCCATCCTAGTCTCTGTTGTTAATACCAGTATCCATGGTGGCTTAATTGGAATTCGATATAAGAGTAGGCTTTGGTGCTGCTGTCTGGGCAAAATTTCGCTCATAGCACGCTGTATGGCATGCATATGCCCTCTTCATTAGCCCAGTCAGAGCAACAGTAGGACGTTAAACCCCATTTCAGTCAAGTTATGTTAAGTCGAGGTTAAGCATAGTTCACATGTTTTGGATACGCATGGGTCGTAGGATTTGGTAGAATTTGCATGTGCAGAACCAGAAGCCTCTACAGCCAGTCTGTGGTCTTCCATGGTGCCTAACAAACACAAGTGGTGTAAGTCTTATGCATAAATTTACTAAAATTTCCCCGTTGTAGCACATATGGCAGGTTATAGTTTCTCTGTGTGTCTGTTGATAATACAGTTAAGTTATCAGAGGTATGTTCATTGATTTCAGTTTTTGTACAGAACAAGGGCAGTGTAGAAGATTTTTGTTTAGAATCTTATAAAGCCATGCAACAGACATTATTACGAATATTTGAAAATTCTCGATTGAAATCACAAGGTAAGTTGGCAACTCTGTCATGACTGACCCAGAAGAGATACACACATATTGCAAGATCCTTTTTGTGCAGACAGCATTTCAATAAACCTGGAAAATACAATATTCCATTTATCCTTATACTTGGATCTGTGTTTTTGATATGTTTCTTGTATATTATAGGGAGTGTATCTTGTATATTATAGGGAGTGTATCTTGTATATTATAGAGAGTGTATCTTGTATATTATAGGATGTGTATCTTGTATATTATAGGATGTGTATCTTGTATATTATAGGATGTGTATCTTGTATATTATAGGATGTGTATCTTGTATATTATAGGATGTGTATCTTGTATATTATAGGATGTGTGTGTATCTTGTATATTATAGGATGTGTGTGTATCTTGTATATTATAGGATGTGTGTGTATCTTGTATATTAAAGGATGTGTATCTTGTATATTATAGGATGTGTATCTTGTATATTATAGGATGTGTATCTTGTATATTATAGGGAGTGTATCTTGTATATTATAGGATGTGTGTGTATCTTGTATATTATAGGGAGTGTATCTTGTATATTATAGGATGTGTATCTTGTATATTATAAGGAGTGTATTTTATACAGAGTGTATCTTGTATATAATAGGAAGTGTATCTTGTATATTATAGGATGTGTATCTTGTATATTATAGGGAGTGTATCTTGTATATAATAGGATGTGTATCTTGTATATTATAGGAAGTATATCTTGTATATTATAGGATGTGTGTGTATCTTGTATATTATAGGGAGTGTATCTTGTATATTATAGGATGTGTGTGTATCTTGTATATTATAGGGAGTGTATCTTGTATATTATAGGATGTATATCTTGTATATTATAAGGAGTGTATTTTATACAGAGTGTATCTTGTATATAATAGGAAGTGTATCTTGTATATAATAGGAAGTGTATCTTGTATATTATAGGATGTGTATCTTGTATATTATAGGATGTGTATCTTGTATATTATAGGATGTGTATCACTAGCTACAGGTGGATTGTTACCTGGAATCAACAATAGAACTGTGGAAACTGATTTTAACCTGTTTATTCTACCTACCATGGAATATTATAAAAATGAACAAGGTTTGTTTAAAGATATGTTTATTCCTATTATGCCGCAATGGCTTTCTAGCAACAAAAACGAAAAACATCTTAATCTGTTGGATCTTTTAAATAACTACCTTTTGTACTTGATGCAAAGATCTGAAGGAGGTATACCCTAAAATTGTATTAAATTAATTTCCAACTTTTCTCCATATTTGAAAGTTTTTTTGATTGTTGTATTGCTAGATATCCTTTTAATTCCATTTGAATCTTAAGCTGTAGAGGGTTTGGCAGTCTGAATAGTTTAACACATGCACTTTAGATCATTAGGTCTGTCATTGAGTCAAGTGGCATGTTTTCAATTCTCTGCTTCTTCGTGACAACCTCATTGGTTTTCTGTGAGTCCTCTGATCTTCTCCCACTGCTAAAGATCCCTAGGCGTAAGCAAATTATGGTAATAAAAATGAACCATCTCTTGAAATGACCTAGTTGTGTTGAGTGGACGTTAAAATCCATAATCCATTTCTCTCTCTCTCTCTCTCATTAAGCCAGAGATTATCTTCCATTCAATTACCGAAGCTTGTAAATGTTGGGAAATATGATGCCTAATGTTTTTATTTCAGATTCTATTCTAAGTTTTCTGCCAGAGTATCGAGGATACCCAAGTTTTAACTCTTTAATAAAATGTTTACGAAATCAGTTATATTCTATACCCAGAACACCACTCACTCATGCTAATTTATCAGAGAAAAACTGGTATGTATTAAATCAATCAGATTTCCTTATTTTTAAAATTTATATGTCTATTCCAGCAAACACTTAAATCCACTCTGGTTGTGTCTTTTTGCTAGGAACCAGTTTGTAGCTCAGATTGTGCGATTGTAGTGCGATTTATAAATCTGCAGATTTTTTGTATCAAAAAGTGTTCAGCAAATTGAGTCTTAGAATGTTAACACAAGTTACAATTTTATGGATACACAATTACTAAGTTTGATACTTATCATCGTTTCGACGAGGATACTTATTATGTTCAATTACTTAATGCCAATCAAAGAAGATCTTAGAATGTTATTCAATTTACCAACAACATTAATTTAAATTCTCTGATAGATACTATGACAAAGTGAATTGTAATTCCCAGCGGTTTTCAACAAAGTGCCAAACATTTATGTTCCCTATTAATTCCTGTAATGTTATTTGTATTTTGAGGATTATTTGTATTTTATCTGTTCAAGGTTTCATTATGCTGCACGAACATGGGAATCTGTGAGAAAATCACAATTATTGGCCGATTATAACAGACTTCTGCCCTGATGGACGTACGATGAACATGGATGTAATGATAAGGCCCAATTCAGAGAGAATACAAATCCTTGTTGATGAAAGTAAATTTCACGGGAGATGAATCTGAAGATTTGGATCATGCTGTTGGAAAGAAGACTGGAATTGATGAAATGGATATCGATATGTGAAATTGTGATGTACACAGGCCTGTGGAGAACTTTAGAAATCCTCTTGATGACTTACATTAAAGATACATTATGTAAGATTTCAATAGCGAGGCAGCCATTCTTGCTATATTAGTTTGAAATTAGATAATACAAAATTGCGAGCGAAGATATTAGCCTCTGAAGATTTGACAAGATGTGTGCATTAATTGCATCCACCTTACTGGTTGTTTGAAGCTAAGTCTCGCTTCTCCATTTTTAAATTAAATCAAAATATGGCTGAACCGTTCTAAACTATTTAATATCAGAGATATTCAATGGCATCAAAAGTTTATTATTGTCTTGTCATGTTAATAAATGTTTATTAAAGACCTGCAATTGGCAGATTTACCTACATGTATTGCATAATGTATGTTTAACTGTATTGCACTTGCAGTTAATGAGAGTTTCTTCAGTCACAATAGTAGTGAAACGAACTTGTCAAAAAATGTACGTGCCATAAAATTAGAATTGCGAAGAATTCAGTATTAAAACAAAATAAATATGGGCATATTAATTACAAATTAACAAAATATGTCAAATAAAAGCAAAAGTTGAGAAATTCGGAAAATTATTTGTTGAGTAATTAGTTACATGTAATTCTACTTGTTAAGATGTATTCTGCTGGCATTGATAACAAGTCAACAAAATATGTCAAAGAAAATGTTGATCAATTTGCAAAATTTGGGAGCACTAAGTTATTTCTACTTGTTAAAACTTTGAAGTAATCTGCTTGTATTGATGCTGGATCATAATTGTGAGATTTGAATGCTAGCTATATACTGTCAAGCTATTGGTTGTAAATTCAAATTATATTTTATGTTGAACATTTAGATTTTATGTTGGAAGGAAGATAGCTTATCTATCTTAATATTGACAGTAAAATAAGAAATAAATGAATCGATGTTAGGTTCAATACATTACTTAAATATTGTATTTGTAAACAGAGTGCTATGAAAGACATGTGTAGGTGTCCATGTTATTTGTTGTCATTAATAAAATAATCAGTGAATAATAAAATGTTTAATCTGCCCCTCCCACCCAACCTCTGTTAATTTTAAAAGTATCACTTTGAATTGAAATGGGGTGTAGTGTAATACTTTTCTGCATGGAAAACAGGCTAACATCATGCTGTTAGGAAAATTTTTGTTTTGTTGTGATGTTCAAACAAATGAAATGACTAGGCCCTCCATACTGCACCATTGCCAAGGGGAAACAATGAGGAAAATCTTGCTGAACTTTCTCGGCAAGGGTATCTTTATTATGCTGCCAATTGGACCTAAATATTTCGTAGAATCCAAGTGATTAGATGGGGAGGGAATCATGAGGTGGGGATGCAACCATTTAGGCCAACAAACCACCAGGTTTGGTTTCAACATGTTCCTGAAGCAACTACTGCTAGTTTTACAACATCTGGGTGTTGCTAGATAACTTTACCATTCTCAAACTTATAGCTACATTTCCTCCCTTTACTGCATTAAACTTGTGACAGTAACACACTCAAATTAAATATAGCTACCTCCAGTGATATGGAGGGGGATCCTCGCCAAAACTCTCAATTTGTGAAAATACATTTGTTGATTTGTGAAAGTACATTTGTTAATTTGTCAAAATACAAAGTACATTTGTCGATTTGTGAAAGTACATTTGTTAAAATGTCAAAATGCAAAATACATTTGTCGAACCTACAAAGTACAAATTTTGAAATAACACGACACTTGCATGGCTTGCTAATGCAAGGCTCGTTAATGCATTAGCGAACTATGACCATATTTGGGTTGATGTATGATATGGAAGCCTACTGCGGCCATTTCAGAATCTCGACTTCTCGCCGCGGGCATAAATTCCCCTAGGGCCCAGATTTAACAGTCTAAAACATTCGCGTGGTCGTATATTGCCCTCGACCCCGTCCGTCCGCCGGTCTGTCATTCAGTCCATCCGTCATCCGCAATTTCTTGTGAACACTCTACAGACTACATTTATCATTTGATTGTTTTTAAATTGAAATACAAATGGTGAAATTACATATCTTGAAACTATAAAGTTAAGCTGTGTTATTTCAAAATTTGTACTTTGTAGGTTCGACAAATGCATTTTGCATTTTGACAAATCGACGAATGTACTTTCACAAATCGACGAATGTACTTTCACAAATCGACAAATGTACTTTGTATTTTGACAAATTAACAAATGTACTTTCACAAATCGACAAATGTATTTTCACAAATTGAGAGTTTTGGCGAGGAACCCCCCTCCATACAGTGAAACCTGGAAATTGAACTAAGTTTGAATTTTGCAATTCGATTATCATCAGTAGACATTCTAGCGGCAAAGCGAGAGACTTGGTATTAGCGATGATCGAGAAATCTGATAGGCTCTCAAGCTCAATGAGTACCCAATCAAAATTAATAGCAAAATATTCAGGGTATTACATGTAGGTCTGTGCTATTCATTGATGATTTGAAAAAGAATTTAACAATGATTTGACAAAGACTATGTACAAATTTATTAATATACAATAATAACATCAAGATGGATGCTTGTCAATCATCAGGTACTTCCTCTCCATCACTCCCTTCTTTATCCCAATCTTTCATCGTAGCCCCCATCATAAAATCATCACGTAAAATACTCCATTTAGAATCTTCTTCTTCCTCCACAGAGTCTTCTGTATTTTCAATCTTCTCTGGTTGTTTCTGAAGCAGACAAAAATCATGAGTGATGAAACATTATCTGTAGCAGGAAATTTATAATTAGCGAGCTCACAGAGCTGAACTACGAGAACAAATAAATGATAGTTTGAATATTTCAGTGTCAAAATGCAGGATCTCATAATGTGATCTGAATGAAAGTACATTGTAATGGCGTTTAAAGGAGGTAAAACACTAATATTTGGGACCTCGACATTGCAACAAATGGGTTTGAACACATATAATAATGTAATGAGTGTATATAAATTGATTTACATTCAATCGTTTTCGTTTTAACTCATTTCAAATCAGTAATGTTTCGCGAAATATGCGAGATGTTTCAATCGATTTGTAATCTGCAGCTTCTGGTTATTCCAATCTACACCTGTAGTATTAATTGCGCATGCTCTCCAGATGACGTCAACATTTGACATGACTTGTCAAATATGTCTAGCCTTGTTTTTCAAGTCCCTTGTTACAAACGGCTCTGATACGCATTCGGAACGCGACAATCGAGCATCTCCAATCAGTTGATGAGCAATGATAAAGACCTTCATCCATATAATTTACCTGTTTATTTTTGTTTTTTGTATTTTTACTGTCTTCTGGTTTACTGGCTGTTCCTTTTAAAATATCTAAAAACTTTCCTTTCGTCATCGATTCCACAACCTTATCTTTCCTTCTTTCTGATGATCCCGCCTCGACCAACTGATCATCAAGTAATTTCTGTTGTTTTCTGACAGCGTTAAATAGTTGAACTATACCCCTGTTAAATAAAATACACCAAGTTTACAATTTCTGCACAAGTTAGGCTTCGAAAAACGGCCATATGATATGCCACCTCCTCTTTGCCAAAATCTAGGCTGATTTGTTTTCAACTTTTTCAAAATTAGGTTCCTTCAAGGGATATGAAATGAAATGGGGTTTTAAATGCCAGGCTAATGAAGACGGTTATGTGTCTTGCAGTCTATGTCCTGACAACAGCACTAAGCCTTAGTCATACTTTGATTGTTAAAATTCTGGCAACTGTGTACATTGTACCTCAGATTTTATTCCATCTGAATAACTAGACACTTTTCCGCCCTGCACTTCTGACATGGGGAGAACTGGACTGGAAAATCCCCCAAAATTTGTCTAGGCAAGGAGCGTATAAAAGACCTAATTAGTGAGTCAGGACCATTTCATAGAGTCACCATAAAAAGAAGTATTCACACAGTTTCTCATTTATAATATACATTTGATCGGACTAACCTGGTTGCTATTCTTTGTAAAACCTTTTCTGTTTGTCTCTCTAGTGGTTGTGGTTTAAGTCTTCCTCTATTCTCCCATTCTTTTTTCTACAAAAAACAAAAATCATTCTACACACCACAAATATAATGAAATGAAATTTAGTTTAACGCCATACATGTACTTTTCTGCACCGACAGGACTAATGAAGACCACTGTACAGTGCTTTAAGAGAAAAATTTTGCCCTTACAGCGGTGCTACTGCCTACTCTTATTTGGAAAGAGAGAAATGAGGTTTAACGTCCACTCGACACAAACTAGATCATTTCAGGAATAACATATGGTTTAGTTTTATTTCAATAATTCGCTTGTGTGTACAGCTTTTTAGCAGTAGTAGGAAACTTGAGGACCCGGAGAAAACCCATGTGGTTGGACAGACGCCCCTAATTCTTGTCACGTACAACCGGGGGTATGCGAAACCCAGCCAGTTGACACAATGACAGGCTTTATGATATAGCATGCATGCGTGCTAACCATTTGGCCATCCACCCCCACACTCTTATTTCGAAGTCTAATCGTCAAGGGTTCTTTTACGAACACAGAAACTCCAGGGACATGAGCCTAAGTCCTACTAATTGGGCTAACATGTACAATAGTCCTCAGTTTTCACTTTACTTATAGATATCATTGAAATGAATATACACTAACCAGCTATTTTAAGCATCTATCTAAATTCCAGTCTGATTATCGCCTTTATATTGTTAATTGATTGACCTTTGAACTCGTGCCGTCAATCCAAGGGATGACCACGAACATTATCAGTGACAAATTAAGTGCCTTACACTTACCTTTGCTTGTCGTGTAACTTGGTCAATGTAGATTTTTTTTTGATCAACTTCATCTTTTTCCCCGCCTTCTTTTAGTTTACGCTTTCTCTCGATTTGTTTATCTGTCATTCCTTTAGCAAGGATGACATTCTTCTTACTCGGCACCTCCTTACCCAGAATCCTCGCCATGGCATCAGCCATTCCTGATTTTTTGTTACCATCATCACTTAATTCTTTGTCTGACGCTGTATTTAAAGAGAAAGTTAAAGAAATGGGGTTTAACGTCACCAACTAGGTAATTACAGGACTAACAAGTTTACATTTTATTTCAATAACTTTCTTGCGCTACGCATAGAGGTCTTTATTTTGGGGAGAAAAATGTTGGATCTGGAAGCAACTACCTACAAGTTTGGTGATACGACCCTACTCCTTTTTTTACATATAAGCTGGGAATAAGATGACAGACCTTATAAACTAAATCGCAAACGTTACACCATTTACCCACCCCATCCCCACGTAATACTCAAAAGGGAATTGAATGTCTGGGTAAATTTTAACACACGCTTACAAGGAAAAGCCACAAGGCCAAAGATCTGGATGAATCAAAAACTATTTTCCAGATTTCCACGAAATCTTACTGTATTAGTGCCATGACCTGTAATTGCAGGCCTTATTCTTATTAATATTATTTACTTGAATCATTTCTATGTAATGATGAGATCTCATTGGCTCACTCATCTCATTTGCAATACAATACAGACCATTTATTTAGACACCAATAGCCAATAATAAGACCTATTTCAGTATTTTATATTTACATAAATTATAGGAGATCTACATGTATAAAAAAACGCATGTGACAAGAGACTCAAGACTGACAAGACCCAAGGGCAAGAGAGCACAGCACTGAGTCTGACATGATTCAGAATAGAACTAAGAAATAGAATGGTTATCCCACACACATCCACTGGATCTGGAAGCAACTACCTACAAGTTTGGTGATACGACCCTACTCCTTTTTTCACATATAAGCTGGGAATAAGATGACAGACCTTATAAACTAAATCGCAAACGTTACACCATTTACCCACCCCATCCCCACGTAATACTCAAAAGGGAATTGAATGTCTGGGTAAATTTTAACACACGCTTACAAGGAAAAGCCACAAGGCCAAAGATCTGGATGAATCAAAAACTATTTTCCAGATTTCCACGAAATCTTACTGTATTAGTGCCATGACCTGTAATTGCAGGCCTTATTCTTATTAATATTATTTGCTTGAATCATTTCTATGTAATGATGAGATCTCATTGGCTCACTCATCTCATTTGCAATACAATACAGACCATTTATTTAGACACCAATAGCCAATAATAAGACCTATTTCAGTATTTTATATTTACATAAATTATAGGAGATCTACATGTATAAAAAAAACGCATGTGACAAGAGACTCAAGACTGACAAGACCCAAGGGCAAGAGAGCACAGCACTGAGTCTGACATGATTCAGAATAGAACTAAGAAATAGAATGGTTATCCCACACACATCCACTGGCCAGTGCCACCCTATATTTTAAGGGGTGTACGGCTGATAGACTTTTTAGCACTACCCAGAATAGACATATTACCATCTGAAACATCTTCACTCTCAACATCGGCTTCTGAACCCGAATCCAAGTCAGATAAATTTTCTTCTTTTCGCACGTGTACCTTCGCCATGTTGTTGACTAGGTTGAATAAAATTTGAACTGTATCACTATTTATTAAAAGAAGCGAATATATTTTACAAAATTATTTTTATTATGAGCCAAATTTCAAAATTACGAATTCAAACTATTTGCCATGCACGTAAATTCAATCTCTCAGAGATGAATATCTTGATTAAAATATATGGTGTAAAATTATACGTATTTGTTTCGTTTGTAATCAAGTCATTAAATTTTTACATGGTGAAGGAGAAGATAACTCTAATGTTTTTCTCTACTTCCACTTTTTTTTTTCAACAGTGCAGGTTAGATAATTTTGCCTTTTATTTTTCATTTAATTTACATGTAGATCCATGAATTTTAAGGACACTAAAAAATAAAAATATTTGTCATTTGTGATAGATTTCTGGCGCAAAAAATTCTGATAGTAATAGATCGATGCTAATGTGAAGATATATGGGACCTAGACCTGTCCTCTGTTTTTTGTCTCATCCGAACAACTAGACAGCTGTCTTTGCTGGGCCCTCCTTCCTGCACCACTAATAAAGGGAACCCACACTGGAAAATTCTTATGAACTTTCTTAGCCAGCATCTTACCCACTTGAATAAAAGGAAATAACATGATGGGGTTTAAGTTCACAGGTGCGGATCCAGGGGGGGGGGGGGGCTCACTCCTCAGTCCTCAGCCCCAGCGAGACTGGTGTATCTGCTTTTAATTGAAGATATAACCTGATTTTCGCATTGTCCCTCGAAAAAATTGTGGATCCGGGCCTGGTTCAGTACCAGGAAGTAAACTTGCCCAGACAGCGACGCTATATTGAATTCCATGCAGGACCTTTATTTTTGATCCTATCTGACCGACTTGACACTTTTCCTTCAAATGGAAAATTAAACCTTTACAGAGTCCTTCCAAAATTTGCTCACAATCTAATAGGCTCGCATGGATAGTACTGGTGCAAAGCAAAGACTAAAGAATCATTCCGTCCTTTTATTTATTATTTCAAATAACATAATATAATTGTTTATGATGACATGATAACCATTCATGAAGGTGTTAATTTACATTATTTATTTGTATTTCTCACATAGACATGGGCAGAAAGAAACCTAGAGGCAAAAAGAATAACAAATCCCCAAATAAATCATCAAGATCATCAACTAATTTAGATTCAGAACCGACCACATCCAAGATCAATGAGGGTTCCAGATCATGCCGAAACACTCGCACATCAGGTGGAAGGTCAGACCATGAGGCTAGCACCTCAGATGGAAGGTTGGATTGGGACCGCAGCACATCAGGTGGAAGGTCAAACCGTGACAACAGTAGGGGGTCAAGTCGTGACAACAGCACATCAGTTAGAAAGTCAGGTCGTTATGCCAGCACATCAGGTGGAAGGTCAGACCATGACACAAGCACATCTGGGGTACGGTCAGGCCATGACTCTAAAGATGCCAACAAAAGTACAAATCAATCCAAACAAAATAAAAGGTCGAACTATGAAAAGAAAAGATCTGAATCTCATGAATATCAGCAACAAGAATCAAATCAGTCACAGAAAAGGAGTAGAAGAAGAAGAAGAAAGAACTGGAGATCGCAGATTGATGTTGATATCCCGACAACAGCATCAACATCGAATACAGATTCATCAACAGATCAATGTGATATCCTTTTATCAATTATCAGCTGTAAAAATCATACATTAACCCATACCCGTACCCCTTCCCCCACCCAAATCAAATTAGCCCCCCCCCCAATATTTTGCCAACAAAAATGATTTCTTAGGAGTGTTCTTAGCTTGCAACATCATCAGCCCCTCCAAAATATTCTGTAGCCCCCCCCCAAAAAAAATTTTTGACTACATGTCTTCGGTGGGGAGTCAAAAGGTCGTATGTGGGTTTTGCGAAATTGTCCAGGAGAGCCAAAAAACACAACGAGGTTAAGAATCAAAATGTCGAATAAAACCGTCACGTCAAAATGTCGTATGTAAAATGTCGTATTTCTGAAGCTTTTCTCAAATATTTATTTACAAAATGTATGTGTATCCATTTAAACAGTATGTAACGATCCGAACGTATCAAGCTCAACATCTAGTGCAGACATAAGGAGTGAAAGCTAGTTATTTGCAATTTTATAAAGCAAAGACGTATGTCCTAAAAATATTTACCTTTACCTGCTTCAATTTCATAGATTTTATACAGTAGAGCCTCAACAATAATTTCAATAATACATATTCAACCATTAACTGATACTGGCCATATTTCGTGTGATTGCAATGCTTTGATTAGACACAAAGTTGTTTTTTGTCATGAAAATACGACATTTTCACTCCAAATTTTTTTTTTAAAAATTAACACCCGATATACGACTTTTTGAAACAGTATCTATGGAGACTATAAAACCTCTTTTTATTGGCTTAGAAATACGACTACCAGATTAAAAGATGCGCATGGAAATTCTCAATCCGAAAAAGCAAAAAATGAATATCGCAAAATATGCCACATACGACCTTTTGACTCCCCACCGACGATGTACCTATCTGTATTTTTGGATTCCAAGCCAATATCAAGACTGTTTCTCTATTAAATTAATTGATATCAATTCTACAACTCAGGATTTCACTGTACCCTACTCCATTTCTCTGTCCAACAGTAAATTGCATTCCTGTAGCTATAAATATTGTTTTGGTTATATTTTCATTCCTTAACATTACAAACATATTCCAGGTTTTTATTATGACAGTATTAAGAAACGCTACTATAAGATTCTAGAAAACAGTAACATTCAGATGGCTATTACAAAAGAATCTATTGCCAAGGCAGAAGCTGAGCAGAAAAGGCTGAAAGATATTAAAAATCAGAAAGAGAAAAATATAAAACACAGTGACGAGGTCATCTATGGTTTAATGGATTTGTTGTTTAAATCGCGACGAGGTGACATCAGCCATCAGAAATTCAAGACCACTTATCTCAAGAATCATGCAACCAATTTGTCTTTGACTGATTCTATCCGCGTTTTTCACAATCCTGTCCATGGCCACGAATGTTTGGAGCACATGTTGAAGATGATCTCAAGTCCAGACAGCAATAAACTTTTGTGTTTATGGACAGTCAAAGATACGATCGTTCAACAATTGCATTTGGTTGATGTCGAAGAAAAACCGCGGACAAATAACAAACATTCGTTGTCTGTGGAACTAGGGAAAAGACATGTGATACACTCTTGGCACAAAGTTACCAATGTCTGCTGGGCGCCATTTCAAAAATATCCTGGACGAAAAAACATTTTGTATACGACGAATTGTCATCACACCGGACAAGCGTTGGTGTATATACGGGATCTAGATGTTGCTGTTAGTGATGATATCGCGTTGTTTGATTTCCGTGTTGGGTCGCAAGCGACGTGGACGTGTGCTTGGAATAAACAGAAAGAGAAGTTTTCTGTTGGTGCTGAGAAGACTTGTCTGTTGATTGACGTAGCGACTAGAAGACTCTGGGAGTTAAATACTCTAAATAGTGATCCACTAGCTCAGACATTTTCTTCTAATGTAAGTAGGGTATATGTTTCTAAGAAGGGAAAGAGGGGAAGGCATTGGGTTTAAGTTCCTTCAATAGAAAGAAAGAGAGGTCATTTTGTGACTAAAGCATAGTTCAACAATTTGTTTGCACGTGGGAAACCCCATGTTAAATAGGAATTTCATTTGGGAGAAATTTGTTATTTTAGTGAATATGCAAATGACGCTTAATGCATCGTTACTTTACATGACATTTTTAAGTAGATGTAATACTGCAAATACATATGGGCACCGCCAAAATTTGTATATTTTTTTCACTTTTTCACTTTTTCAGAATTTACTATATAATGGTACTAGAAAAGGTCAGATTCTGTCACATGACCTACGAAGTTCATCAACTCGACCAATCCGCTGTATGTCGCATAAATCTAGTATATCACATCTTTTACTCTCATATGATGAGAATTCTATCTACGCTAGTGATTTTACTGGACAGGTAAGATAAGGCCCAGAGTTCACAAAACATTCTGACAAAAGTTATGAATTTACTCAAAATTCAATCACCGTTTATGATCCAGAATCACACATAGTTTCTCATTGATAAATTTAATACATAGAACAACAAAAGTTTTATAAAGGTCTATTTTTTATTTAAAACAATTTTGAGTAAATTTTTAACTTAATGAGAATGCTTTGTGAACTTGTGGCCAGACTAAAGTTCAACATCTTGTAAACACAATACATGTTATTTTGATACAAATATATGATTGTTTTTTTCAATAATCATGTGTGCAATAATAAAAAGGTGTATCCATCTATGTGTATTATGTATTCTTCATCAGATTCCAACTCTTGACTGTTGTATGTTATGTTTTACTGTAGTTAAATTGTACAAGTGTGGGATACCAGATAATACATTTTATTATAGTTACAAGTATGGTATATGAGATAATACATGTTATATTTTACTGTTTATTATAGATACAAGTGTGGTATATGAGATAATGTACCTTATATTTTACTGTTTATTATAGTTACGAGTGTGGGAAATGAGATAATACATGTTATATTTCACTGTTTATTATAGTGTGGGATACAAGGAAGGATGCTTGTTATATTTACTGTTTATTATAGTTACAAGTGTGGTATATTATGTTATATTCTACTGTTTATTATAGTTACAAGTGTGGTAAATAAGATAATGTATCTTTTTTTTTACTGTTATTACACTTACAAGTGTGGTATACAAGATAATACATCTTACTGTTTATTATAGTTACAAGTGATGTATACAAGATAATACATGTTATATTTTACTGTTTATTCTAGTTACAAGTGTGGTATACGAGATAATACATGTTATATATTTTATTATAGTTACGAGTATGGGATACAAGGAAGAATGCTGTTGTTATGGAATATAGAGGTTTATACAATGAGTATAAAAGAATACCGTTTCATATTGACGAGTCTAATACTATTCTATATGGAGGTAATATACCTTTACTACGTTAATAAACCCATACTAAACTTTAGCTGTCTGTCTACAATTAGCTCGGCTTGACAACCACATCTAGAGGGGTTGGGATGGCCTACTAGTGGTTTAGAGTGCCGCGCTTACGGCTGTGGTTTCGAGGCCTGGTGTGAGCGTATGTGGCATGGAGATAGGGGCTCCTTCTCAACCTCATGGGTTTCCTCCTGGCACTCCGTTTCCTCCCACCCCTACGCGCAAGCAAATTATTGAAATAAAATTTTAAAAAACCCATGTTAATTCCGAAATGACCTTGTTGTGTTGAGTGGATGTTAAACCCCATTTCTCTCTCTCTCTCAACCACATCTATTATCGAATTATGAAGTAGACAACAGTCTTTGGGTTTAGAATGCATTAAACCCCATTTCATTTCTAAACACACACATGTGAGTGTATATTGTCGTAGCCCCTGTTCTTCTGCCAATGTGTCAGTTCACATTTGTTTGTGGACACTCTACCAGGTTACAATTTTTATCCCCTGTGATTGTATGAAATATCACGTTCCATGTCCCCTCACGTTTTTAGCCTATGGATACTCTAGAGGTGATAATTTTTATCCGATTTTGATTAAACTTTAAATGTATGTTTACAGTCCAAAGATTTCGGTTCCTTCCAATATTCGCACAGTTTAAATTTCTTAAAACTTAGACCGAAACTGCGTGAAAAAATGGTTGCTCAATTTTACGCAGTCTAAAAGTAAGTAATAGCAAGGTTGTGGACCCTCTAGAAGTGACAATTGTTATTTGATTCTAAGAAAATTGAAATGTATGTTAATATCGCAAAGATCCCGGTTCCTCTCAATAATAACATAAACGTAACTTCTAGAAGTCACAATTTGTATTCAGTTTTACGTTTCAATATATCACTGTTACTTTTTCTGTTTATTTTCAGCTGGTCAAGATGGCTACACTAAAATATGGTGCGTAAAAACAGGAAAAATGTTGCTGAATCTTCCTCCTCCCTGCTCTGTTTCACTTGATACCATACCAGCTCTACAATTCTCTACAAGATGGGCAAATAAACCTGGTAATTCTGGACTACTGATGGGACTGGGCGATAAAATCTACATGTATTCGAACTCTTAGCTGGTTTGGGTGTTTTCAGGTCCAAGAGCTTCCAACCAAGAAATAGAATATTGAGACTTTGATTGATTAGTCTTCTGTTTTCAAGAGAACATCTGTGTTTTTCAGTTGATGTACAGTATTAATGCATTGTGACAACTTCCACAGTTTTGAATGGATTTCTCAACCTACAACATTAATTTGGGCACCTAATACACTTGTTTGTGGAATCAGTTTTAAATCCAGTGCTCTCTGTTTCCATGGAAACACGAAAATTATGAAATCCGAGATATAGGTTGATGTGTTAGATAGTTTCATAAAGATATTCTAAGATAACGCTCCAGAATAAATATTGTATACCAAATCCAAAGCCTAATTTGTTTCATATGATGAAACAATAAGAAATATCGAATTAGAAATAAGTTGATGTATGTACAAAGCTTCATAAAGGTATCTTGAATAGTTTATGATTCACAGGAAATCAGGATAAATGGATCCCCATTGTTATTATTGGTCAGTATGGATTTGAATGAGAGAGAGAGAGAGAGAAATGGGGTTTAAATCGACACAAATTAGGTCAATTCCACCATCCCCCCCCCCCAATTTGAATGAGGGAATATGTGATGTATTATTTGTTCTGATTATTTTTATTTATACAAGGTGAAAGAATGTGATGGGAATAATAAAATTCTACAAATAATTCATCTACTTTATTTATTCCGAGTTTGTTTATTGGAGAGAGAAATAAAGTTTCATGTCCCCTCAACACAAACTGTCATTTTGGGACAAACGTATTACAATTTTATTTCAATAGTTCCCATACAAATGAATCTGATTACAATACAGATCCATATTTCGTTTTTTTTTTTTTTTATCCTTTCGATGGACAACACTACATGAAGATTTGACTGGATGTATTGAAAGATCATGTCGGGGGTTGTACAAGCAGCTTTTGACACTATGACGTCAGACATTGATTAATCAATCAGCATGGACGTTTCTAGTGGTTTAACCACATTTCCATGCACTGCACGCCAAGAAATCGCTGTAAAAAATTGTTTTGTTGGCTAAACCCTCACTTCAAACACAATGCCGGTAATATAACAACTCTTCCAGATCCTAGTGTAGTAAAGACAAATAAAACAAAATGTTGAACTATAAAAAATAAACGAAATAGGATCTGTGTTTCAATCTGATTGCATAGAAATGGCAAGAAACCCACAAGGATTAATTAGCTAGCACATTAACCACTGAGCCATTGTGACTTCCTGTTACTACCATTTGGCACTCATAGAGAACTATCTACTTCGAGATTGTGTGTGTGTGAAATCGCTTCCACCATAGTGATATCGCAGACAATAGATCTCTACCCTAAATGGCGGTCATATCTAACAATTAGTATATTGTTTCGTAATGCGGTCCTACTCCAATTCACATTGTTTACAGAAAAAGACTAATTAACCCTTTTCACATTCATTAAATGAAAGCAGAATGTATACTGTGTTTTTAACTAAAGTCGTCCCTTTAGGAATTAAAATGTCA
This sequence comes from Patella pellucida, assembly GCA_917208275.1. Classification (NCBI taxonomy): domain Eukaryota; kingdom Metazoa; phylum Mollusca; class Gastropoda; family Patellidae; genus Patella; species Patella pellucida. Next base: position 14,710,303 of record OU795040.1, on the reverse strand, counting down.
GTCAGCGACTTAGTGTCTGTTCTCAAGCAGAGCTAAGTGTAGCGGACAGCATAAGTTTAGTATGCTGTTAATACAACAGTGAGTAAGGTACATAATTATTTTAACAATATAATTATGTACCTTATATTGTGCATAGGGACCTTGAGCAGTGGGCAGAAATCAAAGGACCTAAGAAAAACAATGAAGTTAGACAGAAATTGAAATCATGCCAATTGATTCAATGACAGACCTTATGATCCAAAGCATACGTTAGACCTCTTGGCTTCCCAAATCCATAAAAACCCAACAATGAAAATTCATTATATTTCCAATTTTTATTACAATAAGTATTTGTCATCAGTATTTTTTTTTACAAGCAACAGAAATAGTTATACAAAAGAAGTTGATGAAAATACAAAACAATTTTGAAATTTTAGGTAAAATGTTAATTAGTAGCAGAAAAAAACTTGTGATCTTTGTGAATTGCTAAAAAAAAAATTCATAAAAATATAGGATTTTGATGTTTCTATGAAAAAAATGGATTTAACAAAATATTGCAGCCCCATGTTATGTTTCATCAACTGTGGTCAGGACTTCATTTAGACCGACCCAATTAGACTTCCTGTTCTAAAAAATTCCCTTTGTTTTTCTTCGGGAAGGACTTATTTAAAACCAAAAGTACAAATGTATTTGCCTCACTTTCCCATTTTAAATGTTAATAAATGCCCAATTAATTGTTTCTAAAACATTTAAGGCCCAAAGAAAGACCTGCAATAGGCAGATTTAGCTCTTTCAAAATGTAATCTTAAATATAACATCTTTCTCGTGATTTAGTTCTTGCATAATGTATGTAAAAGTGGCTATTTATCAAGACTCTAAAGAACAGAAAATCAACCTAGTTTGGCCTTTCAAAAAAACTATCCACAAGAAGAGAATAGAACAAAAACAAAATATTAGTTATCTCCCCTGATACATTATTTTAAAACCAAATTTCTCATTATTCAATAAAATATTGTGTACATAAGAATTAAATATATAAATATATATTTTGTATTATAAAATTAATTTATTCTTTGTGATAAAAGACTGCATAATTCATAATTTTAGGAAAAATTTACAAAAACAGGCTCTGAATTATCTCCCCTTACAAATTTACAAAAACGGGCTCTGAATTATCTCCCCTCCCTTCTGGAGATTCTAGCACCTTGCCCATATGACACATATCAATACATATTGCTACATGGTATCAGGTGTTCTAGAAATTCAGCATACCCTGCCTAGTACAGGGCTGGAGCCATTAAATTGCCAATGTATTTAATTACATTACCATTACTTTAGGAATTGAAGAACAATTATTATTAATTGATATGATCAAAAACACACATTATATACAAGCCACTAAAAGCTGACTAGATGAAATGACATGATGGTTGTGTGTGGTGAGGTCATCCTGCACTAACCGGTATTATAAACAAATAAATATTTACAAAACATCGAAATGGTCATGATAACAGGATCAAAACAGTATGAAATCATAAATATGGTCATGTTAACAGAATAAAAACAGCAATAAATCATAAATAGATATTAACAAAACATCAAAATGATCATGTTCAAATAGAATCAAAACAACATGATATCATAAATAGATTATTGTATTTACAAAACATCAACATGTTCATATAGAATCAAAACAATAATAAATCGTATCTACATGGCACAAAGTTTTCTAATTAAAACTAAAACAACTAAACCTAGGGACAAATAATAAAAGACATTTGGGTACCTCCCAGAACTATCTGACGTACTGTTTATCTACATCTTTTTACAGACATAAAAATAGATATTTGAACATGATATATGGTTAACCTTCTTCATAAAATGATTTTAAGTAAATGATGTTCCATATGATCTTATTTACAAGTGAGGTCATAAAATGATAAAATATATTCAAGAGAGAGGATAGAGTTTGTATAGTTCTATCATTTGAGTATCTAAAAGAGTATGTTATCGAGGATAAAGTCACCATAGTTATAACCCTTGAGTATCTAAAAGGGTATGTCTTTAAGGATAAAGTCATCATAGTTATATCCCTTGAGTATCTAAAAGGGTATATTTTTAAGGATAAAGTCATCATAGTTATATCCCATGAGTACATAAAAGGGTATGTTTTTTAAGGATAAGGGCCATTATAGTTATATCTCTTGAGTATCTAAAAGGGTATTTTTTAAAGGATAAAGTCATCATAGTTATATCCCTTGAGTATCTAAAAGGGTATATTTTTAAGGATAAAGTCATCATAGTTATATCCCATGAGTACATAAAAGGGTATGTTTTTTAAGGATAAGGGCCATTATAGTTATATCTCTTGAGTATCTAAAAGGGTATTTTTTAAAGGATAAAGTCATCATAGTTATATCTCTTGAGTATCTAAAAGGGTATTTTTTTAAGGATAAAGACATCATAGTTATATCCCATGGCATGAGTATCTAAAAGGGTATATTGTTGAGGATAAAGTCATTATAGTTCTATCCCATGAGTATCTAAAAGGGTTTGTTTTTGAAGATGGAGTTCTATCCCTTGAGTATCTAAAAAGGGTTTGTTTTTAAGGATAGAGTTCTATCTCTTGTATATCTAAAAGGGTTTATTGAGAAACTATATAAAATGAAATGGGTATGAGATGATCATAAATGTGTATCTGTAAAGACTGTTTGTTCTCTGGTATAACTGTACGTTGGTCCACTAATACTCTCATCATCATACTGAAATAAACAAATCATTCAACATTAGTTTATACACAAGAATAGAGGGGTAGTAGTAATCGCGGGTTCAAATCCTGGTTCCCTGATGACACTCTGTCGCTAATGTACAAAGAAACACAATTGATAATTTTATTGAGCAAGCACAATATAACAGAACTGATGAACAACATTGAAAATAAATCAATCTTAGAAAAGTTTTGTGAGATAAAAAAAAGAATCTTCACAAAGAGAAAGTTATTGCCAGATTAAAAATCTTACACAACTCAAATTGAATTTGTATCGCACCTGGTGAGCACTGGGTACAGTTTTAATGAATTAACATAGGGGTTGAGAAGTTATAATAAATGATACATATAGGAGATATGGGACTGTAATAACTTAAAATATAGGGGTTGTGAAGTTATAATAACTTATACACAAGAGTTGTAGTGTGGGGTTATAAAAAAAAAGAAGCAGTTGGAAGTTCTAATAAAAATAAAAGAAGCGAAAGTTCTAATAAATATGTACAGGAGTTATTGTAAAATATAGACAGGAGAAGTAGAGTTATTATAAAATATTCACAAGGAGAAGTGGAGTTATTATAAAATATAGACAGGAAAAGTGGCGTTATTGTAAATATAGACAGGAGAAGTAGAGTTATTATAAAATATAGACAGGAGAAGCGGAGTTATTATAAAATACAGACAGGAGAAGTGGAGTTATTATAAAATATAGACAGGGGAAGTGGAGTTATTATAAAATATTGGGTGAAATGATGTTTTTATAAAATATTAAATGAAATGATGTTTTTATAAAATATTAGATGAAATGATGTTTTTATAAAATATTAGATGAAATGATGTTTTTATAAAATACTAGATGAAATGATGTTTTTATAAAATATTAGGTGAAATGATGTTATTATAAAATATTGGGTGAAATGATGTTATTATAAAATATTAGGTGAAATGATGTTTTTATAAAATACTAGATGAAATGATGTTTTTATAAAATACTAGATGAAATGATGTTATTATAAAATATTGGGTGAAATGATGTTATTATAAAATATTAGGTGAAATGATGTTATAATAAAGTAATAAATTGTTTTAAATGTTCCATATATAAATATAATCTAATTGTTTCTAATTTCAATAAGTTCCTAAAATAAAAATTGTCTAATTATTTCTAATTTCATTATGCTCCTAATAAAGTTATTGTCTATTTCAATGGTTTCTAATTTCATTAAGTTCCTAATAAAAAAATTGTCTAATTATTTCTAATTAATTTCCTAAAAAAAATAAAATACAAACTTCTTTAAATAACATAAACCCAACGACCAGGGATTATCTTAAAAAGAAAATAACAAACCAAACTGAAAGTTAAACTTAGATTAACTGTTTGAAGTATTCCATACTATTCAAATTGTTAGGGTTTTTTTTGCTTGTTTGTTCTCTGATATCTAGAAACTGATATTCTTAAATGAAATGAAATGGGGTTTAACATCCTCCAGTTCTGCTCCTAACTGGGCTAATGAAGACAGGCATACGCCATACAGTGTGCTATGTGGGAAATTTTACCCAGACAGTGGCACTATGGCCTCTACTCTTATATCGAATTCCAACTGACAAAGGTTCTTTTACATAAACAGGACCTTGGAGTTTTGTCCCATCCGAACGAGACAGCTGTCCTTGTCAGGCTCTCCTTCCTGAACCACTGACATAGGAAAACCCTGTTGGAAAATCCTGATGAACATCCTCGGGCCATGTGGGATCGAACAAGCGACCACCAGGATAGCGAGCCAGCATCTTACCCACTTAGCCAACATGGCTCCTAAACTATATAAAATACAATATTATCTGTGTAAGAAATAAAGCGAGAGAGAGAGAGAAATGGGGTTTAACGTCCTCTGAACACATAGAGATCATTTCTGGACTAACATACTGTTTTAATTTTATTTCAATAATTCCCTCGCGCCTAGGGGTCTTTAGCAGTGGGAGGAAACCGGAGTGTCCGAAGGAAATCCACAAGGTTGAGAAGGCGCCCCTAACTCCATGCCACATACGCTCACACCAGAGCTCGAAACCACAGCCGCAAGCCAGAGGTGACCGGCCAGCTAGAGGTCGAAGCGCGGCACTACAGACCACTAGGCCATCCCACCCCCCCCCCCCCAAGATATAAAACAAACTGTATCTCAATAAATAGAAATAATTCTTACCAGCCCACTATCAAAATTCTTCTCATAAAGAAAATCATCGTCATCCTCGTCATCTTTCATAAAAGACAGATCAGATTCTTTATCAAAGGGAGATAATGCAGCACGATTAGAGAAGGCTGGGTTGATAACTCCCGGTCCTGGACCCTGATAAACTTGTTGATTAGGTATTTCCTATAATTAACAAATACAAAAATAAAACCTTAAAATATATTTAACATATATCTCGAATCCTAAGAATCAACAAGCCTTCAAATTATATCCAAAACATGCAGAAATGTTTTCTTGGTCCCTTCATCAATAGATTAATACTGTGAAGACCTGATAGTCAGTCATTCGCCCCCCCCCCCCTCTCCCCCAAGAGATCAAACTGTGTACAGACAATGCAATAAATCAACAACAAATATCAATTCAAGTGAATGAATCCAGAGGGCAGCCGTAAGTATCTGAATAATTTAGTGACTAATTGACGAGACTTTAAACTCTAGTCCAAACAGAAAAGAGAAAAATGAGGTTTAATGTCCACTACTCCTTGTCAAGTACAACCATGGAATCGGAACCACGCCAGTTGATTCAATGACAAACCTTATGATACAGGATGCAAGAACTAACCATTCGGCCATCCAACCCCCCACTCAGTCCAAACCAACCACTACGGGTATAATTGGAACAAACCAAGGTAAACATTTTCAAATCCAAACATTTTACAAACTTACCGTTTCAGGTGTAAAAGCGTAGCCGCTATTGGGGTCAACGATGTAGGCCAACGAGGACGGTGATTTTGGCCGTCTAGAGTGCAATGGACGTCTCTCACGAACATACGGCAAATCACTTCCACAACATCGTACACAGAGTATAATTATAATAAATAATAATATCAATCCCAGAATGCACAGAATAACGATAAACCACACTTCTTGATAAAATGGAATGACAGTTGACGTCAGCTTGTCTGGAGTTGGAGTAGTTGTTGCTGTTGTTCCTGGAAATAGAGAAGAAATAATTTTTGAATCGTCAATACTCTAATGACAGGCACTCGTGAGGACACAGAACTCATCCGTCAATTGAGCTTTCATTGTTACTTTAAACACCAGTTACCTTTTGGTGAATACTTTAAACAGCCAATTAGTTACCATCGATGAACACTGTAAACACCAGTTAGTTACTAGTGATGAATACTGTCAACACCAGATAGTTACCAGTGGTGAACACTGTAAACACCAGTTAGTTACTAGTGATGAATACTGTCAACACCAGATAGTTACCAGTGGTGAACACTGTCAACACCAGTTAGATACTAGTGGTGAATACTGTAAACATCAGTTAGATACTAGTGGTGAATACTGTAAACACCAGTTAGTTACCAGTGGTGAATACTGTCAACACCAGTTATTTACCAGTGGTGAATATCGTCAACACCAGTTAGTCACCAGTGGTGAATGCTGTAAACACCAGTTAGTTACCAGTGGTGAATGCTGTAAACACCAGTTTGTGACACATCAGTTAGTTACGAGTGGTGAATATTGTAAACACCAGACAGCTACTAGTGGTGAATACTGTAAACACCAGTTAGTTACCAGTAGTGAATATTGTAAACACCAGTTAGTGACACATCAGTTTGTTACAAGTGGTGAATACAGTAAACACCAGTAAGTTACATGTATTAGTTACGAATACCGTTAATAATAGTGGTGAATACGGTTAACACGAGTTTACTTATTGTAAATTATACACCGTAACAGTTGAAATTATGAAAAAGGTAGAGTTTGGTATTAGGGGTTTCGTTTTAGTCCTATTTGTCAGTGTTGACTGACTAGCAGTGAATATGACCAGCTGAAGAACTCATCAATTTGTAAGCCATGAGTTTAGATTTTCAACCTATTACACAATACATTTTGTAAATATAGTTAAATTTATTGTTTTCAAGTGGATCAACAAGAAATACAGATAAATCTCAAGTCACCTTGCTATTCCAAGGTAAATAAACTATATCAAAAATTGACCTGCTGGCCAAATTTTGAAACCATAGCCTTGATTGCATCAGTGTTATACATGCTATGTTACAATATTACCTATATTTCAGATTATACTCATAATGTTCAATGAAGAATATTATATTATTACCAATATTTCCTACAGCTTCAGGATCAAACACAATGGTTGGTGTTTCAACTTCACCAGATTCCGTTTTTGCTCGTACTATAAAATTTATCTCTACAATATAAGGTAACACAATTATGTTAATATATGAAACTTGACCCTCGGTTCATACACTTGGTTCCTGTGACAGTTGTTGCCTGCTAGTCATCAGATGTTTGTATGTAACCGTGTGATGAGAAACAGGCACTCATACTATAAAACCATCCAGGCCTAAATTATTTGCTGGGTATCTGTGACAGTTGATGAGTAGGCATCAGATACATCAAATTATGCCAACAGATTAACAATCTGATTTTAAAACACAGATCCTATTTAGTTTTCAATTTTTTATAGTTCAAAATTTCTTTGTTTGTCTTTACTACACTAGGATCTGGAAGGTTTGTTATATAACAAGCTTTCTAGTTGATATGGGAAATTAGCAAATGAAACAGTTTGGGGGGAATCATGCTAATACCATGATAGCCTACTAACTTTTCATTCCATACGTAGACACTCTTTCCTTGCCGGACTCTCCAGCCTGCACCTCTTACAAGTGGGAATCATGCTAAGATGTGGATAGCCTACTAACTGAGACACTGTGGCTCACTATAATAAATGATTGTTGTAAATTAATAATAAACATACTGTTAGTACTGGTTGTTCTTTCTTGTCGGCCAACTGTATTCATGCCTTGATATCGTATAGAACCATCAACCAGTAAAACATACTCGACCAATTTACCATTTAGTTTGAAGGAATTGGTCCAATCAATCTGGGCTTCCGTAGAAATCTTGGCCAGTATCGGCATGTTTACATATTCTGGTGCTAAACAATAAAGTCAAATCATTAATTAGTTAAAGTCTCTGATCATCCTTTGAGGGATTGAGGAATCGGTTACAAACTACAATATTTTTGTGGTTGAATCTCTACAAGAAATATCACTTTAAAAAATGATTAGTTGAAGTCTGTGATCATCCTTTGAGGGATTGAGGAATCGGTTACAAACAACAATATTGTGAAAGTTGAATCTCTTAAAGGAATAGCACTATAAAAAATGATTAGTTGAAGTCCCCGATCATCCTCTGGGGGATTGAGGAATCGGTTACAAACTATGATATTGTGATGGTTGAATCTCCTCAAGGAATATCACTTTTAAAAAATGGTTGAAAATCTGTTTAATATTTATAAAGATATGATGAATTAAAAAGGACATTATTCTATGCGTTGCAACCCATTTGTGTCCATTTCTAATTGTCAAAGAATAGCGATTTAGCTCCTTTAAATAGATACATTTTCATTAGCCCAGTTCGGACCAGAATAGTAGGAGGTTAAACTCCCATTTCATTTCATTTCCTTTAAATAGATACTTATGCTCCATCCTTCCCCTGGGGCTTCATTTCACTGTTGCATGTTGCATCCGCTCTTCTTGGGCTTGTTTACATTACCAAGTACTAAAGTGTTAATAAATATAATAATGAAATAAAATGGGTTTTAATGTCTATTTTCTAATTGAGCCACCACAACTTACTTGACCATAATTAAAAAAAACTTGAGCTCACCTGCTGGTTGTGTTTCAACTCTGATCCATGTAGGAAAGTCATTAGTACCTGCTTGATTTTCAGCCATTATTTGATATTCATACGCAGTATAAGGCTGTAAAGAGGCTACGGTCATGGTAAGCGATTTTCCTTCAAAGACCTTTTTACTGTCACCGATAGAACAATTTTGGGTAAAGACCTGTGATGTTTTTGGACAAGCTGTTCTTTCATACAGCATATATCTAAATATGGTAAAAAGAAAACCAAATTAACGATTTATAATCTATATGTATGTGTCAGACTTTTACCATGTGTACTTAATAATGCTCTCTGTTTTTAGGGGGACTAGATTATTTGGGACTAACACATGATTCAATTTCGATTTAATGATTTGATTGCACCTAGGATCTTTAGCTGTGAGAAGGAACCTTAGGAGCCAGACAAAACCCACAAGGTTGGCCAGGCTACCGTAGCCCTTGTCATGTACAAACAGTGGGGAATCAATGACAGACCTTAAAGATTCCACCCTACCATGCTTAGGAGGGGCTTCTTAAATTTAATTAAAACATACCTGAGTATTTCTCCGTTTGGTTGTTGTGGTTCCTGCCAGGTGAGTTGAACGCTGCTACTGTTTACTACAGCAGCCGATACTTCCGCCAGACCATTCGGTTTAGCCGAACCAGTTTTAGCCATTACACTAGAGCTGTCTGTACACCCACCACCGGTACAAGCTCGGACTTTAAGAGCATACGACGTGAATGGTAAAAGTTGACGTGTTGTACCCACCGTGTGTCTCAAGGCTGGTGATGAGGAATACTGGAAAATAATATCAAATAATTATCATATCAACACATTTCAAGAGGAATGGGATTATAACATCTTACTTTTAGGCACACAATAATGAATGCAATAGACACTAGTGCTGGGTATTGCAACATCAGTCACAATACGATATGCATTGCGATTCAGATGCTTTGATACCAAGAAAACAACTGGATAAATGAATAATTGATATTTTAGCTGATGTTGAAGAAACAAAACTGTTTTATATCACAATTTGATGTAATTTAAGAGTGTTTGTGTACCTATGGATAATGAGTGATGTGGATAATCAAAGCAACAACGCCCCCCCCCCCCTTATACAATAGAATCATGATAAATCGATATAGCGTCTTAGTGTCTCATATTACAAAATGTATTTCAGCTCCAAAGCTTGGCAGAGATATTTGCTACATTTTTTTTCAAATTCTGTCATTCAATATTTCATTTAATAACATTTCGTAACGCAACAGTAAAAAGTCATTCTTACCACTGTATCATTGGCTACTATATTATACATTCTGATAACACCATTTGGTGTTGATGGTGCTGTTACTTCCACATCTATAGTAAAGGCTGTAGATCCCTGAAAAACAACGCAGGTCTGTATTTTATGGTCTTTTGTATGAATGATATCATCATCAACAAATGTAAAATTAAGAATGAGGGGGGGGGGGAGAGGGAGAGAGAGAGAGAGAGAGAGAGAGAGAGAGAGAGAGAGAGAGAGAGAGATGAGGTTTAACAACAACTCCACACAAACAAGGTTATTTAAAAACATATTGGCTTCCGCATAGGCGTCTTCAGCAGTTGGAGGAAACTGGAGGACCTGGAGAAAATCCATGAAGTTGGACATATGTAAATTATGTGTGGTGCAATTTCCCTGCATTTAGTATTAATATCTGAAGCTCAGAATAATAACTATTTGTTACTTACAATAATAGTTGGAGGAAGTACAGAGCTTGGTGGTGCTTCTTTAGTCTTCGTTAACTCCCAATCACTGATGGCTCTACCCATCTGGTTGTGCGCAATAACCTGGTATTGATATTCTGTAAAGGGCAGTAACTCTGGTGTGTTATCTGTATACCGTAATTGAGTTCCATTATAGACCAATACTGGTTCTCCATACGACATACCTGGAGAAATAAATTTATTTTTCACAAATATAAAAATTCATAAAAAATTTTTTTTTTAAATAGTAATAAATATATATAATAAAATGCAATGCAATATAACAAGAGCTTTCTGAAATGTTTGAAAGTGAGAAATGTAATTTCACATCCACTCTATATTTCTAGGCTGACATTTAGCATAGGGATCTTTAGAAGTTGGAGGAAACTGGAACACCTAGAGAAAACGTCACAAGGATAGTCATGCTACCCAACTCCTAGTCAGGTTACAAATCCTAAGACGGAATCCAAGATCAAACCCATGATAAATAACCGGGGGACCTTGAGAAAACCCACAAGGTTGGACAATCGACCCTACTCCTTGTCACGCACAAAAACGCTAGTTGACTCAATGACGCAAGTTGACTCAATGATACAATGAGCACATGTAAAACATAGCAGTAATTAGTATGCTTCTTCTTTCTAAAAGATTTGATACCACTTCCCAATTCTATTAATGGATTGATTGAGCATTTACTTACCTGAGGTATCTGTGACTACCAATCGTCTATTAACATCATATTTAGTAATGGCACCATTTGGTCTTAGAGGGGGGTCCCAGGTAATCATTACACCGGTGTGAGCTCCGTTTGCATCTGCCATAGCCAACAGACTTGGTTTATTCTGTTCCTCAGGTCTAGCTTCTTGTGTTCTAGCCGAAGCTGAGCTGCTCAATTCACATCCTCGTAGAGTACAGGCCTGAATACGGAACGAGTGCACAGTCCAAAATGCCAGGCCTGGAACAATGTACGACAGTTGATTCGGGTCACCGGAATAGACAACATCGTTTTCCTTAAATAAAGTGTAGTTCACCAAGGCACCGTTTGAGCGAACAGGTGCTTTCCATACAGCTCGAATAGAGGAGGATGATAAGGCCTCCAACGTTGGTGGTTCCAAGCCATTAGGAGATGAAGCATACGTTCTAGCATTAGATGGTGGACTCGATACACTGCCTTTTCTATTTCTAGCTACAACTATATAGGTATATTCTTCTCCCGGTTGTAACGAATAATCTGTATGTCGCGTTTTCAGAACGCCAGTCGTGCTCAAACTTTCGGTGTAGATCAGCTGATCTCCTCGTCTTACGTCATAGGACGAAATGATTCCGTTTGGTTGTGACGGGGGCTGCCATGACACTTCTATGGATGTTGAACTCATCACACTCAGAATTGGAGCCAGCATGCTTTCTGGTCGAGCATCATCAGGTCTTCCTGAAACTTCCCCGCTCGATGCACAGCCGCCACTCGTACATGCTTGTAACGTAAATTTATATTCCTGATACGGCACCAGTCCTGATATTGTATATTCCATATTCAGTCCCTCGTAGATTTTATTTCCATCCATCATCAACATATACAGAGTTATCTGTCCATTGGTTATCTGAGGTTTAATCCAGGTGGCCTTGATAGCAGTAGAATTAACAGCGCTGACAGACGGTGGGGTGACCTGTAATGGAGCGCTTTCTTTTGTTCGGATTAAAGTCAGGGAACTTGAAGTACATCCGCCTCCGGAACACGCCGTTAATGAATATTCGTACCATGTGAAAGCCTGGAGACCACTATCCTGAAAGCTTCGTTGTTCGTCTGCGGGGAAACTGAATGGTACACTAGTATTACGCTTGATTTGATAACTCTGCATTACCCCATTAGTTTGCGATGGAACGTCCCATTCCACGAGTAAAACATCTACCTTCCCGTCAACGTGGGAAACTCTCGGAGGTAACACACCTTCTGGTGGAGCCTGATTAGTAGATACAGGCAACCAGGGACTTTCTGTAGAACCTTGAGAATTGACAGCTCTGATTTGGTACTCATAATTTGTGTGTGGTTTTAGGCCCGAGTCCATGAATTCAAATTCTGTTCCCGTAGTGTCAAGAGTTTTGAAGACAAGTGTAGGTTCTGTCACAGCACGTTTCCTTCTGTTCGTATTTTCTCTGCGTAAAACTTCGTAAGATGTAATTTCTCCATTAGGGTTAACTGGTGGAGTCCACTTCAGAAGAACATGTGTAGAGTTAACTAAACTCATCGTCGGTGCCGGTTGTACTGAGGGAGCCACTTCAGCTGTCTTGAAAATTTGGTTTTTGCCTTTGGTGCAGCCGGCTGTTGTACAAACTTCTAAACGAACCGTGTATTGAGTATAAGGTTCTAATCTACGGAATTCAAACTCTCGACTCAATCCTTGATATACAGGATTAATAATTCCTTCTTCATAAACTTTGTACGTTTCTATGACGCCATTTGGTTTTAATGGCGGATTCCATCGCAAAATAACCGCTTGACCTGTATTGATTTTCTCGATATTAAAATCCAGAAGACCAGCAGGAGACGACTGAGTTGTTTCGACCCGCACAATACCTGAAGAAATCACTCCTGCTCCATTAACAGCTTCTACACGTACGTCGTAATTTGTAAACGGTTTCAGACCACTCACCGAGGTAGTTGTTGCGTTGACCTCTATCTTGACTTCTAACCCTTGAACTGCAGGGTCAGGACTGACCTCCTTGTAATACAGATTATACAGAGTGATGACTCCGTTAGGTTTTTTAGGAGGCGACCACGATATAACGAATCCATGAGCTCCCGTCGAGTTTATTACAGGATTGTCGAATAATTCTGGGATAGCTTCAAGCGTTCGCGTTACTTTCCAAGTGCTCGTAGCTTCACCTTTAGAATTCAAAGCAACAACTCTATATTCGTACTGAGTGTATGGCAAGAGATCCGAACCAGCGTGAGTGAAACTGAGAGAAGAAGCTGGTGGTTGGTTGATTAATATTTCAATAGTTTCACCGAATAACCGTTTATAAATACGATACATCGTGATAATTCCGTTCGGTTTTGCTGGCAGCTTCCAGGAGATTAGGATTGAGTCTGCTGCTTTAGCTTCCAGCGTAGGTGGAGCCATATCTAATGGGGGTGCTTCAAAAGTTCTTTTTTTAACTACTTCTCCCGTTCCACAGCCATTGATGACTCCCATCAAACAGACCTGTAGTCGGACTCCGTATTCCGTATAAGGTAACAAACCCGATATGGTTGTCGAGGTCATGACCCCAACACTTCTGTCCAGTTCAATTCTTACACCATTGGTCAGCAGAACTCTGTACTGATCCACGACACCAGAAACAGCGACCGGATCCCACTGGACATAAATCTCCGTGGCGCTTAAAACGGTCACGTTTTTCGGAGCAGGTACGAAAGCAGGGGTCCGTTTTGGCAGCGTTACCGAGACAAATGCGCTACGGGTTGTCCCCGCAGAATTCACAGCTTCCAGAGCATATTCGTAGGTTTGTTCTGGTGTTAAAGCAAGGTCACGAGTGGTGAGTTCCGTACCCCGGTAAATGATCAGTTCTGTTCCCAGTGTTTTTCTGATGATGTTGTATTTTAGGATCAGGCCATTTGGGTTCAAGGGTTCTTCCCAGAATAATTCAACAGTTGTCATGTCAATGATAATCATCTTTGGTGATAGAGTTCCTAAAAAATATAAAATTCAAACTTGAGAAATAAAGTGAAATGAAGTGTAATGAAGTAGGGTCTAATTGTATAAATTACTAGATATTGATCTTTGTAAGTCTACGCGTACAACAAGCTATATCTTACCTTGCGGAAGAGCTTCGGATGTTTTTGCAGTGACATTGGGACTCTTGGTACAACCAGCTACAGTACACACTTCAAGATACACTTGATACTCCTTATATGCTACTAAATCTTTAAAAACAAAAACATTCCTTATATGGTACTAAATCTTTAAAAACAAAAATATTCCTTATACTAAATCGTTAATAACAACAAGCTGTTGACATGCAAAGTTATGCCCAGCTATTTTGTACAATCAGGGGCCATAGTGTACGTAAAACACTTCAAGGGTATAATAGATTTAAAAGAGCTAGGGTCGCAAATTTGCACGATCTGTGCCAAGGGCCAAATTGGAAAAAGGCCTCAGGCCTAATTTGCTACTCTTGTAAAATGACGCGATTATTATTATTATTATTTTTACACAGGGAGGGAAATGGGGTTTAACGTCTACTCGACACAAGCTAGGTCATTCTGAACTAACATATGGTTTAATTTTATTTCAATAATTTGTAGGGGTCTTTAGTGGTGGGAGGAAACAGGAGGAACCAAAGAAAACCCATAAGGCTGGACAGGGGACTACTCATTGTCACGTACAACTGGGGAATCGAAACCATGCAAATTGACTCAATGACAGACCTTATGATACAGCACTCATGTGCTAACCAATCGGCCATCCAACCCCATGGGTGGTAGCAGAGTTCCAATTCATCGAGAACATAAATATTGAATCCATTTTACCTGTAACTGTTAACTGTCTTGTTAAAGTGAGGTTCGTATATTTTGTATCGTTAATTATTATAGTAGAGGATATAATTAGACCGTTTGGTTTGCTGGGTGGCAGCCATGTTAATCTCACTGATGTTGAACTTAATGCCTCAGATGTTGGTGCTGATACACCCTCAGGTGCTGCCTGGGCTGTAGCTACTGTAACCTAAGAAAACAAATGTCTGTGTCTAAAAGGGATTTTTTAAAAGAAAACCGATATAATTCATACTAATAACTTTATTTCTATCACATCTCACTATAAACCTCAGAATGCCTTGTTCGGCATTTCTGTCCAAATGAGGTAAAAAAAATGCCTCGTTTTCTGCAGTTCCAAAAGGACTTTTTTTTATAAATTGCCCTGTTTTGGAACGAGGTATTTTGTTCAAAATGAGTCTTGGTAAAAATGACTCATTTACTAAAAGTCGTTTTTTTCAAGATAGTTATTACCGCTATTTGCTATCAGCGAATTTGTAAAAATTAAAATTTATATTATTTAATATGAAAATAAACAAGTCAAAACTATGACATTATAATCAGAGAAATAGAAAAGACAAGTATACACACCATAGGTGAAGGTGTAAAACTATTGAAGACACACAGCAACCTTGTCTTGATTAATTTATTGCCCAATCAGGTTTAGGTGTTAAGTAACAACTGAGGTGTTGTGAAAGCTAATTGGGGTTGTAAATCAATCATGGTAGCTGTGTCTTTTACACCTCCACCTAACTGATATCACAGACAACAAATTAGTGTTTATCTGATCTAAATACAATAAATAATCCATTCTTATTATTCAAAAAAAGTATTAAATTTCGTGACATATTTCCAATACGCCAGTTTATTTTTTATATTTATTGTAAAAAAATAACTTGATCATAGCATTGACTGTTTCTGTTGAAACCCCATAACATTGCACAAAATATTATTAGAGCAAAGTCATATAAACGCACAGCGATAAATTTGTCGACTTTATACCAATTGTCAATTAAATGGGAAATAAAGCACACCTCATACATTATAATTTAATTAAAACATTTGATTATGAAGACAGATGGGTAAAAATAATGCGAAAATAATTTTATGGTATGGCGTGTATTCTTGTCTTGTCTATTTCTCTGGTTATAATATCATAGTTTGAACTGGTTTTATTTATAGTATTAAATAACATAAATTTTATTTTTTACAAATTCGCTAACAGCAAACACCGCTAATAACTATCTTGAAAAAAAAACATGTTTAGTAAACGAGGCATTTTACCAAGCCTCGTTCTGAACAAAATACCTCATTCCAAAACAGGGCAATTTAAAAAAAAACTCATTTTGGAACTGCAGAAAACGAGGCATTTTTTTTACCTCGTTTGGACAAAAATTAAGTGCCGAACAAGGCATTCTGAGGTTTATAGTGTATGATCAGATACTCATTAATTAATTAGTGAGAGAGAGAAATGGTGTTTAAAGTCCACTTGACACAAACCAGGGCATTTCAGGAGTAATAATTAGCTTGCGCTTAGGGGTCTTTAGCAGTGGGAGGAAACTGGAGGACCCATGGAGAATACCCACATGTTTGGACAGGTTACCCTACTTCGTGTCATGTATAACCGGGAAATCGAAACCACGCCAGTTGACTAAATTACAGACCCTATGCTAAAGTGCGCACATGCTAACCATTCAGCTATCCAACCCCCATTGTACTCTTCACAGTGTTTTGTTTGATTAGACCTAATCCCACTCAAGCACTGCCGTAACGAATGTAAATTTCTGTTCGAAATTATAACTGGTATCATAAGTCAATCCAGCAATGGCCAGAG
Source organism: Patella pellucida (assembly GCA_917208275.1). Classification (NCBI taxonomy): domain Eukaryota; kingdom Metazoa; phylum Mollusca; class Gastropoda; family Patellidae; genus Patella; species Patella pellucida. Next base: position 14,693,565 of record OU795040.1, on the reverse strand, counting down.
AGGGATTTCTGGTGCTATTGCTTCAGGAATATGCCCCACCCTCCTTTGATATAATCTATAAATTGATACGAACCGGTTTACTGTCGGTACAACCAGCTATAGTACAGACGGTTAATTGATACGTGTACGATTGATACGGTAATATACTGTTATCATCCGTGTACTTCATATTCATACCCCGATAAAGTTCTATACCATCCCGCTTTAACACATAACGTATTATTTCACCTACAAAAAACAATAATATAGTTATATGACCATCAAGCTTTAACACATAACGTATTATTTCACCTAAAAAAAAAAAATTAGTACATGGAACAGTTTTTCTTTCGGTCTGAAATGTTATCTATTTATTAGACATTCATTAACATGACCAGGCCATAATCAATTCTTGATGCCATAGCTAGCCTGCGATATTTAGCTAAATGGAATATATTTTCTGTATGATAATTAAAAATGAATAATCGAGATTTTGTTTTTGTATTGTATCAATGGTCAAAGCTAGCATAAAATTCAAAAGCTAATATCTCGATTCAGAGAGGAGCAATTTTACTGAAATTCTCAGCATATTATATTTCTGTGATCTTTTTTTAACTGTTATAGCGAAAACTGTCAGCTCTTTATCTAATCTCCCATCAAGCCCCTTTAAACGTAAAAATGGGTAATTTAGAATTTGTTTTTTAATCGAGGCTGAAATTTTCAGCATATTTTATTTATGTTACCTATTTTTTTACTATCATAGCGGAAATTGTTAACTCGTGATCTAACTTCCCATAATGCTCCTTTAAATATATGATCCCCTGAGCATAATTAGGTTATATGATAAGGTGTGTTTACCATTAGTCACACCTTATAATTAATCTGTATCTGGTTATCCAAGACTTACCATTTGGTTTACCAGGCATTTCCCAAGTCAAATAGACAGCATACAGTTGTTCTGGATTAACTCTTACATTAGGGGGTCGAACTTCATCTGGTGGTGCCGATAGAGTCTGAATACCAACATAGTCGGTACTAAGACTACCAGCATTGTTCGATACTGTTACAGAATATTCATACTGGGTGAACGGGGACAGGACAGTATCTGAAAATATATAATAATATTTACTTCAAGTCTCTGAGCGTGATTTGCAATCTGATTAAAACACAGATCTATATTTCGTTTCGTTTTTATTATTGTTACTATTTTTAATAGCCTTGACCCCTTACCAGTATATAATAATGATAATAATAATACTAATAATAATAATAATATGTTATCAACATTGACCCCCCTCACAGGTATAAGCTAATAGCCTTACCTATAACCTTACCAGTATATGTTAATGGCCTTACCAGTATATGTTAATAGCCTTACCTGTATATGTTAATAGCCTTACCAGTATATGTTAATGGCCTTACCTGTATCTGTTAATGGCCTTACCTGTATATGTTAATAACCTTACCTGTATATGTTAATAACCTTACCTGTATATGTTAACAGCCTTACCTGTATATGTTAACAGCCTTACCTGTATATGTAAATGGCTTTACCTGTGACATACCTGTATATGTTAATAGCCTTACCAGTATATGTTAATAGCCTTACCTGTGGCATACCTGTATATGTAAATGGCCTTACCTGTATATGTTAATTAACAGCCTAACCAGTATATGTTAATAGCCTTACCTGTGGCATACCTGTATATGTTAATTAACAGCCTTACCTGTATATGTTAGAAGTAGATCAGAGTAAATCATCTGTACATCTACTGTACACATATCTTGTGTGGGTGTTCCAGGTGTGGTTGTTTGAATATGATATCCAGATACAGCTCCACATGATGATGTCGCAGAGTTAAAATTACATCGGTTACAAACGGCACCGTTAGCTTCACTTATTGAACATACAGTTCCCGTTCCACATCCTGTTTCTACAATAAATATATATAATACTTGAGTGGCATTTCGTGATGGAGCAAAATAAAAAATAACCCACAATATAATTTTAATGGAGCACAATTGGACATTTTAAACTTTTTACCAGAGATGTATCAAATAATATAAATGGAAACATTGATACATTAGAGGGTGTGTGCTCTGGGTTAGGTCTAAATACTAAGGCCACCAGCAGATTCCATCTTTGAAGTCTATAGTCATAATTATATGGAATACAATTACTGCTTATTATCGAGAAACGTTTTGACTAGGTTTCTCCAGTCTTATATCAAATAATGACCATAAAGGCTAGGAAGGCTCCTTGATTAGAGAATACTATTGCAAACGTCACTTAGTAATAAACAGTACAACTGGTCAGACCAAAATGTAATGCAGGTCATCGAAAGTACAAAAGAGCAAAACAAAATATATATCTGTAATTTACTCAAAAAATTTACCTTGAGAATTCGATGATTTGTCTGCACAGACTTGAGAAGCAGGATTATACCCAACATAATTACAACAGCTTAAACCATTGGTTATTTTCTCTGTACCACAACACTTCTCATTGGCTGATTGTTTAGCTGTGATACTTGTATAATAATGAGCCTGTATTATAAATAATTTAATCAAATAATACAAATGGAAGGGTTGGGATGGCCTAAAGTGTTACACATCAAGCTCTAGAAAGTTGGCACCGAGTTTAAATTCTCAGTAAGTAATGAATTTACACAACTTTCAATTACTGTTTATGAGAAATACCTTTGATCCAGAAACACAAAACATAGTTTCTTGTTGATGGATTTGATACATTAAAACCACAAAATTTTATAAAGGGCTATATTTTAGTTAAAATAAGATGAACAACATAAGTCTGCAAATGCTTTGTGAACTCTGGGCCCATGTTAGCTCTGGCTTGCGGTTGTTGTGATTTCAATCCCTGGTACGTAATAAGCAAATGTATCTTTGAGACAGGGGCACCTTCTCAACTTTTTCCACTCACATGAAAGACCATGTCGCATGCTATAAATATACTAAATATAATACAACTTTTGTGGAAGCAGACATAAATAACTATCCTCGATAACTATCAGCATTATGGGTTTCAGGCGGACATTTCTTTTGGGTGGGGGAGAGAGAGTAAAAGGGGGTATAAATTAAGTAATTCAGATTCATCAATCAAAATATTCTAGTATTTGATCGTAAAATATTGCAACCAACCTTTTCATGTCCAGTATCACTCGTACAACACAGCGTACTTTGTGTGTCGACGTAGTTCTCACCGCAACATGAACGTTGCTGTTGTTGTAAATAAACCTCTCCTGTAGTACCGTTACCACAGCAGACGGCGGTATCACTGACAACCAGTCCTCCACAACACTGTTTACTATATCTACCAAATAACTGATCTGTGGAAACAATGAAAAAAATAGAAGTCAGAAGATATAATGGAGGAGTAAACACAGTCCTAAACTTGATGTTTTGTTTAAACAACTATGGATCTGGTAGCATTGTTGCAATTAATAGCGACAGCTGCTGTGTACAAGGCAGCATATGTACAAAGAATAATAAAAGACAAGTAGGAGTGAAAAAAATGATTGAATGAAATTTAATGAGGTTTAAGGTCCTTCCTTTCTGTACCAAATGCATTGTGTTATGAGGAACATTTAGGGTAGTAGAGCAGCGTTGCAGCCTACTCTTATTTTGAATTTCAACAGCCAATGAGTCTCTACATGCACTACCAATTTATGTTCCAACTTTCTCGGCCCACACCAGGATTGATTCTGAGACTCTTTGGTTAGTGAGTCAGACCATAAGGATCTAGCCACCATGACTCCCATCCCTCCCTCTCCCAAACGTTGATGAAATGTTTACTTACTTGTACAGCAGATCTGTGATCCTGTACTGGAATAAGGAACGGATCCACAACAAGAATCACCGTAACCAATAGTGATACGATCTTCTACCGTATCAGCACAGCATGATGATCCTATAGGTACCATTACATATCTAATAGTGTAAAAAAAGACAAGTTGAAATATTAGCTCAAAACAATGGCTTGCACGGTTTTGGTGATGCCCAGGGCCTTCTCTTCGATTGGATGCCCACCAGAGAAAGGAAGACATCATAAATATGTAGAGATAAAGGTAGAGATAATCATAATTTATAAAACAAACGATTGCCGTGCAAGATACCATCATATTTTGCTGAAAAAAAATTGATTTTTTAGTACAATAAAGGGCCTTAATTTTATCTGCATATCGACAGGAACCATTTGTCAGGCAGTTTCAGTCCCACTTTCAAGAAATTCGAACACAACCATCATTCGGGTGTAATGGTGATATATTGAAACAATTTTTTAAAACGGATGGAGTGACCACATTCAAGGGACACAATCCATGAAGTCACAGTCTGGTATACGCGAATATCAAAAGGAACCAAGATCTTACGGTTATAAAATTATTTTAACCTTGTTTCCTTGTTTTGGTGACCCCTAAAATCTATGACTTGGGCTAGCACATCCTATGATCTCAAGAAATTTGTTAAGAAAATTCTTTCGAACTGACCTGGCTCCACAACATTGGTAATTCGGTAGCGGCGAGTAGAAAGCACCACCACAGCAGATGGCATTAGTTGATGGTTTTGCTACATATTTCGAATCACAGCATTCATATCCAAATATGGCATCATGTAAAACACCATTACAGCATCTCTGAAAATATGTCAACAAATAAATGTGATCTAATAGTCCTTCAAGGTTGCCAAGCAACAAATCATACAACCACAGTAGCTAAGTCAACCGAGGTATTCACATTGTGAAGTTTAAGGGAAATATAAAACGCAAAATCTTTATACTTTATAAGAATGATTTGTTGACAAAATTATATCATATATTTTCTGGTGTGATTTTTCCTTGTCAGTGGTGCAGGACGGAGGGCCTGACAAGTACAGCTGTCTTGTCGTTCCGATGGGATGAAAAACCGAAGTCCTGTGTACAAATTGGCTTGCATGCAAAAGATCCCTCAGCAGTTGGAATTCGATATAAGAGTAGGACATAGTGACAATGCCCGGGCAAAATCTCTCTCATAGCA